>CAWUFW010002647.1:0-1200000 GCA_963921515.1 Calotriton arnoldi
GTTGCAGTTCATACACAGTGTAATTTTGCAGTTCATCATCCCCATAACAGCACCCACGTTGGAATCACGACAGAGGCAAGTATGGTGTATTAGTGTGTTTATTGTGATACATTTGTGTTAATAGTGCATAGGATGGGTTGTGCTGTACATGAATCTTGCAATCCCAAGTTCCTAGGTGAATTGAAAGTCCGGGTAGACAGGATCCCCAGTATCGGGGCCACAGTTGTCTGACACATTGGTCCAACTTGTACTCCCATGCAATGTGTGGGAGTAGTGTTGCCGTCAACAGGGTGAACAGTCTGTGCACAAAGGCGAACATCCAGAACAGGTTCAGGCTTCCTGGGAGTTGCGCTTGGCCATCGGCCTCTCACTTTTCCCTCCTCGGACGACCCCTCTTCTTGGGGGGCCCTCAAGTGCAGGCTGCTGCGGTGCAGGGGACTCTCTGCCAGAGTCCTCCTCCCTCCCTGTGGCAGTTGCAGTTTGTTCGGCACCAGATGTTGTTGGCACACAGGGAGGTGTGGACTGGTTGCTGTTCATCTGGCGGAGGCATTGTAAAATGTCCCTGTGCACCGCCGTCATCTCATGCAGTGCATCCCACTTGGACTCCACGCGGGACATGTGTGAGTCCACACGGGACATGTGTGACTCCACGTGGGACATGTGGGAGTCCAAGCGGGCATGATGGGCAGCCTGCTGCTGTTTAATGTCTCTGAGGAGCCCCACTACCTGGCTGAGCTCTCCGGTGCTGGACTGGTACGCATCAGCTATGCGTACCAGTTGTGGGTCGTCATGCACACCAGCAACGTCTGCAAGCAGCGACCTCTGTCTCCCACCCCTCCCACCACCCCTGCTGACATGTGCAGTGTGTGCAGTGGCACGCACAGATAACCCTGGTCCACCTTGGGGGTTGGTGGTGGTGGTGGTGTCCATGGCCCCAGGTTGGTCCAGGGTCACTGTGCTGGTGTTGCTCCTTATTCTGTCCATGTCGGCAGGGATGGTATTCGTGGTGACAGTCGTTGTAGGGGTGGGTGCAGGGGGTGCAGCTGGTGGTCCTGCTGGTGCTGCAGCTGGTGGTCCTGCTGGTGCTGCATGTTGACTTGCACCGGATGTGCCAGGTTGTTCTTCATCGTCCGAGGAGGACAGAGGCTGTACGACGCCAGTGAGCTCGGCATCCTCTTGAGCCTGGGACTGGGACTCCTCAGCGTCTGCTGCTGTGTCCCCATCATCACCTGTTTTTGGGAGACACAAACAATGTATGTCATGTTTCTGCAGGCATCAGTGGTTGACACACATGACAGTTGTGACTGTGCCTCTGGGTGCGGGCCTGTACATTGCATTGTCCTAAGTCGTCACAGTCAGGGGTTGATATTGGTGTGGCACATTGTCCTGCATTATTTGGGCATTTCTATGTATTTTCTGGGGTGTGAACATGGTCTGCATTGCTTGTGTTTGGTTGACAGCCAGACCTCCTTCCCACCCAGCCAGCCAGTCAGTTATCCCACCATGGAACGTGCTTGCGTTGCAGGGAGTGTAAGTTGTCTCTCAGGATGTCAGTCAGTGGTGTCCTGCTGTTTGTTGGTGCACAGTTGGCAGCAGGGCCTTGTGCTCCCCACAGCAGTAGCCAGTGTCAGCCATCTTGTGAGTCCTTCTCCACTCCCTGTGATGTGAGCATGGTTCAGGGTGGTGTTGATGGGCCAGTTGTGAGGCTGAGCAATGTCTGTGACTACGACTCCCATCATGCTATTGCCTCCACCCCTTCCCAGCATGCCCATGCTTCCTTCCTTTTGACTCTGCTTCCCTGTGGGGTGGGCTGGCTGTGCTGACAGGATGGCTGGGAGTGTTGTCCTGGCAGTTGTTTGGCTAAGAGTCCCAAGAGTGTCCCTGTGCTTCACACAACATAACCCAGGGTGGTGGTGCTTGTGGGATCTTGTGTTAGGATGGAGGGCATTGCATTCTACCAGGTGGGTACTGTGGAGTTTGTGTTGGGGGGGGGGTGTGAGGGGAGGTGCTGGTGACTATAGTCAGTGCTGCAAGTCCCCCTTCCCACCCAGCCAGCCAGCCAGTTATCCCACCATGGAACGTGCTTGCAGTGCAGGGAGTGTAAGTTGTCTCTCAGGATGTCAGTCAGTGGTGTCCTGCTGTTTGTTGGTGCACAGTTGCCAGCAGGGCCTTGTGCTCCCCACAGCAGTAGCCAGTGTCAGCCATCTTGTGAGTCCTTCTCCACTCCCTGTGATGTGAGCATGGTTCATGGTGGTGTTGATGGGACAGTTGTGGGGGTGAGCTATGTCTGTGACTACGACTCCCATCATGCCATTGCCTCCACCCCACTTGCCAGCATTCCCATACTTACTTGCTTTTGTGTGGAGTTCAGTGGGTGTGGGTGTGAGGGCAATGGCAAGATGGCTGACAGTGGTGTCCTGCTGTTGGTTGGTGTGCAGTACCCAGCATGCCCTTGTGCTCCCCACGACACAGCAACAGTGTCAGACATCTTTGATGGGCCTTTCCACTCTCTGTGGGATGTGCATGCGTGAGTGTGAGCTTGCTGGGCCATGTGGTGGGGGATGTAGGGCTGTGACTACAACTCCCATCATGCTATTGCCTCCACCACCCTTCCCAGCATGCCCATGCTTCCTTCCTTTTGACTCTGCTTCCCTGTGGGGTGGGCTGGCTGTGCTGACAGGATGGCTGGGAGTGTTGTCCTGGCAGTTGTTTGGCTAAGAGTCCCAAGAGTGTCCCTGTGCTTCACACAACATAACCCAGGGTGGTGGTGCTTTGTGGGATCTTGTGTTAGGATGGAGGGCATTGCATTCTACCAGGTGGGTACTGTGGAGTTTGTGTTGGGGGGGTGTGAGGGGAGGTGCTGGTGACTATAGTCAGTGCTGCAAGTCCCCCTTCCCACCCAGCCAGCCAGATATCCCACCATGGAACGTGCTTGCATTGCAGGGAGTGTAAGTTGTCTCTCAGGATGTCAGTCAGTGGTGTCCTGCTGTTTGTTGGTGCACAGTTGCCAGCAGGGCCTTGTGCTCCCCACAGCAGTAGCCAGTGTCAGCCATCTTGTGAGTCCTTCTCCACTCCCTGTGATGTGAGCATGGTTCAGGGTGGTGTTGATGGGCCAGTTGTGAGGCTGAGCAATGTCTGTGACTACGACTCCCATCATGCTATTGCCTCCACCCCCTTCCCAGCATGCCCATGCTTCCTTCCTTTTGACTCTGCTTCCCTGTGGGGTGGGCTGCCTGTGCTGACAGGATGGCTGGGAGTGTTGTCCTGGCAGTTGTTTGGCTAAGAGTCCCAAGAGTGTCCCTGTGCTTCACACAACATAACCCAGGGTGGTGGTGCTTTGTGGGATCTTGTGTTAGGATGGAGGGCATTGCATTCTACCAGGTGGGTACTGTGGAGTTTGTGTTGGGGGTGTGTGAGGGGAGGTGCTGGTGACTATAGTCAGTGCTGCAAGTCCCCCTTCCCACCCAGCCAGCCAGATATCCCACCATGGAACGTGCTTGCATTGCAGGGAGTGTAAGTTGTCTCTCAGGATGTCAGTCAGTGGTGTCCTGCTGTTTGTTGGTGCACAGTTGCCAGCAGGGCCTTGTGCTCCCCACAGCAGTAGCCAGTGTCAGCCATCTTGTGAGTCCTTCTCCACTCCCTGTGATGTGAGCATGGTTCAGGGTGGTGTTGATGGGCCAGTTGTGAGGCTGAGCAATGTCTGTGACTACGACTCCCATCATGCTATTGCCTCCACCCCCTTCCCAGCATGCCCATGCTTCCTTCCTTTTGACTCTGCTTCCCTGTGGGGTGGGCTGGCTGTGCTGACAGGATGGCTGGGAGTGTTGTCCTGGCAGTTGTTTGGCTAAGAGTCCCAAGAGTGTCCCTGTGCTTCACACAACATAACCCAGGGTGGTGGTGCTTTGTGGGATCTTGTGTTAGGATGGAGGGCATTGCATTCTACCAGGTGGGTACTGTGGAGTTTGTGTTGGGGGGTGTGAGGGGAGGTGCTGGTGACTATAGTCAGTGCTGCAAGTCCCCCTTCCCACCCAGCCAGCCAGATATCCCACCATGGAACGTGCTTGCATTGCAGGGAGTGTAAGTTGTCTCTCAGGATGTCAGTCAGTGGTGTCCTGCTGTTTGTTGGTACACAGTTGCCAGCAGGGCCTTGTGCTCCCCACAGCAGTAGCCAGTGTCAGCCATCTTGTGAGTCCTTCTCCACTCCCTGTGATGTGAGCATGGTTCAGGGTGGTGTTGATGGGCCAGTTGTGAGGCTGAGCAATGTCTGTGACTACGACTCCCATCATGCTATTGCCTCCACCCCCCTTCCCAGCATGCCCATGCTTCCTTCCTTTTGACTCTGCTTCCCTGTGGGGTGGGCTGGCTGTGCTGACAGGATGGCTGGGAGTGTTGTCCTGGCAGTTGTTTGGCTAAGAGTCCCAAGAGTGTCCCTGTGCTTCACACAACATAACCCAGGGTGGTGGTGCTTTGTGGGATCTTGTGTTAGGATGGAGGGCATTGCATTCTACCAGGTGGGTACTGTGGAGTTTGTGTTGGGGGGTGTGAGGGGAGGTGCTGGTGACTATAGTCAGTGCTGCAAGTCCCCCTTCCCACCCAGCCAGCCAGATATCCCACCATGGAACGTGCTTGCATTGCAGGGAGTGTAAGTTGTCTCTCAGGATGTCAGTCAGTGGTGTCCTGCTGTTTGTTGGTGCACAGTTGCCAGCAGGGCCTTGTGCTCCTCACAGCAGTAGCCAGTGTCAGCCATCTTGTGAGTCCTTCTCCACTCCCTGTGATGTGCGCATGGTTCATGGTGGTGTTGATGGGACAGTTTTGGGGCGGGCAATATGTGTGACTGCGACTCCCATGAAGCTATTGGCTACACTGACTTGGCCAGCATACACAGAATTCCTTCCTTTGAGTGGTCTTCACTGTGTGTTGGTGTTGTTGTGGTGGCTACATGTGTGGATGTGTTTGTTAGTTCTATTTGTGCCACTGCCTAGCTGTAGTTGTGGTTGTGTTTGTACATGTGTTGGCAAGGTTGGATGTGACTTTTTTGATGGCATGTGTTGTGTTTCTCTGACTGACATACACATTTTGGGATGATTCTGTTCTGGTTGCTGTGTGATTGCTATGAGTGCATGGTTTGACTCTCCCCTTGACAGTGATGTGTGTGTGTTTTGTGGCAGTATATTGTGTACATTTGTTGTGTACTCACCAGGCTCTGGGATGTCCTCTAGTCCATATATGCTCACTGGCGGTAGGATGGCCCGCACCTTCTCCTCCCAGGGCCTGAGGTATATTGGCTTGGCAGGAGGGCCACTGCCGGTGTGTTGGCTGTTGATGTAGTCTTGCTTCAGCAGTTTCCGTACCCTCCTGCGCACGTCATACCACCTGTTCTGGATGTCGGTCCTTGTGCGCCGACATGGTGATTGTGCGTTCACCCTGTTGATGATCCTCTCCCACATCTTGGTTTTCTGCGACATGGGGGTCTGTTGGACCAATGTGCCAAACAGCTGTGGCTCTACCCTGAGGATCTCGTCTACCAGGACTTCCAATTCACAATCTAGGAACTTGTGATTCTTCTTGGGGGCATGGTGATGGATGGTGATGGTGAGTGATGTGTGTGTTGGTGTGCAGGTGAGGGTGTGTGAGTGTGTGTTTTGCTGGGTGTATGTGAGGTAGGTATTTGTAGGTGTGCTGATGGTGTGTGGCTTGTGTGAGGGATGAGCTGTGGGTGTGTGGTTGCTTCCTCTTGGGTGCTGGCAGTGGAATGGCATTTGCAAAGGCTCATGGTAGTGATTTGTGTCCTTTATATAGGTGGAGTTGTGGGTGTGTCTTTGTTCTCTGTCCCCACCCCCCCAGTATTTATTGGCTTGGTAATTGCTTGTTTGGCCTTTTTTTGGGTGATTTTTCCTTTGTGCTGTTTGTGTATGTTGGAAACGTTCTTGTGACCGAGTCGGACCCTGCATTGGTCTCGTACAGTGTTTTCCGTTTCGTTCACGCTGTGTTTGTGCAGTTTTCTATGCTGCGTAC
Source organism: Calotriton arnoldi (assembly GCA_963921515.1). Lineage (NCBI taxonomy): Eukaryota > Metazoa > Chordata > Amphibia > Caudata > Salamandridae > Calotriton > Calotriton arnoldi. Next base: position 6,016 of record CAWUFW010002647.1, read on the forward strand.
GCGGCGGTCGCGGTGTATTGTGTTGCTTCGGCTCGGTTTTGTATGCGTGTCGGTCGTACGGCTTGTCCTCCGTCCGACTCGCTCGTGGTTTTCGCGCCTTGCATCGTACTTAGCGGTTTGGAGTTAGCGTGTACGTTTCGGTCGGATTTGTTCCGGGTGCGTGTCGGTCGGTTGGATTCGCGTGTTTTTCCGGCCGGATTGCTGTTTTCCGTGCGGCTCGGTCGGTCGGCTTGGTTTCGTTACGTGTCGGTCGGATTTTTCGCGCCTTGCATCGTACTTGGCGTGTCGGGCGCCACGGGTGCGTGTCGGTCGGTATTTTTTCCGGATCCGAGTCGGTCGGTGCTTTTTCCGGCCCGAATCGGAATCGACCCCAAAGTGTGACTTGTAACTCCTAGGTATTTATCACAAAGATAAAATATGATAGAAAATGTTGAATAAAATAAAATCGAATATTGTAAATTAACTTAGAAAAACATGGGCACATAGAGCTTCAACTCAACAGTGAAATAGAACCACTAATATCTAAATCGTCAAACTGATCAGGTGTTTGTTACATTTGATGTCACTCAATTAATTCAATGTATACCATTTGTAGACTTTAAAACATCATAAGCTCATGCTGCAACACAGGGACCACTACCTTACAAATTGTGGATGATCCCCTCCTGACCAAAGAGGAAGATGACCCCTGACTCCAGATATTGCTGTGCCTCAGAGCTGGCTTTGACACAGTTCACCATCCCACCCTCATCCATACCCTGGAGTCTCGATTGTGATTCACTGGCAATGTTCTTCCCTGCTTTTCCGACCCCCTTTCCAACTGGCACCAGTTTGTTCTCATGAACACCTCCATGTCCCAAAAGATCCTGGTCACTTGTGCAGTCCCCCGGTTTCTGTACAGTTGCCTTTCATCTTCAGCCTCTAAATGGAGACCCTTGGAACTCTACTGACAGCTAACAGCATCAAAAGTCTCAAATATGTCAATGGAACAAGACTCTCCTTGTAGGTATACTCTACTCCAAATGACCATTGCCTCAAACATTGCCTGTACCTCATACAGATCTGGTTGTCCAATGCCTACCTGAAGCTCAATCCACCAAGAAAGATTTCCTGTTATTTGAGAACAACAATCAAGAAATAGCACAAACCTGGCTCAATGACATAAGCCTTAATTACTTTAATCCCTAACTTTGACTGCATGCCAAGGCACTTGGATTCGCCCTGGACACCACCTTTATCCACAAGAAACACATTGCAAAAAAGACAAAGCCCATATGCCAACTCTCCCTACTTAGGAAAGTGAAATCATTTTTTCCAGAAAGTGACTTCCCAACTGCTGTTCAAGCCCTTATACTCTTGCATGTGGATGGGGTTAATGCCCCGCTCTACGACCTCCCTGACACAATTCTGACCACCCTAATTGGTGTCCTAAACATCACAGCATATCTAATCCAGGGCCTGAAGAAATATGATCACATTTCCCCCATCCTAAGGGAACTCCACTGGCTCCCCATCCGGCACCTAACATCTTCAAAACCAGGGCACTATGAGACTTGAGGGGCTAAAAAGTATAAAACAGAAAACAAAACATGGTAGCAGACCTTTTCCATTTATGCACCCAGTACGTGGAGCAATATTCCTGTATCGATCAGAACCACCCCAATGCTGCTCCCATTTAGCAAGGAGTTGAAGATGAAACTCTTTAAAGAATACTACACCAGAATGCAGTATCAGTGCACTTTTGCTCCCAAAACCCATCATTTTTTTTTCTATAACTTGTTGACTGTATGCTTGCCCTTGGCTATATACAACCCTCCCAGGGGCGTAACTGCCTTTTGACTTGATTTGCACTATAAAAAATACCACATATACACGCGTACATAAACTGTTGTTAACATGTTTACATCAAACTGCCTTAATTATTTAATCTAATATTGTATAATACAGGATGGCATTATTCACAACTTTCGCAAATATATCAAAGGTGGCTCCTATTTTGCTTAGGTGGTTAATAGTCACCTGAGAGGACTGCCTCCAACTAGGGTCGGCTTTAGGGTCATGGCAACCGGTGCAACCGCGCCTGCCACTTACTTCCGAGGGCGCTAGAAATAACTTATGCATTTAAAAAGTGTCAAAATAACTTATGCATTTAAAAGCACCTGCTGCAGAGTTCCTTGTGTGTCCAGCAGTTTTCAGGCAACAGTAAAAATGTCAAGATAAATATAGTGCTTAATGTAAAGATTTTCCTAGAGGTAGTTTGGACTCATCGTAAGGTAGAACAGAGAATTAATATGCCTGCTGAAAAAATGTGCACCATGCAGATCATAGAACTGTATCTTATGTGGATACCACAGTGGGTTACTGCTTTTGCCACAGACATCCTTTTATTACTTTTCATAAGGTGCAAGCCTGATATAGCACAGTGACCTATGATGTGGCATCAAAAAGCTGCATGCAAACTGCATAGTATAGGTTAGAATGTTATGTTTTTTCCAGTCTTTAAATATCCTAATGTTGCTAAAAAAGGCTTTGTTTAGATAAAAATATATTCTTATTAGTAAAGCCAGCCCCAACCACTGTGGTACTTTTCAGACCAAACACTCTTAAAATTTACTGCCTACTAGTAGGGATGGCATTTGATTCCTACACTTTGTAATCCTTATTGTTTTATGCAAAATTTTGTATAGACTAATTACCCGCATGTATGAGTCTTTGCCTCCGTATAATGTGTGTGATATAAAGTGGTCTGACAGTATACACTGATATGAGTAGCACTACAAAGCAAATTAAATGAATGTGAAAGATGAGCTATGTAGAGTTAAGGAGAACTATTGGAAAGTGGTATTGAGGGAATCCGTGGAGAAGGAGGTCTCTGGGGGGCGGGGGGGGGCACCAATAAATATTCTTGCACCTGGTGCCACCTGCGCTAAAGCTGGCTCTGCCTCCCACTAATCTTTTTCAGTTCTAGTGTTAACTTTTGTTTGGCACCCAGCTTAAACTGTGTACCCTCCAGAAGTAATATTTGACCCAAAGCTAATTTGATGGTTGAGTGCTTTCTGAAAACAACTGTAGTGCTAGCATGGGGGACAGCATGTTCTAATGACTGTAGTCTGAATTAAGATAAACCATGCCATGTGACTGAAATGACATGGTTATAATGAAGAATTAATCTACAGTCTGGTATTATTTGGTGTTCAAAGAAATCCGTTCCATTTTATTGAGGAAACTGCAAATTGCCATCATTTTCTTCAGACCCGTGCTCATTCATCACAGAGGCATGTGACAGATGGTTGTGGCACACTGGACAAGTGTGTTTTGCTGCACACACCTTCCTGCCTCTGTATCATCTTATCTATGCCTGATCATCCACTTCTGATCTGGTGGCTGCCCAAGGTTTGCAGCTGGGGTTGTGGAGTGCTTTTACAGCTGTTCCTCCTCAAGCCCCAGTCTGTCTTCCATTTCATCTTCATGCAAGCCTCTTGCTTCATATTGGTCTTGTTGACAGCAACACTACCACTCCTCTCTAAACTGCATTAGTAAGCATACCAAGTCTTAATGTTTGGCTACTCTCTACTTCTCTGCCACCAGTGCATCAAGGACAAGCAAAGCCCCTGAGTGGCTCATGTATGCGCGAGAGGGATCACCACTCTCTTTGACACCGATAGGCTGTATAACACCGTTGGACTACTTAGGGGCAGTTCAGTGCATGCATTAATATATCGTCTTTCTATTTCCAAGTTCCTTTTCGTGTATTTCTGGATGAAAACCCATGCCATACCATTTTATCATTCCAAATTCGTGATTTTCATGTTTTTTAAAGCGCCTCTGCCTGGATTTACAAGAATATCAAAGCAACAGCAAAATAAGGGAATAGAATTGCTTTTTTCATCCATTAGCAGAGTTACTTTAAATCCATTGCATTTATAAATGGAATTCAGAAAGAACATTTCAGACATTAATTTCAGTCCACTAATTGCGGTCATTAATTGTCCAATTACTAATTAAGGGCCATTATAGTAATTGCCTATGATGAAAATTCTTAGCATTAGGGCATCCATCCCGGTAATACTTAGAATGCGAATTGTAAACCAAAGTTAAACTACTTTCTTTAGTGTGATGCGTCAAATGCTAAGTAAAATGGCTACCTAAAAAAGGAAGCAGAGCATTAGTTTAGTGAGAGTATGTTGTATAAATATGTGTTGGAGTATTTTTGCGAGAAATGTTGTACAAAGAGTGAAATGAAAGACACCAAAACTTGGGTAAAACCTGTAAACATAAATCAAGGTGGTCAGCGTAGTGCAGGGAGTGCAGGATAGACGTGAACGCAGGACAAGACAAAAGAAGTCGTCACAGTACCATCCGGAGCGATGGGTAAATATGCTTAATAGCAACACTCCAACCACAAGAGGAATATGCAACACACGCTGTACAATAAACCTAAACGATGAAAAAAATTATCGAACAATTAAGTCAAAATGTATATCAAGTCTTTCTGAACGCCAGGATTGTTGAGCTGCTATCTTTAGCACGGCTAGGTCCTTCTGAGGCCAGCAGTGACATTAGTCACAGTTCCAAGTGGGCCGGGGTCGGCATTGGCAGAGGCCTGGCAAAGTAAACAAGCAATGGCAAAGGCAATAACTCTGATTGATTTTTAACTTTGTATAGCGCTCGAATACCCTAAGGCATCTTGGCGCTGCTTCTAAAATGTTGATAAAGGTGATAAAGATACGGTGTTAGTTGTTAAAAAGCCAGGTTTCTTATGATTTTCTAAAAGACCATAGATTGGGAATATCTTTTAGTGTTAAGGGAAGCGAGCTCCACAATTTTGCTGTACCTACAATAAAGCTTCTCCAACCCAGTGGACTCTTTTGGTTCTAGGACCACTAAGAGCTTAGCAATGGCTGATCTCAAATTCCTTGATTGGGTGTACCAGATGAAGCGATGTCTCAGGTAACCTCAACTAACATTATGAAGTGGTTTAATGGCTATGAATAATGATTTGAATTTAATTATTTTGTCATTTGGAACCCAGCATTATGTAGCTAAGCCCTGAGACACAGATTGATGCTTAGTGATGCCCAGGAGCAACCGTGCAGCTGCATTTTGTAGCATCTGTAGTCTCTACAGAAATCTTTTTTGAATATTAGAAATAAAGCATTTCTATAATCAAATTTAGGCAGGGATAGGGCAGTCACAGGGAAATCATGACCTACTCGAGGCTTCACCTCACGTGAATCATGCTCCTCCCCACATTGGTAATAAATAGTAGGTATATATATCATATAGGAGGTGATAGCACCTGTGTAGTAATGATTAGGTCACAGTTTTTATTGAAATGATTTTGTTGTTTTAATAAATTTGGTGCTGGTCGACAGTGCTTAATTTGAGCCACTGATTTCTGGTGCTTGGCACCAGAACTTAATATACAGAAGCAGCACTTATGACAGTCTGACACATGGTGGCGCTGTCTGCCTAAATTAGCGATGAGCACAACAACAGCTGTTTATTAATTCATTATACATTAACAAAAACTAATACCTGCCACCCAAGCCATTCTTATAGCTTTGGGAGCCTGGAATAGTATGAATTGTCACACTTGTAAGAGTGTTATGGTTAGTAATTGTGTTGGTACTGTCACTGGCAGCACTGGCAGGGGCAGTAGATGGTGCAAGCTTCATTGACCACCTGACGAGAGCTCTGGCACTTATGCTTTTTACAAATGAAGCACTTCCGGTTGACAAATTTGCAATAAAAAGTTAAATTGATTTTCATTTGCCATAGTGAGTTTTGTGCAGATCCATTAGTTGGTGACCAAAGACAGGGCAGGAGGGTTGAAAAATGGGACAAATCCAATTCTAATTCTCATATGACTCTTTGCTGTCTGATACCGGGAAATGGAATTACAATAAAATTGCCATGAAAATACAACTTTACTCACGGAAGTGCCTTTGATTGGTGTTGTGAAAATCCACTTGTCAAGTTTTGAGAAATTAGCATCAAAAAAGTGTTTTTTGTAGACCTCAAATTAAGCTGACTTGTCAATCAAACTTAGAAAGACAGAACTAAATGAGTTTTGTATTTATTTATCTATAACTTTAGTATCGTGAATTTGCACTAAATTTGGCAGACAGCATGTTTAGCTTGCCCTTGGTATTTTTACATTTGTGCTAATTCGTAAAGGGGGTAGGGATAAAAGAGGGTCAAAAGTGTTTATCTGAAAAATAACTGTAGTATCATCTATATAAATCACGTCAAGCTTGACATGAAATTACCATGTTTAGTCTTCTGTGGCTTTGGGAAGTTTCCTGCAGATCTATTGGGGGGGGGGGGGGCAGTTAAAAGGGGCAAACCCTATTTGGACTGCTAATAAATGTGAATTGGAATAATTTCCGCCCCCAGCCATGTCGTAGGAATCGACATTCCCTGCATGATAGCATTGAACAGGGTCCATAAATATGGGGCCCAGATATAAAGCTCATTGCGGAAAAGGTCGCCTGGGATCTTGTCTAGTCCCGGTGCCTTAGAGGGGGTTACCCTACTTAAGGCATCCAGTATCTCTTTTAAAGAAATCACTGGAGCATCAAAAGCGGGAGACTGCAAGTGGGGGGGCTCATTTGTGGCCTGCCCTGCTTCACCCTCTACCCTTGCATATAAGGGCTCAAAATGGGCCATCCAAGCTTCTGCCCCCATGTTTGGTTCTATTGCTAGTTTACCCTCTGTGCAGCCAGTATTTACTAAATTCCAAAAAGTCCTCATGTCCCTACAACATAAGGCACTTTTCAGGCTCTCCGATTTATCTCCCTCCCATTGTTTCTTTGCCACATTAATTGTATTTTTGTGGGCTATCCGCTTGTCTTTTATTAGGAGTCTGTCTTTGGATTTAATAGCTAATACTCTTGCTTGCTTAGCCTTACGGCAATCGCCATTGTACCAAGGGTGACCCGGGGGCTCCTTTTCCCTTGATTTTATAATGGGGAAAAAAATATTTGCAAAATCAGATACTAAACCTTGGTGGTTGTTCGCAATTTCAGGTAAGGCAGTGGTGGAGACAGAAGTTTCACTAAGACGATTTGAGCCTCAAGATATGGGATGACAGTTTGGCAAAGGAAGGCTAACTTTTCCTGAGATTTACAGAATGCCCCCCATTTAACTCTCCTCCTGCAACTAGTTAATATTAACCTAGGGCCGGTTGGAGGTTGGCCTGTATGAATATCCCTGGGGCACAGCGGTACCATCTTGAGAATCAAGGCATTGTGGTCACTGTCATATCGGGGCACAACCCTAAGATCAATCACCCGGTGCCAAGATTTGGGGTCCACCAGGATATAATCTAAAATGGATGAACTTCCCAGTCTGTTGTACATGTGATTCGCCGGAGAGTCAGATTTTGTACCCCCATTACAGGCCCTAAGGGAGTGGTTCATTGTGAGGGTGTTCATTTGGAGTACCAATGGGGTCCAGGACCGAGTTGCCGGGGCATTCGGCTCTGCAATGGCCCAGTGTTGGTCCTCCGCACTGACGTCGCCCACAATTAGGTCTTTCTGAGGTTCGAACTGACAATTAAAGTCACCGGCTAGGATCACCAGAGTATTATCAGAATGGTATGTAAAAAAGTTGTCAGATACTCTAGGGTCGTAGACTCCTGGCCATGGCTAACTGGGCGGGAATAGACATTGATTACAGCTATTCTAGTCTTGGCGGGGAAGCTCAAGATGACGCAGAGTATATCTCGGGAGGGTGCCTCAACTTGTTTTGCCGTGCACCCCAGGTGTACGGCAATCCAGGTACAAAGTCCCCCTGTGGGTCTTCCCCTTCCCCCGCTGTGGCTGCTAGGCAAAAGGTCGCGTAGCCTAGTCTATGGGTGTCCTCCCTAGCCCAGGTTTCCAGGAACATGCTGATGTCATTTCTTGGATGAAAGCTCCCCACTCCGGGTTTTCTAGTTTGGAAGTGAGGCCCGCAATGTTCCAGGATAGAACATGAAACTTGGGTGTGACGTTTGATGGCTGTTTTGAATTACTAGGTTCCTCTGCAATCGGCCTAATGCCGTTCCTAATAGTGGGGCAGTCAGTTCTGGGGGGTGCGGTTTCTATAATCACCCATTGATGGCCTATAGATGTCTGTGGGGGGCTCGGTAATGTGCCTATTATCGATTCCTACGACATGGCTGGGGGCGGAAATTATTCCAATTCACAAAAAGGGCTCACCACTCCTTCCCGCCAATTACCGCCCAATCAGCCTCATAGATGTCACCCAGAACATATACGCAAGAGTGCTGTTGGGCCGTTTAGAGAGCTGGATGGAGGAGTATTCTATACTTAGCCCCTTACCAGGCAGGCTTTAGAGCCAGAATGTCCACAATAGATCAAATTCTTAGGCTGCAACTACTGTGCTGGAAGACAGTACTTCTTTGATCTTTGTGGACCTAAAATCGGCTTTCGACCTGGTCCCCAGGGATAAACTGTGGTCCATACTATTAAATTTAGGGGCCCCTCCGTACCTTTGCCACCAGATGAAATGGCTTCATGCATGTAATTATGCGCGAATTAGGCATGGAAAAAATGGCGAGCTTACTGACCCCATATCTATAGATAGAGGGGTACGACAAGGGTGTGTGTTGGCCCCGACCATTTTCTGCTTATTTATCAATGGCCTAGTGGAGGCCCTGATTGCTGGGAGGGACATAGATGCTCCTAGGTTGGCGAACCTCAAGGTTCCCGCCTTGATGTTCGCCGACGATACCCTCCTACTATCTAAGTCCCCTATGGGAATACAGAGGGCCCTAGATATCTTCCATACATTTTTGTAAAAGTAGGGGTTTAGAGATAAATTCACAGAAAACCAAATACATGGCTTTTAATGCAGGAAACACCACACGACCAAATCCTCAGCTAGACGGGAAACCATTAGAGAAAGTGACTGTCTTTGAATACTTAGGAATAACACTCACTGAGAAAATGGACTGGAGCGCACAAATTAAGAAGGCTAGCCTAAAGTTGGCCCAGACAACGGGGGGGGTTAGCAAAGATGCTCAGAAAGTGCACTCATAAAATGGTTGGACCGGTGATGGAAATTTATAAAGCCCAAGCAAGGGGGCAGCCTTGTATGGGGCAGAGATCTGGGGCCATCGACCATCCGACCCCCTTTCAAAGAATGAGAATTCCTTTGCCAGGCAACTCCTAGGTCTTCCCAAAAGCACACCACTTACGCCACTTCGAATGGATCTTGGGGTTGGCCCAATTGCAGAGGAAGTTGCCCTTAGACCCCTCTTACATTGGCGACATTTATGGAGCACCCCAGAATTAGTAGTCTTTAGAGAAGAGCTGAAGGAAGTGTTAAACTTACAGGGAGCTAGTAAAATCCCATGGCTGGCTTATATTAAAAACTCTTTAGAAGCCATGGGGATGGGCGACCTATGGGCTAACGCTGAAGGAAGTTGCTTGTCATTATCCAGGAAGGCCCTGTCAAAGACCTTCAGGGAATACAAACTTAATCAGATAAAGAGGAACCCCGCGACTGGCATATTGACTGCATCCTTCCTAGAGGTTAAAGAGCTAAATAGGCTAGAACCTGCTCTTGACATCATCCAGCCTCCCCTTGCTAAAAAGCTCTACCTACAATTTAGACATGGAGTATTGCCATTTCGAGCATTTACAAACAACTGGGGGGGTACTCTGATTCAGGGTTGTCCGGTCTGCAATACCATATCGGAGTCAGACCAACACGTACTATTTTTTTGCCCGGCATACAAGAAGGCTAGACGCCGATGGTTACTACAGGTATGTAGAAACCTCGGAACAAATCACTGTGCGGAGGCCTACAGGATACTTAAATATGATACTAGCATGCCTATTGTATACTCAGTTTCTCGTTACTTATTCTCTATGTGGTGTGTACGCTGAGCCATTTTAAAATTAGGCTCCGCCTAAATTCGATCATCTTATCTCATTCTTGTGATTACAAACTTTTATCAACCCCATTTATTTAATATTTTAAATGTCACGAATGTGTATTCTTATGTATTTAATACATTTTTATTCGGAATTCTTTGACATTGTAATGCACATGCACTTTATCTTTGGGAAATCTTAATGTATGAACTGTGTCGTACCTTTTATTTGTGCTTTTATGGCCACAAAGGCCGAAATAAAGAATTCTTGAACTGAACTGAGCTAATAAATGTGATGATCTTTAATAGCTGCATGATATTTGACAGGCTTTTAGCAAGTAAATCCAGTACAGAAACTCAGGTTTCAAGCAGATCAGACAAGGAAGAGGCCAGTTGGACTTGGGGAGAGGAAAAATTAATTGGGGGTGAAAATATTGTTGATTTGCTAATGTTACAGTTTTAAGGATCTGCACAACACTTGGCAGACACTTACCATGGTTACCTTATTCTTGATATTTTGAGTTTCATGCAAATCTGTCAAAGTGAAGCAATTAATGGGATGGTCAAAAAAGCATCGTTTCCCATTTAAACTCCGAAAGGAATCTGTGCTGCCCGATTAAACAAGGAAGCTACTTGCTCTCATGATCCATTTCAGATCCCCGGTTCCATAATTGGTTCAGCAAACTCCAAAACAGGGAGCTGAACCTTTAAAAAAAATGTAAAAACAAAATGCAGAACTAAGCCACAGTGAGTGAGTGAGTGAGTGAGGGTTTTATATAGCGCTCGATTGCCGAGGCGTCTTGGCGCTGGAGAAACATAGGAGAACAGGGAGTCCATAAGTACAAGCTCCTCTACTAAACTGGAAAAAGCCAAGTTTTTACAAGGCTACGGAATTTGGAAAGCGTAGGTTGAGATCTAATATCCAACGGCAACTTGTTCCAAAGTTTAGGGGCCAAATATGAGATGCATCTGCCACCCCATCTGGCTTTCCTCCATTTCGGAGTTTTAACCAAGGATTGATTAGCAGATCTTAATGAGCGTCCTGGACAGTACCATTGGAAGAACTTGCGGTACGCCATAGGACCCTTACCATACAGAGTTTTGTGGACCAGGCAGAGAGCCTTAAATTCGACACGCTGCTTAACAGGGAGCCAATGAAGGCTCCTAATGGCCCCAGAAATATGATTGAATTTAGGGATGTTAAGTAATGTCCGGGCAGCAGCATTCTGAAGGGATTGCAGCTTAGTCAGTTGTCGCTTATCAATCCCTAGATAGAGGGCATTGCAATAGTCGATGTGAGATAGTACAAGAGCAACCACAACAGTTTTCCTCAGCTCCATTGGGAGAAATGGTAGAATCTTCCGTAGGATTTTTAATGTAAAATAACATGCCGAGGTGACTTGGTTGATCTGAGCGGAGAAATTAAGCTGTGTGTCCCAAAGCACACCCAGATTTCTCATCTTGTCCACTGGTGACGGACACTCTCCTGCCTCCGTTGGCCACCAGGCTGTATTCCAAATCGGAGGGCCATTTCCAAACTCCATGACTTCGGTCTTCTGTGTGTTTAGTTTCAAATAGTTGGTATGCATCCATTGTATGATGCAACCAAGACAACTATGAAACCTTGCCGACGGCACCTCACTGACAGAGGAAATTGAAACTATGATTTGTGTGTCGTCGGCATATTGTCTCACTAGAGAAAAACCAAAGTCTCTAACTAGATTGGCCTATGGCGTCACATAAACATTGAAAAGGGTGGGTGAAAGCGCTGACCCTTGTGGGACTCCGCACGGGAGATGAAAAGTATCCGATTTAAGATTGTCCCAGCAAACCTGATGTTCTCTATTTGCCAGGAAAGAAGAAAGAAGAGCCAGCGCCTTATCCTTGATCCCACTTGCGTTCAGCCGTTGCATGAGAATTAGATGGTTCACTGTATCAAAAGCGGCTGACAGGTCAAGTAGGATCAGGATCGCTCTTCCACCACTATCAATTTGCATGCGTAGTTCTTCCGTAGCCACAACCAGTGCGGACTCTGTAGAATAGTCTGCACGGAACCCATGTTGTGATATGTCCAGAGAATTGTTAGAGATAAGAAGGTTATTTAATTCCTGATTAATGGCTTTCTCCAGAACCTTGGCCGCCAGAGGGAGGCAGGAGATAGGCTTATAGCTCTTGACATCCCTAGGATCCATAGAGGGCTTCTTTAAAATAGGCCTAATACAAGCTTTCTTCCATACTGTAGGGAAATCTCCTGATCCTACAATGGTATTTAATAAGGGAGTCAGAAAGGAGCTTGCTAGTCTAGAGGCCTCATGAATTATAGTCGGTGGACAGGGATCTTCTGGTGAACCAGACTTAATGGACAGTAAAAGATTATTTACCGCATCCTGTGTCACTGGGGAAAAACTGGATAAATGGTTAAGAGTACCTGACCCCTCCTCACTGTCCTGAACGACTGGAATAGGGGGGCCAGAATCCAGTCCCTCCAATTCATTGTATATTGTTTGCACCTTTGACTGAAAAAACCCTGCCATTTGATCACATAAATTTTTATCGGGATAGAACAGGTCACCTTGTTGTAACTTGGATAGAGAAGTGACAGTCTTGAAGAGTTCTCTGGTGGAATTCTTTGCCTTGTCAATCTTGCCAGTGTAGAACTCTGTTTTAGCTTTACAGATAGCTATTTTATAATCTGTGAGAGATTTATTGTAGTTAAGCTTGCCTTCTATGGTGTAATGCAGTCTCCATTCGCGTTCAATACGCCTGCACTTTGATTTCAGGTTTTTCAACTCCGCATTACAGTAGACTTATATCTACGCTTCGGAACTGATCTTAAAGGGGCTAGTTTGACTATCGCTTCTCTGATTCAATTATCGTAATTAACTGCATCCAAATTTGAATTAGAAGTAGGCAATAAAACTAATGACTGAAATAAGCCTCCTGATCAAAATTACGCCAGGACCGTGCAGAGGTTGTAGATGGACGTTGTGCAAAAGAAGAAGGGATGATTTCAACTAGAAAATTAAAAATGATAGCCCTGTGATCTGTCCAAGTCAATGGCAGAATCTCATCAATCTTTATATCAGGATAATTAGTGAAAATTCCGTCCAATGTATGTAGAGCATTATGAGTGGGGCCAATCACTCACAGGCAAGGTCCTCTAGCAGAACCCCTCAATACAGACGGCTGAAGGCTATGCATAGCAGGGGTTGGGTGCCTATAGAACGTCAGTCCAATTTTTGCTGCCCAAGTCTGAAGGCAGTGCTCTTTGAACGCCTGGGGAGTGTTGTGTGCACACGCCCCACTACACACAACACCTTTACCTTTACTCCTCTTGTCCAATCATGTTGCGACCTGAGATCCCTTTACCAGGCTTAAATTGCTGTCGGCCTGTCAAAAACAATGTAGAATCATCAACCAGTGCTTCAGTTATTAGCAAATAAAATTGTTTTTACGGATCACCTCCCAATTTACCTCTGCCCCTCCTTGATAGAATTGCATGGAACTAAACATGTTATGGGTCTGCCAAATTAAGTACAGATATTTGATAAGATACCAAAGTTATTAGCAAATCAAATATTTTGACCCATCCCCTGTTTTAAATTTGTACTGCATAAAACTTGGCACACCAAGAGAAACTATGCATGCTAAAGGTAAGCCAAACTTAATGCAGAATCTTGAAATAGTATCACAATGATTAGTAAATTAACATTTATTGACCCCCCTCTTTTAATTGTATTCCCCTTGATGCTTCAGCACACACTTGAACATACTAAGAGTGAGCTGAACATGCTAAATTGCTGCCAAATTGGAAACAGCATACACCTTCTTTTTGAATGTTGGTGAGAATATTGTGCTGTGCTGATGCTGCGGATGCCCTCTTGTTCGTACTCACCCTCACACTTCTCTGCTTGTTCCCTGCCTCCCACTCGGTAGCAGTTGCAGCCATAGCTGAGCCTAGCTTTGTCTACTCCTGAGCGTTGACCCTGCTGCTGCCTGGTCCTGCCTGACTTTCTTCACATTAGCCCTGGTCTTCCTGGCTCTGACGTCAGCGGTAGCTCCTCAAGTAAGGGGGCAACACGCCAACACTGCTGGGTCATGCAGCTCTTCCTTCAGGGACGCCAGAAGAGGATTGAGGTGCTGCTGGAGTCCCAATCAGGGGGCTTGGTAATAAGGCAGGTAGGTGGGCTGGGGGCAAGGCTTTCAAGGTGGGAGGGGGCAGTGGCAGGTAGCAGGGAGCAGAGAGTCATGCTTAGCCTGCCAAGCACTCTTGTAGTGTAGGCAGGGGCCCCAGCAGAAGGTGGCAGACGTGTCTTATTTCTTGGATAGTTAGCTCCAGATTTTTATCTGTTTTCATCTGTCTCAGCAGCTCTATATCGTCTTACATTCTAACTTTTGCCATGGCAAGCGCTCAAGTGACCTGCTAGGTGGCTTCGACAACATAAGCTCAACTTTCATCTTACGTTTGCCATGTCTATTAGGTAGGACTTGTTTTTCCTAGGATCTTAACAGGACATTACTGGCTGTATTTAACTTACCAGGTTATCAATTATAAATACCAGTCAAAAACAGACATTTGCTACCCTAAGCAGGAAGTCTGCCTGTATTAACTTCATCAATCAGATATACCTCCAATTGCAACCCGAAACCTGCAACACCTGCAAAACCTGCAATATCTGACCATATTGTTGGACTGCTTCTGAGCCCACTTTCAGAATTAAATTAAAATTCATAATTTCGTTAAATTCAAACTAAAATAAAAACAATAGTAGCAATAAAAATAATAACAATATTACCAAGTTTTTGATTTGCTTCCCTTGTTCCTTGGATTCATGAACACATTGGAATGAAAATACGCTCACAAAAATTTATAATGAGGGTACATAAAATAGTGAGCACTCAGACACATCAAGCTATATTACACACCTCTAAGTCAAATACTTCCATGGTAGGCCCAACTGGCCAAACCACTATAGGTTCTGGGAGCCCCATAATTTCTACACCTTCTCCAGTCTTTAACCGTGCTTATTCTTCATGAGTTACAACAAACTGTTGCATCCCGTCCGGGAAGTGGCACGACAACTACCCTGGGTGCACAATGTGCAGTCACAAGTACAAAAGCTGCTAACCGGCTGAATAAATTGCCAACAGATCAATTGTCTATCCTAGCCTGTTTTTTTCACTTTCAGCACAGTTGAGGGATATCCTGGAAACAGCAGAACATGCCAGGTGGCAGGCGATCATTAGTCATAACTATTAACAATTTCACTGAACCAAATTTTAGTCCAACATTGCCCATTACAATGATTACAACTACAATGGAAATATACAGTACTCTTAATGCTCAGAGGCAGTCAATGAAAGACACACATTTGATGGACGGAATGCAGAACAAATCAAAACATTCACCCTCAGTCAAGAGATCTGGGTTAAATCCATCATTCTTTTGCTCACCATGCGACGCCAGTTTGGACAATTATTTCAACAATTCTATTTATGACCACGAGGTAGAGGGGTAGGAAATCAAAAAAGCCAGCTCTCTACAAATGGATAGATTCCTCGATGATTTAGCCTTGCTAAAACAACTAGCGGGCTTCTCCAAAACTAATCTGCATCTTGACAAAGACCAAAATCCATCCCTTCTAATTGAGGCTGTTGGCCTAGTCCAGTCTGAATCAACTGAAGACACCATAACCGTACCTGCAGTATATCCTGTCTTAACAGCGATGGGTGCCACAGGTTCCACGCTAACTCAAGTATCAAACACTTTTATCGACCAATCGCTCCAACTTTCTAAACAAGTATCTTTATTAAGGAGCATAAACACAGACCTCAATTAATACACACTAATACCAAGTAGTTAATAAATAATGAATCAATGTTAAAAATGTATGAGTTCGGGGGGGCGGAGCGCATGTGAACTCCATGCAAGATGGCCACTGCCTTGTGAAGCTCCTGAGAGGCTTCATCAAGCGGCCGGGGATGCAGCATATGCGGGTACTTTTTCTAGTGGCTAAGACACATTCCTTCATTGGAAGGCTGGCATCATGCTTGAAGCTTCTTAAAGATTTTTCAGCCACATTTCCTGCTAATTATGCTGCGGCGGTTCAGACGTTGTGATCCGGGCTATTTAGAGAACCCCCTTTCTAATCTTAGGTAATTTTTCCATGCACCATCAGCGTCTAGTTATAAATCAGAATATCAAACCTAGACTTTCCAATAAACTCCTCTCATGCTTTACATCTTTCCACATGGCTCCTCAGTTTAATAAAAAAAATGTAAGAGCAATTTCCATGACATTTTGAATTCTAAGGGGTTTGTTAATAAGGCCTCTGTCTCTTTGGATGCTCCTGCTTTCCTTGAATATTTTCAATCCACTAGGATGCATCTCAAAGTCTTTAGTGATTGGGTTTCTGGTAATTTTAAAGGCACTCAAGCTACATTTGCATTTGTATTTTGTTCAGTATTATGGATGTGAATTCCTATTAATCCTCTTATGTGTATCCTCTGCTTCAGCTTTGCAGTCAAGATTCTTGGTTCATTTCCTTTTTTCCTTGCATATGATACCTTATGATAGCGCATGCTCATGGCGTCCTTCTGTACTCCTGTCAGCCAAACATAAGTTCTGCTGACTAAATAATGTTTTGCAGATTTTTGGTTTCCTATGGGCAGATCATGTATACCGAAGTGTGCTACCAGGTCTCCCTCACTCATCTTCAAACAAATTTGTCATTAAAAAAAACTCGTCATCAAAAAGGCTTTGTTCCTGAATATCTCTCCTTTGAAGTCGCCTTCACCTTTCACTTTGGAAGGTGTAATGGAGGAAATGATTGCCTTAAAGCCTTTTGTCATGGAAACTAATGCATCTCTTCAGTGAATTGAAAACAAGTGGCCCTCTCATGATCAGCGAATTTCTGTGATTGTATAGGGATGTAGAAGATTCCATTCTGGATGTTTCTCATTTGGCAAAAGAAGCTGAGCAGCTTTAAAACCTTACTGAAGATTTAGAAAATAGGAATCAGAGGAATGACGTCAGGCTTTATGGATACCGGAAAACTTCAGAGGGCTCCAATATGACTGCATTTTTACAAAAGGCCATCCCCTCCATTGTTCATCTGCAAAATAGCGGATCCATCAATATTTAAAGAGCTCATCGTTAAAGGGCCCAAGCCTCTATCATCTCCTCGCTCACGACCAAGAGGGACTATTATTTTCTTTCTACAGTTTACTGATTTGATGCTGATTTTGTCAGCAGCTAAATGACTTGGTACTTTACAATGGTCAGGACACAAGGTCTTTTTCCGCAGGATGTCTCCAATGCAGCCAGAAGGAAGCATTTTCTTGCGATGTGGCCTCAGTTAAGGTCTCTAAACATTCAGCACTGGTTGGTTCACCCATGTTCTTTCAAAATCACATACAAAGACAAATCCTGTACATTGGAAGACCTGGCCTGTTTGCAGGACTTCATTCGTCACTCAATCATGGGGTTATTGCAACCGGATCCAGTGTCAAAACCTGACATAATTTCAGATGTTGTTTTTGATTAACAAAATGTCTTACTTCCTTTCATGTTACATTTTTATGGTTAGTCTTTTTCTTTCCCTTTTTGTTTCAGCACTAAATTGTCCTTTGGACCCATCCATCTGTCCTTGTTATCCCTCCCCCAGTGTTATTCATTACTTTTAATGCTTTTCTTTGTCATCACTGGTAACTCTATAGTCCAGTTCTATCATTATTATGTTATATTGGTTTGTTTAGTCTGTCTAGATATTCTAGCTCTTTTGCATATGTTCAGATGCCTCTATTATGTTAACTTCCTATGGCTGTTCTCCCCTGCTTGCTCATCGGAGCCAGGACCAGTACACCTTCATTAGGTGTTCCATCACCCCTTCATTCTTTGGGATGCTCATTTTCAACACTTTGGTCTCATTCACAATTATGGAATTTCTTCCTGTATAGACTTATCCCATTTATTTTCATGGGACTTTTTCTCCCATAGCTTCCTTCTCCTCTAATTACCCTCTCCGTATTCTTTTTTTCTTCTTTTCAATATTCTTTCTTTTCTCTTTGCTAAATTATTTCACCTACATGTACTATGTTATTGTTAAATTATGCTGTGTTCAAAAAAGAATCTTAGATTCATAACATGGAATGTTAAGGGTTTAAAAAACCCGGTTAAGTGTCAACGTGTACTGTCACATTTATCGAGATGGAAATGTTAAAGTAACTCAAAGCACTGAAAAGGAAATTGTCATGTTAAAATACAATGGGCCGGAGAATTGTTCTTTTCCCCTTCTAGTCGGCATAAAAATGTAGTGGTTATTCTCTGTCATAAACACCTACACAGTTCGCTTGTTGCACAGGAATGTGATACTGAGGGTAGGTGGGTTCTGGTTAGGCTTAAGATAAATAATACCTATTTTACAATATTTAATGTTTATGGCCCCACTCACTCTGATTCTGAATTTTGGAAACATTTTCCCAAAAAGATTGCTCAGCACTCCACTAAGAACTTTATATTAGTTCAATACCGTAATCAGGTTTTGGACACCTTTCTAGATCGTCACTCCTTAAGCCTTCAAATGCACTATGTCTCATCACTCCTTGTCTGATTCCTGGAGATTATTTAATCCTCATCTGAACGAATATTCCTTCTACTCAGCTCCTCATAACTCCAAAACCAGAATAGACTATATTTTCCTAAGTAACAATTTGATCCAATACTCAACTAATGAGGAAATTGGTTCAATTCTGATTTCGGACCATGCTTCTGTCTGGACAGATCTTAAAATTCTTAGTGATCATAACCACAAATCATGTTGGAGATTCAATAATTCATTACTTTCTGATGACTGCATCCTCTCTTCATATAAAACCTTTATATCTGAGATTTTGAGCAAAATAATACAGACAACACACCTTTTCATTCTGTTTGAGACATTTTAAAAGCTGCTTCTAGGGGTTTTCTTATCAGCTATGTTTCTTCGAAAAGGAAAGTTGTGGAAAAATAATACAATGCCATCTTACACAGTATTATACATTTGGAACATATTTATTATACCATCAAACTCAACAAACAAACAAGGCAGACTTAGATACACTGGTTGCAGCCAAGGTACAATTTAATAGATTCTCTACAGAGATAACGTGTGGTACGCTTCTTTAGGTTAATGCAAGATATTACGGTAGGAAGAACAAAGATGGTGCTCTGCTGGGCAGTTAATTAAAACGTAGAAAAGAAAAACAGACTATTGAATCCATCACCAATCGTTCAGGTATCCACTTTTTTGTGATGCAGACATTGCAGCTTGCTTTGTAGGTTATTATCAAAGATTATATACCCCTGAAAACAATCCTTCAGAGGAACTCATTGACTACTATTTTTCTAAACTGAAATAACGAAATTCCAGTATTATAGACACTTCCCCTCTTACATCTCTGCTTAATACTGTACTCAATCTTTATTGTTTGATTATTAAAACCGTTGCAATACAATGCACAATAAAATACATTTAAAATTCATAAAACGTGCACATGGTGCCATCAACATTATCACAAACACATAAAACCCTCTTGACCAAGCCTTTGAAAGCAGAGTTAAGAAAGACGGCTCTTTAACTGCCCTATAACTTAAAGTGAGTTGGCCCCAAGACTTTATGTGCCACGTGGCTTGATGGCAGGAGCATTTGAATAAAATACACCTGTAAGTTGAAGCCGGTTTTCTGAGAATACCCACCCTTCCCCAAACAGGCACTAAACATGCGCTACTTGCGACTATTATTGCCTATGTGAGCGTGAAGTTGCAAGTGCACAAATAAGGTGCAATGGAGGTTATTGATGTAAAGTGTGAGTGCAGCAGTTTGGGTGCCTTAGTGCTTTATCTGGCTAGTGATGCCTATATACAGGTATGAGATAAGGGGTGGAGTTAAGTGCTGCATCCTGGGACAGCAGCCGGCTAGTGCAGCAGTTTAAGTGCTGCCTGTATATAGGTATGAGATAAGATGTAGCGTTAAATGAGGCATTCAGGGACAGCGGCCGGTTACTTTAAAGGTTTTACCGATAGCCCCCTTGATCGTGCAGCCCCCTGTATTGAGTGGTGCGGGATTGGGAGAATTGTCAGTGATTCGAGCTCCGCAACCCAGCTGGTCTGTAGTGCAGGTGTGAAACTTTAAGCTGTGCTGTTTAAGATATTTAAGCTATAATTAAGCTAATCACCCCCCCACCCTTGCATCTACTGAACCCCTGACTTCAAACTTTTCCTGAATCTCTGGAGGAATTTCTCCATTGGACAGTTCTACTTGATGTCCCTTGGTTCAAAGCAAGCCATCACTGCCTCCCTGCATGACCTTATACCGCGTCATTCCATTTTCTTTGCAGGCTTAATATAGATTAACTATATTCTGCACTCAAATATTTATAAATGGGTGGGGCACCTGGCCCTGATGGCTTTACAGTAGAATTTTATCATCATTTCTCTAACTTACTCTTCCCCAAATTATTTAAACTAATTGACTACTTTCTTACTTACCCTAAACAAATCCACTGGCTCATTTTCTGAGGCTATGGTCTGACTAACACTGAAAAGGGATCGTGACTCGACACTTTGTAAGAATTATCGTCTTATCTCATTAATAAATACTGATTGCAAAATGTTTGCTAAGGCTATTGCGCTTAAATTAATTGATCCTATTTCGGATCTCATTGATTGGGAACAGTCTGGTTTTGTCAAAAATAGGAATATTGCAGACAATTTGTGTTCTTTCCTAAATATTCTCAGTAAAGCTAATACACTTAAATGTTTGCTTGCAGCACTTACACTTAGCACATAAAAAGCTTTTGACAGAGTTAATTGTCAGAAGGCTTTAAAATGGCACGATTATGGACCCTGATTTTGCAACTAATTTCCTTACTTTACCCCTCACCTCGTTGAATAGTTATGGTAAACAGTAATCAATCTCCTTATTTCCCTCTAAACAGAGGTTCCAGGCAAGCCTGCCTGTTAGACCTGGCATCTTTTGGAGTGTTTCCCCTGTCCTTTTGCTTTTTGACCTACTGGTTTTAACTCTTCTTTTGCTGGTTTAGTGTCTCTGCGCCCTTTCTCACTGCTGTTCAGTGTTAAAGTGCAAGCGCTCCTACAGTAAATTATGTTATGGATTGGTGTTTCGATGATGGCAGGTTTGATTTACTGCTAAGTCCAGAGTAAAGTGCATTGAGAGTGCCAGTGCCTGTAAATCAAATGCTACTAGTGGGCCTGCAGCATTGACTGTGCCACCCACAGACGTAGCCCTGTAAAAGTATCTCAGACCTGCCACTGCAGTGTCTGCACGCAGATTTTATTGCCATGTCGACTTGGCAAGTGCACCCACTTGTCAAATCCTAACCTTGCCTTTTCTTACATGTAAGTCACCCCTAAGGTAGGCCCAAGGTACCCATATGGGCAGGGTGCAGTGTATGTGAACGGTAGGACATGTACTGGTGTTTGTGACATGTCCTGATAGTGAAATACAGTGTAATTAGTTTTTCCCTATTGAAAGGCTATCTGTCCCATAGATAGAATGGGAGATACTTTGTAACATCTTACAAGTATAACTTCCCATTGGGACAAGATAGAGAAATGGAGTTTAGTATGCCTGAACTCGGAATGTAAAAATGCATCTTTTAGCAATGACGATTTTTATGTTGTGCGTTTGAAAATACCACTTTTAGAAAGTGGGAATTTTCTTGTTTAACAAATCCTGTGTGCCTTCGCTGGGTTTTGGATTGACTGTCTAGCTTTGGAGTGACAGGGGCTGGGAATGTGCATTTATTTCAGACAGCCACTGGGTAGTTGAGGTGTGTCATGCCTTCCCTGGATGAGTCAGCGCTGGGCTGAATAGACCTGGACTGCATTTAGAGAAGTAGGAGGAGATTTCCTTGCACCTGAATAGGCCTGGTCTGCCTTACACAATGCCGTCTTCACCTCCTGCCAGGAAGCTGAGCCAGAGAGGACAGAACTGGTTTAGACTGAGCACAGACACTCTCTGCCACAAGAGAACAAAGGGAAATGTGATATAAATATTGGGGCCCAGACTCCAGGATTTTAGAACTCTTTTGGACTCAGAAACCTGCCAAGAAGAAGAGCTGGAGATGCTGTGAGGAGGAACTACCACTGTGTTGGCCTACAGTAGCTGCTTCTGTCTTGGGCAGAGGAAGGACTGGACTGAACGTTCTGCAACTTCTTTGTTTGAGTTTCTCTAAGGGCTTGAGGTAGAGCTTGCCCCCTGTTCAAGAAGTCTCAGGAACAGCAAAGACTTCACCTTCCTCTGGGTACCGCCTCTGGGACGTGTGTCTCAGTTGCCACAGAGAGAAACAGCAACCCGACGCCGCCACCAAGACCGCCAGATGTTCCGTAACCTGAAGGCACTGCAGAGGGCACCACCACACTTCACACCGCAACCCTGATCTCACTGATGACGACGAATGCCGCCATCGAGCCGCTGCTTGCACCACGACCTGTGGGCACAACACTCCGCACTGCCTCGCTTCACTCCGCCACCCTGGTCTCATCGACTACGCCATTGCCAGCTGACATCGCTGCTGTGGTCTGCACCGTGGTCTGGGGGCACCGCTCATAAGCTACACGAAGCACCGCCCCATCCCACACCGCAGCTTTGGGCCACCGACGCCAGCCCCATCGACTACTGATCTTCGACTGATGCCACGGCTTGCACCAAGTTTCAGCACTCCGTCCATCATCTCCTTGTGTTTTCTTTGTTTGCCCTAAGTTGGGAGGTTATTCCCAGACGTGGTTCCCTTGCTCACTTTGCTACTGGATTCAAGCTATCCTGGCTGATTAGTGGTGTTACCCCCAAACCAGTCCCAGGATGCTTGTTTCCAGTGCAGGGAAGACCTGGCTAGACAGTTCAGGCTGGACTATTCCCATGAGGAATAGGGGCAAGACTGATTTGCATATGGCTGGTTCTGAACTGGGGTGGAGAAGTGAGCTAAAGAACAATGATGGATTCAACCCAGATCTGTGACTGGGGGTGAGTGTCTGAAAAGTTTCAGTGCTCCATCCGTCATCTCCTTGTCTTTGCACCGTGACCGTCAGCACCGCGATGAACACTGCCCGCTTTGCACCGCAGCCCTAGTCTCACTGACGCCGCTGGACGACCGCCGCCGAGCCGCTGCCTGCACCACGACCTGAGGGTACCGCAAGCCGCACCGATCCGCTTCACATCGCAGCCTCGACGACCGCCACTGCCGGAACACACCACGCAGTCGGCCAGAACAAAAGGTACTGTTTACAAGTCTTCTGATACCGGCGCCGGTCCGCACCAACGCAGTTGACCGAAATGGTTGGATTTGGTTGTTTTCAGCACCGAGGTAGCACCGGACGGAGCTACCGACTTTAAGGAACTGCTTTTTTAAAATTATTCTTGCAAAGTGCATATTCTGATTATTGTATGTTGGATTTTTATTGTGTTGACCTTGTTTTACACAGATACATATTGGATAATTTTCTAAAAGAGGTGTGGTGTCCTTTTGTAGTGTTTTCACGGTATTACTGTTGGTTATGTGCAAATGCTTCACACACTGCCTCTGAGATAAGCCTGACTGCTCGTGCCAAGCTACAAAGGGGTTATTTCAGTAGTGTATCCCCCTTATCCTGACTAGGAAGTAGGGTCCCTACTTGGACAAGGTAACAACCTGCCAACTAGAAATCCCAATTTCTAACACTGCCCGTTGACCCACTTGTTATTCATTCTCACTCACACTAGAGACTTTTTTATATCTATTAAAAAATTCAGAAAGCTTTTCAGGCTTTCAACTGAGAGAGACACATAATAAATACACACCAGATGCTGACAACATTCTTCTCTTTGTGTCTAAACCGGACTCATCCCTTACCACCTTTTTTACTGAACTACGATTATATTCCAAGGTGTCAGGATACTATCTTAATGTAGATAAATCAGAAGCTATGCCCTTAAATACATTTTGCTCAAACCCTCCTTTTGTCAAAGCAGGTTTGTCCTGGAATCCTAGTACGATTATGTGCTTGGGAATTTTCTATACTATTGATATCAGCGATACATTGAAGATTAATACAGAGACTATGGTTTCAAAAATTAATCACCTTACAGAAGGATAGTCACATTTATTTATGTCCTGGTGGAGTAATTTGGATACTATCAAGATGATGTTACTTCCAATAATTAATTTCTTCCTTATGATGCTACCTATTAAGATATCTAGGAAGTATTTTCTTACTTTGGACAAATTAGTATCTCATTTCGTCTGGAATGGGAAAGTGTCTTACATTTCTGTAGGTAGATTGAAGCTCCCTAAGTCTACAAGTGGTGTCACTTCCCCTGATTCTTTCCTCTACAATAAAGCATTTGGAATTAAGGAAATTCAGGATTTTAATGACATCAATTCTAAATCACGGTTCCAACAAGAATCTTCCATGATTTCTCCCTTCTTCCATAAGCATTTTATTTTAATGTCTCATCCTCCCAAGTTCTGATTATTTTCAGTGATATCTCACTCTTGCTCCTTGCTTAAGCTCTTTTTTATTTAAAAAATGTCCTCTTATGAACAGCTTCTCCAAAGTCTCATGTGGTCGAATAAATGGCTTGAAAAACATGGAACATTAATGTGGAGAAGTTGGCTCAATAGGGGCCTTTTTACTATTCCACAATTACTCTGTAACAATTTAATTATTCCTCATGAATAACTTTCTAATTTGTACAATCTACCCTCCTCATTGCTCAAACACTATAAGGTACTGAAAGGTATTCGACACAATGCACTTTAACAATTCACGCCTCCTTTGGATCTAAACGATGACTTGCAGGCTATTCACTCTCCTTCACATGCTGCACTTATATATCAAAACTCATTCACCCATACAACACAGACCTAAATCTAAACAGGAAAATGTATGGGAATCTAACTTACAATGTAATTGGTCTCCCTCAATTTCGGATACGTTATGGGAAAAGATTCATTCCACTGCTCGTCTGGCCAACTTAACACAAACATTATACTATTTTCTACAATAGACTATTGTAAACTCTAGCTCGCTTGTTTAAGCTCAGGCTCCTTAAACAGGATACTTGTTAGCATTGAAATTCTCACTCTTGTTCATATGTTTTTTCTCTGCCCAAATGTTTCTGGTTTCTTGGCTCAGTTGTAGACAAGAATTGTAGCTATCACTGGCATTTCTGCATCATACTTATTGGATAAAATATTCCCTGGTGGTCTGCATTGTATATGGTCACATAATAAAATGCTTGGTGAACTAGTGGATCTTCTATTAGCAATTGGGTTACAGGTGATTATATCCAACTGGAAATCTACAGTAAATATTACCATTCAACAATGGTGGAATTTAGTATTCCACAATCACAGACTGGATAAATATAATTTACATCAGCTTCACCTGTCTGTTAAGTGAGATAGTCTGTGGTCACCACTTACCAACTATCTTTCCAAGGCTGCAATCCAGTATATTCCTTGACTTCTACTTATTGTTTTTTTCTATCATATTTACTGTTGAAAATGTATGAATTAAAATCTCAAATCTGTCCCATTTGAATTACATTATTGATTTACTTCCGCTACTGTCTGGGTAATATATCAACAAAACAATTGTAAGGCTCTAACTTTCCAGCTAGCCACTGAAATAACATGAGCAACTAAAGTTATGCCTGACCCAAGCCACGCGGTGCACTCAATTACCACAACACTATCATCGATGGTCACAGAAGGAATTCAGCTTACATAGGTTGCCCATCTATTGCTTGATGGAACTTTAGAGATTATAACCATAAAGAATCAACCACTAAAAATCTACTTGACTGCATACATGATTCAACAGCCAAATTTAAAGCCTTATCCTAGCAAGAAGTGCTTGAAGAAATTATGGAAGCTGAACAAAAAAATCATGGCCAAGAAAATGGCAATGCAGGATCTAACAGCTATGACCACCAGTGCCTCTGGACACCACAAATCTTTCCCTATATTTATGTAGGTGGACCATGCTAATCAGATTAAAGGAGCTAACAGACAAATTGCTCCAACCCTGAACAAAACTGAAGTTGTCGCTGAGGAAACCAATGAGGACAGATCTACTGTCACACAAGACAAAAACATACCAATTACTACCACTCACACTATGTCCTTCGAACTGGCCTTGTCATACAGCCAAATTGTTGCAAAGGTGCCATAAAACTCAGCCAGTTCAGTTAGAATGAGTGATCCTGCGCACAATGCAGACAACACATTAACAGGTACTCATGACATAGCAAAAGTTATTGTAGTAAGCTAGTGCTTCTAGCAAGTGCACTATCGAACCTGTTAGAACTGGGGGTCTGTAGTTGGCAGAGGTAGGTAGCTTTGGCCAAGTAGGGATCCTTGCTTCTAGTCAGGGTAAGGGGGCTACACTCCTAAATAACCCCTGCTCACCCCCTTGGTAGCTTGGCACGAGCAGGCAGGCTTATCTCAGAGGCAGTGTGTAAAGCATTTGTGAACACATACAGTAATACAGTGAAAACACTACAGATGGACACCACACAGCTTTTATCAAAAATAAGTATTCTTTATATAGACTTAACACAAGACCCAAACGACAAAAATCCACAATACTGTACTCAAAAATAGACTTAAAGATGGTAGAAATCGCTTAGTTCAAGTTGATGGTAAATGCGACACGTTTCTCACAAAAGTACCTTGAATGTGTAACGCAAAACAAACAAAAGGGTCGCAGGAAGGGTGATGCGTCGGTTCCTTGCTTCGGGGGAGGCGATGCTTCTGTTCCTCAGGGCTTGAGCAAAGTAGGCGATGCGTCTGTTCCTTACCGGAGAGGAGGTGATGCATCGATCCCGTACGGCGTTCCGGTTACGATGCGACAAGATGGCGCTTCGATGCGTTGCGACGGTCCGGTGCGATGCGAGAAGATGGAGCCCTTGATGCGACGCGACGACGTGAAGGCGATGCGTGCATGCCCGATGGCCGTGCGGCGAACTCTGTAACTTCTGAGCCGCGACAGGCCCTGCGGCACGCTTCTCCGGTGATGCGACGACGACCCTTGCGGTGGCGACACGCTTCTCCGGTGATGCGACGACAAACAGCTGCGACGGAGACACGCTTCTTCTCGTTGAGTCGCGCTTCCAGCTCCCAACGATATGCAGGGTTCTGCAGACAGAATTCCCAGCAAGGAAATTCAGGGGGGAGCTGGTAGTGAAGTCTTGTGTCCCTGAGACTTCAGCAGGAGGCAAGCACAGTTCAAGTCCTTAGAGATTCTTCTTCAAGATGATGAAAGTTCAATAAAAGTTCTTTCCCCTTTCCTTGGCAATTAAGTAACCACTGCAGCTGCAGGCCAACCCCAGAAAATAGCACACTGGCACAGGGGCAGTCAAATCCTTCAGCTTCCTTGGTTTCTTCTCCTTGGCAAAGGTCCGTCTTGATTCCCAGAAGTGATCTAAAGTCTTGGGGTCTGGGCCCCAATATTTATACTAGTAAATCCTTTGTCCTCTGAAGGCAGAGGGTGCCTGTACCTAGCCAACACCAGTTCTGTGCAGCTTCCTGGCAGGAGGTGGAGACAGCATTGTTGAAAGCAGACCTGGCCCAGGTAGCTGAAAGGGAATCTCCTCCCCCTACTCTCTATTCTATGAGGGCTCAGGGGAGTGAAAGTAAATCTCCGCCCTGTACTCTCTATTCAGCCAAGGTCCTATTCAGCCCAGCCCTGACTCATCAGACTGCTGGAGCCCCAGCCCTCCTGTCACTCACAAACCAGACATGCAATAAACAACCTAGCAGAGGCAGGCTGGATGGTTAGCAAGAAAATACCCACTTTCTAAAAGTGGTATTTTCAAACACAGAATGTTAAAACCAACTTCACTAAAAGATGTATTTTATTATTCTGAGTTCAGGCATACTAAATTCGTTTTTCTACCATGTTCCCTTGGTCAGTTAGGATTATAAGATGTTATAATCAAACTGCCCATTCTGGCCTATGGGGACAGGTAGCCTTGCAATAGTGAAAAACGAAATTGGCTGTAATTCACTATCAGGACATGCCACACACATCAGGGCATGTCCTACCTCTTACTTACAATGCACCCTGCCCGTAGGCCTACCTTAGGGGTATCTGATATGTAGAAAAGGGAAGGTTTAGGGACTGGTAAGTGGGTGCACTTACCAGGTCAACATGGCAGTACTAGACTGCACACAGGCTCTGCAATGGCAGGCCTGAGACACACTTTACAAGCTGCTTCTGTGGGTGGCACAACCAGTGCTGCAAGCCCACCAGCAGCAGTTGATTTACAGGCCCTGGGCACACATGGTGCACTATACTAGGGTCTGACAAGTAAATCAAACAAGCCAATCAGGGAGTCACTAATCCATTACAATAGGGAGCACTTGCACTGTGGCACTGGATAGCAGTGGCACAGTGCCCAAAGCATCTAAAGCCAGCAAAACATATCAAAAACAGAGGAGACAACAGCAAAAAAATGGGAGGGAGACTCACGCCAATGGTACCAGGTCTAACATGTGTCCCCTCCAGCTGAAATGTGGGGAGAACTACCCACCCTCCTGGGAGTTCTCTACACTAAGGCGTAAAAATCTGGACAGACCATCAGCATTGGCGTGTTCTGTACCAAGGCGGTGTTCCACCGTGAAGTCCACCCCTGTAGGGAAATGGACCACCTCAGCAACTTTGGATTCTCACCCCTCATCTGCATCAACCATCTGAGGGGCCTGTGGTCGGTCTGAACCAGGAAGTGAGTCCCAAACAAGTATGGCCTCAACTTCTTCAGTGCCCAGACCACAGCAAATGCCTCACGCTCAATTGCACTCCACCTCTGTTCCCGTGGAAGTAACCTCCTACTGATGAAGGCTACAGGTTGGTCTAGGCCCTCCTCATTAATCTGTGAATGAACAGCCCCCACACCATGCTCTGAAGCGTCTGTCTGAACAATGAATGGTTTTGAGAAGTTGGGCGCCTGAAGCACAGGTGCTGTGCACATGGCAGTCTTCAGGGTATCAAAAGCTTTCTGACAGGTGTCAGTCCAGTTCACTTTCTTGGGCTGCTTCCTGGAAGTCAGCTCAGTCGAGGGTGCAACGATGTTGCCATACCCCTTGACAAACTTCCTGTAGTACCCTGTGAGTCCTAAAAAGGCTCTCACCTGTGTCTGGGTTTTGGGGGGTTCCCATGCCAGGATGGTATCAATCTTGGGTTGTAGGGGCGCCACCTGGCCGCTTCCTACCTGGTGCCCCAAGTACACCACAGAACCCTGCCCGATCTGGCACTTACTCGCCTTGATCATGAGGCCTGCTCTCCGCAGCGCCATCAACACTTCCCAGAGGTGGCGCAGATGTTCATCCCAGGTGGAACTAAACACTGCGATGTCATCCAGGTAGGCGGCACTGAAATCCTCCAGTCCAACCAACACCTGGTTGACCAACCTCTGAAAGGTGGCAGAGGCATTCTTCATCCCAAAGGGCATAACCCGGAATTGGTAGTGCCCATTTGGTGTGGAGAATGCTGACCTCTCTTTGGCCCCATCAGTTAAGGCGATCTGCCAGTACCCAGACGTCAGGTCAAACGTACTGAGGTACCGTGCAGCCCCTAGCCGATCAATGAGCTCATCAGCTCTGGGGATGGGGTGCGCGTCAGTCTTGGTGACTGAATTGAGTCCTCGGTAGTCCACACAGAACCGGAGTTCGGGTGTGGCACCAGGCGCGGCAGCCTTTGGGACCAAGACCACTGGGCTGGCCCAAGGGCTGTGAGAGGACTCAATCACCCCCAAGGCAAACATCTTGGAGACCTCCTCCTTGATGTAAGCTCTGACCCTGTCAGTCACTCTGTAAGCTTTGTGCTTAACAGCGGGACTGTCCCCAGGGTCCACATCATGGACGCACCACTCAGTGACACCAGGAACCAGGGAGAACAGATCAGAGAATTGCCCCAGCAGTTGACGACAGTCATTCTGCTGCTCAGGGGTCAGGGTGGTAGAGAGGTTCACACCATCCACTGACCCATCTTGCTCTGTTGCAGACAGGAGGTCGGGAAGAGGCTCAGTCTCCTCCTCCATTCCAGCATCTGTCGCTAGGAGCATGCCCACTTCGGACCTCTCTAAGTGGGGCTTCAGGCGGTTAACATGCAGGACCCGCAAAGGGTTCCTGAGAGACTGCAAGTCCACCAAGTAGGTGACATCACTCTTGCGCTCCACCACCTCAAATGGTCCGGTCCACTTATCCTGGAGCGCACAGGGCTCCACTGGGGCCATGACCCAAACTTTCTGTCCAGGCTGAAACTCGATCAGAGTGGCATTCTGATCATACCACCGTTTCATCTCTTCCTGGCTGGCTTCCAGATTCGCCTGAGCGAATTGCCTGAATCGCCTGGTCTGGTTCCTGAAGGCCAGCATGTAGCTATATATATCCTGGGGAGGTTTCCTGGGCGCTTTCTCCCAGCCTTCCTTAACCAGACTCAGAGGTCCTCTTACCGGGTGACCATACAGCAGTTCAAAGGGCCTGAACCCTAAGGACTTTTGTGACACCTCACGGTAAGCAAACAGAAGGCATGGCAAGAGGACATCCCACTTACGCCTCATAGGTTCCTCAAGACCCATAATCATGCCTTTGAGGGTCCGGTTGAATCTCTCAACCAGCCCATTACCTTGGGGGTGGTAAGGAGTGGTGAACTTGTACGTTACACCGCACTCCTGCCACAGGGACTTCATATATTTAGATATGAAGTTTGTTCACGGTCTGACACCACCTCTCTGGGGAACCCCACATGCGAGAAAATCCCCATCAGTGCACGTCCCACCACGGGGGCCGTCATTGTCCTGATCGGGATGGGTTCCGGGTACCGGGTAGCATGGTCCACCAAGACCAGGATAAACCTGTTGCCCATGGCTGTCTTGGGGTCCAGAGGCCCCACAATGTCAATACCCACCCGTTCAAAGGGGGTGCTGACTACAGGGAAAGGTTGGAGAGGAGCCTTGTGCTTCCTTCCACTTTTACCACTTGCCTGGCAAGTCTGACAGGTCCTGCAATGAGTATCTGAACTCTTGTGCATTTGAGGCCAATGAAAGTGGGTAACAAGCCTTTCAAAGGTCTTGTTCTGCCCCAAATGCCCTGCCAAAGGCACATCATAAACCAAACCCAGTAGGAAGGCTCTGAAGCGCTGGGGTACCACCAGCACACGGGCTGACCCAGGCTCAGCAACCTTAGGCTCGCTATACAGGAGACCATTCTCCTAGTAGATCCAATGTGATCCAGACTGATCACCTGCTGCCTGGTTTGTGGCCTGTGGCCGCAAACCCTCAAGAGAAGGGCACTTGTTCTGCTCCTCACAGAACTCTTCCCTGGAGGGTCCTCCTTGCTGCCAATGGGTCAGCTCAGGCAGGTCCCCCAGTTCAGCCACTTCCTCCCCTGTAGGTTCCAGGGCATCCCCTCAAGGTCTGCCTCCTCCTGGACCGTGGGGACTAGTGGGGCCGGTTTCCCACGCCCCCTACCTCTTCTCTTTAAGGCAGGTGCCTGGGCCATATTTTCAGGCTCCAGGTCCTCTTGAACACCCTTACTGGCCGCCATAGACCGAGTGGTCACACACGCCCACTCAGGCAGACCCAACATCTCCAAATGAGACCTTCTCTCCACCTTAGCCCAAGGGGAGTTCTCTAGATCATTGCCCAACAGACAATCAACAGGCATGGCTGGCCTCACAGCTACTTGAAGGGTACCTGAGACCCCCCCCCACTCAAAGGGAACTTGAACCACCTCACACTGGCTCTCTGAGTTGTCTGCGGCAACTACAGGGAAGAATGCATGGGGGACCACCTGCTCCTTAGACACCAGCCGACAACTGACAGCTGTCACACTGGCCCAGTGTCTCTTAGAGCCTCCACCCTATGGCCATTGATGGTCAACCACTGCCTGTATTTCTTAGTGTTATCAGGCAGCTGGGTCCTAGGGACCATCTCACAATCTCCTAAAGAGACAAGGGACATTTCTGCGAGACCCCACCCACCTTGGGCACCCATCTCCTCCCCTCCCCCAGGGCTACACTTGCCATCTGACGGGGTGGTGCACTAGGTGGTGCATTGGGATCCCTCTTGGGACACTTGGGATCATAACAATGGTGGCCCACTTGACCACACTCAAAACATTTAGGGGGGCCCCTGTGAACAGGTTTACCTGTCGGGGCCTCTGGCTTCTTCTGAGGGGGAGGCTGGGAACCCTTCCCTTGGTTCCCTTGGGAATTACTTTGGGGCCCTTTCTGGAACTCCCTCTGTTTACCCTTGTCCCCCTCACTCTTCTGCTGGGGACCCTGCCCACCTTTGGCGAAGTCTCCCACATGACCCTTGTGGACCCGGGTACTGACCCAGCGGTCCGCCTCCTCAGCAAGCTTCCTAGGGTTAGTTAGCTTGCTATCAATAAGGTGCTGGCGTAGCTCTGGAAAACAATTACCAGACAAGTGCTCCCATGCAAACAAATCATAGAGCTCCTCAAAAGTATTCACTTTGCTACCCTTCACCCAACCATCCATGGCTCTGCAAAAGAAAGATACATATTCCACCCAGGTAATTGGCTCCTGCTTCTTACAATTCCTGAACCTCTGTCTATAGAGCTCTGGGGTCAACCCATACCTGGTCATCAGGGCTTCCTTCATGTGGGCATAAGACATCCTATTCTCAACAGGCAGGTCTAACAAAGTATCCCTCCCATCACTAACAAAGCGGCCCCACAACCCCGCTCCCCAATCCTTCTCAGGGACCCGGTGGGCCAACATTGCTATTTCATAGGCTGCAAACCACTGCCCAATATCTTCATGCTTATGAAAATCCTTTATGACATCCTTGGGGATATATACCCTGCCTTCTGCAGGCACAGATGGTGCGCTGCCACCAGAGGGATTAATTTTTAAGTTTTTAGCTTTGATCTCCAACTCCCTCAACATTCTCTCATGCTCTAATTTCATTCTCTCTCTTTCCAATGCTAACTTGTTATTTTCAAACTCCAGCTTCTTATTCTCTAGGTCCCTTTGACCCTCCATCTTGAGCTTGCCAGCTCCATTTTATGCCTCTTATTTCTCTCCCTGTCCTCCAGCTCTCCTGGGGACAGGTCTTTGGAAGAAACACTCCTGCCTGGCGGGGAAGGTACTTTCTCCCTGGCTGGGCCCAATGGCCCATCTAGCTGCTCTTCTGTATCCTCAGCCTCCTCCACAGGCTCTTCCACGTGCTCAGAGGCATTTCTAGCTACCAACCAGGCCCCTCAGCGCCTTTTGGAACTCATCCTTCTTGGTGAGGCCTTGAGTAGCAACTTTAAATTTTCTACAGAAGAATTTCAGCATTTTCACAGTGTAGGTATCCACCCTACCTTCCTCAAAATCTAGATCCATAGATGCGTTGGATGCTGGGTTGCTCATGGCAATAAGAATTGGTAGTTTTTAGCAAAAAATAACAGTTCCAAGGAAAAAAAAAATTCTACCAAAATGTATGTGGTTGCGTTTGGTCTGCACTCACTAGTAGTGTACACCAATCACTGTATATGAGTCACAAATGCAAGTCCAGAATCCTCACCGCTGACCACCAATGTTAGAACTGGGGGTCTCTAGTTGGCAGAGGTAGGTACCTTTGGCCAAGTAGGGACCCTTGCTTCTAGTCAGGGTAAGGGGCTACACTCCTAAATAACCCCTGCTCACCCCCTTGGTAGCTTGGCACGAGCAGGCAGGCTTATCTCAGAGGCAGTGTGTAAAGCATTTGTGAACACATACAGTAATACAGTGAAAACACTACAGATGGACACCACACAGGTTTTATCAAAAATAAGTATTCTTTATATAGACTTAACACAAGACCCAAACGATAAAAATCCACAATACTGTAATCAAAAATAGACTTAAAGATGGTAGAAATAGCATAGTTCAAGTTGATGGTAAATGCGACACGTTTCTCACAAAAGTACCTTAAATGCATAACGCAAAACAAACAAAAGGGTCGCAGGAAGGGTGATGCGTCGGTTCTTTGCTTCGGGGGAGGCGATGCTTCTGTTCCTCAGTGCTTGCGCAAAGTAGGCGGTGTGTCTGTTTCTTACCGGAGAGGAGGTGATGCGTCGATCCCTTACGGCGTTCCGGTTACGATGCGACAAGATGGCGCTTCGATGCATTGCGACGGTCCGGTGCGATGCGAGAAGATGTCGCCCTTGATGCGATGCGACGACGTGAAGGCGATGCGTGCAAGCCCGACGGCCGTGTGGCGAACTCTGTAACTTCTGAGCCACGACAGGCCCTGCGACACGCTTCTCTGGTGATGCGACGACGACCCATGCGGTGGCGACACGCTTCTCCGGTGATGCGACGACAAACAGCTGCGACTGAGACACGCTTCTTCGGTGATGCGACGGCGACCCTTGCGGTGGCGACACGCTTCTCTGATGATGCGATGGCAACAGCTGCGACGGCGTCACGCTTCTTCTCGTTGAGTCACACTTCCAGCTCCCAACGATACGCAGGCTTCTGCAGACAGAATTCCCAGCAAGGAAATTCAGGGGGGAGCTGGTAGTGAAGTCTTGTGTCCCTGAGTCTTCAGCAGGAGGCAAGCACAGTTCAAGCCCTTGGAGATTCTTCTTCAAGATGATGAAAGTTCAATAAAAGTTCTTTCCCCTTTCCTTGGCAATTAAGTAACCACTGCAGGCCAACCCCAGAAAATAGCACACTGGCACAGGGGCAGTCAAATCCTTCAGCTTCCTTGGTTTCTTCTCCTTGGCAAAGGTCCGTCTTGATTCCCAGAAGTGATATAAAGTCTTGGGGTCTGGGCCCCAATATTTATACTAGTAAATCCTTTGTCCTCTGAAGGCAGAGGGTGCCTGTACCTAGCCAACACCAGTTCTGTGCAGCTTCCTGGCAGGAGGTGGAGACAGCATTGTTGAAAGCAGACCTGGCCCAGGTAGCTGAAAGGGAATCTCCTCCCCCTACTCTCTATTCTATGAGGGCTCAGGGGAGTGAAAGGAAATCTCCGCCCCCTACTCTCTATTCAGCCAAGGTCCTATTCAGCCCAGCCCTGACTCATCAGACTGCTGGAGCCCCAGCCCTCCTGTCACTCACAAACCAGACATGCAATGCACAACCTAGCAGAGGCAGGCTGTATGGTTAGGCAAGAAAATACCCACTTTCTAAAAGTGGTATTTTCAAACACAGAATGTTAAAACCAACTTCACTAAAAGATGTATTTTATCATTCTGAGTTCAGGCATACTAAATTCGTTTTTCTACCATGTTCCCTGGGTCAGTTAGGATTATAAGATGTTATAATCAAACTGCCCATTCTGGCCTATGGGGACAGGTAGCCTTGCAATAGTGAAAAACGAAATTGGCTGTAATTCACTATCAGGACATGCCACACACATCAGGGCATGTCCTACCTCTTACTTACAATGCACCCTGCCCGTAGGCCTACCTTAGGGGTATCTGATATGTAGAAAAGGGAAGGTTTAGGGACTGGTAAGTGGGTGCACTTACCAGGTCAACATGGCAGTACTAGACTGCACACAGGCTCTGCAATGGCAGGCCTGAGACACACTTTACAAGCTGCTTCTGTGGGTGGCACAACCAGTGCTGCAAGCCCACCAGCAGCAGTTGATTTACAGGCCCTGGGCGCACATGGTGCACTATACTAGGGTCTGACAAGTATATTCAAACAAGCCAATCAGGGAGTCACTAATCCATTACAATACTTTACAATAGGGAGCACTTGCACTGTGGCACTGGATAGCAGTGGCACAGTGCCCAAAGCATCTAAAACCAGCAAAACATATCAAAAACAGAGGAGACAACAGCAAAAAAATGGGAGGGAGACTCACGCCAATGGTACCAGGTCTAACAGAACCAACTGAACAAGCATCCATCATTGACCACCCACCTAACGGACGAGCGATAACACTATTGCTATATTTGAGAATGCAAAATAATCACAAGTTAGCTCCAAGTCTAATGAACTCTTGATTTGTGCCTGGAACATCGCTGGAATTGAGAGGCACATTTCCAATGTCAAATTGGTGTCATGTTTTACTAAACATCACATGATCTGCCTACAGGACCATTGGAAAACTACATCTTTTCACTTCCCAAATTTACCATTATTCGAAGTGCCAGCTACTAAAAGCTCATCAGGTAGACCCAGTGGTGGATTCCTCACTTTAGTCAATATTAGACTTCAAATGAAAGCTTCAGCACTTAAACTCTGGGCTTATACCAAGTACATCCTAAAAGTCTTGCTCGAGGACAAAAACAGGAACCAACTCCTCATTGTAAATGCGTACTTCTCTCTTTCTTTAATAACAAACAGGATCCAATATCAGTCATTGCTTGACAATCAAGAGGAAATTCAAGATAACGCAATCTCTCTTATAATCTTGACAGGAGATTTTAATCAATATCTGGTATTTTAACCCACTCAAACCATTCATGATTCAATGGAAGAAAATATACCAGACGCAGTGTACAATATTCACCCACCTTCGGCCTCAAACAAGCAAGCCCAAGTCAATTGGGAGACACTTACTTATATGACTTAAGCTTCAGATCTTTAAATGAAAGAACAGAGAATGACAGGCCGACACAACCAACATTCAGTACAGGAACTGCAAAAACAATAATTGATGACAACTTTATTTATCACTTCCATATCTGTATATGCAAGAACTACAAGATTGTCCATAGACATGAAAGCAACCATAATCCGCAGGAAGATACAATATTTTTAAGCACGACCAATTCCTTCAAAATACTTAGAAATGTGACAGGAATTAAGAATCCATAAACAATAAAACTATAAAATGGAACAGTGACTTAAACTCAAAACTACTAAAGTTGCATACTGAAAAAAATTGTAATCAGAAAACTTGAGCCCCAGGAACATATTGATTTTGACTTCAACATCTAACAGCTTGCTTAGAAACATTTCTTGGACAAAGTCTTGACTATTCTATCTGTCAATCATGGCTATAACCATAAACTAAGCAGGACCGGCAGACACATAAGTTCGCCCAGTTATCAGGTAATTCGGCGTGAAAAGCAACTGCATCAGAAAACGTTGTGAAAATTATTTAAAAACCTTCACTCATCTATATGCGATTTCCAGATCAAACAAGAAAAACAACATTACAAACAAATGATCAAGGCAATAAAACAAACAAAACGAAGCAGCATGGATAAACTTTATAAACACTATCAACTAAAGCCAACCCAATACATTTTGGTTCTTAGGTGGACTTGGTACAAATGTCTATAGGCGAGCAAGTGACCATTTTATTCTGTTCGAGAAATGGGAAGCACATGTCAAAGATCTCTATGCAGCCAGGCAACACTCCACTATCAACAACTAGAGATTCATATCACAAAACATCATGACCTATAAAACAAGACGAGATCATTTCACTGATAATGAAAGTTGATGCCTTTCAGGCTCCCAGGGGCAATGGCTTACCTATGGTGCAGTGCAAAAGTTGTCCACCCTTTACATGTCACAACTGCATCACGGACACTTACCAGAGACAGGTATGAAAGTGCACTTAGCACATGTTTCTTGTATGGTTTAACAAACTAATCTGTGTTGCACTTGCCAACATTATTATAGAGTGCCTTCACTGTAGGATTAGAGAACTTAACCATATTAATGTGTTTTACCATAACTTATTGCGATAATTAAACCATCCTCATTTAGTAGATAATGTACTCATCATAAAGATGAAATGCGATTTTCATAATTTGTGTGCTATATCACACAAATAAAATTTAATGATTTGCAAACTAAACAGAAACCATCCTTACCTATGTAGAATGTGATTTTAGTTAAAACGACAACGTTTATGTAATGTTTGCATTTATATTTCGTATATTTGATTTAAATGTCATTCTTAGTCATACTTACAAACTATTATTTTAAGGGTTTACTGAATGTTCTATGTAATGTGAAGCATAATGCATTAGAAACATATTCGTTTGTGTTTAAATGTGGATATGCATATTAAATGTGCACCATTTAGTTAACGTTTAAGTTGTCCTGTGTAGGCCTGTATTTCACAAAGCTGCCTAAATTTGATTTAATTTTCTGCTAACTCGACATTTCTTGCAGGTATTCACATTCATTGTTACTTGTAGAATAGATACATTACTGTACTAGAGATAGAGACAAGAGCCTGATGAAGAAGACCTTGACAAAGGAACATGGGGAACCAGAACGTCAACTGAAAGATCTATTGAGTAAATGTTGCCATCTGATGTGTACGTAAGAAACTGATGTCATTCACATGTCTAGTGTGCGACTGTTGGAAAACGAGGCAGTATCTGTGAGGCCTGCACAAATAACAGGCCTACATTTGTCCTTCACTGGGAACCAAACACCCAATTGTAGCGCCTGACTCTCAGAGGGTAGCGTTGCAGAGCAGTCTGAGGCTTACTCAAGGGAGGTGGTGTGGGCTAGTAATCGCCATTACAGGTGTGCAGCAATAACACTCAATAATTGATTGTCCAGTCTGTACTTTGCTTTATAAAAGTAAGAGTACATTTATTAAACACACACACTACTTAATACTATGCAACAATTTACAAATATACATAAGCTGTTGGAATTACTTTGTGACATTGCATAACATTTCCACCCCTCCCCAAAGGGGGGTGGGGTCTAGTACCACCACTCCCATGTATGCACATCATCTTGCCCCCTAATGCAGTGTGTTGAACATAACCTGGAGCGAGGGCCCTGCGCACCGGCACCATCCCAGTGGCGACCCACCCCATTATCTCAACGAGCATTAAAAATAGGTACACCTGCGCTGGTGACACATAACCCTGACTGAGCATCTCATATTGTCCATACAGTATGCACCCTTACATCTTCAGGGCTAACAGTCTGGGTTGTTCTTCACTTAAGCGCAGCAGCAAGAATACATGTTTAAGCAGCACTTTAGAATGACAGTACTCATCACCTTAGTTGATCATTATAATGCATTGCAATTAAAGCCCCTAAAAGGCATCACAGATGAAATCACAGGATTAAGTACATACAGCCAGACACCCTAGCAGGAATGTCTGGCAACATAACCCCACTTTGCTTATAACATCACCTTACACAGGTACCTCACATTACACATGTGACCTTCAGTCCCCCTAAAAGAAATAACATTAGTAAATGCACTACAGGTGCAATTACACCTCTTCACCTCCAGGGGATGCCCTTCTCCAGACATCCCCAACACAGCCCTTCATCCCTTGGCGCACTTCTCATTCCTCCTCTAGCTGTAAAACAAAATTTCCAGCCCAAGAGAAGTTAAAATGCTGGCTGAGCCCTTGATTGGTTATTCTTTTCAAGTCCCCATGAGACTTAGGGAGGGACTCCTTTTCTTCGTGCTGGGGGAGACTGCATTCTCCTGCAGCTCCCCCTTCACCCTTGCACTCACTTGGTGGTGACCCCGTCCTCCTGGGGCCACCACAACCAGAGAAAACGCTGTTTTTCCCTTGCAGGCCGGTCCAGGCCTGCAAGGCATTATGGGGCGATTCTCCTCATTGTCGTGCATATTCTAGTAGCGGCTCCCCCGCTGCGTTGGGGAGAGCCGCGATCTTCACGCTGGTGGCTTCGCCGCATTCCGCTCGTCGGTGGGGGGCCCGGTCCCACCCGGACCCCCAGAGGATACTTCGCAGCTCGGGGAGCCCACCCCCGGCTGCTCCTAAGCGGTGTGTGCATCTATGCGGCCTGGGGAGCCCACCCCCGGCCGCTCTTCTTCTCACGGGGCCCGGTCCCATCCGGGCCCCCGCATTATCACCTCGATGGAGAGCCACCTGGGGAGCCCACCCCCGGGGGCTCCCGCCAGCTCCCCGCACGTCCAGCACCCTCGTGTGCTGCCGTGGGAGCCGCCATCGCATTTCTGGTCTGCCCGCTACGGCGGGCAGACACTGAGGCCCGCGCTGTTCCCGCTGGCCTCGGGGGAGTGCGGCGGCACTCCCCCCTCCTCCTGGCAGCCGCGGGGGAGTGCGATGGCACTCCCCCGTCCTCCCTCATCACATCGGGGGCCCGGAGATGGGTCCCGGGACCCAGGGGGCAATTCTTCACGGGGAGCGCGATGGCGCTCCCCGGCTTGCCTTCTTCTCTGCCGGGGCCTGGAGTTGGGATCCCGGGCCCCTCCTCTGCCTTCTCCCCGACTTGGGCTCTTCTGCAGGGGCCAGGGTGGGCTCCTGGCACCCCGCGACCACCTCTTCACGGGGAGCGCGACGGCGCTACCTGCCTCCTCCTCCACACCCAGGGCCAGAGGTTGAGATCCCGGGCCCCTCCCCCTGCACACCTTCACGGGGAGCACGACGGCGCTCCCCGGCTTCATGTTTGGTGGGGGCCAGGGTGGGCTCCTGGCACCCCGTGGGGGCACCTTCACGGGGTGCGCGACGGCGCACCCCGACTTCACTTCTTTGGGGGGCAGCCCCCGGGACCTGACCCACCCCGGGGGCATTTTCTGGACCGGCGGCGGAGCCCCACGCACTTCGTCGGGGGCCAAGGGTCATAGGTCGCCTACCTTCTGGGGGGCCTATCTCAGGCCCCAGGGGTCCGATCGTCATGATCTTGGCCTCTTCTTGCTCCTGGTGGCGCTCCCCAGCCACTGGGAACACTCTCCTTTGCCCTCCTGGTCTCAAGGAGGGTGCATTCAGCAGGGAGCTGTCTTCACTGGCTCCCTGCGCCAGCCTTTCGCCTGGCTCTCCTCCTGTGCCTCTCTTCTCCCTGCGCAGAGGCCCCTGCTTCTGCGCACTGGTCCTGGTCTCCTTTCCTGGCGCTGTTCAGGATCCTGGGACAGTCAGGGGGTTGCTCCTTCCAACTGCCCATTGCGCCAGGCTCCAGCACCTTCTGCCTCAGCAGACCACACCCCAGAGAGAGCTTCTCTTCCTGTGCAAACACTTTTTAAGAGAATGGGGAGGGGGCTGGCAGGAAGTCTCTGTTTGACCTATCAAACAGCGACACATCACTTCTCTGCCCCTGCTCCCTCCTTCCTGCCCAGGCCTCTGGGTTTGTTCAAAATGGCGTCGTCCAGGGTCTCCTGCCACATGGTCTCTGAGAGCCCCTCCCCCCCAGGGCTGCCTTAGCCCTGGTGCAGCTTGGTGCCTGGCACCCAGTGAAAGCTGCTGATGGATTAGCCTGTAGCTCCACCCCTCTTCTCTCCTGGGAGGGAAGGTCTTCGCTCTGGGAAGAAAGGTCATTAATCCAGGCTGCTGGGGTCAGCCCTCAGCCAGGCCCTGGTTATGAGCTGATTCAGAGAAATATAACATTTCTGGATGACCCAAAAGCAGTACAAATATGACTTTGGACTCTGCAGAATACTTCTTCTCACACAAGTTACAGTGGACTTTAGTGCGTGTCTGGAATTTGTAGGCCCTAGGAAAGTGAAACTAGCACATGGGCTCCACATCCCCATAGGAGAATAATGAAGTGAAAACAGTAAAACACACTGACTTTCCCTGGAATGTTTCTTCCCACTGTATAAAGCCTATTCCATATCACCACCCAATTCTGCATAAGTCCTGCCACACCATTCACTTTGTAGCTGCTCCTGGGCTGCGCACGCTAGGAATCTCCCCTGCGCAGCCCGTACATGTGTGCACACGCATGTACACATGTGCCTGCATGTAACCAGCCCGGTGCCCCTTACTCCAGCTGCAGCGCAGCGGCCTAGTCAAGCTAGGGGGACACCAGTAAAATCCACATGCAGTCTCTTTCACCATGAGTTCACTGGGGGTGAGTCCCAACTTATGAGGCTCTCCCCCAGTAAAAGCTCAACAAATAGGTGCTCAAAAAGCGAAAAATCCGGGCGGCCCAGAGTGTCAGAACCACCTTCTAACAGCGACTTTATCCCCAATGTAGCCATCTGCTACCTGAGAGCCAGACTGAAACAATGGACCACTGATGATAACATACAAAGGGTGTGTTACCTAGTGGATATTGAGTGCTATAATGTAGGGTTTACCCCATCAGACTTCAGGAACCATTTTTCCAGAGATGCTGTAGGAGATCTCTTCCGAACCTTCTCTGCCCCTTTAAGGACTATCCTATCCATTGGACTTGAGAGATTTAGACCTCAATGCATATTTGATTCCTTTCTAAGTGTGGCTTAGTTACTTTTCTGTCTGACTCATAGAAGACTCTTGGCTAAGCTTCTGAAATGCTGGTACCTTCTAAACTTAATTTTCCTTGCTCAATTTAATCAATCAATCAATCAATCAATCAATCAGGGGTTTGTAAAGCGCAGCTACTCACCTGTGAGGGTTTCAAGGTGTTGGGGGGGGGCTGCAGATCCGTCTGGGCACTGGGTTCATTTGAAGAGCCAGGTCTTGAGGTCCTTCCTGATTCGGGACAGTGATGGGGATTGCCTGAGGCGGAGGGGCATGGTGTTCCAGGTCTTGGCAGGGAGATAGGAGAAGGATCTTCCTCCGGTTCTGGTCCTGTGGATCTGTGGGATGGTGGCCAGTAACAGTTGTACGGAGCGGAGGGGTCTGTTGGGTGCGTGGAATGAAAGGCGGTGATTCTCGTATGCTGGTCCAGTGTTGTGGAGGGCCTTGAATGCGTGGGTGAGGAGCTTGAAGGTTTTTCTTTTGTCGACTGGGAGCCAGTGGAGTTCACGCAGGCGTTGTGTGATGTGGCTGCGGTGGGGGATGTTTAGGACCAGTCTGGCTGAGGCATTTTCCATGTTCTGGAGCTTCCGGAGGAGTTTCTGGGTGACGCCGGCGTAGAGTGCATTGCCGTAGTCAAGTCTGCTGCAGATGAGGGAGTGGGTGACCGTCTTTTTGGATTCAGTGGGGATCCATCTGAAGGTCTTTTGGAGCAGGCGGTGCATGTTGAAACATGACAAGGAGACAGTGTTGATCTGGCGGTTCATAGTGAACGATGAGTCC
Organism: Calotriton arnoldi; assembly: GCA_963921515.1. Lineage (NCBI taxonomy): Eukaryota > Metazoa > Chordata > Amphibia > Caudata > Salamandridae > Calotriton > Calotriton arnoldi. The sequence goes on from CAWUFW010002647.1 coordinate 48,824, forward strand.
AGTATGATGCCGAGGTTGTGTGCGTGGTCTGTGGGTGTGGGGGGTGATCCCAGTGCAGCAGGCCACCAGGAGTCATTTCAAGTGGAGGGGGTGGATCCCAAGGACTTCTGTGTTGGCTGAGTTGAGCTTGAGGCAGCTGTCTCTCATTTAGGTTGCGATGGCTTTCATCCCTTTGTGAAAGATGTTCTTGGTGACTGTGGGTTCGACAGCTTAGGGGACGATGTTGAGTCCATGGTTTCTGTTCTTGGTTGCGGGTGGAGCCATGTAGATGTTGAACAGGGTGGGGATCGGGGGCCCTGGGGTACTCCACAGCTGATCTCTGTAGGTTCTGAGAGGTATGGTGTTAGCCTGACCCGCTTTGTTTGGCCGGTGAGGAAGGAGCGGATCCAGAACTGGGCTTTGTCACGAATGCTGGCATCGTGGAGTCTTGTGCTTAGGGTATGGTGGGAGACGGTGTCGAAGGATGCAGAGAGGTCGAGGAGGATGAGGGCTGTAGTTTTGCCCTGGTCGAGGAGGGAGCTGATGTCATCAGTGGCAGCAAGAAGGGCAATCTCATTCTGTGGTTGCCTCAGAACCCAGATTGGGAGATGTCCAGGACGTGGTTGGCTTCAATGAACTCTGCAAGCTGGGCATTGATGGCCTTCTCAATGACCTTGGGTGGGAAGGGGAGCAGAGAGATGGGCCTGAAATTCTTGAGGTCCGTCGTGTCTGCGGGAGGCTTCGTCAGCAGGGTGTTGATCTCTGCATGTTTACAATTATCGGGGAAGGGGTCGGTTTCAATGGAGCAGTTGATGGTGCAACGTAGCTCTGGTCTGATGGTGGTTGCGGCTCTGTGTAAGATGTGGAGCAGACAGGGATCTGATGGGGCTCCGGAGTGAATGCTCTTCATGGTCTTGAAGGTGTCATCTGTGGTGAGCAGGGTCCAACTGATCAGGATCTGCTGGGGGCGGCAGCATTGGTTGCAGTGGCGGCGGAGCGGTGGGGTGGTCTTGGGCATCAAAGCTGTCATAGATCTGCTTGAACTTGTGGTGGAAGATGGTGCTGAGTTTGTTGCAGAGGTCTTGGGAGGGTGGTACGACTGTGGTCTCGCTGTTGGGCTTGGTGATGGCGAAGAGTTCTTTGCTGTTGTGTGCGCTGGCATTGATTCTGTCTTGGAGGGCCATTTTCTTTGTGGTTTTAATGAGGTGGTGGTGTGCGGTGGTGGCTGCTTTGAAGGCGACGTGGGCTTCTGGGGTTTAGTTGTTCCTCCAGCTTTTCTCGAGCTGTCTACAGGTGCTTCTGGACTGTAGGAGGGCAGGGGTGAAGCAGCTTGCTTTCTTAACATGTTGTTTGCCGAGGGGTTTCTTGAGGGGAGCCAGGGTGTCGGAGCAGTTGGCGATCCAGTAATGGAGGCTGTGAGCTGCAGTGTTGGTATCTGTGGAAGCTGGTGGCAGGGTTCTGCTGAGGAACCGGTGGGCGTGGTGGTGTACGGTGGGTTTGGTGAAGGAGAAATTAATGCAGTGGTGGTCAGTACAGAGGAGTTCCGTGGTGTGGCTGAAAATGATGCTGTCGCTGGTGGTGAAGACGGGGTAGTGTGTGTGTCCTGCTGTGTGTGTATGTGAGGCAACTAGCTGCTTGAGTCCTATGCAGGTGAGGTGCTCTAGGAGGGATGAGGTGTTCTGGTCATTGGGGTTGTCCAGGTGGAAGTTGAGGTCACTGAGTAGGGTGTACTCGGTGGATGCGAGGGCCTGGGGTGCGATGAAGTCGATGATGGTGTCGGTGAAGGACACCCAGGAACCGGGTAGCCTTTAGACAAGGGTGCCACAGAAGGCGGTGCTCAGGCTGGTCTGCATCAGGAAGTGGAGGTGCTCCATGAAGGTCGTTGGGTCGTCCGAGTGGGTGGTCAGGTGAAGGGTGTTTTTGTGGATGATGGCAATGCCTCCCCAAGGTCGGTTGGCGCAGTCCTTGCAGGTGATCTTGTAGCCATTGGGGATGGCGGTGGCGATGTCAAGCGCTGAGCTGGTGTTGGTCTAGGTTTCCGTAAGGAAGGCGACGTCAGGCGAGGCGGAGTCGAGGAGGTCCCAGAAGTCTATGGCGTGTCTGGGCAGGGATTGAATGTTGAGGAGGATGCAGTAGAGACAATTGGGGGTAGTGAGGGTCGGTCGGGCAGGTGGAGGAGCTGGAGTGCGGAGGTGGGTAAAGGTGTAGCGGCAGAGGTGGCAGGTGAAGGGGCTATGGGTGTCATTCGGCAACGAGAGCTGGCAGGCAGTGTTGCATTCGAGGTTGAGTGCATGGAGGATACTGGAGTTGTAGAGGTGGTAGGTCTGAGGACCAGGGTCCGTGGCTCTGGGCATGGTCCAGGCATGGACAGGCGCAGGCGGGCTTGCCTTTGTACGCCTTTGGCCTGCCATCAGCACAGCCGTCATTAAGTAATGTGAGGGGGAGGGCTGGACAGCTGGGAGTCAGGAAGCGGGGAGTGGTAAACCCTGCACTTGAAGAGGGCAGGCCGCGGGGTCTGCAGTGGTGCAAAAAAGGGTGAAGCGAAAGTGGGAAAAGTGAAGAAGAGTGAAGAAGAGTAAAGCGAGGAAAGTGGCAAAAAGAAAAGAACAGCAGAAACAAAGGTGGAAGAAGGAAAAAGGAGTCAGATACGCTCTACCACTGGATCACCAGAGATGAGGCACAGGTGGTAGCCTGCGGGTGAAGGAGGGCCTCAAACTCACTACCCAGCAAGGGTCAGTGGGTCTGCAGGGCAGCAACTACTTGGTGGAGCTGCGCGGGAGGGGAGGAGGTCACGGACCGGAGTCTGATTTCCTTTGTGGAATTCCATGATTTTTTAAACTCTTTAGATTAACCGAATCATTCTCTTTGTTTGGACCTTAATTTTTGTGATTCTAGATGTATCTATGCAAAGACAACAAAATTTGGGACTTGTCTCTGAGCATCAACTTCTTTTATTAATATTTTGCATCACAGTGACAGAATTTCTTGTTTGTTTAACTCTGTTGCACTTAAACTTCTTCAAGAGGTTGGGCTTCCTTATTGGTATTCTGTATCTTTATAGTATGGTGCTGCGAGTTGTGTATTTGAATTGAATTTGCAATAAACATTCTTAACCTAAGCTACCGATTCCTGTCCCCAATTGTGTAGCCAGATGGATTGCCCTGTTAATTGAATTTTGATTAATGTAATGTTAACTCCTATCACCTCTAAGTCGGATAGAAAGGCCTGTTGGAGGACCAATGGTAAGCAAGTGGCCCAGAAAATGCTGTATCAACTATCAATATTATAAAACACTCTCTGGAGTGCTTCCTATACTGTTTATTGTTTAAAGTTTTGCATTCTGGTACTACTCCCACTTCATGGAAAGGATCAATCATTCATTTGATATACAAAAAGGGAGTAATAAATGAGCCAAAAAAAACTACAGACTGTGATGGCACCATTTTTGCAAATAGCTTACTCTGCAAACTAGAGGGAAATAATAAGTTTGTATAAAACAGGGTTCCGGCCCGGTTGCTCTAACATTGATAATATTGCTGCATTGAAATTATTATCCCACAATGCCATTGACAGGTATTGTACACTGAATGCCTACTACATAGATTAAAGCACGACATTTGCTAAAGTCAAATGCTCTGATATGAGGAACAAGCTGTGGAATTGGGGCATTGACCACTCACTGCTTCATTTTATTATGGTGCTGCATGAAGAAACATGGCTAAAATTCAAATTATCCAATGAAAGCATCCTGTCACCTAAAATATCAACACAAAATGGTTTAAAACACTAAAACAAGGCTGTATTTTGGCTTCTCTCCTTTTTAGGTCGAGCCTAGGCAGCGAATGCGCTGTCTGGAATACCTGTTGTAATCCGTTTCATGTCTAGCAGCACCGACCAACTACAGTTTAGTTGCGCAGTAGGGCTCTATCTGTTTCATTTAGGGACTACTTCAGCTTTTTTTTTTTATTCGCCATGGCGCCTTCTTCATGGGCTGCCATTTGCATATGTTTAATATGCATGGGCGCAGCGCCCGCTTTCATTATTACTTTTGCATTGCCAATTACCATGGATCCGCTTCACGGGCGCCGCGCTTTGAAAGCAGCCCGTAGCTTTCAGTGTTAACATTTTGTAGTCTGATTTCCCTTATGTTGCTTTTTGATTTGTTTACCACCTCCCCCTTCATGTTGAAGGTTTTAAACACTAATCTTACCTCTCGTCAGAAATATCGTAAACAATTCTGGGAAATAGCATGGCACTCGGTGAGTTTTCGGAGATGTACCTCCTGGTACATCCTGTGAATTTTTAACTTGCAGCACCTAGAACTCTGGTTCTGGCTGGTATTTTCAGTTTCCCATTACAGTCTCCAGCATGACAACTGCTAGCAGCTGAAATGCACACCACATGGCTGAAAGTGCCGCGCGTGGCCTGGGGAAACTTTGCAGCTATTAAGACTTTACGAATGTAAAGCTAGCAAAAGCTGAAAGATAACATAAGCCAGCGAAAACATCTTGCGCCGCAAAATCACTTTTCCAGCCGAAGGCGCCTCACGTTGCATCAAAAACAAACCCCGGTGTAATCTCTCAAACGGCACAGTACAAAGAAATGTGTACTATCCGATTGCAACATCGAAAATAAAGCATTTTTGAAAGCTGGTCTTTTTCATCAGCCCTCTCCATTTGCAGCATTCTGATACAACTGAAAGCCACTGCATTAGTAAACTTCCCTTCCAGCACTCGTAGTGTGGCGACTTCATCACCGGCAGTTTTCAGAAGCCTCTTTTAGCTTTCGATTTACTGTCTGCGTTGTAGATGGCAGGAAATGAAAGCTTTCACGCACTTTGGCGCAGTCACTAACTAGGTCACAACAGTCAGGTGACGGGATAAGCGAGGTACGGAATTCCATTTCAACGCTTCATATCTAGTGATGCTTTTTTATGTCCCTGAACTGTAGAATTCCAGTGTACTAATCCTAAACAATTGCAAATATATTTAGTTGCAGCAGGACTTTCCGGTTTCTGGGCTTGCCACTAACAGGAGAGCTCTCTTTGTCCTTGCATAGAAGGGAATGCCTACCGAACATAGGCTACCCAAGCTTCCTACTGTTGGAGAGAAATGGGCAGTGACCTTAAGGAGTGTTTTAAATGTCCTCTTATCTGAAATATCAACATAGAAATATAAAAGGAGAATAAAGCGATCTGTAAACCCAGGGGATTGACTCCTCACACCTGTTGGTACTGAAAACGAACTTCGGGAATTTAGCTTACACATCTTTAATAACAGCTTCAGCGTAAATGCGAGACCTATTGCATTGCAAATGCTTGTTTTCTATTTATATTTCTGATTTACCAATGCAAATGGATATTGCGGATGGTATTCTACCAAAGCTAGGGAAACAAGCATCACACAATTAGCCAATACAGATGACTTGGTAATCTTTTCACTGACGGATAAAGGTCTCCAGTAGTGGTTATCAAGACTTCATGAACGATCTCAAGGTCAACCACTCAATATCTAAAGTAATGTGCTTTGCAAAAGGCAGCAAATAACAATCGTGCAAAATTAGTAATGTAATAATTAGTAAAGTAAGGGACTACGAGTACCTTGGTGTAACTATTGCTGAGAAGCTGAAATGAACGCCGTATAGTCAAATAAAGAACTGCAAAGCAGAAATAATTACCAAATCCATTAAAAGATTCCGCAGGATCTATGATCAGTGGATCAAAGTATTAAATGCAAAAAAATATACCATCACTACTATTATATCTGATATGAACACAATCTCTATGCAAGCTGTCAGATCCTTGCTAATCATACGTTCCATGATACCACAAAGTAAACTACGCCTGGAATTAAACCTGTCATCACTGCGGGTGCACAACATGGCAGCAAACTAAATTATATCTGCAAATGCAGTAGGGCAAATTCCGACACGCTAAAGTGGCTGCATCTGGAAGAGGTCAAAATAAAAAACTATAGGAAAGAGGGATTAGATCTTCCAATACTTATGAAAACAATTGAAGAACAAAAACAACCCCAATTAACTGATCTTGGCGGGATGCCAAGAAGGACAATAAAGAAAATACTCTTGGGAAATAAAGGTGAAAAAGACCTACTGATATCTTTGAAATACACACATATAGATCTAGTTTTAGATTCCTATTTTACTTAAGGCATCAGCTAACATTTGGAAGGTTCCATAAAAATGAAATTCCTACAATTCAGACTGTGGCAGATACCAATTTTCCAGGTCGAAGGAACATGGAATACCCCTTACTCTGGTTACACTGGATGCAGGCTGTATGGCTATAAGAATGAATCTATTAGTCATATCATGCGCCTGTGTCCATAGTTATTAGACTTATGAAAGAAATATTTATGGGAACTTTTTCAACAATCTAATGTGAGGACTACTATGTTTTATTGCACAATTTAATTCCTTTATTAGACCAAACATATTATCAACTTAAGCAAGCTACTAAGATGTTATTTTTGATTTACTTGTTTGGTTTATTTAATATGTGCCATTTTTACATTGTATCTTGATCATTGTTTTGTACTCAATGCATTTTTTAGGGGTATCAGATTTTACATTTATTTTGCATTATTGTAGTCATGATTAATACAATAAACCAATTACCACTCACTGAATGTTTGCCAGTGGTTTCAAAGCTCATACTTCAAAGAAAAAAAGTCTAACTTTTAATTATTTCCTGTAGGTCATAGTGCTGAATTCTTCTGCAGGGTATTTAGCTGCCCTAAACAGATAAAAAAGTTAAATGGATGGTTAACAGAATTGTTTTTACCTCTTTCAGTACTAGTAAAAATAAAGATAAAAAACATTCACAATCACAGTGCTGTTCCCAGAGTATTAATCAGCACATCTGACAAGCACACACTGCCAGGTCCACCCTTGATGCGAGCACCTACCAATGAACTCTCCCTTAGTGTATAAAAATAAACATTGTAAAATGCAGAACCCTTCTAAGTAAAAAAGTGACACTGTGCCACATTGCACCTTATTGTCTTCTTCATATATGTTTTGTTAAACCTACTCGGAATTATCAATGTGCTAAAAATGAGAAGCACATTATAGAATGCATGTTTTTAATTTCCTTGCAATGTGCTTTGCATTTAAAATTTGACTTATAATAATACACATTGTTGCATAAAACACATTTTAAGTCACAGGCAAATAAAGAATACTAAGCGGGCAACACTCAAATGCTCAAAATCTCTCAAAAGAGTACTAAAATCAAATAATAAATCATGTACTAAATCAAGTACATAACAAGTAACATGCATAATAGGTTCCTATATTGCCATCTCAGTGTTTCAATGACATTTATAAACCACTGGGCCTGTGGCTTCTTGGTTTTAAATGTCACCTGAACACATCCATGGAAATATAAGCGTTAACTACTCAGTTACACATTATCTATCTATCTATCTATCTATCTATCTATCTATCTATCTATCTATCTATCTATCTATCTATCTATCTATCTATGCAGATGTGCAGAGTTGTATTGCCTATGTATTGCCATTGTTGAGTGTGGGAAGGTGGGAGAGGGGTCATGATGACATACAAGACGCAGTAAATCCTTGAGTGGGTGATGATGTCCCTTTCTCAACAATGGTAATAAACAGCATGAAACGATTTATACCATGGTATATTTCATGTGCATTGGTTTAAAGAAAGCAGGATACCAGGGTTTACCTTAGTGTAAACATGTAAAATCAGTGAAGAGAAAATGTTGCTATTAGGAGAGTTGTTTCTCTGTCACTGTAAAATGTAGTCTGTGAGGCAGTAAACAAAGTTTTTCTCCTGCCAATTCCACTGTATTCTGGAAATTAATTGGAATTTGACCTTGTCAATGTAGTAATAATTGTGTGAAAGCGCATTTGTTAATGTAGTTCCTCAATATAATGCGTTATTGCGTCACATTTATTTTCACTGTCATGTCATAAAAATACACAGACACACACAAATTTATGAATATGTGTTCATTGCTTTTTTTGACAAGTGTTAGGACTCGTATCCAGTTGCACAAAGTATAACTCTTTCAGTGTTGGCTAAGAGACTGAAAGATGTAGGAAGGTCTGGGTTATCTATCCACATACTGAAGTAAGAATATGCACTTTGTAGTGAAACCACATAAAGAGTCTCATCCATGAAGATGGCTGAAAGGGGAAGGAATAGTGGCGGAGAGCCATCAGTCAAGAAATAGTGAGTGGCGCTAATCAGGTGGGGTTCACTTGCAGAAGGAATTGTGTTTGTGCAATAAAGAGAGACAAGGCAGGGTGCTGGGTTAGGAGTTAAGAGAGAAGGAATGAAATTCTATTGAGAGAAGCTGGTGAGGTTTAATTTTTGGGTGGATGGCCAAAGTGCTGCTGGTGAAGCTGACTGCAGGTATTCAAGCAGTTATAGAGATTGCAATGTCTTAGAAATGCTCTGGGCACCTCCTGCCTTTAATTTTGATCTTGCTGCCTGTTCAATCACCGACTGGATGTCTGTTCCATAGGGCCAATGTGGTGGGAACTGGAGAGAGTAGGAGGTACTTCATTATTTAGTGCTCCAGAGTTGAGTAGGGCCACAAGGCCTGGATCCTTAGGTGGGTTAAAGTGATGCTAAGAATGGCTTTTAGGACCTGCATAGTCCAACCCATGTTTATATCACACAGGCCACCCGCAGGACGTGCATGCAGTATTTCCCCTTTGTTTCCTGGTCCAGGGCTCATCAACTAAGGGGAAGACAATCTAGTTAGACGATGAGGGGAGCAGGAAGAAGCTACTGAGTTCAGATCCTATAGGACAGATTGCAATTGAGAGGGCTGCATCTTTATATTTCAACCAGTAGATGACAGACTCTTGTACTGAGCGAGGACTTCAATTAAAGTTCAGCTAATAGTCATGTGGCTTGGAGAATGACTGCATAGGTATAACAGTCACAAGATCTAAAGATACTTTATACGATTCAAATCCCCTTCTTGGGTTTGCCTTTGTCAATTTCACAGGTTAATTTAGTTCAAACACTACCCCTGCTTTGCAAGTTCTAGGGTTCACCATTTCTGAAACTATGCGTAGGAGGAAAGAAATCTGAGCTTGCAGGCAGGCACTGGCATCAGTCAAATACTCATTGAGTCTGGTGGGGGGGATTTCAAATGACTGTAAACTACTTGAAAATAGTGCTATTTTCTACTCAGCTTTCTCCAAGTTGCGAATTTGTGAGACCCTCTGACCCTTTTGTGTGGTCAGGGCTCATCATCTCAGAGTTTGTGTGCATACTGTGTTGCTCATTGCTGTGCGCAATCTCTGACACAATGCACATTTTAATGTACACGTGAATGCCTACTATTTGTGATGCTGTATTCTTGTGGGAGTGCAATGCATAAAGGGTGTTTGCAGTGCTGTTTGTCATTTTTAGCCATTAATGAAGTCACAGGGCTCGTACATTGCTTACCACTGCGAGCTACTCACAACTGTGAGGGTTGTGACTGCTTGTCAGTCTCAACAGCCAGAGAATTAATGTGGATGCAGGGTTGCTTGTCACTGTCAGCGAAACAGTTATCTCTTCCTACAGAGCTATTTTTCAGTTTTAGCATTTTCTGTATCTACAACCATTTTCAGTCCTTCTGTTGTAGGGATGCAGTTTCTTGCTTACGTTGTCAGTTCCTAAAATAGCATCCTTGTATGTCTTCTGGATTTCTGTTTCCTGATGTTCTTTTCGGTCTGTAATTGCTTTACCTGCTGACGATATTCGATATTTAAGGTTTTCAAACAAAGTTTCTCCACTAAGTTAGTCAGAACTATCACGTGAAGAGCCACTTTGATGGAGAAACAATTTGGGGAAGGATCCACTAACTGTCAATGCTGGCAGATATTAAACTGGCAAATACTGGCATTGGGGTTGTCCGCAGAAATGGAAGCTACACTGTCAGAGCCCACTTTATTATTTCCATATCATGCAGGAATTCATATTTCAGCATGTTAGGAAAATTACACTTACATTTTCTCATAGGTCTGTCACCATTTCCATGGCATTATTTGAGAGGGCTAGCTCAGCCAAAGGGTGTGGTGGACCTCTCCTCCTAGTTTGGAAGGGTTTTCAGTCACCAGGTCTGGCACAGTAAACTCTGAACCTTAACAGAGCTGAGGGCAGAGCCAAAGGTGTTTCCACTGGTGCCATGTGGGTCAACTAGGGTGCCCTGAAAGGGCAGTTATTTAATAAAAAATGCGGAGAAGGAATCTTTCATTTTCTGGTAGATTCTCCTTTTTGACCCTCCAGAAAACACAGTGGCGGCTGGTGGAATTTGAAAGTGGTGAGGCATAAGACCAAATAACAAATTTAGCCGTGCTATTGTGCAAGCTCAGCGTTTATCAAAGTAGTTCGAGGATTGGGGGGGGGGATTCTCCCCAGAGAAAATTTGTGAAAATTGGTGCACTTTTCAGCACTATATCTGTGATAGATGAAATGGCCTCTCTGACAACGCCAATCTGAAAATCAGGCCCGAAAAAGATAGATTTAGTATCATTTAATAGAGTATCCAAATCCATCTTTGAGTGTGCTAGTCAGACCATCACATGATACTCATCTGCCTCAACTCGAAGCAACATAGACTCACGTCTACCATCTCCGACCATCTCCCTCCTCCACACAGGAATAATATCAAGCAACTTTGAAAAATTGTTTTCCAAAGACTTTACCAGACTCGATTCGATAAATCTTTATTTCGATTTAAAAAACCATAAAAGATATACATTATCAAATTACACATCATAATAAAAACATTTCATATAATAACCTTTCCAAAAGGTGCCGCTAGACCAATGCATACGTGTTAGAAATCATATTTCCAATACGAGACCTTTCTTGTTTATTAAAAAATAAATATAGTTAACATTTTAAGATTTAAAAATTAAAAAAACATTGAGGAGTTACAGCAAATCTCATTATAGGTTACCAAAGGCTAGACATTTCATATCTGGCATCCCTAAAATAGGCTTCCCGGTTTAGGAGTCTAATTAAAAGTTTAAAATACTAATAATACAAAATATATACCTGATACATTATTCCAATTGTTTTTTTTGTTAGAACAATGCAAAATTAATATAATAATAGTAATAATGTTCCACATGTACTGAATAAAGTGCAAATGCAAAAACCAATATAGTTCAGGTATAATATACTAAAGTTTCAAACCTTCCTTTCTTCTTATTAAACTTACATCCAATAGGTACCTACTAACACTGAAAACCACAGTTTGAGATGTATCTGTTCTCAGTATTCTTTCTGCCTCATAGCAGTATCTTGTACCCAATAGCCGACAGATGGGTTTGATCCATTTCCTTCTATACTTTATATAAGCTGGGCAGAAGAATAATAAATGTAGATCATTTTCTTTTGCACCCGTATGACATAGTACATAACACTCAGTACTTTCGTCCCCTTGTTTACGGACCCATTTTGATGTACTCAAATTTGTCTGTAATACACCGTATCGAAATTTCAAGTATAAGGATCTTGCTAACTGTGGCTGCACCTCGTCCAAAAATGGCTTGAAATTCCAAATTGGTTTCATTGAAAGGAACCGTATTGTTAGTGCACCTGTGGCTGAACTATGGGACAAGCTATCTTGGATGTAAGCCCAAAAAGTTAGCTTTAGTATTTTCTTTGAAGCCATAGACAGCTGAACAGGTTCCTCCCAAAAGTGCTTCAATCCTAATTTGTGAAACCAACCATAAACCTGCTTCAGCCATGGCAAACCTATACCATTATTAAGCCTTACAATTTCCTCTAACCCTTCTTTATAGTGGACGAGCTCTACTGTGGACCACAGTCGCACCCTGAACAATAATGGTCGTAAGATTGCCTGGTGATCTATACGGCGTATATTTAGGTCCATTACAATAGGTATTAGCGGTGTGCGCATTGGAAGGCATAATAATTTCCTAAAAAACTTATTTTCTCCCACCATGAAAGTATTATTACTTGAGGGCCCCCACAGTTCTGCCTCATATAGGGATGCCGATTGTGCCCTATACTTATATACCTCGAGGGCAGGGGATACCGCTTTAGACATACTGCTCTCATGTTTCTTTACTATTGGTAGAGAATTTTGGAGTAAAATAGTCTTACTTTTCTCCAATTGCGGTTTCCAAGTCATTTTGGTATCCAAAGTAATACCTAAATAATTAAAATTATGCACATATTCTAGCTTCTGATTTTTAACAGTTAAGTTCTTTTTAAAAGACTTATGTGGATTAACTGCCATATATTTTGTTTTGCTAGAATTTATTTCCAGACCCTTAGTCTCACAATATACCCCAAAAGTGTCTATTAAGCATTGTAAACCTTTAGGAGTTTGGGATATTAAGATGGTATCATCTGCAAATTAAAGCACAGGTACTGGCACCCCCCCTAGTTTGGGAGAATCATGTTCGCAGCCCAATAGATATTCTGGAATATCATTTACGTATAATGAAAATAGGGTGGGTGCCAGCACACATCCCTGCCTTACACCCCTGTTTACCTGGATTGGTTCAGTAAGCTCACCCCTCGGACCCCATCTAACCCTTGCAAAATTGTCCTCGTGCAATCTTATTATTTGCAAGAGTATTTCCCCCGGTACCCCTTGATTTTTTAGGGATTTCCAAAGGAGATTTCTAGGGATGAGGTCGAAAGCGGCCTTTAAGTCAACAAAGGCGATATACAGATGACCCTTCTTAAATACTGTGTATTTCCAACTCATGCAAAGGAATCTAAAGACCTGGTCGATTGTGCTAGTTTTGGCTCTAAAGCCAGCCTGATATTTTGACAAAATACTATTCTCCTCAATCCAGTCATTTAATTTTTTTAAATTTGCTGTGCATATATTTTCTGTAAAACATCTATTAAACTAATCGGTCGATAATGCGATGGGTCTTGGCGGTTACCTTTTATAAAAATAGTTGTAAGTTCAGCCCCTTTCCATGATTCCGGTACTAGTGCACCTGCGGCGACTGAGTTACATAAAAGATTAAAATAAGGGCCCCAAACCTCTTTGTCATGTTTCAATAAATCTCCTGGTATCTTATCTGGTGGTGCCTTCCTCGGTTTTACTGCATCTATTGCTGCTAGTGTTTCTTCCAAACTAAAGTGTAGAGGAGCTATGGTGGGGATTACTACGTAATCTTGTAGACTGAACTCTATATCACTCGTAGATGTCGAATAAAGGCGGGAAAAATGGCTTATCCAAGTTTTAGCATCTAAAAAAAGGTCCTTGCTACATCTTCCCGTTTTGTTACCTTTAGATATCAAACGCCAAAAGCCCGAGTGATCTTTGGCTTTGGCTGCACTAATTAGTTCAGTCCAAATATTATCATCCCAGTTTTTCTTAGTTTGAATTAATAATCTCTTGTACTTATTCCTTTCCTCCCTTAAGGCCACTACATTTTTGATTTTTGTTGCCAAAATGAGTTCCTTTTTTGCCTCGCGGCACTCTTAATTATACCAGGGATTATCTAGATTACTTGCATCTGTTGTCGCCTTTTTGCAGTCTTTAGGAATCCTGCTTAATATAGGTGTCAGAGCTTCTACCAATACATGATGTATATTCGTGATTGGGATCTCTGAAGCAAACAAGTCTACATACGGGGAAATGGTCTCTGCAAAAATATCGTAAATCTGCTTCATGGCCACATCATTTCCCCCTATAGAAGGCCATTTTAAGGCTCTACGATTATTGCTTAGTAATGGTTCAGTAACACTGAAGTTGATGTCTCCATTCCTCAAAGTAGCTGGCTGAAAAAAGTGAGCCGCAAGTGTCAAACATAGGGGGTAGTGATCACTCTCAGATCTATCATCAACTACCAAATCATGTAGGGTTGGCCATAGGCCAATGGATACCAATATGTAATCAATGCAACTCTTAGAATTACTCCTGCTAAACGTGGCACCATTCGGGCTGTCAGAAGGCAATCGGCCATTACAAGCTCGAAGTCCATGTCCCGAGACCAGTTTTATTAACTGCGCAACGGCAGATGTGCAGGGCACTACCGGACTACTTTCCAACATGGGGATATTATTAGCCATATCTTCTTCTGCGAAGATATTTTCAAATCCCGCCACAGGCTCTAATTTACGGTTAAAGTCGCCCCCCACAATTACCATTGCCCTTGGGTTAATTGAGCATAAAAATTGGTCTAGCTGTTCTATAACCAAGGATTCCTTACTCGCTAAGCTAGGTCTGCTATAGATATTTACTATATACAATTCGTTTTTGTCCGGTGTTAGGATCTTTACCCCCACTATATCCTGTGTTGAAAATTCCACCTGATTTATATCAATACCTAGGGTAACTTTTACCCAGATAACAAGACCTCCTGAAGGCCTCCCTCTAACCGAAGGAGTAGCATCAACACTATATGTTTTAAATCCTACTTTGTGGGGCGTTTCCAAACCCCATGTTTCTTGTAATAGAATTATTTCACTTTGTCCGATATACTCCTGCCACTCTACATCCCCTAGATTTCTTTTCAGCCCGCAATATTCCAAGATGTCAATCTTATCTCTGTTTGACATTCCTCCCTCCTTTGCTTATTAAATACTCCTTCCATTTCATTTCTTACTCCTGAAACTTCCTGACATTCATCATCAAAATTATAATTATAATTATAATTGGAAATGTCCCTTCCATTATTCTGCAGCGGATAAATAGCCTCAGCTATTGCCTCATTATTGCCAGATAAAGATACTGGCGGTGCATCTAGAATACCGCTAGTTGTAACCATATCCCAGTCATTTAAAATACATATTTTATCCTGATGGCTGGTCCTCAAATATAATCCTCCTACATCCTCTTTTAAAGTACCTGAATCAATACCTACATTGGCCTTATCTGAAACAAATTTGACAACTTGACCATTGGCAAAAGAAGTAGATGCCATAACCTGAGCACTATCCACAGAGACCATTTCTTGTTGTAGTATGGGTAGTTGTCAGTCTTGGGCATCCAAGTCCGACAAGACCTGAAACCTATTAAACATAGAAATTGGAACAGGTTTATTTACAAGAGGCCCAACCGGAGGTTTATAAAAGTACCCCAAAGGGAGTGCACAGATACTAGTATTTTGAATAAAGGTTGACTCAGTAATTTAATAAAGAGCGAACCATCTGTGGCTTGCGAAAATTAATCACAATGCAGTCGCCGTTAATACACTTAGGAGATTGGCCAACCCATCCCACTCTACGGACCATTAAAATCGCCTTTGTATCCGAAGGGTGGAATCTTTTATGTTTTGTCAGCCAGTCTGTAGTTTTATTACGTAAGTCAACCCACGTCTCCCTCTGGTCCTCCCTAAGGGCAGGAACACCAGCCAAAATTAGAGAATAAGGGCATGAAGCTGGAGGTAAGCTCAACACATCTACATTGGGCTTCAAACGATTACTAGTTAGATCAACTCTTGTATTCTTAATTAAGGTACTCGGTACAGTTCCTGGGACTGAGCATTCAGTATGAGTGTTTTGTGTACCTACACATTTCAAACCTTTAAGTACATCCTGCGTACTACCTTCCATACCATTGGAAGTAGGATTCATCATATGGTTTTCCTTAGTTTTCCCATCTGGATTTACAGATAAATTACTATCTACCATTATTCGCGAATCTTTTCTTTCGGTTCCATTCGATTGCTTGATCACATTATTGCTACTTAAATTTTTATAGCAGTATCCACTTGATTCAGTTTTTCCCATAGAAGGGCAAAATTCTTTTCGACCAAATCATGAACACGGGCTAACACAACTCCCAATACAGAGTCATCAGCAGTGGCGTAAGTTTCAGTCATAGCATCCACAATATTAACATCTCTTGGTACAGAAGGCAATGGGACCACATCGGTCTGTGTGCCAACAGAATTAGCTTTCAGTAAATCAATTTTTACATTATTAGCACGATTAGTCACCTGGGATCCCTTTGAATTCTTAGCCTTCTGTACACCAACCCTCGTTTCCGTTTTGCTGGTAGTTCTGCCACCTTCCTTGCATCAGGATTGTTTGAAACCCGTGTCCTAGTAGCTCTACGGGATACTTCTGGTGCAACAAGTAGTGGAGAGTTTGAATCTGGCACAGAAGGGGTAAATGGCACATTTGTAGGTATTGTGGGCAGACATGTTTGTACAGAATCCCCCGATCTAGATCCAGAAGTACCCAATGATGATCATCTCTGGAGAATAGATGGGTCCAGGGAAAGACGCTGTTCAGTTATTTCTATTTGATGCGTCAATAATGACTCTGCCCTGACTAAAAATGTGTCCAGAGTACCTACAACTCCCTTACGCTTATCCATATTAGGTTAAAAGCACTAGTTACCAAAAGAAAAGCTCACAAATAGCCAAACATAGATGGTAAATCACAGTAAGTGTACCACAATACCTTCACACACTTATTTATAACCAAGTCGATATCTAGATAGGTCCAGGATTTAGAGAGATGGCCCAGCCCAGCCTCATCCGGGCTCTGACGCACGCAGATGGGCCCGCCCTTGGCCCGGGCTTTGCCCGGGCACGCCCGCGCGCATCCCGCGCTGTAGGAGCCCACGGCCGCTTTTGGAGCACCTCCTGGCGCTCTTGATGACGTTTGTGGCCGTGCGCCACGAAGGGAGTGCTGGGTGTTGCGGTCCCCTCGGACCGTTGCAGAAATTAAATGTGGGCAGGAGCAGCAAAATCAACTGTTGCGGCCCCCTTGGACCGGAGAAAGCAGCAGGTGAGCGGAGCAGCAAAACAGGCAGAAGGGAAAGCGGGACCCGCACTGCGGGAGTCCGCGGCCGCTTTGGGAGCGCCTCCTGGCGCTCTTGATGACGTTTGTGGCCGTGCGCCATGAAGGGAGTGCTGGGTGTTGCGGTCCCCTCGGACCGTTGCAGAAATTAAATGCGGGCAGGAGCAGCAAAATCAACTGTTGCGGCCCCCTTGGACCGGAGAAAGCAGCAGGTGAGCGGAGCAGCAAGGGAAAGCGGGATCCCCCAGAGAAAATTTGTGAAAATTGGTGCACTTTTCAGCACTATATCTGTGATAGATGAAATGGCCTCTCTGACAACACCAATCTGAAAATCAGGCCCGAAAAAGATAGATTTAGTATCATTTAATAGAGTATCCAAATCCATCTTCGTGTGTGCTAGTCAGACCATCACATGATACTCATCTGCCTCATCTCGAAGCAACATAGACTCACGTCTACCATCTCCAACCATCTCCCTCCTCCACACTGGAATAATATCAAGCAACTTTGAAAAATTGTTTTCCAAAGACTTTACCAGACTCTTGTTCAACACTTCTTCTGAAACACAATAAATTAGTTCAGTGACTTTGATCTGTAGAAAGCTTTTACTCTGTTCTGATGCTTACTCGCAGAGAAACAACAAAGTGCTCTACTGGGAAATGTTTCTTCTTTACCAGGCAAACCTATACAGAGCCTTGCAAGGTTCCCCTTTGTCTCTCGCTCTTCAATGTATACATAACATTTTCTTATGGACCAAGTACAGTAGAAGTTGCCTTCATGACACACAAAGCCCCTGATTCAGAAAACAATTTGACACTGTATTTGAAGGTCTGAATTTCGAGGCATAATTGGGCTAAACATCCTTAAGCTCAGGGGCTCAAAAACTGAAGTTCTGTTCCTAAGCCCGAAACACCTTCTAAACAGGATACTCTCATTGCCCTTTCTGTATTTTGCAGAGAACAGGATGCTGAACTCAATGTACACTCCCATGTGTCAGGTGTGATCAGAACAATCTATTACCAGCTCCTAAAGCAAATGTTCTTGATCACCCTCTTGTTTCCCAAGGACAACATCCTTGTCATGGGTGTCCTAGTCAACTTCAATCTCAACTATGGCAATGCCCTGTTTAAGGACTTCCCTAACTGCTGAATCCACAAGGAGAAGCAGACCCCACTAAGGAAAAGTCAACTTATCTCCATGCAACTGGGATCACATAACGGAACCTATTTCAACCCAAATATAATTTAGAGTTATAACTCAATGGCCATTTGGCTTCAGATCATGATGGAGAGCTAATATCATAGGCACGCAAGATGCTCTGCTCATGTCAGTTTCTTGATCATATCTGGTACCTGATGATGTACCTGCTGTTTAAGAACATTCCTTCTCAAATAAGTGATGCCGACAATCATTCACTCAAGGACTTCTCTATAAACCAAGACAGCTGAATGAGTCACTTCAAACACATTCTGAAAGCACAGTACTTGTGATGTTTTTTCTAATGACAATGCACAATTGATTTCACTAAAAACTGGGCAGCTGACAGAGCCACCCCAAATAGTCTGAAACCACAACACTCTACTGACAATGCATTATTATACCAGAGACCAGTTCTCTGGCTACTCCATGCTGCTTTTCCTCCGTCCTATATTTTTGGGCCTGGCTTTTGCTGTTTCACCAGCATTGTGTAATCAAATAATATATAAAAATGATACATACATATACTTAAACATAGAGGGGCTTTGGTTTGGCCCATTTTAACTATTGTTGTGGTCGTGTCAGTCACATTTGCTTATACCCATGAAAACATTAAGCATGGGCTAATGGGTTAGCACAATATCAGTAACTGATTCTCTTACCCTGTGAGTTACATCATTTTACCTGATCACATGGGCACATCCGCATAAAAACTTGTGTGCTGCCTTGTCGTCGCTGGTCAGCCAGTCCTTCAAACAATCCTTCAGTCTTGTTTTATTTCTTTGTTTATTCTTCACCAATTTGTCATATTATCTATGGCCTGTGCATTGATAAGTTCAGGCTAAATGTTTATTTTTACCACTTTTACATATGTGTCTGCATGGCAGTATTTATCGAGACGCGGTGCTACATTAACAGTTCACTCACTATTTACTGAGGTGAATACCTCTTCTTAAAATGGGCTCTATCCTGCTCGAATTCATTGTAATAGGAATGTGATGAAATGAGGCCAAAAGTTTATTTTTAAAGATTCAGCAGCAAATGGGTTCACAATGCATTGTTTACTTGAGTAAGTGGTCAACAAAATGAACGGTGCTCATTTTTTTCTTAGGCAAATCGCCCTTCTCAAGTTGACTGCCACCACAGATGGAACTCAATGTCCTGTAGTTCAGCCTCAACTCCAAAGGGCTCAATCGTGGCCTGGTATAAACACCTGGAGGTGAATCAGTTAAAAGTGTGCAGTATACAAAAATAATCTGCTGCACCTGAACAAATACAAAAACACAACGTCCTGGAAATAGCCAACAGTCTTGGGGAATGATTAAGGAAAGCATGTGAAAAATAAACAGGAACTACATCGCTGACATGGATTACCTTAACGTTTCTAACTTTCAGTGTTCAGAAATTGATCAGTGTTTTTGCCAGTACAGTTAAGAATATGAATATAGGGCCTGATTGGCTCAATTGTATGTCTCTGCTAAAACAAAATAATAAAGCAGAGGCTGGCAACCATGCATGGCAGGCAGGAGGTCCTACCTGACCTATACAAGAGTGAGGCACACATTCTTGTCCTGCGTCCCAATCCAGCAGTGTTGGACAATCCTTCAGTGGTTGGTGTCACAGTTGCAGACAGAGGTAGCGTTCTGCGCACCAGTCCTCCATCTGATTCCACTGATGAAGGCAGCCTCATGTAACTTCTACCTTTCCCAACTAATCACAGGGTGGGGCAGTTATGCTTGCTAACCACACCCACCCTGTGACGACTTGGGAAAGGGCGGGGTGGTGAGGCAACTTGAAAAATAATTGACCAGCATCCCAGGGATGTCCAGGGCTTATTCCGTACACGCCTGGAGCTGCTTCAAAATCTGACACTATTTCACATAATAAGTGGGTGGTCTCTGATGACCCCAAATATATAATGCCAGGGCAGGCGACATGTCAGCCTGTAGGCTGCTTAACATTTACCACAGCTGAAAACTGTTATACTAGCACATGCACACGAGTGCATGTGCCTCATTATGGCTGCCTTACTGTCTGCCTGATGTCACATCTGTGTTACTGAGCCTCACATCAGGCAGGGCAAGCAAGAAACTGTCTTTTAAAAGAAATGTGGACCGTACTTGTTTTTTGCAATTACCATCCACATGGCTTGCAAAACTGGAAGGGCAGAGCTCCTCTGCCCATCATCAAGAGCCGCCCCTGACAAAAACAGAATTCAAGGTTTTCACATTGTCCTCTCCATGTTATCTCAGCCTCAATTAGTCTGGTATCCCTCAATGTCTAGAAGCCTGCTAACATAACACCTGCACTTTCATTGTTCTTTGTTCCTACACCTCAAAGGGCCATACAGTGAAAAGAGACAAAGAACAGATCTCTTTCCTCAGTAATACAGCTCTAGTACAATATACATTCTAGAACGTTAACTGTGGTAGACAAAAGAGTTACATATTGGATGTGTTCCATCTAATAGCATTGCCTACAAAAAACCAGGAGAGTACTATCTGCAAGGATACCAGGGGCCAACATCACCTCAAGTCAATTATTTTTATACAAAGCTAGAAGCATTATTTATTGCTTTTTAAAGGTGCTATGCCCATGCATAGTATTCATAATATTGCTTCTTGCATTTATCTCTCCCTAAATACCTACTCGATACCTACTCGCTGCACAGTAGTCAACTTTTCTCTCAACCGACCTTTGTCAGCAGGCCCTTCGACAGTATGAATTTCAGCCTTGTTCACACTAATTACGTTTTCTATTATTAGACACCACAGAAAATCCAGAAGGCTTGCAGCATGTGTTTCTTTATTGAGCCAGAGATCTACATAATAATGTGGCCTCTACTGTTCAGTAAGTAGGTCCATATTGGTATCTACAACTTTATTATTTATTTATAATTTGCAATTTATTAACATTAAATTATGCTGGGGGACTGCACTAAAGAAGAGAGATTGATTTTATGGTGGAGTGTTTGGCGATCTAGGAAATTTGTACATCAACGTGGTATGTGTATCTGTCAATGGACACTTTATGCCTAAAAGCAGAAGGGAATAGGAATATTGCAAAAGAAGACAGGTCAAAGTTGCCATGGAGACCTTAAAATCAATCCCATGGAACAACATATTTTCCCTTGAGAGACCACTATGACCATATTTTATGTACTCTAGAGAAAAAAGATGGTTTTTCATGGCACTGAGAAATAATAGTTTACCAGTAAAGGTCCTGCTAAGAATGTGGAAAGTATCAGCGGGAAGCCTGAGGATTATAGTCAATGTGCTGGTCTATGAGGTATTTTGTTCCCCATTGATATAGTGCTAACACTCTCAAAACCAAAGCAGTGTGGATTTTCTCATAGAGGAAACCATCTCTGTGTTATCAATGTACAAAGATTCCTTATCCTTTTCAAAGGAGTTATGTGCATGTTACATGGATGCCATTGAGGAGTGCTTTGATAACGCCTATGAGGGAGATGATGGAAGTGTTTGTCCTAGGGAGTGTGCTTATTTGAATCTCTTATTAAATGACACTAGGTTTATGATGGGTTTAGATAGGTTTGAAATGGGCGAACGCGGATGAACACAATAAATGTGAAGCACCGTCCATTGCATAGCTTCTAATTAAATTGTTTCCCTACCATGATTTTGCAGTATGGATGTGGTTGTCAAAGTCCCAACTGATAAAGATCTCTTTATATACGTATTGGCTGACTTGTGGACCTAGAATCATAGTTTAATAAATTGATCACACAGAATATGCATGCTGGCATGCATTTTAGCCAGCAAATAAATATATTACTTCTTCGGAGTGTTTGAAGGTTAAAAAAGAGAGATAAAAGTTTAAAAAGAAGTGTTTTTGCAACCTGCCTGTTCATGTGTTGTAACAATATGGAATAGTACTGCGGCCAAGAATGTCTTTAAGGTTTTTTCAACAAAATATGCCTAATTAGGAATGTGAATGAAAAACCCTTACATTTCATTGTTTTCAAAGTGATTCACTGCATGTGGGAAAGGCTTGTTTTTAATTTTTTATACGATGTTCCCAAAGAGAGCTGATCACATACTTTGCATGTGTTGAAGCTGAGTCATGAAGACTATCTCTATCAAGTGTTTTCTTCTATCTAGCTGTCTGATTCACTTTAAAATGTGCTGTTATTACTAAGAGTGGAAATGCTTTACCAAAGAATGAAATGGTTTCTGGCACAAAGAGATAATGGTTGGTTGCCTTAATGTTCAAGTAGTTGAAAAGTAGATGCGTTCCTCCTAGTGTCCTACTTTGATTTGAATTATGGCACCCGCAAGAAATAGGTTTTGGTCTGGTTTTCAGTAGGGGCAAAACGAATCACTTGAGTGAAAAGGAAGGAGAACATTTTTGTTAACTTACAATACAAGTTGCACCTTCAGAGCAAACTGGCATGGCCACTCATTCTTGCCTAACATAACAGAAAGTCATAAACAGAAGGCTAAATGGAAGGGGCACCTTTCTTCCTTTCTAAACATTGCCTAGGCAAAGACAGGGATACCGCACATTAACAAAGAAAATCACTGAGGCCCTGGGGAAATATTTTACACCACATGGATCACTGGGACAGGTCACAACAAAGTATCTCTACTTCCATGCAAAAGCTCACTCTGGGTCAAGCTCTGGGATATCTTTTCTATTTTTGGACGCTAATTATTACACAACAGTCCAATTTTTCACCATTTAAAGGGTTGTTAGTTAGGAATCAGAAGTCCTTGGGCAGGCACCAAAGCACACTAAATAGTTTTTCCTAGAACAGAGATTTGCACATGCACAGTTGCCCACCCCTTCCAAGGACAGAAGTTCTTATTTTTCGGAATGCTTAGAGAACAGTGATAAGTCTTTATTTTGCTGCACAATGACTAATAAGAGAATAACTTACTGGATCTGTCTCACCAACCGAAACCTGTTCGGAAAAGCGGACCTTCACTGGATTAGATCTTAGCTTCGCCTTCTTGGCTGCACTGATGAAAGCAGATTTTGGGGACTAAAAAAGAAAAAAAGAAATCTCATCATACTATTCGTGGTCAGGAATAGGTTTAACTTCACAGGATGGCAACATGAAATACAATGGCAAAACATGCAATAGGTCAGTGGTAGTACTAAGGAATGAATATGCACAATCTGAAGTCAGCATTCTAGTAATAATATACTTTAGATAATGCTGTTAGCGCACAAAAAGTACAGTTTTAATGCAAATAAAATCTTAATATCAAGGGAACCACAGGTGGTAACACTGAGATATAGTGACAATAGGTAAAAAGTGCCTGTGTGTGGGCATTTATGGACTAAAAGAAAGTCTTATTCTTTTATGCATGTCTGGATCAATACACTTTGGATTTCATTACAAATGTGACTTGCACATAGGGACAGGATGAATAGTTCTGTAATTAATACAATAGAAGACAAAGCCCACCATTTGAGCATAATATTAAACAGAGATTGAATGCCTTTTGAGGAGGTAATATGGAGAGCACTTCCCTTAAAGAAACTTGCTATAAATGCATGTTGTTCAACAGAATTTAATTGCTCCATGGCTTTGGCAAAACTAAGCCTCATTACAGCATGATATATATGTATGCTTAAAAGTTGAAGAAAACACACACAAAACAGCATATATCTTTTGACTTAAACAATTTTATATTTTCCTGTAGATTGTTGTTCCTCTGCAGAAAATATATTCATATAACATACTCTATGAGCAGACCAACCCCAATCAATCATACAAAAGGTGATGGGAGGAATGGTTGCAAATACTCTAAACAGTGGCAATCGCTTGGGGTATCATTCCAACCCATTGTTTTTGGCCACTGTGCCACTCTAGACAAAGGCCCGCCTTATGCAACCGGTACTGACTGTGCTCCTCATGGGAACAGTCTATCCTTAACTGCCAGACAAAACGCCCTCCATAAGGAAAACAAGCAACCCCAGACCAGTTTTGAACTTGTTATCCCTATTCAGACAGGTGTAGTTTGGATCCTAATGCACAGTGTGCAAAGGGCCAACGTCTGGGCATATCCTTAGCCACTTAGGGCGTAACATCAATCACACAAAACATGATGGAATTAATTTTTGCAAAAAGATGCCCCTAATGCAGAAATGTGGCATCCAGGGCCTTCATGGAGCCCACACAGATTTTAGATCTGCAAAGTATGGACTGCAAGCTATTGGTGTGGGCTTCACCTGGCACATCTGCCTTTTGGCCTTATCCCTATACAAGTTAAATAACATTTGAGCAAAGTTCAGGATTTTGGAGGTGGTGGTCATGTGCACAATAAGACCACATTCAAAATGGACATAGAAGTGCTCAATTTTAAAGTTACTGTGGCTTTGAATGTAGGATGAAGTAGGTGAAGGCAAAGACTTCCTGTGGGTATTACCATGTAGACAGATGGCAATTAAAACTAAATGAAAGCTATATATATATCAGGTCACCATCTTCCTTCTGAATTATTATTCCAAAAATCTGGCATGACGGTTGACTTTGTTGGATCATGCTGTTACCCTCATCTAGTAGCGATGGCCAATTCATAACATGAGAAGTACTTCTGAGTTTTAATGCAAGATGGGCCAACCCCAAAAATAATGAAGCACTATGTTCTAGAACAACCATGTTTAGAAAGCCAGAGAAGAAAAAAATACAGCAAATTGTCAGAATAAGCCAATGCAAGAAGAACGATTCCTGTAGCAGGTATGGTCATAATTTGACTTGGATCTAAATGCAATTCATTTTACAGGAACTAGTCCATTGTTGTCCTTTCTCTAAAGGTAGGCTTTTGTGCTAGGCTTACTAAAGCAAACTGAGCCACATTGTTACTTTGGGGTGGTGAGATCACTCCTTATTAAGGGCTAGTAGGTAATAGTATGAGAATGTTGGTGTTCTTGTACCAATTCCCACATGCTTTCCCCTGCTTTTTGAACAATTTTCACACAGGGCCTTCTTTTTTAGGGTGAGGCCTACCAGACAGTGCAGCTGTCTGGTTTGCTATAGATATAGCTTGGGCTGGACTGTTCCCACAAGGAACAGGGTCAAGACTGATTTGCATATGGCTGGGTCCAAACTGGGGTGGTGTGGTGAGCTAAAGAATGATGGATTTAACCCAGATCCTTGTGACTGGGGGTGAATGTTTGCATTGTCCAGCATTCCATCCATCAATTGTTTCTTTTGCATTTGTCGCCCTAAGTGGGAAGGGTATGCCCAGACGTGGGTCCCGTGCTCACTACACCACTGGATTCAAGCTAGCCTGGCTGATGAAGCGTGATGCCCTGAAACCGTTCCCAGGATGCCTGTTTCCGGTCCAGGGAGGACCTGCCTTGGCAGTTCGGGCTGGACTGTTCCCACAAGGAACAGGGTCAAGACTGATTTGCATATGGATGGGTCCAACTGGGGTGGTGTGGTGTGGTGAGCAAAAGAATGATGGATTTAACCCAGATCCTTGTGACTGGGGGTGAATGTTTGCATTGTCCAGCATTCCGTCCATCAATTGTTTCTTTTGCATAGATATATTGGGGACATTCTGTATCCTGGAGCTCATGCATCTTCTTGAGGATCTGCTCTTCAAAGATCTCCCTCTCCCTCTAGATGGTCCCCTCATGTATTTCTCTTCAGCTTTCTTGTAGTCAATCTTATCCACAGCAGAGATTGTGTTAATCACAGCCTCAGGCAGGAGGACATCCAGGATGAAATGGATTAGGTCTCCATTCATGAGTGTCTTGACAATGGGCCTGGGGGGATCAAAAGTATAAAATCACTAGGAGAAAAAGCCCTGCTCTGGGATGATGTAGACATATTTACGAATACCTTAGCAGATCTCGATGCATATTTTTCTCTCACTGTGTGCAAGGCAATCGATCGTTATGACTTCTATCATAGAAAACAGGGTGAACGTGAAAAGATACAAGATTATGTTGCCGCACTGAGGAAATTGGCACTTTCTTGTAAATTCAGGGGGTTAGAGGATGGACTGGTGCAGGACCAAGTGATAATGCACTGTAACAACCCTAATTACAGGATAGATTATGGGTCCATAGGGAGTCTACTTTAAAAGAGGTTACTTCTATCATTATTAGTAAAGCTGAACTTACTTCCATATGTGCAAAGGCAATCATGTCTGCAAGTAAGAAGGAAGGTAGTGAAGATACAGTTAAAGTGGTAAAAAAAGGAGTTAATGCGAGAGAGGAAGAAAAATGTAACAAGAAAGAGGTGAGAAACATTGGGAAACAGAAACTCAATAAAAGGATGTAAGTGCTTAGGGGCAAATGGTATCGCTGTGGTAGTGCTACTCATTTGGCACATGATAAGAAATGTCCCTCCTTTCATAAGAAATGTTTCAAGTGTGGGGTTAAATGACATTTTGCATGGGTTTGTTGCAAATCAAGAGTAATCAAGTGTGTGGTGGATGGGTGGGATCAGGATGAGGATCAGTCTAGTGCAGGTAAGGAGGGTCCACAGGTGCTGTGTGTACAGGACAGCGTTATGGGAGTTAGTGGACACAGTAGGAAAAAACCTATTTGAGATACAGTTACCGGTGGAGTTCATGTGGAATTGGTGGCAGATTCAGGGTCACCATACACAAGAATTAATAAAGAGATTTGGACAAATCTCTCTTGCTGAAAGATAGGGTCCAGTTTGGAAAAAAACAGATATTAAACACCAGAGCTTCACGAGGGAAACCATCAATCTCCTGGGGTTCTGTAAATTGTTATTCGTATTTAAAGGCAGGGAGGCGGAGTGTAAGATTTACATAGCTGAGAGCGGACCATCAGTCCGGGGACGGTGGGATCAGTGAGAATTAGGCATTTTACTTGATCCCAATAGTGCAGACTCAGTATTGATTTTTAGGGATGACAAGCAGGAAGGTGAAATGTTTGTTTGCAAGTTTCCATCTGTAGTTTGGGCAAAGTTAGAGAAGTAAAGGGATGTGTCTACAAAATAGTACTAAGATAAAGTAAGGAATATGCATTTCAGTGTCAAGGAAGAGGTGATCCAGAAATTGAATAAGTTGGTGGATTTGGGTACCATTGATCAGATGGAATCCTCCGATTGGTTGGCCCCCTAGTTGTAGCATAGAAGGTGAACGTTTGCATTTGATATTGTGTAGATTTATGGGAATTAAACAAAAACATATTTGCAGATGTGTTTCACTTACCATGCATAGGTGAACTTTTATCAGTGAGAAAAATGGATAAAGTGGTTTTTCACTATAGACCTGACCTGGGCGTACCGCCAGGTACTTTTACACCAAGACAGTAAGCATCACACTCATAAGGTGTTTCCAATTCAAAAGGGTACTATTCGGCCTAGCATCAGCCGCTCCAATGTTCCAGCATCTCATTCCCCAGTTGTTCCAGAGTAGGGAAAAGGTCATTTGTTTCAGGATGACCTCTGAATAACGGGTAGAAACAGGATGGAACATGACGAGGAGTTAAGAGAGGTATTAAAAACTTTGGAGGAGCATGGGTTATCTGCTGAAGAGGCCAACTGTAAATTTGCCAGGAATAAAGTGACATACTTAGGGCATGAAATTAATTTCTAATATATTACCCCTAAGACAGAACTGGTTGAAGCGATTAGGCAAGCTCCTATTTCACAGAATAAAGACGAAGTGCATTCTTTTTAAGGATTAGCAAAATTGTATTCCAAATTTGTATATAATTTCTCTAGGAAAATGTACAACATAAGACAAATATTTTTTTAAAAAGGCAGTCAATTCATATGGTCAAATGAGTGTCAAAAAGTTTTTGAAAGTATTAAGGACATATGCACAGCTCCGGCTTTGCAGGGGTTTGATCTGTGATGTAAAAGTTTCATCACCACAGATGCAAGTGGTAAGGCGTTTGTGGCTGTTTTGTCCCAGTTACATGAAGATGGAACAGAATGCGTGGTGGCTTTTGCATCCCAAGCTTTAACCCCAACGGAGGAGAAGTACTCCGTTATAGAAAGCGAAACCCTAGGTTGCGTGTGGGGTTTAAAACACTTCAGACTGTTCATTTGAGGAACTAAGGTGATAATGAGAAGTGATCACAACCCCTGACCACAGGCGCTCAGTAATGTTTCACCTAGGATAACTAGGTTTTCAATGCAACTGTTGGACTACATGTATGAATTTCGTTATGTCCCGGGAGCTCGCAATAAAATTGTGGATTTTTTAAGCAGATTACCATTGCCTTTAGAAAAAGACATGAGTAATGAGTGGGATGAATGTTTGGCAGCAATGGTATTCTTGGAGAAGTTACAGAGCATTGATACTTGAGTATGGTCAACAGCCCAATAACAAGATTTCATGTTACCGAAGGTCAAAGAGGGCTGGCCAGAGAACAAACATTTGGACAGAGATTTGACTGCATTTTTGTAAATGAATAATGATTTGTCTGTGGACGAAGTATTCTTATTAAGGGGTGGTAAACTAATTCCGCCTAGGGACCTACTTGATAGAATCATTTATATATACGAGGGTCATCTAGGCATTGTAAAAACTAAAGTTAGAGTGAAACAATCCTATTGGTGGCCAGGAGTGGACAGGGAAATTGAAAGAGTAGTAAGCGAATGCATGAAATGCAGGAACTCAAATAAGGCAATGGCCACATTTAAACCGCCTCTACATCCCACAGACGTTCCACAAATGCCTTGGGAGAGGATAGGGGTGGATATCAGTGGTCCAGTACAGGATGTGTAAGGGGTAGCCAGACTCATCCTGGTAGCTGTGGATCATTTCTCAAAAGAGCTACAAATCAAAATTGGGCAAAAAGCAGATACTTGAGCGGTAGTGAAATTTGTGGAGGAGAGGTCTGCCCAAAGTGGTGATCAGTGATAATGGGGACAGTTCATCTCAGATTTTCTCAGGAAATTCATGGACAAAACTGGTGTAATACACAAAATAATGGCTCTTTAACATCCCGAAGGGAATGGAAATGTTGAACGCTTTAATAGAGTTAAAAGAGGGATCATTGAGTTAGCTAACAGCAACAACATGAATTGGGAGAAAGAATTAATTAAAACAGTAGGGGCTAACAGATTGACTCGGTGTGAATAAACTGAGTATAGGCCTTTTGAACTGATAAGAAGGAGAACACCCCACACTAAAGATAGCATGGGTTGGTTAACCAAACTAGGAAGGTTGATTGGTCACCCATGGGAGTAAGAAACCGGATGGAAATAAACCAAGTGAAGTATAAGAGTAGATATGATTAATTGTATGGAGTGAAGAAGGTTAACCTCAAGGTAAGGGATTTTGGAAAGTTGAAGAGAAGACTTTTTAGGAAGGGAGAGAGTAGATATTCTGAACCTTTGTGAGGTGTTAACATTCTTTGTAATTTAGCATTGCACATTGATGGGAAAATTTAGCATGCTGAAAGATTGTCATTATTTAAAGGTGACAAATTCAATGTTCAACCCAGAGTAAGGAAGTATAATTGGGTAGATGGTACGTTCCACAAAAGGAGAATTCCTTGCCAATTGAACAATGTTCCACAGGAGAATCAGATGATGGAATGTGCTGGGAAGAATAGGAATGTAACCAGGGAAGAGGAGAGTGCAGATACAAAACACAGTGTTAATAAGTCAGGTAGAACGATTGTGAAGCCTAGACACTACAATAATTATACAACAGCAAATACCAGCATGTAGTGTATGTTGTTGCCATCAGCATAAGATGTTTATCTATCTGTGCATGTACTGTATTTATTCTTTATAATGTGAAATTTCAAATCGAGTTATCCTTTTATTATACTACTGTAGCATATTGATACTGCTTGTAACATAATTTGGTGTGTTCCTATACAAGTAGTATTTATACTTCACCATGTTCTGTCATATACTTTTTATCATATGTATGTGTATTAATTATTATTTGTTATGTCTATCTTAATTGCAATTTTAAGGGGGATGTGCTGTGTTACCTGGCATGACAGCAATAAGAGAATGTGAGAGTGTATGTATTCTAGAATGTTATGAGCTCAACTGGAAGTAATTGATCTCAGAGTGGGAGAGTGCTGATGGAGAAGGATGGTTAGAGGTGTAGTAAGAGCTGATGCCAGGGGTTTGTGTTTTGAGAATAAATCTTAAAAAGCACATCGTTGTGGTGCTTGTGGCCGCCTGGATGAAGGACAGCTGCCTGAAGCTAAACTCAGAGAAAACCGAGATCCTCGTCCTCGGACCCTGCACAACCGCCTGGGACAACACCTGGTGGCCCCCGGCCCTCGGGAGCCCACCCACCCCTACAGACCATGCCCGGAACCTCAGCATCATCCTCGACTCCTCCCTCTCCATGAACCGCCAGATCAACGCCGTCGCCTCCACCAGCTTCAACTGCCTTCGCATCCTCCGTAAGACCTTCAAATGGATCCCCCCAGACTGCAGAAGGACCGTCACCCACGCACTCATAACCAGCAGACTGGACTACGGCAATGCCCTCTACGCCGGAATCAACAAAACTCTTCTACACAAACTACAAACCATCCAGAACGCAGCAGCCAGACTCGTCCTCGGGACACCGCGCTATGAGCACATGACCCAACACCTACGAGGCCTCCACTGGCTCCTCGTCGAGAAGAGGGTCACCTTCAAACTCCTCACCCACGCCTACAAATCCCTCAACATCGGACTGACTACCTCAACGAGAGACTATCCTTCCACGTACCCAAGAGGAACCTCCGCTCCGCCGACCTCGCCCTGGCAGAGGTCCCCCGCATCCACAGAAAGAGAACCGGCGGGAGAGCTTTCTCCTACATCGCAGCGAAAGCCTGGAACAACCTCCCTGTGAACATCAGACACTCCCCCACCCTGCACACGTTCAGGAAGGACCTCAAAACCTGGCTCTTCGACTGACCCGGAGCCGCTGCCCCCCCTCCCCCAGCGCCTTGAGACCCTCACGGGTGAGTAGCACGCTATACAAACCCCTGATTGATTGATTGATTAATTGTGTATTCTTTGGACACAACACTTTAGGCAGCCGAAATTCTGTGAGAAAAATAAAAACCTACAGGAGGCCCAGTAACCCCAGGCCCATTGGAATTTACAAGTCACTTGTAATGAGAGTCTTAAATGAAAATTCACCTGAATATCCAAATATCCAGGCCTGTCTAATCAAGAACTTCTGTGAGTAGCTGTGCAACACTCCTGGCGTAGGTGTGGTTTACAAATTGACTTCAAGGAGTAGTGAGGATTTACTCTAGGATATAAATGTGTGAGGCACAACAATTTCCAGAAAATGCATTTTGAAACAGTACTGCATATACCAATGTAAGACACACCTAGAACAAGAGTAAGACACAATGGTGAATTAGGCTCACACCTTGGAAGTGCAGTGGATAAGAGGTTGTACTACCACACAATCGATGGCATGCTGTTTTTTGTCTAAATTAGCTCTGACAAGTTTCAAACACTTGTCCTGCAGGTTACACACAGATATCAGCTGAAATTGCTATACCCACTGACTGACGTCAGAATTTGATGCTGAGGAGCCTATTCAAAGCCATCATTTTGTAGTAGGTTTAATATCACTAAACCTACTACAAAATGCTTTTCACAAAGCTACATGCAGAGATCTCTGCTTCTGCTATCTTTTATGTGTGTAGACTCCACCTAAACTGCGGATATCTCCGCACACATACGCCTGCATTTTAGTAGAAAATGTGGGAGGAACATGGAGCATCGACAGAAAAATGAGGAATACTTACTACAAAATAGGAGGAATTTAGGAAGGAGTAAGGAGGAGTTAAGGGAGGGATAAGGAATGGTGTAGGGAAGGGCATGCACCCACCCACTAATTAGTAAAAACATTGTTATTCACAAACCACACTTCTAAAGTTATTACAGTCAAAAGGGACTCAAAACAGCAGTAGATGTACTCCAGCTCAGAGATGGAGAACATCCACCACCACTTATGCTCAACCACTGGTACTGAAACACCCTCCCATAGAAATAACACCTTATAGGAAATAATGTTACACTATTTTAGGTTATTTTGACTTCTTAAAAACTATATACATTTAATTAAATGCTAAAAAATATAAATAAAATCAACTTATTTTTATTATAAATATGTTCATATTTTTATGTAAAAATGAATGTAACTATTTTTTTTAAATAAATTAATTTAAATCAATACTGTACATAACTTTTGGCAACTTATACTACATAATGCATATTTAACATATAATAAATACATGTTTAAGAAGGTTCGAGAAATTCTCTTAATTGAAATTGCATGAAAAATGAGCTGCTGCTTGCTCCAGCCTTTTTAAACTGATTTTGTATTTATGGGCATAGGGTATTGCTCACCGACCAGGGAGAACAGTTTGAATCATATACTAAGTCGACTTAAGGTAGTACAGTGCCAAGTCTATTACCGAGTCATTGAGGTGCTCACACAGCTCAGTATCCATAGGGAACCTTTACAAATGACTCTTCATACAAACAAATAAACATCAATACAAAGGAGTTTATACAGTGGCAGCCAGTAAGTACAATGTAGAGTGGTGTGGGGCTGGCCCAAACACTCACATGCACAGTCACACCCATGCATTCCCATGAAAATGCGTGCACACACAAACCCATTCACAACGTTCACTCACAAATACACATAAATTCATACAAACATGCCCGCACCAAACAGCCAACAAAAATACAACACTTACGTGCTGCGGTGCTCAGGAGGGGAAGCCTCGGAATTGTCAGGAGAGTTGGGACTGCAGCCATGAAGGTCAATTCACCAACAGGACAGGGGTAGCGAAAGTGACATCACTCACCATTTGACCTTTATGTTCATTCAAACACACACATGCTTACACAGACACACAAAATCACACATACACACTTTCTCTCATATAAACACACTCTAACTTCAATGCATATACACAACATACATTTAAAACCATTTTGTACTTACCGCTGCTGCAAGGGTCAAATTCCAGCTAACTGTATTCCATTTTTTTATTACACTAATAGTGAATAATATAATATTATTCGATATTAGTATAATAAAAAGCAACTGACAAAAAACAATTAGATTGGAGCTCTAACCAACATCCATAAGGATGAGCTGATCTTGTGTTCCTGGCACTGATCTTGAGGCCAGGGGTCGCAAATGTAGTGCCAGGGGGCCCTATAAGCAAGCCAGGAGTTGCAGCTTCAACCCTTGGCAACCCCTAAATGACGTCAATGCTGCAGCCTCCTCTGATTGGCTGACCTCTGGTCAGCCAATCAGGGGAGTCAGCAGTCCCTACCTCATCAGAGAGGAGGATGGGGTCAGAGAGACTGCTGACCCCATCCACTCTGTGACAAGGTGTCAGTGACAGACACTCGGCCCTGGGCACTTCAGGGTTAAAACTGAAGCACCCAGATACGAGGCTATCACTGACGCTCCCCCTCGTCATGAGGGGGAGGGCCTCGGGAGCCATTGCTGAGCTGAGGAGATGACGCCGACAGGAGCTGTAACATCCTCAGCCCAGCAAAGTTCAGCTCAGGCAGGCAGCGCCTGCGCATTTAGAACGTGCCTAGCTCCTGGCTGCCTGACCTGAAAATAATGAGTGTATGACAGACACTCTTTATGTCCAAAAGGTGCTGGAGCATGGCCCCTCCTTCCTTAAGGACGTGCTCCTGCTGCGTTTATATATCCTAATGTCTGGCGATTGGTTGTTCATCCGTGCACCCAAAAAAATGTGAATATGCTTTATTCCTTGTAAAAGTGAAATGTGTTGAAAGTAAGTGTGCCCATATTTGTACGTAAAATACCTATAACATCATACGAGATTTAAGAGCCATTAGCATTATTAATATCCACTCTACTCCTGGTAAAATATGTTGCACATGTATTTAGATTGCTAATAGGGAAATGCCAGTGTGTGCAGCACTTTACTTCTTGAATATGATGAACATTTTGGATTGACATTCTAAAAGCATGCAGGTTTCCACTTTCTGGAACAAGATTACTTTGCATCCTAGGAAATCTAACAACACCATCTTTTTCTAAGTGTTAAAACCAGGTTCGATATATAGATATGCAGGTCTGTACCTGTAGCTCCCAAGCTAATTGTTTGAGATCCATGTTACCAACGCTAAGAAAATTCTCTACATAAGCAGGTTGCACACAAGAACTGAAACACTTTGCATTAACCACACAGCCTAAGTTGATGAAAGATCTCACTGCAAATGAATGTCACATGTTGTGCTGCTAGATGACCACTATGTTAACTTGAGCAGTAGTAGCTGTATGCAAGCTGTGAGGTAGAATGTAAGCACGTAGTATATGGAGAGTATATGAAGGGAAGGGTTTTACAGTGGCAAGTGGAAGAATGCTGGGTGAGGCTTACTTGGAGGGTCACGGAATCAAACATAGTGGTAGAGCAGATGGTGTGTGGTAGGATGTGGTGGGACAGGGCATATTTGGGGGGAAGGTTTGTCATCTTGGTAATGTCCCTAGCACAAGGTGTTTGTTGGTGAAATGTATTATGAGCTCATTGTCAAAGTGACAAAGAATTAAGAGCCTGGAAGATCTGGACTAGGACGACTTTCCAGAATAGAATATAGGAGCTTGGGAGGAAAATGACTTGCATCTGTTTTTCTTACTCTTAGGTTTGCGTATTTACTGTCTGACAATGCTACTGCTGTAATATGCACATATACCACCGGAGGTCTTAATCATAGTTACCAGGCAGAGTGGGGTGCCAGAGTTGAGTGCTTGTATATCATGCAGCAGGTCTTGAATAGGATGCAGACCGATCTTATCATTGAGCTGTTTGGCTAAGGGCTCTCAATGACCTTTCACTCGAGTGAGATACTGGATGGTCATTTGTAAGTTAATCGAAGTCCAGATTGGGCTTCTTCATAAGAGGAAAGATCTATTCTATCATGAGGACCCTTGGATTAAACACCCATTGAAAATATTTAGTAGAAATATTAGAGCATCTCCAAGATTACCTTCACTAAACATGATGGGGGTAACATAATATTGTTTTCATATAATATGACTTTTACATATTAGAGGAATACTGTTAGAGGTTGATGATCGTCTACTTGGGTATGCTGTGGGGCTGGAGCCTCATGAAATTGTTGGGTTTGAGTGCATTGTTAATGCACTGTTACAGCTTGTCAGTCTTATTATTTAAAAGATTAGCAATGACTGTGCATTTCCTCTTAATTTTTGAATGAATGAGATTGGGATTTTTGGAATGTGTACACAGTGCTTGACACCTTGAAAGCTATCCAGTTTCTGTGGGAGACCTCACTGATGGTGGTCTTACGAATATGGAGACCTGGCCTCTGTGATGAGATACCTGTGGATTCTACAGTTTGCCTTTAAGGGTATCTTTCTGTATCTGTGTCTGTTGCTATTTTCTCTGCTGCTAACTGATCACCCATTTACTGTTGACTAGTTCTTGGCAGTGTCATGGGGCAGAGGATCTGGTCTTCATAATGTGGAGCATAAGTGAGACGTGCACATCTGCTGCATGTGGTTGAAATCATGTTATGACATGTGTTGGAAAGTTTGCCCTTTCTACAAGGTAGGTTTTTGTTCCCTTTTGCTGAACCAGATTTTTGCTGGCTGTAGAACTTTGTGCACTTTGCCCCTGCTAACCAGTGATACATTGCTTGTGATGACTCTTCTTTCAAAATGAGGAAATTGGTATACACCTGATTGGCATATTTAACTAATCGATAAGTCCTAAGGATGTAGTATCAAGGTGCATCCAGGGAATGTAAATTAAATGTCACATGTGAACTTCAACACCCTTTGCACTATGTACTACAGTGACAATGTAAACATGACTGTAGGGCTACCACCAGTAGCATGCTCTGCAGGCATTCAAACTTCAAATTCGACCTGTCAAAATCCCTTTTGAGAGGCCTAAACCTTTCTTTTACGTATGTTTATGGCTCCTTAAGCAGGCCTTATTGCCCATAAGGCAGGGTGCATGGGTTATTAGTAGAGAGGTGTGGTAGCTCCACTCAAATATTAAACACAATCCTTGTCGGGGTGAACCAAAAAGTCACTAAATAAACCTGTGCTTAACTCTCGGTAGCTTGGCACAAATGCAGTCAGGCTTGACATAGAGGCACTGTGTAAAGTAATTATGCAGTACTTAAACAGTAGTAAAGTGAAAACACAAAAAAAATCACAAACCAATTTAGAAAAATCGAGTTAATTTAATTAATAAAATAAAACCAAAATGACAAAAATGCACATAGTAGATCAGGAGTTATGAATTTTTAAAGTTTCAGGTGAAAATAGAGTAAAAAAACACTTGTGGTGATATGGTCACGCTGGTCTGGAGGAAAAGTCACAAGTTGAGGCAACCAGCGATGGAGCACGGGACCAGGTTTGTCCTACTGAGTAGTTTACCTTCTTGAGTTCAAATCAACACGAGGAGCTTTAGGTGGAGGTTCACATTGGTGGGGCCACAAGGAGGTTGGTGTCAGCGTGAGTGGCAGGTCGGGCATCGCAGACAGTCGTTGTTGTGGCTTAAAGAGTTGATTGCCGCTAGAGATTCACATTGGTGGTCAATGCGGACTGTTGCTGCTGACGTGGCCTATCGTGGCTGACGCAAAGGGTAGTCGTCGCTGGTGGCTTGTTTTTTAGGGCGTTGCAGACAGTCGTTGTTTAGCACACAGAGTCCACTTTGCGGTCACGAGCTGCCTAAAACGTCTGTATTTTCACCTGGTGTTCAGGAGGAGTACACTCTGATGCCAGCAAAAGTACAGGAGCTGGGGCATCTCTTGGGCATCAGGACTCATACCACCAGACTCCAGCAGCAGAGCTCGGTCTGGTCCAGGCAGGTCCAATTGGTGCTGGTCAGCTGGGCAATTGCAGAGAGGTCTCTGGAAGCTTGTTGTGTTGCTATAGTTCACACAGGAGTCACTTCTGGGGAGCGTGGGTTCAAGTCAAGCAGGTCCAGTCTTCCTTTTTCAGAAAGTAGGGCAGTCGTACTTCTGAATCTTCCACAGGTACAGGAGTGTTCTAATGAGATGTCTGAAGGTGCCACTTTTACCCCCTGTGCCAGCCTATAGGTGGGGGATATCCCCTTTGTCTAACTTTCCCCATTTTCTAGGTTTGGTTCCAAACTGTGTAGAGTAACAAGGGGACAGCAGGCCTAGATGTGAACATTTCAGTGGCAGAGCAGGCAACCCTCAGAAGTCAGAAAGGGTGTGGGCTACCCTTTGAAGCTTAAGAAGGCTGAGTACAGCCCACAAGGAAATCCTGCTCAGGAGATGAACAAACTGCCCCACACCCATGCCCTTTTGTCCCCATGTATGGAAGTTATACAAAAATACCAAAGGAGAGCCATTTACAGTCATGTGACAGTGGACACTGGCAGAAAAGCACATTTGATTTAGGCAGAAAAATGTCAACTTTCTGAAAGTGGTATTTCCAGGACAGTAACTTAAAATTCGACTTTACCATTAAAGAGGATTTTATAATATGATTCGATTGAGTGGAACAAGCATTCTCTAGCCGTCCCAAACTGAAGTTATCAATTATTAAGTGCAACACCATAACACAGTATTAGTATATGGGTGAGATAGCCTTACAACAGTGAAAAACAACTTTAGGAGTTTTTTTGACAGTCAGGACATGTAAACCTTAAATAGACAAGGACTACTTTTAAGTAAAATGCCCCCTCCCTGTGAGAGGGCCAATCTTAGGGGTGACTTATAAGTATTACAAATTAAGGCTTAGGTCTGGCATATGTTTATTTTGCCAAGTTGAATGGTAGTTTAAAACTGCACTAGAGGCTGCTGTGGCAGTGCTACTTTAGTGGGTGACCCAATGAGTGCTGTAGCCCACTAGTAGTATTTAATTTACAGGTCCTAGCTACAAGTAGTACCATTTACTAGGAATTACAAGCAAATTAAATATAACAATCTGGTGTAGGCCAATTATATCATGTTTGAGGGAGAGAGCACAAGCACTCTACTACTGGTTAACAGGGTTAAAATGCTCAGAGACCTAATGCCAACAAACACAAATTCAGCGAAAACAGGAGATGAAGGCAAAAGGTCTGGGGGAATACAGCACCAAGGATGTCATGTCTAACACTAATACTGTATCTCTGGAATGGGCCTAGCTATAAAATAATTAAACAGCTATTTTCATTAGTTTTAAAAAATCTAGCTCAGTGGTAAAGTCAGATTGTTTCTAGATATTAGAGAAAACGTACTTCTAGAAAGTTACCTTTGCCTTGTCTGAAGTCCCTTGAAGCTAAATCTCAGCTTCTGCCAGTCAGTAATGAACATTTGAATAAGCATGAATGAGGTGTGAACTTGCTCCCAGGAGAAAACATTAGACTGACTTGAATAGGCAGAAATGACCCATGTGAACCTGACAGAATGTGCAGGGGAATTGGGAAGATCCTTTTAGACTTTAATGTGTTAAGTACTGCTTAAATGTCAAATCCTTCTTTATAAGGTGGAGTTTTTAAATATGACACTTTTGGCATACTTCCTCCCTTGTCACAGGCAATGTTTAGCTGACACTTGGACCTTCTTTTGTAACCCAGCCAGTCAAGCCCCAATCACAATGGGCCCCTTTTTGACATTACAGAATCACAACCAGTTTGACAGGTCTGGTGGTTTCACAAATAGCATTTGGGTGGACCTCAAAGGGCGAAGGCAGAATGCCAAAACAAGTCTTGTATATCCCATGTCTGGTTGCTGTAAACTCAGATGTCTGTCTTGGAGATTGTTTTGGTTATAGGGACTAACACCAACTGGATTTTGGTTTGGACATTGGGATTACTATAGTACAATACACACACACACCCAACCCTCGGGCCCACATTTTAGTGTAGCAGAGTCAACGTCAACATCAAATTTCACATAGGGACTGTTCTGCCATGATCACTGACTCTTATGGGCACTTTGTGCTTCTTGGCGTTATTCCTAATTAGAAATTTTGAAAAATCATGTCTCCTGTTCCCATTGTAGGATTTTGCCATTTTCTGTTTCATTTTGTTTTTTATATTTGTACTCTATTTTTCTAATTAATTTTGAGATTTTTATTGTTTTGCATTTCAACTTTATTACTGCTTTAGTTCTGCATAAATACTTTACACATTGCCTCTAAGTTAAACCTGTCTGCTCTGTGCCATAGCTACGAAGGGGTGGAGCTCTGGTTTCTTTAGTGACTTCCCTTGACAATGAAATGTGATTATTGCTTGAGATGGGTACTTCCACCCCTCAACTAATAACCCAATTTCCTACAGCAGGGATAATAAAAGTACAGCTCAGGGGCTGTTTGTGGCCCTCTTGCCCTTTTTATATGCAGGCCCTGATTAACAAAGTACTGGGCTGCTGTTTACTTGACTGAGCACTGACAGTTCAAAAGATGTTAAAGAAATGGGAAAGTATTTATTTACACGTTATCTGAAGTAAAGGTAAAGAAGTAAAGAAGGTGTCCTGCTCTATCTTAGAGACAGCTTCATTTTAAAGACATCTTGCAACAAACTGTAAAAATATGATAAAGTCTCTTCAAAGTTCAAAATTTAAAAAAGTGTATTTCAATAACATGCAGAAGCATTTCATCATAGTACATCAGATTATATCAATGCATTGCGAGGCATGTATTTAAAGTGATAGCTGTCAAACATGAACTTTCAAACATTCATGCTTTCTACCGCCCTGACAAAAATTTCATTAGTGAACCAAGAGGCAGGTCAGTTGTCTTTACCCTTTTCTTGGCCTAAACTGTTATTACACATGAAATGTTATTGTTTATTAAATCAAATACAAGAGAAGGTTTTGTATAGCACAAATCCTGAACTCGGATATTTCAGGGTGATCTCATATGTGAAAAGGAAAGAAAGGAGGCAAAGTGAAATAAAGCAATTGCTTAGGATCATAGAATTTGGTCATTTGAGGAAGCCAGGATAGATTCAAGGTTTTATGGATTCATACTGTGAAAATTCAGTCACTAGATGGGTATCTCTTTGACTCTTGGGTTTTACATCAAAATGTAATGCTTTGTTTTTAATTGGTGATGCATGAGCTGACAGCTTGGGTGGCAGACAGAAGCCACATGAAGGCTCAGTTAGATTTGAGTTTGAGGATCCAAGAGAACATCAAGATGAGCCAGATCTAGCATTTGGCTCGAGCCTTCAGTGGCTTTCCCCCCATCTATCATATAATGGCAATTAAGGAGAAAAAGCCATAAGGAGGATATTATTTGACTATCATCAAACATTTTGGTGAAGCAGGAGTACCCACCCAACAGTGCAGGATTCCTTGTTTCAAGATTGATAACTTTCTGACTACAACATATTTTCTCACCCTTACGAAAAATCAAATGATTGGTGTGTTACAGTCCTATTTTCTTATCACATACTTACTACCAGTGTTTAGTTTGATTTAAGTTTTCTCTATCTCTATTAAAAAACAGGAGCAGACAAATATGTTCAGAAAGTGATTACCGAAGAGCACACAGTTTGGCACAAGGGGAGGCCGCGGTTAATAAAAACATGTCTTCTGCTTCTATAATTTCTAATTTCCTCATTACACAAAAACTGGGTGTGAGTGGCTCTGATGGTCAGATTCAGGGACTACCCTCAACTAAGAAATGCCATTGTGCTATGAAACCTGGATAGACTTTAAATATAGAGTTTACCACCAGCATATTTTATTAAAGTGGTAAAGCCAGGATTAAAGACCACGCCTCCTGGTACCATGGCTAAAACTTTCCCATCCCATGTCTAGCAGTGCTGGCAGTGCTTAATTTGAGCCGGTGATTTCTGGTGCTCGGCACCTGCACTTAATTGTCAACAATAGCACTTATGACAGTCTGCCACATGGTGGAGCGGTCTGTGTAATTTAGAGATGAGCAGTTGTTTATTAATTTATTAAAAGGAATAATACCTGCTGCCCAAGACATTCTTATAGCTTTGGAGGCCCCGAATAGCCTGAATTGTCAGACTTGTAGGAACATAATGGTTAGTAGTTCCGTTGGTACTGTCAGTGGCAGCACTGGCAGGGTAAATGGTTGGTTCAAGCTGTAGTGATTCCCAGAGCAGGACCCTGGCACCTATTTTACTTAAATTAAGCACAGAGTGTAAGTTGGTTGTTTGCCTAATTTAGTGAATGGGACACCATGTCGCAGATCTTTATCAAGGATGTTTTATGGCAATTGCTACCTTAACTGAGCCTGTTTCTTAGCTCTCCCAATGTTTACAAATAATAGACTAAAGGCATAAGGAGATTGTGAGGCCTAAGATTTTATTTCATTCTATTTCCATAATCAAGTAACTTCTTTTGCACACTTGACTAGCCAAAGGTAGTGATACCAAGAAGAGAAGCCTTACCTCAGGGTGTGGTCAATGGATAGCAACTAAGATACAGCATAATACACAATTATATTGGTTATAAAAATTATCAAATGTATGACTCTTTTGGAGATTAGGACTTAATTTGCATGACAGTAGGGAATTAAATTCTCCCAAAAACTCAATAGAGAACTCTCCATACTATGTACATGTTTTGGTCCACCTACGCCCACCTTACATCCCCTGCTCCTACCCCCACTCTGCTGGCATCAGTGCAGTCCTAGGTCATGCCACTGACCATACCTTTTGGTGCCTGGGCAAATGTTTGTGAGCACCCATGTGTTTTGATCTCGAACTTGGTGTTGCAGTTAGACACAACTGCCAGAGATGGCAGACTGTTATAATGGCCTTTGTTGACAATGCTGTGGTGGCAGAATTTGGGTTTGGGCTCAGCCACCACTCAGGTAAACCTACCAAATCCAGACATTTCCGAAAACTGTACACAAAGGGGAGTCCAGTGTGGCATGACTTGTATGAATTCTACTATGTTTTCATAACCACAATGCCCTGCAAACCTCAAACTTTGGTTACAATCATGCATTTTCCTCATATTTCTGTGAGGGACTGTTGTGGGTCATCAGAGATTCACAAGACTCCTATCACCTAGTGTTTCCACCCTTCGCCCAATAAAAAAATATCCCACTTTTTAGGCTGGGAATAGCACCATGATGGGAAAGGCCCCAAAACACGATCTGGAGACATAAATATTTTGCCATGAAAGACAACCCTTTTGTACAATGTGGGTGGGTGATGAAAATGGGTCCAGGCTGGGCCACAACCCTAGAAAAACCTAGTTAAACCAGACATTTCTGAAAACTAGACACAACTGGGAGTCAAGGGTGGTGTGATTTGCGTGGATTCCACCAGGTTTTCTCACCTGAAAGCCCTGCAAACCTTACACTTTAACTAAAATCACACAATTTCCTCAAATATTTGTGAGTGAAAGTTCTGGAATCTTTTAGGATTGGCAAAATTCCTACCACACATCATTCCCACACTTCTCCCGATAAAACTTTACCCCGACTTGTGTAGCTGGGTTGAGCAATCATGACAGGAAATGCTCCAAAACACAAAGTGAAGACACAACATTCTTGCTAAAACAAGAGACCCTTCTCAGCAATGTGGGTAGCTGGAGAATTTGGCCTGGCCTCCACCCATGGAAATCTACCAAATCCGGGAATTTCAAAAAACTAGATACCTTGGGGAGTCCAGGGTAGTGTGACTTGTGTAGATCCCACCAAGTTTTCTTACCCAGAATGCCCTGCAAACCTTAAACTTTGGATAAAAGCACACATTTTACTCACATTTCTGTGAAGGAAGCTTTCAGCATCTGCGGAGATCTACAAAATTCATACCAGCTAGCATTCCCACACTTCTACCAATAAAAAAGTACCCACTGCTGTGGGTGCTCCTAGTGCCCATGACATGAGCGAATAAGCTATTGACTAGTCTGGCTAGTGGGTCATCCTGGAGCCTGTGACATGAACAGATCAAGCCTGGGAAACATCTGGTTTGTGACTAAGCTTAGTGCCTATAGCAGGATTGGATCAAACTGACTCACTTGTCAGAATTTGAGACAGTGACCCGTATTCTATCACAATGATCTACATCATGGACCCACATTCATCATAAACAGTCCGACACAATTTTGGTTTCTATATCAAAGAATAA
This sequence comes from Calotriton arnoldi, assembly GCA_963921515.1. NCBI lineage: Eukaryota > Metazoa > Chordata > Amphibia > Caudata > Salamandridae > Calotriton > Calotriton arnoldi. The sequence continues at coordinate 91,751 of CAWUFW010002647.1, forward strand.
AATCAGTATTATGTACATCTAAGAACTGTACATTGTAGAAAATAGAATTGCTCAGTACACTGAGCCAGTCAATAAGTCAAATCAACAGCAAGCAGAATATGTGTTATTCTTACATAAATGAACAGCTTGTTAAAAGCTAATATATGGAACATATTACACAGATTAGGTGTCATTTCAGAAAAGTGAATACAGTTATGCTACTTGAATCTATGTTTAGAGAGAAAATGCAAAAAAATAACCAATGGTATCATTATTTATATGTGCATCAAAGGAGCCTTAAGCAACAGATGGAGTTGATCTTCTTTTTCACAACTATATAAACACGTTCAAATTTGTGACCGGGTCAATTTCTAATTTTGTTTTGCTTTATATCCGTTGGCACTTCATTGGTAAAAACCATTGGAACGCAATAAAAGAACACAGAAAGAGACGCACTTTTCAAAACGAGAGGCAATCCTGAATTCAGGAACACATCACAGGTCTATTTTCCAATATATAACTTTTCATAACTCGCATGATTTCAAAAGATTATTGAAACGTGGTGTACAATATCTGCACTTTAAGCGTCAATGTGGTCTCTATTAAAAGACTGCCAGTGTGTTTCCATTTTAGGGATACTTGCCTTTCATAGTTGGACAGGCACATGAACGAATTCATGAAGATTTTATAAAGCGTGCATATGCCATTGGTGTCTTGGCACTGGTGAGACGGAGAGCCTTAGACTGCAGAAAACGGAACAAAAGAGGGGTGCGTACTGGAATATCACTTGAAATATGTATTTGTAAACAGCCATGTTTTGAGGGATTTCCAACAAATGGACAAGCTATTTCGGGTTTTCAGGTGCATAGGTAGGCCTTCCATAGTTTTGCAGTGGAGAGGATAAAGCTTCTTCCTCCCCAGATTGCTTTTTTTGATTTTAGGTACCACTAGATTACATGAATGTGCGGAACAAAGTGTTCTTGTGGGAACGTACCAATGGAGCCTATTCTTTAGAGATTTTGGGCCGCCGTCATGAAGGGCCTTCTCTACAGTACATAGGGCCTTAAAAATGATTCGCTTTTTCACGCGCAGCTAATGTAGTTTGGGTAATGCATGAGATATATGTTGAAACTGTGGAATCCCTAGAAGAAGACGAGCGCCGACATTCTGAAGAATTCGAAGTTTTTAAAGTAATCTCTGTTGAATATTAACATACAGAGCATTGCAATAATCAAATTTTTATACGACTAGAGCTATTATCACTGTTATTTGGAGGTCAGGAGAAATGCAGGGAAAACATTTTTTTGTAAGTATTCTCAAGATATAAAAGCATGATGATGTGACATTATTGATCTGGTCTGAGAAAGTCAATTTATCATCAAAAACTACTCCAGGATGTTTGACCTTTTTGGAGGGAGATGGAAGAGTTCCAAAGTCAGGAGGCCACCAACTAGGGGACCAAAACGATGTGTCATTGCCAAACAGAAAAACCTCAGTTTTTGCTGAATTCAGTTTGAGACAGTTGTTTTGCATCCATCTAAGGGGCATATTATCAACGGCCAGCGATAATTATCGCTGGACGTGCTGAGCGGCGAATTCCCTAACGCAGGCTATCTCTGGTATTTATCGCCCTGGTAGCGCGTTATTAACAACGCGTTTCCCCAGGGCGATAAAAATTCCAGAGTTAGCGAGGTAATCGCCGTTTTGCAGGGAACATCGCTGGTTTTCCAGCGATGTTCCCTGCAAATCGGCGATAACCTTGCTGATACGACCCTGTGGTCGTATCAGCATAATCCACCCCCTATGTCTAACATAGGTAAGTCAGGATTTTAGCAGACGTTAGATTTCGGCGAAAACGGCCGTTTTCGCCAAAATCTAACGTCTGCTAAAATCTATGGGCTGCCTTGTAAATATCGCGATGTGAACATCAGCAATATTTGCAAGGCAGTCCATCCGGGTACGCTCAGTGACGCCCACTTTGCATCTCATTAGAGATGCAAAGGGGGGCGTCGGGAAAAAGGGTGCTAACATGTGATTATGCATGTTAGCACCCTCTTGTTGATAGGGCGATAGTTTTATCTCAGTTTTTCTGGCTTTTAAAGCCAGAAAAACAGAGATAAAGCCCTTGTAGATATGCCCCTTAGTACTTCCACGATGCAGAGGTGAAACCTACTAGCCACCTCTGAGTAATCCCTTGAAATAGATATCACAACATGTGCACTTCTTCACGCCTTTAGAATAGTTACATTCCTCATTCGCTTTTCATTCGATTGCATTGTATTGTAATTACATTTATATAGTGCTTACTACCCCAGACGAGGTATTGAAGTGCTTCATGCTCACACTACTCAGGAAGCTATAAAAATACTATGTTTACAAACCATTAAACATCGATAAAAACTAGACTTCTTATTTTAAGGTCGGCGATTGGTTGTTTATCCTCTATGTTCACCTGCCAAAAAACTGAGAATATGCACTTTTCAATGTAATTGTGAAACGTGTAATGAAATATGTGTTCATCATATCTGTATGAGCATTAGCTATACAATCATATGAAAATTAGGAGCTAACACTGTTTTAGCATTATTCATCCCCACTCTACTCCTGCTAAAATATGTCGAACACGTATTCAGGTTTACACAGGTTGCTAGTTGGGAAATGCCGCTGTGTGCAGCACTTTTGCTGCTTGAAGCACAAGTTACTTACCTTCGGTAACGATATATCTGTAAGAAACATTAGTTAGTGATAGATTCCTTACCTTAGAATTACCCCCAGGCGTCAGACTGGATCCGGAAAGTTTTCGTCAGCAGTACCCCAGCGCGTCGGAAGGTGGCCTCGTGCGGCTCTGCGTCCGTCGTTGGCGTCGTGGTCGCAGAGATGACGTCGCGGCAGCTACTTAGATGCCGCCCTCGCGCGCTGACGTCAGTTCTGTACACGACTTTCCACGCCAGGAACGCAGAGCCATGCAAGATACTGACCACTGGTGCATTGAATCTAGGGCCCTGAAAGGGATGACCTTAACCCTAGAAATCAGTTCGCAGAACGGGGAGGATGGGTGGGGTGGTAAGGAATCTATCACTAACTAATGTTTCTTACAGATATATCGTTACCGAAGGTAAGTAACTTGTGCATCTGAAAGAAACACGTTAGTGATAGATTCCTTACCTTAGAATAGATACTCCAGCAATACCAACCCCGGTGGTGGGTCTGCGAACCAAGATCACACCAGAAAGTCCCGGAGAACAGAACGGCCAAAGAAGCCGTCTCTCCGGACTTGGCTGTCCAGGCAATAGTGCTTAGTAAAAGTGTGCAGCGAGGCCCACGTAGCTGCCTGACAGATGTCTTGTAAGGGGACTCCACGTCCCAAAGCCGTAGTGGCAGCCGTCGCCCTGGTAGAATGGGCGCGCAGCCCCAACGGAGGCTCCTTCTTTGCCAGAGAATAACAGGCTTTAATACACAAGACGACCCATAGGGAGATAGTCCGCTTGTGTACGGCCCGACCTTTCTTGGCGCCAACGTATTCGACAAAAGAGATATGCTGTTCCTCAGGGATGAGAGTCAATGAACAGAGAAAATAAACCAACCTGACCGGAGTGGTTCAGGGTTGGGAATCCATTTATTGGATTATAATGCCCTCACACACCCTGTCGGGTGTCATGCTTCATCATCGGGCTGCTCCTCGTCGGGTCGGCGGTGCAATACCCGACGGGCTCCCTATAGTAGGGGCACTTTAACGGAGATCTTTTTCCAACAGCCGTATGGTGAAGTGGGGGTGAGGGGCCTGGTGTGTGTAGATGAATGTGTGTTGATGAATTTAGAGTGAATGTAAAATAGGGTTGGGAGTACCTGCGAAAACAACTTTAATCAAGGGGTCTCCTACCCTAAGTAAAAACAAAAAGTATAAGGTGCTAAGCTGAGGTTATGTCTCAGGTTGTGGCGCTCTTATACGTGGTCGGTCAGCATGTTTCTCGCCAATTGAATAATCTTCGGGCGATTCGTCAGGACCAAAGCGAGGGGTATACTATCTACAGCTAAAACTAAGATGGTGTTGTGGCGGTGCACTCACATCAACCATAGGACTAACTCGTCGGATACCTGGTAGTACTGGAACTACCCAGAACTGTAGACTAACCAGGCTTCACAGTACCCGGTAGGTAACACACACGAGGGGTTCCTCATGTATTTGGTGCTCATAGCATGAAGTCTTTAGACCTACCCACTCCTACCGGGACTGGGTAGTCAACGTAGCCAACAAAGAGCTGGTCATCCACCCGGAACTGTTGTGTGCGACTCAGGTAAAATGAGAGTGCACGTTTTGGGTCCAGACGGTGGAGCCTCTCTTCCTCTCTGGAAGGATGCGGAGGCGGAAAGAAGGTGGGCAAAGTGATGGTCTGCCCAATGTGAAAGGCAGTAACAACCTTCGGCAGAAAAGATGGACGTGTCCTGAGGACAACCTTGTCCGGATGGACAGACAGAAAAGGAGGTTACAAGAAAGAGCCTGGAGCTCACTCACTCTCCTAGCAGAGGTGATGCAACCAGGAAAGCAGTCTTCAGAGTTAACAAACGAAGAGGACAGTATTGAAGAGGCTCAAAGGGAGCGCACATTAAGTATGTGAGAACCAGGTTCAAGTCCCACTGTGGCATCACAAAGGGAACAGGAGGAAAAAGGTGAGTAATGCCTTTAAGGAATCTGTTAACAACAGGGGACTTGAAAAGAGAGGGCTGATCAGGGAGCCTGAGAAAGGCCTAAATAGCAGAAAGGTAGCCCTTGATAGTGCCCAGAGCATAGCCCTGCCGAGCCAAAGAAAGAAGGAACGGTAGGACCTCAGAAAGAGGGGCAGAAAGGGGATCCACAGCCTTTGCTGTGCACCATGCCACAAACTTGTTCCACCTGCAGGCGTATACCAACTGAGTGGAGGGACGCCTGTAGGAAAGTGGGTTTCTGTTGCAGTAACCCCCCACTTTTTGCCTGATAACTGATGCACTTTTCCTTGGTGTGCCCTGGGTCCCTGCCAATCAGGTACCCAGGGCCTGTGTTCCTTCCCTAAAAACTGTACTAAAGCCTAAACCCAATTGGCATCTCTGGCCACAGGTAAGCCCCAGGTAAATGGTACCCTAGGTACCCAGGGCACTGTGACCAGAGAAGGCCCCTAAGGGCTGCAGCACTTATTGTGCCACCCTTAGAGGCCCTGTACCCTGACACACACACCCTGCCTTTGCAGGCTGAGTGTCTTGGTGCAGAACTAAACAGAGAGTCGACATGGCACACATCTAGCTGGGTGCACTATGCCAGTGGTGTGGGCACAGGTGCATGAGCCCTGTGCCCCTACAGTACCCAGGGCCATTCCTGGGCACTGTAAGTGCAGTGATGCCATTAAGAGTATATGGTGCTGGGAGGTTGTCATTACGAACTCCACAACACCATAATGGCTACACTGAAGACTGAGAAGTTTGGCATCAAACTTCTCAGCACATTAAACCCACACTGATGCCAGTGTGGGATTTAATGTAAAATGCACGACAGAGGGCAACTTAGAGTTGCCCCCTGAACCTAACCTACAATCCACGTCTTGTATGAGGGGCTGCCCCGGCTACCACACAGCAGACATGTTGCTGGACCCCTGGGTGGAGAGCCATCCGCTCTCCTGGGCCTGCAACAATGCACATCCTGGGCGAGGTGCTAGGTCTCCTCCCCCAGGATGGGCAGGGGAAGCTTCAAAGGCATGCCGCCTTTGTGAGCTTCTCCAGGCCACTTGCTGTACTCAGCAACTGGCCCCCACCGTTTCTGACCCCCTCTCTGGTGGGAAGACTGGCGGGTAACCCCAAGGGAGGAAAGGGATGTGCCAGCTCTGCCAACCCCACCCCTCAGGTGGGGGAGGCGAGGTGAAGCACAACTCCGGGCTCTCGCCATGTTGAAGATGGGGAGCCCTGCCCAATCAGGACTAGGCTACTGCCCCCCTCCCACAGGAGAGGGGCAGGATAGGGGGTGTACCCACCCCAGGAAAGGGACCCATTGGTCCCTGCCCTTTACCTACCTGTAACGCCCCTAAATTTAGTATTTAGGGGCACCCTGAACCTTCCTTCCTCAGATCCAGCAACGACAACAAGAAAAGAAGAACAAGGACCAAACAGCCGTGCAGCCTGCTAACAAGAGGAAGACAACAACTGACTTGGCCGCAGCCCTACCGGCCTGTCTCCCCTCGAACCTGCTTTCTGCGAAATCCCGGTGTGTCCTGCAGCCAGCAACCTCACAAACCCCAGAGGACCTGCCTGCCTTCACTTGAACCGCCTGCTTCTCCCGTGAACACCGGATTTGTTCAAAACCAGCACCCCTGGCACCAGCCCGGGATCGCGAATCCAGCCCACTCTGCACCCGCCGAACCCGGCCCGAGCTCGAGTAAAAAAACACCCAGAGAAGGTCTCCCCGGTGATCCTGACCTGGAATCCGGTGACTCCTGACCTGCCTCAAGCCTCCAGACGAAGCCTGCAGCCTCAGTCCAGAGGGTCCCCCCTACCGCGACCAGAGCGGGTAAGAAAAATCCAACACTAAAAGGCACCCCTGCACCCGACGCCCCACGGCCTTGTGTGCCCAAACCCAGGGTGCCTACCTAAGCCAAGACATCTCAACTTACCCCTCGAAGTGTTGGTAGATCCAAGGAGACTCTCGTTTCCAAGCCTGCAGTGTTTGTCCAGTCCGGAGAATCTCCATAGACTTCAACAGGGAACCCGACGCCATAATAGCCCCCTGCACCCAGCCGCCCGAGTACCGCTGTGGGCGCGCTTTTGGTGCTCACTTGCTTCCCCCTTTGTGCCAAGTCTACAGCCAGGAGCTTTGCTCCCACAACCCAGTGGCCTGCTAGCCAGCAGCCACCAACCGAAGGCCCCCTATCCCCCATGGGATAACATTGGGGCCTCAACACTCTGCATCCGGCCGGCCGCCCTAGTGTCGCTGTGGGTGCAACAAGAGTGCATCACGGACCCTGGGGGACCCCTGAGTCTAACCCCAGAACCTGGACTCCCACAGTCAAAAACTTACCTGCAAACCGATAACTTGTTTTCCCTCCATTGGATAACCTTGGGTATTTTTCTCTGAAAAAACGACTAAGTGTGGAGTTTCAAAAACTAAAAATATTGCTTAAAAATTGTGTGTTTAACCAAAACGACTTTACTCACCTGTTTGCAGGAAGTATCCCAGGACTAAATCTAGGACCCAGTCCTGAGGTTAGAAAAATAACGCGATAATTACCTACCTGCATATTACAGTAAAAGTCAATGCATTTCAACGGACTGTTCGAAAAAAGTTTCTGTCAACTTTTGAAATCTTAAAATATTCATCTAAAATCAGCCGAATTACGAAAACAAATTTACTCACCTGTTATCAGGAGAGATCCCAGTGCTGGATCTTGTGCCCAGCACTGACCCTGAAAAGTAATCATAACTGTACTTACCGGTAACTTGAATTTCCTTCCATAGGATAACATTGCCTGGTTTTTGCTGAAAAAGTTTCGAAGTGTCGATTTTGCAAACTTTCAAATATTCGTTAAAAATCGCCTGTATAACAAAAACACATTCTTTCAACTGTTTACAGGAGATGCACCAGTGCTGGATCCAGGATCCAACACTGAGTTAGAAAAAGTAACAATAACCCCACTTACCTGCTAAGTGAATTTCCTTCCATAGGATAACATTGGTGATTCGATTTGAAAAAGTTTCTGTCAACTTTTTAAAATACAATAATATTCCTTAAAAATCATAACTGTAACCAAAACGTTTTCACTCAACTGTTTACAGGAGATGTCACAGGACTGAATCTAGGATCCAGTCCTGTGGTAAGAAAAGTAATCCAAAAAGTAATCTATTGCATTTAACTAGAAATTCCGATTGAGCTCAATGTATTATTGTGTTTGAAATTGTGTTGCCTATGGCAACAACTGTAACTATTGTATTCAAAAGTCTATTGCCTATTTGAAAAGTATTTAACTAAAGTAACTCATTCTGAGAAAGTATATTTTGATACCTATTGTTGGTTCTAAAATAAAACAACTATATATTTTGATACAAAACCATTGGCCTAGAGTTCAGTTCTTGAGTGTGTGAGACCATTTGCTGACTGAGTGTGTACAACAAATGCTTTACACTGTCCTCTGATACTGCCTTACTGCTCGACCAAGCTACCACTTTAGAGAGTAAGGTTATATCTAACTTTAGCCTCTGCCAAACCTCTGGGGACTGTGGACTCTGTGCACACTGTACCTATTTGGGAACAGTATATACAGAGCCACTTTCTTACAACGCCTGGCTGCCAGAATGACATCACAGACTTCAGGAGGCAAGTTGAAAGGAATCAACTGCCGCCGCTCAATCTCCACGCAAAGAGGTGGAGACTGGACAGGGTCGGGTGGAGGACCGTCCCCTGCTGCTGCGACAGGAGATCCTCCCGAAGATGCAGTCGGATCGGGGGATCGATGGTCATACTGAGTAGCACAGGATACCAAACTCTTCGAGCCCAGTCCGGGGCCACAAGAATGACTTGGGCCCGGTCGCGCCTGATCTTCTTCAGCACTCTGGGCAGAAGTGGTATAGGCGGAAAGGTGTACAACAGACCGCAAATCAACTCGCGACGAAAAGCGCTGCCGAGCGAGTGCCGCCTTGGAAATTCCAACGCGCAGAACTGCTGACATTGCGCGTTCTCTTCGGTGGCGAATAGATCTAACCAAGGCTCTCCCCACTGTTGAAAGAGACCTTGCGCCACGTCCGAGTGAAGACCCCATTCGTGATCCATCATGCACCTGCGGCTGAGTTCGTCCGCTCTGGCGTTCAGTGAACCTGCCAGGTGTTGAACCACCAGGGAAATGCCCTGATGTTCCAGCCATGTCCAGAGGCGCAGAGCCTCCTGACATAGGGTCCACGACCCCACCCCGCCCTGTTTGTTGCAGTACCACATGGCGGAGGTGTTGTCTGTGAACACCTGCACTACTCTCCCCTTGACAGAGGGAAGGAATGCCTTCTGTGCAAGTCGGATCGCCCGAAGCTCCAGAAGGTTGATATGGAGCCTGGACTCCGCCGAAGACCAGAGGCCTCTGATCTCCGCCTCTCCCATGTGGCCGCCCCATCCCAGGAGGGACGCGTCCGTCACCACTGTGTGCTCCGGTTGGGGAAGGGAGAGGGATCTGCTATTGACCCAATGCCGGTTCATGAGCCACCACTGCAGCTGTTGAGCAGTGCCCTCCGAGATATAGACATAATCGGACAGGTTCCCCTGATGCTGCGCCCACTGGAACTTCAGGTCCCACTGCAGAGCCCGCATATGCCATCTGGCATGATCGACCAGCAGGATGCAGGAGGCCATGAGGCCCAGCAGCCTCAGGGTCATCCTGACCGAAACCCAGGATAGAGGCTGAAAGATCGGAATCATAGCCTGAATATCCTGGACTCGCCGTTGGGGAGGAGAGACCCGAAAGTGCGTCGTATCCAGAACCGCTCCGATGAAGAGGAGCTTCTGAGAGGGAATCAGGTGCGACTTCGGCACGTTGATGGAGAACCCCAGCGAATGCAGGAGGTCGGCCGTAGTCTGGAGGTGGGAGACGACAGCCTGGGTTGAGCCCGCATTTAACAGCCAGTCGTCGAGATAGGGGAAGACTGGAACCCCTGATCTGCGCAGATGAGCTGCGACCACCGCCATCACTTTCGTGAACACCCGAGGGGCGCTGGTAAGGCCAAAGGGGAGCACGGTAAACTGAAAGTGCTCGTGGCCTACCGTAAACCGCAGGTAACGCCGGTGGGCCAGCAGGACGGGAATGTGGAAATATGCGTCCTGCAGGTCCAACGCTACCATCCAGTCTCCAGGGTCGAGGGCAGACAAGACCTGAGCCAGAGTTAACATCTTGAACTTCTCCTTCCGGAGGAAGCGATTGATGTCCCTGAGGTCCAAGATAGGATGCAGGCCCTTGTCCTTCTTGGGCACCAGATAGTAGTGGGAATAACAACCACGTCCTACTTCTGGCGCAGGAACGCGCTCGATGGCCCCCTTGGCCAAGAGGGCCTCGACTTCCTGTTGAAGAAGTGCCAAGTGATCCCCCGACATGCAGTGGTACTGGGGTGGCATGGCTGGAGGGGTAATCTCAAAGGGGAGGGAGTAGCCCCTTCGGACTATTTGTAAAACCCACCTGTCCGAAGTGATGGTGCGCCAGTGGGGGAGGTGATGGCGAATCCTGCCACCCACTGGCGTTTGATGGGCCTGAAAGACCAGACTAGGAAGGTTTGGAGGCAGTGGTGGCCGGGGTGGAGGTGGACTGACCCACCCGCTGGCCCCCTGACCTGCCTCGGCAGGTCCCACGTCCGCGCTGAGACAGTTGCTGCGCAGGCCTGTGGCTCTGAAGCGAATGTGTCGGGGCGCCCCTTCTGTGGCAACAAAAGGAGCGAAAAGCAGAAGGCGGAGGAGGGCGCGTGGCGGAAAGGCCCAGGGACTTGGTCGTAGCCCGCGAGTCCTTAAAGCGCTCCAACGCACTATCTGCCTTGTTGCCAAAAAGGCGGATGCCATCAAAGGCCATGTCCATGAGGGTGTTCTGTACATCCCCGAGAAACCAGTAGTCCTCAGCCAGGCGTGGTGACGGAGCGCCACTGTCATGGAAATCGCCCTGCCCTGCAAGTCGGCGGTGTCAAGGCCACATCCAATCGTGAACTTTGCTGCATCTCTCCCTTCAGCAATAGCCTGAGCGAGCACTGTCCGGGCCTCCTCCGGACACTGAGGCAGCACTTGCGCCACAGTATCCCACAGAGAGTGGGAATAAAGGCCCAAGAGGCATGCGGTGTTCACAGACCGCAGCCCTGAACTGGCGGAAGAGAAAATCTTCTTCCCAAATTGTTCCAGTTTCTTGGATTCCCTATCCAGAGGTGCGGTAGGGAATGCGCTCGGGGACGCAGAGGCTTGGACAACCAAGCTCTCAGGGGTGGAGTGTTGGGAGAGAAAAAGGGTGTCGCCCGGGGCCGGGCGATGGCGTTGGGCCACGTTCCTATCCACAGGAGCCCCTGTGGTGGGCCTGGACCAGGTGCCCAAAAGAACATCAGAAAGTGCAGCTGCCGGCTGAAGCACTTCTGTCAGGAGGTTAGTCCTGATGGCCACTGTAGGGAGCTCGAGGTGGAGGGCCTCGGCCGCCCTACGCAACACCATGGCGTAACTTGCACCCTCCTCCGTAGCCACGGTAGGAGGAGTGAGCATGCCAAGGTCAGGAGAGGTGTCAAGACCACTGGCATCCCCCAGTTCCTCTGCCCAGTCCGGGTCTAACTCACACTGTGCGGTGAGAGGGTCCTCAGACCCCTCCCAGTCCTCCCCTTCCTCCAAAGGCTGATGAACAGGCCGAAAATAAGGAGGATGGACATAGGGATAAAAGGGTCCCATCGGCATCGGAATCGGCGTCGAGCGACGCCGTTCCGGCGCCGTGTCCACTTCGGGGCTGAAACCGGGGAAGACGTCATCCGGCGGGACGGGCGATGTCGGAAGTGGTGCCGGAGGAGTCGACGTCAGTGGAGGTGTTACGAGGTCAACCGGTGTCGACCGGGATCCAGGCCTGGATCCGTGGGGGTCCTGCGGCGCCAGGGCCAGAGCCGACAGCGATGCCGGAGCCATCGGCAGTGGAAGGCAAGGACCCCCAGTCGAGCCCGTGGGGCCCAAAGGCGCACCGGCGGGACCCGACGGTCCAAAGAGGCGAGCCATGGCTGACAGAAATTCCTGCAGCTGGGCCGGAGTCGCCGACGGACCCGGGAAGGGCGGGTAGGCTGACGGCGACCTCATAGGCTCCGCCGGAGCTGCGGGGGTGGCATCACCTGCACCCTCAGCCGCAACGGGCGAGGGGAAGTCGGAGAGCGACGGCGCTTCTTTGACTTCTTAGAGTGCTTCGTCTTACCTGACCCCGAGTGCGAAGACTTCGATCCCGACGAACGATGGTGGTGGCTCCGTGACTGGTCCCTCGACCTCCCACGGGACCGGGACCTTGAGCGGCGCGGAGCCGACTGCCGGACTTCAAGCAACTTTCAGGACTGCTCCCGCAAAGTCTTCGGCGCCATGGCCCAGCAGTCGGGGCACGACTTACGGTCATGGTTGCGCCCCAGGCAGTAGAGACACACGCGGTGCGGGTCCGTCACCGACATCATGCGATGACATTCCTCCCAGGACTTGAAGCCGGGCATCCCTACGGCACCAGGAGTCGATCGACTCGAAAAATACAGAGACAAAAAGCCTCAAAAACTCAGTCAAAAAATGACTGGGGTACCGCTCTCTCCGGATCTGCGCTTGCTGGCGCGGAAAAAGAAAGAACTGACGTCAGCGCGCGAGGGCAGCGTCTAAGTAGCTGCCGCGGCGTCATCTCGGTGACCACGACGCCAACGACGGACGCAGAGCCGCACAAGGCCACCTTCCGACGCGCAGGGGTACTGCCGACGAAAACTTTCCGGATCCAGTCTGACGCCTGGGGGTAATTCTAATGTAAGGAATCTATCACTAACGTGTTTCTTTCAGATCATGGCAAATATGCAGGTTTCCACTTTCTTGGTCAAGATACACTTGCACCCTAAGAAATTTAACAATACAATAATTTTATAGATGTTAATTAACATCAGGTTCGATATATGGAGACACAGAGCTCAACCGTTGATGTCAACAGGGTTTTAAACTCATAGTCATGTTGCCCATGACTGGACCAGCCCTAGATTCCAGCACAGCATGGAACATCATGACTTTTGTGGGAAGGTTGTATTCTGGGTGACCTAGAGATCTCTTGAAATGATCATTCAAGGTCAGCTAATCATGATTAGCTTATTTAACAACAGCACCCATGTAACATAGACTTTAAGTGTGGTGGGACTCTGTGGAAGCTCAAATATAATTGACTTATCTGAATAAAGTAAGACAGTTCTCTACATGAACAGGCCACACTCAGGCGTGACAGTTTGTATTAATCTAAGAGCCTAACTTGATGAAAGATCTCACTGCACATGAATGCCGCATATTGTGCTACTAGATGGTCACAACACTAACCTGAGCAGGAATAGATGTATGCAACCAGTGAGGTAGAAGGGAAGCACTTGGTAGGGCGTGCAGTATCAAAGGCAGGGATTCACAAGGGCGAGTGGAAGAATTCTGGGTGAGACTTACATGGAGAGTCAGAACAGCAAATGGAGTGGCAGAGAAGAGGGTACGTGGTAGAAAGTGATCTCACTTTTTGGGTGAGGCTTGTCATCTATGTAATTTCCCTGTGACATATTAGTGCTGTAACAGATTTCACAGTGGGGGTGCTGCCATCAATGTTACATCACTAAAGTCATAGGGATTATGAAACATGTAAGTGTCACACAAAGAACAGGTGTAGTAGTTGTATTCAGTAGGAGAGTGATAAGGGTGTAGTATTACTACAGTGCTGATGAACTGTCATTACAGGCAGTACATTTTCCATTGAAATGGGTACAAGATTTGCACAGGCATACCGTTTTACTAATGAAACTACATAGCGGACAAATGATAATGTGCAGCAGTCAAGTTTCAGCAAATGTTTATCTTTTGTGCATCACCAAGTAAAGTGTCTTGATTCATTTTGATCCTGGTTTAATCTTTGTTTCCATAACACTTACGATTTACAAAACTAATGTGCTTCATTTGTGCTTTCCAAACTGAAATGTTTGTATAGTACATTTACTTGTATTAACATTTTAATGCTAGAAAGAAATTACATTCTACAGCTTTTCCTTTCATACTCCCTGTACCTTGGCCTGATTTTCACATAGTTCCTTTAGCAAATCCTCTCACTTTATGTCACTTTGCAGTCAAAAAAGTAAACACGAATCTCGTGTTAAAAGAATAAGCAACAATTTGTCAGAAGTCATAGCCTGCCATTTGACCTCTGCTTTTGAAGCACAGAAAACATGACAAGATAAATGCAAAATTTAAAGCATGTTTATTACTCATTCACTTTCTGAACTCCGGGATGGTTACTTTGGGGGTGCTCAAATACCCTCTCTCCGCCCTACTTACAGCGCCTTTGCTGTGACAAGGTGTTGGCTGAAGAAATTAATTATTAGCTCATTGTCAAAGTGACAAAGGATTAGAGCCTGGCAGATCTGGACTAAGGTGACTTTCCAGTATAAAATACAGGACCACAGCAGCAGAATGACTTGCATCTTTTCATCTCCCTCTTGAGTTTGCTTATTTACTGTGTGGCAATGCAACTGCTGTAAGATGTATATACACCACCAGAGATCTTAATCATAGCCACCAGATATACTAGGGTGCAGGAGTTGAATGCTTGTATATGGTCGGGAAGGCCTTGAATATGCTGCAGGCAGACAGCTCGAGCCAGCTGAGTTTTCTAAGGGTATGGCACACATGGTGAATTGTAGTGTTCTTGTCAGTCATTGAGGCCTCCAGTAGTTCCAGAACCAAGATCAAGATCACTGGCAATAGGATGGCAAGAGTAACATTACATCAGATGGGAGAAGGCTACAAACCTGGAGCTACTTATTGGGACAATGTGGGTTTTGTTCTTTACATGCGACTGAAACAACTGCATAAGGATGATGTCAAAGCTCATACAGAATTAGAGACTGTCAGGTTTGGCCCGATAAATCATGGTGTTGAACGCTGTTGAGAACAAGAGTAGTAAAAGACGGTGTAGGCCAATAGGCAACATAAACAAATTGGATAGCTGTAGGCTTTATACTGCACTAAGATCGGATTCCAGTCTAGTAGTTTTGTGAAGGAAATTGTTTGTGCTCTTATCATTGAGTTGGTTGGCTATGGCCTACTCAATTACCTTTCCCTTGAATGAGAGATTGAAAGGCAATTTGTGAGTGAATTAGCATCTAGGTTGGATTTCTTCATAAAAGGAAAAACCTGTCCTACATTGAGGAGCCTTGGGTAAAACACACATTGACAATATTCAATAGAGGTGTCAGGACATCTCCAAGATGTCCTTCTTTAAAGACGATATCATTGTTTCCATATGACATAACTTTCATATATTGATGGAACTTTGCTAGCTTCTCAGTAGTGGAGAAGAAGTTGATGGTGCTCCACTTGGTTATGCTGTGGGGCAGTTTCATCATGAATTTGTTGGGTTTGAGTCAGTTGTCAATGCACACTTGAAGCCTGTCAATCTGATTGTTTTAAAAATTAGCAATTGCTGTGCATTTCCTTTCGGAGTTTTTGAATGTTCGAGTGTGGGATCAGTGCAGAGTTTGCATAGTGCTTGATACTTTGAAGAGTATCTTTTATCTGTTGAAGACTTCTCTGAATAGTAGTGATAAGCTTCCTATGGGCGATACCGATGGCCTTTAATGGTATATTTCTGTGTCTGTGACCACTTTCTCTCCTGCTATCTGATAGCACATTTATTGTTGACTAGTTCTTGGCAGTGCTGTGGTGCAGGGGACCTGGTCTTCGTTTAGTGGAGCTAAGTGGGAAATAAGCATCTGCTGCATGTAGTTGAAGTCTTGTGTTATGGTCTTGTTGTTGCTGTTAGAAACAACTGTCATTGATGACAAGCTCATAGAGAGAATTTCATGGCAAGTACTTTAAGGATCTGGTCATTTAATTGAATGGGTTTCTCTGATCTTGAAGGTGTGAGATGTGTGAAGCAGGTTAAAGGTTTTTGAAGGATGATTGGTCTAGCCTTCTTGTTCTAATGGGTTGCAGGGGAGCTTGACCATGTCTATGCCTATGTTGTCCCGGATGTTCTCTTTGGGATGAGTATGCTGCATGACAAGCTGGGAACAGTGCTTTATTTATTAAATAAAATAAGTGTCAGCACCAAGATTTTTCTCAGGGAGCCTCTGCAGCTTTCACCTCCCACTGTCCCTGCCAGAGATGCCAAATGCCAGGAACAATGCTACAGATTCACCATCACCCTTCTATAAATATGACAACTTGGATTATTCCTACCAACCTACAGCTGTTAAAATGGCCTGAATGTGCTTGCATTATTATTATTTTTTAAAAATACTTATTGAATTGTTAAACCGTTTGCTGATGTTTAAAAGGTCGACAAACAATACCAGTGTTAAGAAATAATTGCTGGTGCCAAGCAATGGCAAACACTGGCATGAATTAAGCACTGGTTAGGAGGTCTTGTAGTGACCAACAGATTGAAGAGGGCATTGTGCTTGGTCTTGGTGAAAACATTGCCTGGGAAACTGAACTTGTCAAGGAAGATTATAGTTCATGTAGGTTGTTTAGGCTTTAGTGACAAAGTTGGATATATTGACTTTGAAGATGGGAGGTGGATGAGATGGAACATGATGTTTTTTGAGTTAGACTGCGGTAAGTGACAGTAAATTGTCAAGTTTTTTGCTAAATCTGTGTACAATTTCCAACAGAAGTGATGTTCTTTTCCATCTCTACCATTCCCATCAGAGGCCACATGTACAATAACAAAAGCCAGTGGCAAATGTGGCAAAAGATGAATAGTATAATAAAACAAACATAAACACGAGATGCAACACCTTGTCACATCTGGGGTAAAAAAGCCTGACTGTTGCAGTGAAGCTTCTGGTAATATCTCTGTATAAACAACTCCATATGCTTTGATACAATACAGTTAATTCCTGAAAGCTCACGCAGTATGAGTATTCACTATCACTATCTCGTGGAATATTACTATAGTTTCTACTTTGATGGCTGTAACTGATAAACTTGTGAATTTATAGTATTCATATGAAAAAGATTTTTTTAACTTAGTTCTGTTCTGTCAGAAGAATTTTAGCAGAACAAATAAACCCATTTTAAGAAATTAAACAAATGAGCAAAGATAGTTAAAAGCTCGTTTTCAAATCACACATGAAAGGATACTTATCTCAGACTAAAAATGTTCATAATCCAATCCATAGAGATCGAAAAGCATTGACAGTTAAAAGCCAACATGCATGTAGCGCAGTCCAGCTTCATCAATGTTTTTGCATAAATTGCCTAGAAAAGACACCAAGCACTATGAGGAAACTTATACTTGAAGATCACCAATGGCTGCTGTCTCTCCAGAAGCGGAAGAGTCCGTGGCTCACTGGAAAATTTAGTTCACTACAGATGCTGTACCGTGCACCACATTCCCAAAGTTTGCAGCTTGATTGCAATCAGCACCCACACTCGTGGGTGCTGCAAGCTTTTTCTTTGCTGGAAGGTCCTCTGTGTAGATAGTGCTGCTTGCTTACATGCAAAGCCAAAATGATAGTAAGTGGCACTTCCAGACCCTCATCCTGACAGTCATGAAGTGCTCATGACCACAATAATCAACTTAAATGCTCAAGGCCACCTTCTGGTTAAGTTCAGGCAGTCGGTGTGATAGATGGTATAACAAGGTTATCTGTGAGGAGGAGATGAAGATATGGAGAGGAAGCAAATGTTGTTATTGATGAGAGATGTTATGCTGTGATGTATACAATGAGAAACAAAGGGGATTTGGCCCTTGGGTCATTATCAAAACGTAACACGTCTGAACAGGTGATGCCTTTGTCTTCATCTAATCTTTACTTCAGATACTCCGATAAGGACACAATAAATCATAAGAAGTATAAGCTTCCGGCTTAGGTGGGTTCCATGCTTATTACTGATTTGAGGAAAAGTACAAGATTGTGTGACCTGTCTTTCTTTGTTGTCTAGAGCTGAAATTTATTAAAAAGACCACAGAATGCCTTTTGATTGCTGGACATTTTAGAGATATTAGGGCCGAATCACAAATCAAATGGCCTCAGAGGTGGCAAAATCAGTTTCCAGAATAAACGGGTAGCTCCGCATTCATTACTGCCTGCCAGTTTTTCATTATACGAATACTGAATAAAATAATATTCTATTATTCACTATTAGTGTAATAAACAAGCATTTGCAATGCAATAGGTCTCGCATTTGCGAGAGTTTAAGCTATTGGCATTGTAAATGACAATGCCTTTTATTTATGTTTTGAAAACCAACACGTAAATAAAAGGCATTGCCATTTACAATGCCAATAGCTCAAACTCTCACAACTGCGAGACCTATTGCATTGCAAATGCTTGTTTTGCAATTGCACCCGTTTAAGCTTCTTTGATGAGGCTACAAATGCTTCCGAGTCCTTCACTTGCAGAGATCTCCGCCTTCCCCGCCGGAGCACGGGAAGTTATGGCCAGTAATTTCCCCGCTGACCCCGGCGGGCATCAACAAATCAGCCATGTGTATTCTTGACCGTGTGCCGACTTCTACAGACAAACAACATTTATTCTCAACGTTTCCTCCCGATTGTGGAAGCTGGTGTAATTCGATGAGGTCGATGCAGCTACAGCAACAGGCAGATTATGAAACACTAAACCAGCCCACCAGAAAAGATCACTGCATCCTGGCCAAAACAAGCAATGATATTAGGAAATAAGCTGGAAACAGAGCACAACGTGTTGTCCAGAGCGGCACTTGAAGGGCAGAGAAGGGCACGGGCCATCCTGGGTGCGAGGACAGCCAAGCAGGCCAGACACAGCTCTGTACACCCCCGCGCTACAGCTGCCTGACAGACGGATGGAAGAAGGCCAGACCCCCTCTCTGCAGCCAGCAGGCCTGGACTCACATTTCAGATTGCCCTTGAAGTGCTAATTAAAATGGCCTCCCCAACCCGGCTTTCAGGTGTGATCAAGCCCTTGATAAGGAGATTACTGTATCCCTTCTCGCCCGTAGCCTCTGCGGCGTGTTCTGCACTTTCTGCCAACCCCAGGCACCCACTACGCAGCTCTTAACACTCCATTTTGGGCCAATTCGATACCTCCCTGGGAATGAAATGCACGCACACGACAGCACACCTACCGAACAACCTGACTTATCTATAGTTCTTAGACCACGGAGAACCCAAATGTTTTAATAACAGTTGAGCCCATTGCCTAATTTAGTCGCATAGCATTGACCTCAGAAGAAGGCTGAACGTATGAGTGTGCCCTGCACTAACTAACTTGCTGCTTGTAGGTGATCATCTGGGAGACCCCACCACACGTGAGGGCATCCACACAATACTAAATCCAGTTAGAGGTCTGGTAAAGACAGGCACTGCCCTCCCTGGTTGAAAAAAGTTTAGCTACAATAAGTCGCAGTTGTGATCCTAATTTGTGTTAAACATTTTAGTATTGTGAAATCTGATAGAACGTGTTATAGGTATTCAAGTATTTCATTGTAAGGTGCCCGATGCTCCTTGAGTCCGATCCACGCTACTCAAATACAAATACAAAATACACCGAGAACTGAAAAGAATCAGCGCGTACACAGCCGCGAGCGTTACCTGGGGTTCAAGAGGCAAGGCTGGCACCGGCCTGGGGCTCCTCCGGTGTTTGGGACACTAGGCTCCTGGTGAAGCTGCACGGAGAAGGCGCGGGGCAGCCTCATGTTTTGCGGCTGGCGAGGACGGAAGGGGGACAGGAGATGTGCACATCGCGTGTCTGTACGTGCGTGTTCACGTTCACGGGCGCGTTCATAATTGCAGTCCGTCTTGCGCGTGCCTGCGCGTGCACATCTCCTGTCTCCCTTCCGAAGCAAGTGGGTAACAATACATCTCGCTAGCGACAGCGCTTCGCGCTGCGTCGCTAGGCGAGACCTAAAAATGGAGCATACTTAGGAACTCTGGTGGCAGCTGTGATAAGTAAGATGGTTTTACCTGTATGTTGTAAATGTTTAAGTGTGCTTGTAGGTGAGAGTGTGTTTAAGGAGAGACAGTGGGTGTATCTGTGAGCAAGTGCATCTGTATTGTAAGCATGTATGTGTGAGTGAAAGTTAGTGATAGTCAGTACGTTTTTGTGATATTGTGGCACAGATTTTCTATTCCATGTCTAATAAAATGCGGTGCATTTATTCTTTCCCAATGCACTGGTGCACTATTGGCAGCCGTGCCCCAGCGCACACACCTTTGATCCATAGAGTAATGGTGTGTGTTCTCTGAAGCATAGGTTTTATACTGGAAGGCATCAATTCCAGTACAAAAAATATGCGTTAAGGATTTCCCCACTATATGTGTGCTGTACTGTAAGGAGACATGCAAAGTTGGAATAATGAGGAGAATTGAAAACAATTCTCCTTGGTATGCCTGCCTCAACGAGTTGGACGATTTTGGCAAAAATTCCTATCTACCAATGTTTTTAGGTAAGGATTTGCGTCAAACCCCATGCATGGTTGCATGAGAATACCAATGCTCCACCCATGGAATGCCCCCTTGATACAAAACAATGCAAAGCAGTGCATAGCAGAATTTTGCATTACGTTGGGATACTATTCAATGCAAATCCTCAATTGTAGTGATATTAGGGTTGTGTGGCAAGCTTCCTGGAAAAAAATCAGGGGTCATCTGATGTCACTTCTTGTGAAGTCATTATGGTCAGAGGGTAGGTGATGTCACTTCTGCTACCCCTAGCATTTTGGTGAATTTACGCAAATGGGTATTACCCCAGATTTTTGCCTTTGTGTGCTGAATCTGCGTTTGCTGGCCTTAGGATTCTGTGCACTTATCTCCTGCTTACCAGTGGTAAAGTGCTTGTGCTCTCCTCTCTAAAAATGTTAGAACTGGCACATCCCTAACTGGCTCAATTTTAATTTGCTTGTAAGTCCCTAGCATATGATACAACATGTAGCCAGCGCCTGTACATTTAATGCTACCAGTGGTCTGCAGCACTCATTGTGCCACCCAGTAAAGTGACACTGTAAAACATGTCTCCAGGCCTGCCATCACATCCTATGTGTACAGTTAAACTGAGCTGGCAAAACAAACCTTTTGCCAGGCCTAAATCGTCCTTTTTGATACCTATAAGTCACCCCTAAGGTAAGCCCTAAATACCTCTATGGCAGGGTGCAGGGTATTTAAAAATAAGGACATGTATATTTAATGTTTTACATATCCAGGCAGTGAAAAACCTCCAAAGTCATGTTTCACTATGGCAAGGCCAGCCCTCCCATAGGTTAAGACTTGTTTACACCATTCCCTATAATAAATACTCAAATCAGTTTGGGAGTAGCTAGAAACAGGATTCAAAGTCTAATTTTAATAGTAATTTAAAATCGAACTTAATGGTCAATTCGGGTATTATATTACTATTTTGGAAATTACGCTTTTAGAAAGTTGTCATTTTCCTGCCTAAAGCCAAAAGGCTCTCCTGCCAGTGTCCCACTGTCACCTGACCCCTGATGGCTGCCCAGGTTAAAATGTATATTGATTCCATATAGTGGACAAAGAGCCCTGGGAGTGGGGAGGGGACTCCTACCTTGACAGGATGGCTTTGGAGGGGATGTGCCCAGCACCTCCTGAGATTCTAAGGATGCCTACCTTGTCAGTGGGAGATGAAACTTACACCCACGCCTCCCTCCCCTTTGTCTCTCTAGTCAGGCTGGTACCAAACCCGGTGGGGATAGAGGACCTGACCAGATCTGGTTCAGGGGGTGGACAGAGGTTTGCTCACCACCCGCAAGCTGGCATTGGGAATAAAAGTGGACCTACAAACCTCCCCACAGAACACTCTTGGACCCTTAAAGATCAAAAGGCTGCCTGCCCTGATGTCCAAAACCTGAAGGAAGAGTGAACCTGCTTGCCTTGAACCCAGGACCACAGACATGACTCCAAGGGTCAGTTGGCTGATCTCCTGTTTGAACTACAAAGACACAGCAAGCAGTCCTAGCCCCCATTTGTGCTCTGCATGTCTTGGACCTTTAGCTGGTCTTAGAGTGTACTCCTTGTGTCCCCAAAATTTAAGCTCTGGGACTTAGAAACCTTTTGTCAACTGTGTGCCTGGAGAACCAATGGAGCCCGCAGTTGCCGTCGAAGCCACAGCAATCATCGTCAAATCACTGGTCGCACTCAGCTTGCTGGTTTGTCCCGCTAAAGGAGATCTGACTTACAGAAAGGTTTTTAAGTCCGAACCTAAGAGGCTTCACTGAGACCAACGCAGAGCCAAAGCCAATCAATGTTGAAGCCTTCCTATGCATGGATTCTAGACTACACCCAATCAGAGCTTTCCTGTCTTCGTCGACGACCATTCTATGGCCCTGTATGTCAGCAAACTGCCACTGTTGAACCCTAATTTGGATCTAGCTTGTAGCTTGTCCCACTGATAACTTGTTGATGACCACTTTTTCCCCATATAAGCTTCTAAGTCACAAGGCAAACATTCCACCTAGAAAAACCTGGTCCCTGTATCTGACCAGTCCGCCATAGCGGTCGGCCTTAACTTTTGGACTTTGATCCAGTCTAGCACGAAAATATAACTGCGATTGGCAGTTTGTGCTTTTTGGGGCTTTTTGGGGCTATTTTTAATTCAAACTTTAAAAATGTATACCTCCAGTTTAACTTATTGGATGTTTGTGCCATTTTATGTAATATCATTTACTCTAATTTTCCAAACTGCTTTGGGATTTTCCTTGTGTTGTGTTTTCACTCTAGTACTGTTTGAGTGTTGCATAAATACTTTACGCATTGCCTTTAAGTTAAGCCTGACTGCTTTCTGCCTAGCTACCAGAGGGATAAGTACAGTGACTTTAGTAGTTCATCCTGACGAGGAATGTGATTATTATTTGAGGTGTGCTCTCACCCCCTGAACTAATACTCTAATTTCTCACAACCTACTACTAACTGTAATTCATTGAGGTGCAGGTGGAGGTATCCCCAAATGCCTGTCCTATATATTGGGCCCAAACTTACAACGTATTACTCTTGTAGTACTCCTGAACTGCAGGAGTAAGCTGGGGATACTAGAAAAGGGTAAGGCAAATACAATTCACTAAAGTTACACACATGTGTACTACAGCCCAAACAGAATCACATCTACTGTAGCCAAGCCTTGTATAAGTCACACACCACACATGGCCACTCACATCCATTGCAAGGGAATCGCAAACAAATTAATGGAGGCAGGGAAAAACCCTGCCAGCACAAAGCCCAACACTAAATAAAGAAAAATACTTTAGACATTTCAGACACCCATATTCACCACATGGAACAAATGTAAAAAAAAAAAATACAATGCAAAATAAAAAATAGTTTAAAAATAGTTATATAAATGTTGACATTGCATTCACTGAAAAAGACATGTTGCACAAATATTAACAACATAATAAAAATGTAATTCATATAAGAAAGTAATAAAATGTCATAGCCGGAAAACATTGGAGAACCTATATAATCACATTATAAAAAATAAGAAGATATGTCAAAGTCAAGTTTATTTGCATAGTTAATTAAAATCATTGCATTCCAATAAAAAACATTCAATTACGTTTGTTAAAATACAGAATTGCAACACTAAATCCCATTTACTCTAAAAACTGAAGACATTTTGCTGTATGCTATGCAATTTATCCTGCATTAAAGTTTAATGTTAATAAAGTGCAGCATGAAAGTGAATCTTATAATACACCTGTGGGCAGGCCCTTCATCTCAACTTATTCTTTTACCCCTTTGTAGTAGATAGTTTGCCCCTATTCTTTCTGATTTTTAATGTGCTAGAGCCTTGTGCAAACCAAGAATCCCTATAAAATGAATATTAGTTTTACTGTAGATAAAAAGGATCTCCTTTAAATTCCTCAGCTCCTTGGATTAATTAATCTTCCCTTTAACAATGCACAAATTAACCCCATCCTTGCCCTCTTCTGGGGTGCTATATTCTTCTACAGGCCTAAGGAATGGTAATTACAACATATTAGAAAATGACCAGCTCTATTGTGAATAAAATGCAAATGCTTTATCAATGTATACATTCTTGAATAAAAGCACCCTTGTTGATTTCCTTCCCCCTTATAGCCAATTTTCTTTCACTTGTTCCAGTTCTTTTAAAATCGGTTTTAAAAATGTTACCCCCTTGCATGCCAGGGGAATTGAGGTACGCTTAACCAGATAATTACCGCTTCCCTGCAAGTCTGAATTTTCAAATATAAAAATGTTGGTTTCAGATGTTTTTTTCTTTCCATCAGGGGCCCCGGGCACATGCAAAAAAATGTGTACTAGCGATTCTTGCTTGTAACCGCAGAGTCAGCAGTCTTGATTTTGCAGCTGATCTTTCCAAGCGGATATAAGATCTTTGGTTTCCATTAAGCCCAGACGAAATATCAAAATGATGCTTTAGGGCCTGTGAAAAGTGCACAGAAGGGTAGCCCTGTGGTTGTTGTTTTTTCCTTTTTGCATATGAATTAATCACTGCCCAGGCGTTGCGCCTTCGTGGAAGAGCCTTTTTATCTGTTGTGTGGGACAAAAGTTGAGTTGCCGCGTTGATTACTTGATGGAATGCAGATTTTCCCATTCTTGCATCCCAGGCTTCTTGTATTCCTAATTCCTTGATGGACTATTTTAGACGCATCCTCATGAGCCTTATACGTTGCTGTGTTTTTGCTCCTCAATTTCCTGATGGCATAAATTGTTAATACTGCCACTCTCAGATGGGTGCAGTCTCCAGCATAGTTTGATGTAGGTGCTATTGCATTGCGGTATTTGATTTTTCAGGACGGACTCTAAACATACCTGATTTTGAGATGTGGAACACAGTTTATATACCTTTGTTTGGATTTTATTAAGGATGGCTGCTTTATGTCCCCGCATAATTTCTGTACCGTAGGTCACTGTTGGCATTAACTGAGCATGCATAACTGAGAGCAAGTGACTAAACAACAGACAGCTCTGCTTTCTCTTTAATAATTTAAAACCGTAAGTTAGCAACTGTGCTTTTGCCTATATTGGGGCTGAGTTGTGTTTGAAAAACATTTGACGTTAAAACCTAGGTATTTGTAAGTAGCTGCTACCTTGACTTTTTCCTTTCCATAAATCAGGTGTGTGAATTGAATTTTGAATCCACCAGACTAACCACTTTTGTTTTCTGCAGGTTTAATTCTAGCCCTTACTTGTCCACGTATCTTTTAAGGGCATTCATGCTGCATTGAAAACCTATTGGCGTTTGACTTAGTAGGACAATGTCGTCCGCATATTGGAGGCAGCTTATTTTCTCTTTGGCCAGGATTGGGGGGTGGCAGTTATCCTGTGGAATGACGCCTGCGAGGTCAGTAAGGTATAAATTAAACAGACTTGGTGCTGACGCATCCCTGTTTAAGGCCGATTTTGGTTTCAATTTTGTTTGTCACTTGGCAACCATCCCCAATTTTGACCAGGGCGCAGGTACCTGTATGTAATTCTATTACTGCCCTCAATATGCTTCTTGGCATACCCATTCATCCAATTTCGACCATAGATGCCCTTGAGGTATGCAATCAAATGCAGACTTTAGGTCTACGAAGCATGCAAATAAGGTTGCTGTAAGGTTCGTTAACGTCCCCATGTCGGCTCTGAACCCGGTTTGTATTCATGGCAAGAGCTTGTTTTTTAATTTGCCCATGATTCTAGATGCTGTAATAGAATGGATACATAGAGTTTCACTTCAACATCTATTAAAGCTATAAGTCTATAATTTGTTGGTAGAGTTGGGTTTCCACTCTTAAAAATGGATTGGAAGATGTTACCTCGCCAGGAGTCAGGGATTCAGGTGGTTTGATAAAGCTCATTGAAAAGTGGTGCAAAATAGTGGGTGCAATAAGTTATGTCACCTTTGAATAGTGCGTTTGGAATTCCATTCGGATGCGCTGCTCCTTCTGGTTTTAGTTTCTTTAAAATCTTCTTCAATTGTTCTATGTCTACTAATGGAGCCTCTATGTCTTGATTGTGTGTTGAGTGGTTATGTTTGTCAATGTTCACTTGATCAGTATAATTTGCAGGGGATGAATTTGCTCTCTGTTTGACTTAGTCACCTGGAGTTTCCCCTGCAGCCTCGAACTCTAGTGCTGCATAAATGCCACACGCATGGGCTTCCCAAGAGGCTGCGTTGATCCCATTGTTATGTTGTCTGTCCTTCTCGAGTGACAATCTATTGGCGAACTGCTAGATTGTTTTACTATTTGGCTGTTTGCTGGACAGGATAAGTTTGTTCCACATATCCTCGTGGTATCTTATTTTTGCTCTCCAGCAGTTTTTCTTGTATTGGGATCATACATTTTGTACTATGATTTTATCCAGCCTCTTCCCTTGGTTTAGCTGCTTTGTAACTTTACTCATTTCTCTGAGGATTTCCAATTTTAGGTTGCATAGCTCCCTACTAAACCAGACTTGATCTCCAAGGCCCCTTGTTTCTTCTGGTTTTGTATTTGCTTTTAAGGGGTTGTAGTTTACCTAGAAATGCTGTCAGTAGTGTGTCAATTAACATGGCCCAAGCCTTTTCTTGCTTGTCTGCTTCAGTTTTTGCAATTTCTTAATTTTTAGATACTCTTTTTATGGCCTCTTTATTCCCAGCACAAAGATAGATCTCTTTCATCAACTTTTCTATCCCTGGGCCCCGCCATTTTTCACACTTTTTAAATTATAGGTTATTGGAGCAGATATTAGTTCATTTGTTGTTTGTAGCTGGTTGATCTTACACGCTATTCTAGTCAATTGAGGAAAGTGGTTGCTTTAAGTGCGAGGAAGAATTTGAATCTGATGCACGTGAGGCAGAGCGAATTCGCGTATTAACGTAAAATCTAATGTTGATCTTTTTGTTCCGCTTAAGAAGGTTATTGACGTTCGAATGTCCTCTATGTTTCCATTTAAAAACCTTAAACTAAGTTTTTGCAGCTGCTTTTTGTAATTGCTCCCACAGTGGTGAAGATCCTTGTTGTGCTTAGGTCTGTATTAAAATCTCCAGAAATAATAAAAAATGCCTGTTTATATTGCCGCTGTACAGTTTTTATTATTTTAGACAAGGTTTGAATATTCTCCCTTTTTGTTAATTTCTTTGGATGAATATATATATATTTATAATTATAATTACCATAAGCATAGGACTTGCCTTATTGGGTTCAAGCTTGGTTACTAGGATCCAATTTACCACAATGTTGATTTGCTCTGTTAACCAGTTAGATTTTGTAGAGCAGAATGTGGATAGGCCCCCTTTTGGATGTCCAAATTTTGAAGACTTTGAAGCAGGTACCTGAGGCAGCACATAACCTACGATCTGTGTTGGTTCTACGCACCAAGTTTCTTGAGTCAGAATGAGGTCCTAACTCTTGAGAATTGACCTTGCGTTCACGTTTTGTAGCAGTTTCTCTAAACCATGTGTGCTCCAGGAGCAGATATTTATACTATCTTGATCCATGTTGTGTCTTCTTGTCAGGACCAGTAAGCAACTTGATTATTAGAAAGCCTGTGTCTGGCTTCATTTTTGGGGGGCCATGGAGTTGATGAACACCTGATGTGTCTGGTCATCTTATAAGAAGGACAGATTCATATATACATAGACAATTACAAATATGTAAATTGATATTGAATTTAAAAAACATGACTCATCTCACATCTAACAATAATCTTCACGCACACAGCCACATTTTAACACAATGCATGCCTCAAACACACACACACTATTAGGATTTTACCATCCTGCCACTAGCTGGTTCTCCTGAAGGCTCTTTGGGGTCTTGCTTTTATCCCTGAATAGAAGTATATAAACTACCACACCTTGTATTTCCAGGTACAGTTCATATTTCAGTCCAGACATCCGTACTACCTTCGTGATGCATCATGATCCCGGTAGTCTTATCTGTCTCCAAACCCTTCCTCGAACACGCCCTGCCGGTAGTGCTCTATTCTTTCTATTGATTCCTGGATCCCACAGCTTTACTCGCCCTTTTATTGCTGTCTTTTGGACTTTTCCCTCTCTAGCCTACGACCTATACTCCATTCCTAATTTCCTGTGTCCTATCTTGTGTCTTCTGGTTTTGCTGCTTTTTCTCTTTCTAAGTTTCAGTTCAGTTTTCCCTTCATTGTTGCTTCCCTAATTCCTTGCACCTTATAAATTATTTGCAACTTGAACTCTCCTTGCACTTGGACTCCTCCTCTGAGTCTTGTGATATTTCTGCCTGGTGAGCCCAGAGTGCACTGGCTCGCAACTGACCTTACTGTTGAATCTCCTTGCACACTGTTTGATCCTGCCAGTATAGTCCAGACTTGCCTTTTGATTTCTATTTCCATTGTTATTTGACTCCATGTTCCTGTTCTGAATAGGTAATGGTGTCTGTTGCCTTTCTCTTGTTCTTCCTGACTCTTTGTTCCCAGTTCAGACTACACACATCTAGACCTGTCTTTTATTCAGATTCCTTTTCTTGTATTCTATACTCCTGTTCTGACTGCATATCCTGACACGTTCTAGTAAGTGTGCAGATTTGCAATATTCACAGTTCTGCGTATTCCAGTCCTGACCTTGACTCTTATTCCAATTTATCATTTCCTTGAGCCCAGTTCCTGTTTTTGTGTACTTTCCACTGTTCCTCTTTGTCTTTTTGTGTGTTTATATTGTTATCCTGATTTTCATTGCTTCTGAGGGTTCTGTTACATTTCGAGGCTTGTGCCTTTGGCACAGAAGACCACCCAGCACTTACTCTCCATAGGAGCTGCTGGGTGTCTCCCCGAGCTCTGTGAGATTCATTCGCTCATTGCTTTGTTGTAAGATCTTTTTACTATCCAAGAAGCATGCAAACTATAATTTATGATAGTTTGCTTATAGTTTTCCTTGTATCCCTTGTCATATTATTAGTGTTATCTTATAGTTTTGTTTTGCAGACTTTCAGATTCCTTCACAACCCTTCCAACCTGTTCCAGTCCTCAGCTTCCGTCCTTCCTTCCCTTCCAGTTCTCAGGTATTTACTTGCATATGTTTACCACTCTTTTAATTCATAATTCTAAGTTGCATAGGCCAGGATCTTCACCTACACTATGTAGAATAAGGTTTGGGAGATATATTCTTATAGAATGCCAAGAAAGTTGCTAGTAGTAACTTTACAGTAATTTGTAAGTTGTACATGTCCCGTAGCAATGTATTTATTCTGCTTGGTGTAAATCTATGCTCAGAGTCAGTGAATTGCATCTAGGCAAATATTTACACCTACGTGTATGCATAAATCTATGGGTGCAGATATCTCCACTTGTAGATTTACCTTCATGAATTGGGCTTGGAAGTAAGCCAGAAGTAAGCCATGAGTACTCTTGAAATGTAGGGGTAAGCCAATATACCAACACACCATACAGAAAATGTGGAATAACAAAAACATGGGTTAACTTAGATTGAGAAACAGTGGTAAGGTCAAGGTTATGGAATGTGCATATTCTGTCACCCTTTTCAAAAATCAAATTGCACAGGTGTCCTCTTCACAGTTTCTCTCATTTAAATTAATTTGCCAATGCATAGTGTAGGTATATAGCCCCAAGTCCTGTGGACACGATTCTTTTAAAACCAGAGCTTTATTTTAAAACTCATCATTGCCAAGTGTGTTATGCTGTAGCATAAAAATCCCCTGGTACAGTGTCATTATGAAACCCTGCTCTTTATTTGAACATTTAAGGCTGACCTAGTACATTTTCTGGTTCAAAAGACCCATGTCATGAGTCTCCTAACCAGTGCTCTAAATGATTTTGACATGTTTCTTACTGACAGTTCCATACTATGTTAAGGTATTCGAGGATCACCCAAAGTGTACTAATGTTTTCTGCTTATGTAGCCCCATTGCATTTCATATATTCATGTACCTGAGTGGACATTTTTCATTTGCAAGCATGTGCTGTGTTTAATTTTGACTGCATATGAACAACATATAACATTTGCTTTATTATAATTTGCTGGTGCAGCATTTATTTATACACAATTGTGTGCGTCACTGATCTATAATCGGTGATAGAATTTAGTGAAGGTGCAAAAGAATGAATATGCTAATTCCTACATGTTATATCATTCATCATGAGGGCTGCCCTTTTCAAAATAATCAGAAAGGTGTGTTTAACCCTGGTATAGACAAGTAATAGGCAGAGAAAAATCTCCAGCTAGCTGGGCGACTGTAAGACCTTGTGAACTGAACTGCAAACATCCTAAGTGAAGGATATCAGTTCCTTGGATCCAGCCTGATCTTATCAGCTCGGGAAATGGCAAAACTAAGACAGAGAGTGGCCTTCTTGAAGAACAGAACAACAGCTAAGGTATAAGGCCTCGAAACCACCTCAAGGAACTTACACAGGCACTTTTGTTGTTAATGCCGCTTAGCTGCGGCTAGAAGCAGTTGGTTAACCAAGGCTGGTTCTATCATTCAATGCAATACATTGCTCAAACTTCATCACAATGTTCCAGTTATTTTCAATACTTTGCTTTTTAATTGCTTTCAGTACCACAATTGTATTTGTTTTTACAGTTACGTCCATACATAATATCTACACAAGATTAGGATGTTGATTTCATGTGTGTGCCCATCCATGGCAAAAAGGGTTTCAGAGGTCCTAGCAAACATATAATCCTGTACGTCTCATAGGACTAATTGTTACCCAGAACACACCATCCTCATGCAATGTGCAGGCGGCTCATGGGTTATGAATTCACCATGATCCCGGTCTGAAGTTGGTAAATTGGATTTGAGTCTGTGCTTCAGTCAGAGGGTCTGGGGTGCCAAAACTGGGCATAGTTTTGCAAAAAAAAGTTTCAGTTTCACTTTTTTAGCTTGAAGAAGTACAGTAATCATACCAGGGCCATGACAATATTAATGGATATTGGCAATTTATTTTAGTGGTTAGACGCAGGCCTTTTAATCCACACTTCACTCTAGGAATTGCTCGTTAGCTGTCTGGTAAATTTATGTACTTGTCTATGGGTAGATTTCTTAATTTCTCCTGAGTAGATGTAGTGCATGTCAGTATGTGGATACATGTGAAGTGGGGTATCCATGTTGTGGCACCCACTGTACATATATAAGCCTCAGAGTTTGTAGGGTGTTCCATAAGGTTGGTGGTAAGCTGAAGTTGCTGTCCTACCTTTTCCTACACATTTCTCACACTGCTTCCTCAGCTTTCCCCGCCTCAACTTGGACAAGGCTGAAAAGCAGAGTGCACTGTCTGGCTTTCAATACGTATTCCCAGCAAGGACCTGTTGTGCTCTGGCTTTAAACTAGTGCCTGCGGGCCAAAAAGTCACACG
Source organism: Calotriton arnoldi (assembly GCA_963921515.1). Lineage (NCBI taxonomy): Eukaryota > Metazoa > Chordata > Amphibia > Caudata > Salamandridae > Calotriton > Calotriton arnoldi. Next base: position 122,710 of record CAWUFW010002647.1, read on the forward strand.
AGAGAAAGTAAAACCAAAACAAAAACTTTGTCTAAGTAGCCTGGATAAATAGCACACACCTCAAAGGAAAGGCAGGACTGATGCACTATTCACACAACATTTGCGCTGTACTGTTTGCAGGAACTCTCTATCTGAAATAACCAAGTGGCAAAGTGGTAGTTTCACCTACAAATTGCTGCCACCGAGTTCAGGCTCCCTAAATAGAGAAATGCCCTCTGCAAGGATCAGTTCTCCTGAAATGTATGGGGTGAACTTTAAATTTGATTGAACATTTGGAGACTCCAACTCTACCCACGGCTAGATAAAAGCAAGCCCCTCTTGCTTATGCAGTGTTTATCTTCTGACTTGCCAAAGCTGCTGGACTCCAGAAAAAAATCTATGATGCAAAGCTTTGCTGAAGAGAAGGTAGACTGCCTTGTGTGGTTAGAACCAGCTTTCGGTAGGCAATACTTAAGATCCCTGTGCCTCTTCTGCAATGCTTGAAACGGATACATCTGACCAGTTCCAAAGATTATGCATGATGCCTCAGGCTGTACTAAAGTGAACATCTGAGCAGCACACTTGGTAAAGTATTGTAGACATGAGGCCAGTGCATGGCACTGTGAGAGGCACATGTAAGATGGCCGGTCAACCTTGTAAGTCCAACACCCATAAGCAGTGAGGCCAGCAGTTGAACCTGTGTGAGGCCTCCTATGAGGAAGCCCATCACCTTTGAGCACTTCTGCCCTCTACCCCCACAAATGTGAGGCCAAATGGTGGTCAGTCAAGCCTGGACCCTTTGCAACCTGATCCGAAGCTGTGCCTTAGAAGTGGCATTCCCAGAGCTATGACCGCAGGTCACAAAGAAGGTTCCATTTCTTCTTCTTGATGATCACAACCATCCCTAAGACCTGAGTAACACCATCTGCAGCCTTGATTTGTGACCACGACTCTCTCGTACCACAGTTCCGCCTTAGCATTTATGTCCACATCTCTGAATACTCACTGACACTATTATGTCCCATTTTCCACGGCTGGAAGACTGTCCTGCTGTCTTGGCTCCCTCGTACTTGACTGGCCAAGTTTGTTCAAGACACTGCAGAAACCCTGAGCCTCACTTGGGGCTCTGAGCTCTTGCAATAGTCTACGAAAAGTAAGATACACACCTGCACCAATGCCGCAATGTTAGAAAGCAGGCAGAGCTCTTGGTTAATCTGAGGTTAAACATGTATAACTGTAACCCTGATTACCTGAATGCCTCTACCATCTGCTTAGGACAGAAGGTCATAGCATCGTGGTTACAGTGGATTCCCCTACTATTTTGATGTGATAGAACACTGTTTGGGCAATCTATTTATTGTGAGTCACATTTGTGGTGTCTGACTTGACTGTTTGACCTCACTGCCTCATGAAACTCAAAGCATACAAAGGAGGCATTTGCTATCACTGTAAGCTTCTAGTCATATCTGGTTCCTGTATTTCCAGAGACAGCTGCAATACTTGCAAAAAGGAGTGCATAACAGCTCTTCAATTGTGCTAAGACTACAACCCCAAGAATGTACCAATTTGCTAAATGAAAGCACATGACTAGAAATGTCCTGAGACATTGGGAAATTTCATCATGCAAAAGAATACATACCGGTTAGTGTAAGGAGAGGTAACGTCCTTTCAAGATGCATATGTTCTATTTCCATATTGTACTATTTTGGACTTGGCCTTTCTGTAGGGTCATACCCAAATGTTTTGCCTTCTTTTTTTTGCTGATTTTGCTTGTGTTGGCCTTAGGACTCTGTGCACTTTAGCAGAATGAGGCCCAGGGGACCGCCCGATATGGAAACCCAAAGGAACCAGCAAAGAACAGACTGAGAGTCGCTGATCGGACGGAAATCTCTAAGTAAAAGAGCCTTGAAAAAGTCCTGGCCTGTTGGCCTTTGGGCGAAACTCATGTCGGCTGTCTTTGCTTTCACCTGCACTCAAATAAAGAGGATAAGACTACAACAAGATAGTATTCACTTCCTGTATCTACCATGCCAAATCCAGAATTTGGGATTTCATCACCCTGTGATTATATATAATCATTGTGAGCACAAACCTATCAAACTCGTGAAAACCAGTGCTAAAGTGTTTGTGCTCACTCCTCTAAACATGGTAACATAGGCTTATACCCAATTGTCATATTTAATTTACTTATAAGTCCCCAGTAAAGTGGTACTGCATGCACTCATGGCCTGTAAATCAAATGCTATTAGTGCGCCTGCAGCACTGATTGTGCCACCCGCTTAAGTAGCACTTAAAACGTTTCTCAGGCCAGCCACTGCAGCCTGTGTGTGTGCAGATATAAACTGCCATTTCGACCTGGCAAAGTAAACCTTTAGCCACGCCGAGACCTTCCTTTTTAATACATATAAGTCACCCCTAGTGTAGGCCCTGGACAGCCCAGATGGTAGTGTGCATTGTATTTAAAAAGTAGGATATGTACTTTCAAGTTTTACATGTCCTGGTAGTGAAAAACTCTTAAATTTGTGTTTCACTACTGCAAGGCCTACCTCTCCCATATGATGACATTGGAGTTACCTTATTACGTTTTATAATTGTAATTTCTAAATAGGACTAGGTAAACAGTTCATGTTTGGTGTCTCTGGAATCACCAATCAAAATCCTAACTTATGGTGGAGTCAGATTTTGAATTGCAATTTTGAAAATGCCACTTTTAGAAAGTTGCCATTTTCTTGCCTTAGTCATTTGGTGCTTGCAGCCTGTCTCTGGGTCACATGACTGGGTGTGGGTGACAGTTGGGCTTTTTGTATTCCTCCTAGACAGCCATCACTTGCAAGGTGAGAGGGAGGAGCTAAGCCCAAACCCACTTGCACGTGAATAGGCTGTGTCCAGTCTCCAAAGAAAGGGCTGCATACCCCCCTATAGTTAGTTTGGAGCCAGGGCTAGGAAGATAGGGCACCTGTGCACTTCAAAGGAATGCCTATAGAAGCTTCTCCCTACTTCAAAGGAACAACTGTGTATAATTCTGGACCTCAGACACCAACTCTTCAGTACACTTCTGTATCTGTAGATACTCTGCCAGGAAGGACTGCTGTTTCTGAAAGGACTGCCACTCTGCTGGACTACTGCTCTGAAGGAACTGCTGCCCTGCTGTGCTGACCTGCTGCCTGTTGTCCTCTTGCGTTTGGAGGAAGAACTGTACCTGCAACTTCCTCTTGAACCCAGGACTCGCACAGTGACTCCAAGGGCTAGTCTGCTGGCCTCTTGATAAAAAAAAAGGCTCCCTAACATCCTACACCAGCCCCTGGATCCAGCTGCAGGGAGTTCATGTCCCCCAAGTGGTGCCACTCAGGTCCTGGACCCTTGGTGTGGTTCAGTGAGCTGAAATCAAGCTTTTGGGCTCTTCACGATTGCGAATGGGCCAGTTCACACTGAGACTTTGCCACTTGCAACCCGATTCAGTGTGACGATTCACCAGCCCACACTTCACGCTCCAGCATTGACAGCTCATGGGGACCGCCAGTGTGACGCTTCAACAACCCAGCCCGCAATGCTGTCTGGCTCCTTGCACTATGCCGACAGCTGCCTGCGATGCTCTCCTTGCGGCCTCCTTCAACGCAAATGGGACACTTGGCATGAATTCGAGAAAGTAAACTGCAGTGTGCCCAACCTGGTGACTGTAGCCTACCTGCACGCCATTGCAGTCGGCCTGAAAGTGTGACTTTGACCCGGTCTAGTGGGATCAGATATCCAGAATTGGTGCTTTGTGCTTTATGGCGCTATTTTCACTAAAATCTTTAAACGTTCAGAATTCTGGTTCTACTGATTGGATTTGTGTTGTTTTGGTCTTGTTTTATTTATTAAATTTTGCTCTGTTTTTCCAAACTGGTGGATTATTAGTAGGTGGGGATAGTCACCTTCAGCTAGTAATAATACCACAATCACTAATAGATCCAGTCAAGTCTCAATAAATGAATTCTTGCTTAACCCTTGATAGCTTAGCAAAGGAGCACTCAGGCTCAACTTAGAAGACAGGTATGTGTAAAGCATTTAAAACCACCAAAGTATCAAATAAGTAAAAGACACCACACAATAAAAATACAACACCAAATTATAAACTTAGAGAATATTTGTACGTTTAAAATGACAAAAATCCAATGTAGTGAACCAGAGATATACATTTTTAAAAAATAAATAAAAATGTGTACATTCTAGCGCCAAAAAGCTTAAAGCGCCACTCGCAGCTATTTCATCGCGCTGACCCGGGACAAAGTCTAAGGATCAGGCCGACCGCTTTGGAGCACAATATGGATAGGTGAAGGGCTAAGTCCCAGTCTAAAGTTTAAATTCAGACTTAGTCTTTTTCTTGGAGCTCATCTCTTGATGTTGAGTTTTCGCGTTCCTCAGATCGAAGTTCCATTTGACGATGGCGCCTCCAGCAGCGCGATGCCTCGGTTAGCCTCTGGAAGTCTTTGTCCTCGGCGTCAACAGTGAGGAGCTTCGGAGCTTCCAGCGAGACAAACCAGGTTGGTCAGGTGGATTCGTGAGTCGACGACGGCGGCTTGAATCTCGACATGGAGCTGGCCCCTTCCTGGGGCTTTTCAGCAAAACTTTGCAGAAGGTTTCCCAACTTTCAGATCTTGCTCCTTGTTGGTCACTTTTGGGAGAGAAATGTCCAGCAGCACCAGCAAAGGGTTCAGAGATTCTGGATTGCCTCTTGGGGGCTAGGATTCAATCTCCCAGAATGCACCTGCACAATCCTGGAAAAATCAAGTTGCAACTGGTCTACTGGGTGATCCTCTTTTTCGGCTAGCAGGTGACTTCTTCCAGCTCTGTTGTATCTGTTGCTGATCAGAGAGCCCACTCTTTTTACTTTGAGTCAGGCACAGTCCTTTCTTTGTGGAACCTCGAGAGTGCAGCAGGTTTAGTCCTTTTGAGTGCAAGTCTTCTGTGGTGCAGGCCAAGGGTCCAGCAGGGCAGTCCTTCTTCTTTTGTTTCAGGCAGTGTTTTGAGGAGCACCTACAACTCTGCCATAATAGCCTCCATTTTGGGCTGGCAAGATGGGGGACACACGAACCAATGAGGTAAAGTTACCTCCCGCTGCTATGACCACTTCCTATGAAGTGTGGCATATGTTAGACCCAGAATGCACTGTTCTCCAAAAATCAAAATGGAGAAAATCTCTCCTTGATGTGTGTGTCTGTGTAACCCAACCCACAGATGTGGCTAACAACTCACTACACTCCCCTTGCAGCCCCTCTCCTAATCTAATTAGGGGGGCTCCCATCTGGCTGAAGATCAAGGAAGTGGGGGGCTAGCCTGTTAACTCTGTTCTCCTGCCTTTGAAGTTCAGGCTATCTCTCCAGCCCCCTTCCCTCCCAGGCTTCTCCAGGAAGCAAATCTCCTCCCACCAAATACCTGTATTGTTTCAGCCCCAGGCGTCTTCACGCCTACTCAGAGAGCAGCTTGGCTCAGGCTGTCAAATTCTGACCAATCCGAAGGGGCTGCTACAGGGCTGTTTTAGGTAACTTCATGATAGTACGTTTTAAAACGACTTCCCTGTAATAGTTATAATAAATCTGACCATGGCAAGTTGTTGGATTTATTGTAACCATTATTTTGATACTTTGAATGATGTTGCGAGCTAGCTGCGATCAAAAATTAGACTTTATAAAGTTCAATAGAGCCTTCCCATGTTAGCCTTGATACAATAGGGAAGAACAACTTTGGCTGTTTTTCTCTACCAGGGCCTATAAAACATCTTTCATGTTGTCCCTGCTTTATACAACTATGCACCCTACCCTTGGGGAACCTAGGGCAGACCTTAAGGGTGACCTATAACATATAAAAGGGTTGATTTGGGCTTTGGAAGTACTTGTAATTCCAAAGTCGAATTTGGACATAGTTTAATTTTAAACTCAGCCTACAAGGCAGGCTTGGCTTTAAAATGACACCAGACACCACAGCAGTGCACACTTAAGTGCATTAAGTCCACTGGGGTCTCTATGCCTACATGCCCTACTGTATACCAGGGACTTACAGGTAGGTTGTCTTGGCCAATTAGAATTATACCAATTACCATATACCTTTAGAGGACAGAGCACTGACTCTGGGCCTGGTTAACAGAGACCAGGGCACTTTCAGAGTCAGTAACCACCAGCATCAGTCACAAAACTTGGATGATCAGGTCAAAAAGATGACTTTCCTACAGTGTGGGATATGTTTGTGGTGTGTTTTCACTGTGATAGTGTTTGAAATGGTGTACACATGCTTTACATACTGCCTCTGAGTTAAGCTTGACTGCTCTGTGCCAAGCTATTGACAGAGCAGAGATTTCATCTAACGATTTTAATTACAAAATAAATGATTATGACTGCTTTTACACAAATAATGACCAACGTGTTTTAAGTTCCACGTTTTTTAAAATGACATACAAATATAATTCAGATACTGCATTGCAAAAGCATTGAAAGATAGTTTGAGATATATTATGTGCTTTATTTCAAAAGATGTGATTATTAATCAATTAATAATGGATTGGATTCCAATGTTATGAATGTGAAATTAATAAGACTAAAGAAAATAAATGTGAAGTAGATTGATTTTCATGTGAAAAGTACCAAATTATTATTTTATGTTATAACGTTTGCATAGAAAATTACAAAAGAAAAGTAGGTGCTACACGAGTATGCTTAAAGGTACCTTGTGAAACTTCTTTAACATATGTTTCGAATATGTAATTATAGAATAGCACTCAAACGATAAAGATTAATATGTATTTTCTTATATGTGTAACGTTGACACTTACAAAAATGTTTTCTATGAGTACCCAATACTTACATGAATTAATTATGATAAGATTGAAATGTTTATTAATGTGTTTTGAAGTTGAAATGTTAGTTTCCTTATTAGTGTTCGATTCACAATTTGACATAATATTATCGTATATTAGCCACATTTCATGTAGGCCTCATTTTTACTCTTCTTTTTCAGTGAAGTCATAGACTGAAAATTCCGAAGCGTATTGGAATATATCAGTAATCTAGCAAGTTGTATTGAAATGATAACTGTTTCCTTTGACATCTTTTAGACTGAATAGTGTGTTTGCAACAATTTTTGCTACATTCTGGAACAGCTGCTTGGGAAAGTGGCACTAGTGAGCTTTAAAGTTTTCTTTCTGAAATTTCCTATTATTCGATGTGTCCTATGCTTACATGACCTAAGGAAGCTGCGCTATCAATTTACTTAATTTTTCCGGATTCGTATCTTCTTTCCTGCTACATCAGCCTCACCTTACTTTGGACCTACCAATGGAACTGAGTGGTCTGACAATTTTGGTGATGCCAGGTGCTGTCACCCCGAAAACTTATGGAGTATAATTGCTCAAATTTTGGGGGAACTACAGCACAGAGAAGTACAGAACCGACTTTGTGATGCGACGTTGCGATTTGCTGCCGACCGGGGTGCTAATGCAGATTGAACCATTCGGCTAAAGGGTTCACGTCATGCTGTTGTGACTTTTGTTGTTACAGCGACAGACTGAGAGATTTCTGTCTTGACGAACTGGAACAGACTACTTGGAACTGTGCTGAACTTTCCTGAGGGTCTTCACAAGGCTCACCTGGTTTCCTATCTCTTATCGACACATACGCTGTATGAGTCCAAATTTTGCCTCAGCTGAGGAAGATTTTCTCAGGTCATCCATCATATTCTCTCTGAATCTCAGAGGCTTGGTATATTTCATTATATTATTTTACTAATTAAATATTAGGGCTGTATGCTATCTTATTTTAATGCTAATGTTCTTTACTTATAAATGAATAACTAATCTCTGAATTTTAAACTGATTCTGCTGATTCTGTCTCATCATTCCTTGTGGGTAAATCATTTGGTTTTGAGTCCCTTATCGTCATTTGGGAGTATTTCTGATTGAAATGAAATTTAGCTGAAGATACAATTATCATATTCCTGGTCCTCATTGGATAATTGCCCATCCTCCAAACATTCAGTCCCTTTCAGCACAGAACAAGATCCATCGGAGGGCCAGCTGTGTGGTATAGGTAGCAAGAAGTTAAGGATATAAATATATAGAAGTAACAAGTTCATTATATTGGCTCCAGTCAATTCTACAGCACTCTCCGAGGGTTAAGCACATGTTAATTTACGGTTTGCTTGTGACTTCACCGTGAGAAAAATGTTGGTTGCTGCATGAGAAGAGCATCACTCCCTCAACCAGGAGCCTCATTTCTTACACTGGTGATCAGTGGTGAGCATTTGGGCTAGTGTTTGTGCAGTGCCTTACAGTAATTTTGTGTTACACTACCACCCTACATAAATAATCTAAGACCAATTCGAGTTTAAACTCTCCCTGATTGGCCTTTTTTATTTTTCTAAATTTTTTCTCTGGCTGTTGTGCCTGAATCCACCTCTACATGTATGGAGTCCTACACTGTGGCCCATCTCAAAGAGTTCCATAAGGAGAGGGGACTTCCAGCCAAGAGCACCACCAGGAAGGTGAAACCGCAAAAGGCGCTGAGAACCTGGGCAGAAGTTCACCAGTCCCTAGCTACAGCAGCTGAAAGAGAGGATGCGATGGACAGGCAAGGAGAGGGTTTGAATCTAGGTCCTGAGAGGCGACAGCCTGCTGAGTGGGATGACTTGACTCATGAGTTGGAGCTCCCTGTCAGTGCAGGGAGGAGTGTATCTTCCCACAACCTGTCCCTAGAGGCGATGGCAGAAAGGCGAGAGGAGAGAGAGTTCAGGCTGAAGATGGCCAAGCTCAGGATGGAGGAGAAGAAACTGCCCATGGAGGAAAAACTAGCTTTGGAGCATTTGGCTCATGAAAGGAGCCTTAAGGAGCTGGAACTGAAAGCAAAGAAGACAGATTCCAGCAACATTGGTGGCAGCATACCTGCAGTGTTTGAAGGAGACAAAAAGGTATGCATCTCCATGGATCTGGTGCCCAGTTAAGTGGTGGGAAATGATATTCACAAATGTTTTTTTGTCTAAGAGGTAGCCCTGAGCGTTCACAAGATCCCAGAAGAGCACAGGGGGTTGGAAACACATGCCTACAGTGTGACGTGACACACTTCTTACTTTAGAGGTTGGGAACCAAGCCAAGTACACCCCATGAAAGCCATCTTGATCGCGAAGTTTGGACTTGCACCTGAAAAGTACCACCAGAGGTTCAGGGACAGTCAGAAGCTCCCCAAACAATCCTAGGTGGACTTCGTTGACTACTCTAGCAAGGCAGTGAATGGCTGGGTGCGGGTCAGCAAAGTTAATGACTAAAGTGGGTTGTACAACCAAATTTTTAGAGAGCAAATGCTCAGTTGTTTTCCCTAGCTGCCCCAGCACCTAGTAGACAGTAAGCTAACTGACCCCAGGAAGCTTGCTGAGGAGGCGGACCGCTGAGCCAGCACCAGTGTCCATTAGAAGGTATGTGGAGTTACCCCAAGTAGGGTGGTTCAGGTTCTCCCCAGCAGAGTGAGGGGGAGGTCAAGGGAGACACAGGCAGGTCCCAAAATAAGGGAGGAGGAATGGGTTCCCATGCCTCAGCTGAGAAACAGAGAGGAAGTTCTGGTGGATGGTGGCCTGGGGCACCCATTTCCAACCCCACTGCTTTGTGTGCTCCCAGTTAGGACAATAGTAGGGGGATGCTGTGTGTCCAAAGAAGCCACCCAGTGGTGGGACCTCTACAGGGGTGTCCAATGTGGCCTTAGGAGGAAATAGCCCCTAGGGGCACATCATGATCTCCCTTAGCTGGGAGATAGACTCAGAGGGTGAGCTGGGCATCCCTGAGGGTGGGAGTCGTCACTTCCACCAGGTGAAAGTGAATGGGGTCCCAGTCACTGCTCTGAGGGACACCGGGACTAGCAAGACCATGAAACTGTAACTGCTAGTTTCTCCAGAGCAGTATACTGGACAGGTGTTTAGGGTCACTCAGGCCCATGGGCAGGACTTTTTCTGCACTATGACCCTGGTATCCCTGCAGTGGGGTGGGGAGGTGACACAGAGGAGGGTCATAGTTAGTCCTCAGATTCCCCTAGATTGCATTCTCGGGAATTAGTTGCCCCCGGTGTCAGGTGAACTGAGAATGGTGGCCGTCCAGGGCACCCCATACAGTTCAGTTTTCTGGGGGTACCACTTCCAAAGGGACGGAACGGGAGTCCAGATGGAGGGGCAGGGTGAGGGAGGACTCACCTTGTCCCATGCTCTGCTTCAGGGTACAGATCCTGGACTGATTGGCAAGTGTCAGGATACCAGCCCTGAACTTGTGGGAGGGTGAGTAGGGTGTAAAACATCAGGACCACCGCCCCCCAAAATGAGAAACCTCAAAGAGCCCTGGATGGCCTAGGGCTTTGCTCTTGACACTGACAGCTGTCAGTGGCCTCTGTTAGTTGATGTCCTTATGGGCAGAGATTAACTAGAGTTGGGGACAGAAGTTTGATCCATGAGGTGGAATGGGCCATATCACTTTGTTGGCCATGGTGGTACTTTCTGCCTACTGGGATGCACCTGTGAGCAAATTAAGGCTAGGTGCTTCACAGATGGTGTTCAAAAGTGAAGAGAAGGGTTCCCCCTGGGTCATTTCAGTGGCTCTGGAGAGTATAAACAGAGTGATCCAACTGAGTTCAGAGAGGAGTTGAGCTGACAAGTGCCCCTGCATAACAAGGCCTTCGCCCAACTTCTATCACCTAAGCAGGGACGCCCATCATTGTATTGATTAGTCTACCCTGGCTTCTGGCTAGAGGGGGGTAGTTTTGGATTTGGCCCTTTCTGCAGGGCCTTCTCCAAACCTTTTGCTTTCCCTCCTCCTATTTTTGGCTGAAATCGTTTTTGTTGGCCTTAGGACTCTGTGCACTTTACCACTGCTATCCAGTGCTAAAGTGTTTGTGCTCTCTCCTCTAAACATGGTAACATTGGCTTATACCCTACTGGGAAATTAAATTTACTTATAAGTCTCTAGTGAAGTGATTGTGTCACCCACTTAAGTAACACTTTAAACATGTCTCTGGTCTGCCACTGCAGTCTGTGTGTGTGCAGTTTTAAACTGCCATTTTGATCTAGCAAAGTAAACCTTTTTTTATAATACATGTGAATCGCCCCTAGAGTAGGCCCTGGAAGGCCCAGAGGGCAGAGTGAAATGCATTTAAAAAGTAGGATATGTACTTTTAAGTATTACATGTGCTGATATTGAAAGACACTTGAATGTTTTTTTCAATACTGCAAGGCCTACCTCTCCGATAGGATAATATTGGAGTTACCTTATTACATTTTATAAGAGTAATTTCCAAATAGGAATAGGTAAACAGTTCATGTTTCAAGTCTCTGGAATCACAATTTAAAGTCCTAACTTATGGTGAAGTCAGATTTTAAATTACAATTCTGAAAATGTCACTTTTAGAAAGCTAGCATTTTCTTGCCTTAGCCATTTTAGTGCCTTCAGCCTGTCTTTGGATCACATGACTGGGTGTGGGTGACAGTTGTGCTTTGTGTGTTCCTCCTAGACAGCCACACACAATGGGGAGCTTAGTTATGACTGGATGGGCCATCACTGGCAGGATAGGACGGAGAAGCTGAGCCCAGCCCAACTTACACTTAAATAGGATGTGTCCTGTCTCCACACAAAGGGCTGCATACCCCCTGGAGTCAGTCTGGAGCCAGGGCCAGGAAGGCAGAGCACCTGTGCACTTCAAATGCATGCCTCTAGAAGCTTCTCCCCCCATCAAAGGCACAACTGTGTATAAATACTAGACCTCAGACACAAACTCTTCAGTACACTTCTGGACCTGTGGATACTCTGCCAGGAAAGAGGACTGCTGTGCTACTGAAGGTACTGCCACTCCGCTGGAATGCTGCTCTGAAGAAACTGCTGCCCTGCTGTTCTGACCTGCTGCCCTCTTGCCTGGGGGGAAATAACAGGACTTGCAAACTGATCTTGAACCCAGGACTCCCTGAGTGACTCCTAGGACTAGTCTGCTGGCCTCCTGATCTGAGCCTCAAGGACATAAAAGGTTCCCCAACATCCTGCACCAGTGGCTGGTCTCAGCTGCAGTACGTTTCTAACCCCCATCTGGTGCCCTCAGATCCTGAACCCTTGGTGTGGCTCAGTGAGCTGATATCAAGCTTTTGGGCACATCACTATTAAGAACGCACCCATTCCCACCGAGACCTCACAGCTTGCACCGTGATTCAGCACAAAGCTCAATCAGCCCGACTCTTATGTCCCCAGCGTCAATAGCTCACGGGGACCACCGATGCAAAACTCCAACGACGCCCGCCCACGACACTGGCCAGCTCTTTGCACTACGCCAACAGCCTCCCACGATGCTATCCCTGCTCTACGTGGCCCCCTTCAACTCGAACGGGACTCTTGGAACGAATTTGAGAAGGTACAGTTTAGTGGCCCTAACCTGGTGACTGTAGCCAAATTGTGCTCCAACGGTCGGCCTGAAAGTGTGATTTTGACCCATTCCAGCTTGAATTGACGCTTTGTGCAATTCGGTGCTATTTTCACTAAAATCTTTAAAAATTCATAACGCTGGTTCAATTGATTGGATTTTTGTTGTTTAGGTCTTGCTTTATTTGTTACATTTTGCTCTATTTTTTTAAACGTGTGTTGGATCCTTTTGTGGTGTGTTTTCACTGTGTTACCGTTTGAAGTGTTGCACAAACACTGTACACATTGCCTCTGAGTTAAGCCTGACTGGTTTATGTCAAGCTATCCGAGGGTTGAGCACAGGTTAATTTAGGGTTTGCTTGTGACTTCACCCTGAGAAGAAGAATTGTAGTTGCTGCTTGACAAGGGCTTCACCCCCCAGCCCTCAACCAGTAACCCAATTTCTTACATACATGTCTATTCAGATACATAATGTAACAGTGGCAACCATAAATGAAATCGTCAAGTATACTTTCTGACAGGCGTGTTGCAATTTAAAGCATTAAAGGAGCCCTGTAGGAACGAAATGTAGCAAAGACATATATTTCATTAATGAGTCAATCCTAAGAAATACGCGAGTCTGCTGCTTACATTGATCGATTCTGTTTCTTGACGAAATTCCTAGAAGATGTAGCACATTGCAAAAGACACAATTAATCATAAAGCTGCAAACATACTAGAAATACTGAAAGCAAAAAAAGTCAACAAATCTGTTCTCCTTTTATAAAAGGAAATAAAAGCTAAGTTAATGAAATGAAATAGTAACAGACCATAAATAAAAATATGAAAAGATATCTTATGGTATGCATTTCGTATTGCAACTTCACAAATGGTATATCAACATCTTGTTGCATAAGGGGTCTCTATACCTATGACATCTACCAAAAGCACATCTGTTTGGGATCCATCATAGAAACTACAGGAGGGTGTTGCTAATATGTATTGATTCTTTCCAGTCTAAACTTTAAAAACCTGCATGAAGCACGCATTGTCATCAAGCCCCAAACTCACGATTACTAAGAACAAGCATTTGCAATGCAATCTGTCTCGCCTTTGGAATCTTGTATGTATTTAGCTATGCAGCACATTAGCCTGGGTGCTGAAACATCTACTGTTCTTTAACATGGAGGAAAAGTAAGCACCAAACTGCGTGACACGCCAGGTATGGGAACACATGGAGAGAAATATTGCCTTTCAGGGGAAATGGTATAGTCCAAAGCTCTGTTTTTAATATAAAATCAGGGCCTTCGGTAGTCATATCACTGAAAATACAAGATTTGAAAAAAATATTATTGTCTACAGGTGTTAGTAGAAGACAATTTCTATGGACTGGAATCTAGAGAATGCTAAACTGATTCTGGTATTTTACTGACCTCTGCTGGTCGTTTTCTATCAAGAAGGTTAAATACAGGCAGTTGCCAGAAAAATTAAAAAAAAGAAAGTGCCTCAGCAGAAAGCAATCCTGGTATTTTACTGACCTCTACTGGTCGTTTTCTATCAAGACAGTTAAATAGAGGCAGTTGAACAAGCGCAAAGCAATTCTGGTATTTTACCGACCTCTACTGGTCGTTTTCTATCAAGACAGCTAAATAGAGGCAGTTGAACAGAAAAAAAGTCCCTAAGCGGAAGCAGACAAGTCCTAGGGCTGATCTCCAGAGCCCACAAAGTACATACACATATAAGTATATACTAAAGTATATACAAGAGGTCTCGAAAGCGCAACCTAAAAACCGACAGTGCAATATTTCAATCCCTCTGTTTTTGAGAAAACAATAACGAAAATGATAAAAGATGAAATACTGAGTGTACTAGCACGTTAACGTGGCCATATGGAAGAGAAGACAATATCTGCAAATAAAGAATCTGTCAGGAAGAAATGATATAATATGGAATCCAAAAGAAGAAATGTGGAAATGAAGAATTATTTTTTAGGTAAACAAAGAATACTGCATCGTATATTTTCGATATTTTTACAAAACCATTGTGACACCACTTAACAATTGGTAAAGATTCTAAATAGGGTTAGGCGTCGATTTAGACACAGAGTTGAGGCTAAGAGAAGATGTAGAGTCAGATGTAAATGTAATAATAGGAGTTGGGATGGACGTAGGTGTAGAGGCAGATGTAGATGTGGCTGCAAATCTAGAGGCACAAGTAGTAGAAAAATAAAGGTAGCGTGAGGTGTAGACAGGAGGTAAGTGTAGAGCTGGAGGTAGACGGTAAAGTAGGTGTAGGTATAGCCACAGTTGCAAAATTACGGGTAGGTGCAGCGGAAATAGTCTGTAGATAAATGTAGATGTATGCGTAGATGTAGAGGCAGGTATGAGATAGCAGTAGGTATAGAGGTAGGTACACAGGTAAGTTCAAACATAGAAGTAAATACAGAAGTTAGTGGGTGTAAAGGTATAGGTAGGTGCTGCAGTACAAATAGTCTAAAGGTAGATGTAGAGGCAGATAAGAACTAGTGACAGGTATAGAGGTAAGTGTAAATGTAGAGGCAGATAAGAGATAATGGTAGGTATAGAGTTACGTGAAAAAAACACAAATGCAAGAGCTAATGGTAGTTATATAGATAAGTGTAACGGTAGAGGTAGATTTAGAAGTTAGTAGGTGTAGATTAAAAATGCAAGTTTAGATACAAATACAAGTGTAGAGTGAGGTGCTGCAGTATAAGTAGTCTAAAGGTGGATATAGATGCATGTATAAAGGTAGTGGCAGGTAAGAAGTAGTGACAAGACAGAAGTGTCCTGAAGCACACCCATTACTTTTCTTCGTTTAAGTTCATGTTACCTTATTTTTTTCAAGTTTGGCGTGCAGCACCCGTAATTGGTGCGCCGTTCCTTTCGCACCTGAACATAATTCATTCAAAAGTAGTGGCCCGCTGGTTTAGCAGGTCACGCGGGTTGCACAGCCGTATACGCATTGGTATCCCAAAGTAATACTCATCCACCATAGTAATCAAATTTTGTTCAATTTTATTTTCTCATTGTTTGTCCTCATTATTCCACATTTTATCCATCACGTCAAAAGATATAAAATTCGTTGATTTTTTAGCATTTAATTGTTCGATGTATTGCCCATCCAGGCCTATGCATGAACATATAGCGAATTTCAAGTCCTCCACAAGATTCGATTCACATCCTACTCAATGCATTTCGGTTTAAAAAACCTTCGTCAGGAGTATCTATAAAGTATAAAAATATATGTTTCAGTCACATTGCATGTACTACACCTCATAGTGTAAATATTAACTAACAAGTTTCCCCTTCTTGTAAGAAGTAGTGACAGGTATTGAAGTAAATTTAAGGGTAGAGGCAGGTGTAACTATAGGTTTAGAAGTAGAGATAGAGGCAGCATTATAATTAATGCTGGGTCAAGCACAAGGGTTTGGGTTGATGCCATATCTTTGTCATTACTGCATTCTTTATTGTGTTCTTCAATACTCTCGGCCAAATACAAAGTAAAAGTAAACATAATTGCCTTGTAAAGTTTCAAAAATGTACAGTGTAGCTGGATAAGCCTCCATGTTTTAACACATTTTAAATAATGTTATAAAATGCCCTTTGAAAATTTTAAAACTTTGAAATCAGTATAAAATGCCCTGTGTATTAGTTGAAAATGTCTGTGCCACACAGAAGAAGTAATGAGCATAAAGGGAGCTGTGATGCTGGCAAAAGATAGTTAAAAAATCTGGTCTAGCCACACCACCCTTTTGCACTTACCTGAGTGATTTCATAAATTCTTTTTATTTTAACTTTTTATTATTATCCCACAACTTGCAATGGTCCAGTCCAGGACTCATTACCTTTGCAAAATGCAATTTATAGCAAGAAACGTCTCGAATGAGAATATGTTCATTTTGATGAACAGCTTGACTTTGAGGTGGTCAATTTAGAAGACAATTGGATAAGCTAAAACTGTGAGGAGTGGGAGTTTGTACTTCGGAGAATGTAGAAAAAATATGCTCACCTACTCCTTAAAGGAAAAAATCCTTAACATGGCTCTAAAAATGAAATCACTAAGAGCTGGCGACTTTTCATACGAAATCCGCTCCGACCTTTCTCGTGTCACCTTGAATAGGCAGTGGGAGCTGGGCAGGAAGCTGGATGAGTTCAGAAAGCTTGGTGCGGTTGCCCAGCTTAAATATCCTGCAATTCTAAAAATTATGCACAATAATAAAATGCGTAACATCAAATCAGTGCAAGAGGCAGATGAGCTATTAGAAAGTCTCAGGAAGTCGTAAAGATGGTGGTTGGCTGAGCAGCTATAAACGACATTTTCACTTGGGATCTGGGACCTTTAGGGGCGGTTCTTGATATGAGGGTTCTCCCCTTTATGTGTACTAGCCCACCTTCAACCTTTTGTATGAGGCATTAGATAGGTAGTCAAAATAAATGTACATGTACATATACATACATTGAGACACACATGGGGACATTCAGTTAAGGGTAGTTGATGGCAGGGTCTTAGTTTTCTTTTCTTCTTTTTCTTTTACCTCCTTTTGTATTTAAATAGGTTCATAAGGGGACGAGGCGGGTTGCTCTGGGATGCTACAACTGGCCTACATCTGTCCAGATAAATGGGGGAAGGGTTCTCCAGGGAGGGTTTGACTGGGAGAGGGGATGGGGGGTGGTGTGGGTAGCATGGGGTAGGGGGTATAGGGGTAAATAATATATAATTTCCTCATTCACCTCATTATATGGTCAAATAAGCCTAGTTCCATCACGATTGGTCTGGTATTGCCTTTTTCAGAATTTAAGTCGACTTATAGCACTCCTCTCTAAACCCCCATGAGAACAATTCAGGTTCTGTCCTGGAACGTTAATGGCCTGCGGGTGAAAACTAGAAGGGCCAGAATTTTGCAGTATATAAAACATTCTCCTGCACAGGTCATTATCCTCCAGGAAACACACCTTTTGAAAGAGGAGATGACTGGGATATTTAAAATTTTAAAGTGGGTGGAACATATGATTAGCTCTAATCAGACCGCTAATATCAGGGGCGTCGCTATCTTAATTAAAAAACAAGCAAATGCCCGTATCTTAGACTCTATGGTTGATCCTAGCGGCAGGTGGGTTATCGTGAAGCTGACTCCGATTTGAAGTCCATTTTTTCCAGTCTTTGAGATTATCCAGACCCAGTTATTATGGCCGGGGATTTTAATATCGTCCTGGACCCCAAACTAGATAAGTCTCCTAGCAGTAGAGCTAAGGTGCCTTCTAGGTCCCGGATATACCTCCAATCTATGATGGCACAGACTGGTCTCAGCGACATTTGGAGGCACAGATCAGGTATTCAGCCAGGGGTCTCATACTATAACAGTAAGTATGGCCATAGATCGAGAATCGATTATATCCTGGTCAGTTACAATCTGAGAGGTAAAGTTAATTCGGACTAGGGTCACTAGCAGGTGGGAGGCGAGTAAGCTTGCTCATTTCGAGTATGGAGAAAAAGCAGGTAAGCTTCTCGCGTGGAAGGCTAAGACCGACAGGACGCTAAATTTGATAAAACAAATTGGTAGTTCAGATAGCGCTAAAGTACTGTCCTCAGATGAAGAGATTGGGGGTGCTTTTTTTGAGTTTTTTCAGGAGTTGTATCGAGAAGATAGCATGGTTGATAAAACCACAGGAATGGAGTGGTTGCGGAGTAGCACGCTTACCCCTTTGAGTTTGTCCCAGCAGGAAGACCTGGATCAGGACATATCTCAGGAAGAGGTAAGGAGGGCCATCTTTGTTGGTAACGCAGGGAAAGCTGCAGGGCCCGATGGGCTTCCTGCAGAACTCTACAGATCCTTGGGCGAGGTGATAATTCCCACCCTGACGCTGCTATTTAATGAAATTTTATCTGTGGGTGCAAGGCTTCCCGGTTCATGGGGAGAAGCTACTATCACACTGATCTTGAAACCAGGTAAGAACCCAGCGAGTTGTGGGTCTTATAGACCCATCTCGCTGTTAAACACAGACTATAAAATCTTTGCCAAGATCCTGGCGGATAGGCTGGGTTTAGTAGCAGGAGACATACTTCACTCCGATCAAAAATGCTTTGTTAAGGTTGGGAATTTAGCGGACCTCACCTATGATTTGGTGGGTGCAATTGATTTAGCCACTACTTTCTCACTCCCTCTCGCAGCCATGACTTTGGACGCCACTAAGGCTTTTGACAGGGTCAACTGGGCATACCTTTCGGCAGTCTTGGGAAAATTTAATTTGGGCGAGAAGTTTTGCAGAGCTATCCGGCTCATTTATCGGGACCCATCAACGATACTCTTGATCAATGGTAAATTGACTAAATCTCTTAAGATCACAAGGGGCACGAGGCAGGGCTGCCCCCTCTCCCCTCTCCTTTTCGATCTATATATCGAGCCTTTTGCTCAGCGTTTAAGAGAAGAACCCAACATTGTGCCATTCAAGTATGGGGGCTGGGTGAGGAAGGTAGCCCTGTATGCTGATGATGTTTTGATTTTCTCTGCCGATCTCGTGACCACCTTTCCCCTTGTCATTAGCTTGGCACAGGACTTCGGGCGAGTATCCGGGTATGAAATTAACGCGGAGAAAACTGAGGTTATGACCTGGAACCTGGCGGATTGTCAATATCAGACCAAACGTGACATGAGATACTTGGGGGTGGGAATAGTGCAAGACATTGAAAAGATCTCAGGGACCAACTTGGCAAAAGGTTCTAGGGAGTGTCAGAAACAAATGAAATCTTGGGCTCATCTCCCTTTGACTATCTTGGGGAGGATTAACCTGGTCAAGATGGTAGTCCTACCAAAAATTACCTTCCTATTTAACACTATCCCTCTACATTTTGAAACAGCAGCCATAGCCAAGCTTCAGCAGGCAATAAATTTGTTTGTTTGGGCGTATAGGGCCACAAGGATTGCCTGGAAGAAGTTGAGGCGTAGGAGGGAGAAGGGGGGCCTTGCGCTCCCTGATTTGCAATATTATTCATGGGCCTTCCAGCTATCGCACTCAAGAATGCTCTTTAAAACCCCAGACCATACAGGGGTGGGGGCCATGTTTTCTGCAATGTTAAAGGGTGCAGGTCTTACTCAGGAAGGATTTCTGTTCAAATTTGGAGAACAGAAGTTCTTCAAAAAGATTAGACTAAAAGTCCTCCTGGGGATGGCTCGGACATGGGCCAGTTTGAAACAGCGTACTGGTCTTAATTATTACTCTAGTCAGGCCCCTTTGTGGGACTCTCCAGGCGCACCAGATTGCTTGAAAGATCGGCTTGCCTTACAACTTAGAGCAGCAGGGCTTAAGGTGTGGGGGGACCTTGCTTCTGACGGCTTACTCTTACCATGGTTGTCATTATATAATAAGCTAGAAGGGGGCATGTCCAAGTTTAAATACATTCAGTTGCAGAGTTGGTCCCAAAACCTAAAAAAACGATAGGTATAGGGAACACCCTTGAGGAACAGCTAGTGGTTAGACCACCAGGGAAGAAGGAAGTTTCCTTTCTCTATTGGACCATTGAGGAGGCTATCGACGGAGATTTTAAGCTGGCTGAAGAACTATGGGGGGCTTTTTTGCCTAATGAACAGTGGGAATGCATGTGGCAGACATCTTTTAACATCTTGTTTGCCACCGTAAAGCCAGCGTGGCTCAGGAGAAACCACTTGTTCACGGTTCATAGGGCTTATTTATCTCCGAAAAGATTAACCAAAATGTCAAAGGGATCTCCAGCTAGCTGTAAAAAATGTGACTTGGAGAGTGCCTCTGACATCCACATGTTCAAGGAATGCCATGCGATAGCAGAATTTTGGGAAAAAGTAGGCAAGATTATAGCTGACATTTTGGGACTCCCTATCCAACTCACTGTTTCCTTGATAATTTTTGGTATATTCAGTGAAATTAAGGGTCCGGCTAGGATGTTTCTTTTCTATGCAATTTTGTTGGCTAGGAGAGAAATTTGCAAAAGATGGGTAGAAACTACACCTCCCATGCATTCTGAGTGGCTATCCTCATTATTCACCACTTCTAGGATAGATTTGTGCAGAATGCAGAGTAGGAAAAAGACAGCTTTTTGGAGTTTTCTATCAACCTGGTCCAATGCTTAGTTTTGGCAATTCAGTGTGGGGGATTTATAAATTAAGGAGTAGAGTTTTCACTTACAAGGGAATCTGGTTCCAATGATTATGCCTCTTTGCAACTTTCTTGACTGTGTTGGGCCCCCCAGTTTCCCTTTTCCCTACAGGCCAACACTAACAGTCAGCCGGCGCAATACGAACCGGAGGAGAGTGTGACCACCCCTTTTACATCTTGGGGCCAGCGGCATTTTAAGACTATTGCGTACCGGTAGGCGGGGTGCTTCCTCCTGGTCCCCATCCAGAGCCTATGTCTCCATAATACTGAGTAACGGTACGCACAGCTTATTTTGTTCACTGGGGTTTGAAGCGAATGAGGAAAAAAAAAAAAAGAACCAAGGCATGATTTGAGGCAACCACGATGGAGCATGGGTCAGGTACACCAAGTAGATTGGCCCTACTAGTGCCTTTGACGAGGGAAAGTTTGAAAATGTTTCTAAACACCAATTTGAACGGGGACTTTGTGTTTTTTACTGAGGTAAAACACGCTGTGGAACTGTGGGTCAAGTACTTTTCACAGTTAATCCACTTGAAGCTCTGGAGCAAACATTTGAAAAAAGCTCCCAATCTTCTTTTGATGTCCAAATAACCACAGAGGTACACTTCCAAGGCCCGCAAGTACTTAAGAGAGACAGTCAAGGGCGGAGGCATCGCCATTATTTATAAAGATCACTTGACCTGCCGCCTGTTAGGCAGTCCGCTGCTCGACTGCGAGAATTTCCACTTTTCCATCGAATTCACACCTACTCTCTCATTCTCAGGTATTCTTATTTATCGCCCCCCTGGGGCAACAGATGATTTTTGCAAATCCTTGTCAGAAACAGCCGTCAACCTCGCTAGTCTCGCTGCTAATTTTACTCTTCTGGGAGATTTTAATTTGCACTTCGACGACCCTCTAGCTCTACCCGCAACAGAACTAGCCCAAGACCTCTCGGCCTATCAACTAATCCAGAAGGTCTCACAAGCAACTCATGTTAAAGGACACCTCCTCGACCCCATTTTCTCCAACTTAGGAGACCTGAAGGGGAAAGAACCCATCCCCCTCCCATGGTCGGACCATTTTATGATTCCTCTTCTTTGGTCGCCACCGAGCATTGTGCCTCCGGCTCCATTGATACGAACACTAACCCGACCTTGGTCCAAACTTTCTCTGGAGAGGTGGACATCAGAACTTGAAAAGACCATGCCAATTCCCGTCTCCGACCCAACTGCAGCCAATGCAAATTTTGGCACCTGGATCGAGGACTCACTTAATGTGGTACTCCCCAAAGTTTCTACTCAGAAGAGAGTAGGATCCAAAAAGGCCGCCTGGTTTTCCCCCAAATTACGCACTTTAAAACAGCACTGTAAAAAATTGGAAAGAGCATGGAGGAAAGAGTTCGCTCCTGAGAAGAAACTGGAATATAGGGCGGCCATTGGACGATATAAGGCCGAAATAAAAATTGCGCAAACCTCCTTTTATGAAGAAAAAATTGTGTCCGCCGCGAGCTCCCCTAGAGAAATCTTCCTCATTGCCCAAAAATTACTCAACGTGCCTTACCCCCCGGTCCCACCGGATTCCTCCGGTCTCCGCTGTAATGAACTAGCCGAATTCTTTTCGACCAAAGTCCAAAACATTCTTAATCATCTTCCTCAAAAAGATATTAACATCGCCACTGAGAATACTAATGCTGGGAGACATCCAGCGGAACATAAACTGGAGACCTTTCCCACGCTGACCCAGGAACTATTTTTAGCTATCCTGTCAGCAACAAAAAGTGGGTCCCCGCACCTCCCAACATCTTGAAAATGGCGGGTCCAACAATCGCCCCCATTGCCACTTATTTGATTAACGCTTCATTCAAGGAAGGCATGGTCCCTTTGGAATGGAAAAGGGCGATGGTAAAAGCGCTGTTGAAAAAGCCTACGTTGGATCCAGCCGACCTGGGCAACTACCGCCCAATCTCGCTCTTACCGGGAATCAGTAAGGTAGCGGAGAAATTTGCTAATCGTACCCTCTCCACGTTTCTAGAAACTAATCATGTTCTCCACCACTCCCAAACGGGGTTCCGGCCCGGGCAAGGGACGGAAACCGCTATCCCATCTGTGGTGGAAGAAACCAGAAAAATTCTTGATTCAGGAGGGTCATCAGCAATAATCCTCCTCGACCTGAGTGCGGCCTTCGACACGGTGAATCACCGTGTCCTGGTTCACCGCCTCAGGGAAGCAGGAGTGACGGGATCAGCTCTGCAATGGCTACAATCTTTCTTAGAGGGCAGCTCCTTCCAGGTCTGTGAAGGCGACACTTGCTCAAAGTCCATCCCCTTACAGTGCGGAGTCCCGCAGGGCTCTTCCTTGAGTCCTTGAGCCCTACTCCTTTTAATGTATACATGGCCCCGCTGGCAGACGTCGTATCTCCTTTTGGGATCCACATGGTGACATACGCTGACGACACGCAGTTGGTCGTATCTTTGAACCATTCCAACCAGCAGACCAATGACCTTCTGTCCTGCCTTGAGGAAGTGTCCAAGTGGATGAGAGCCTCTCACTTGAAGCTCAATGGTGATAAAACAGAACTCATGATCCTTGGCAATTCTGGGAGCGTTCTATCAGGCACTTTGTGGCCTACTTCTATGGGCCCGGTGCCGGTCCCCAAGATGGAGATCAAAAGTCTGGGAATATGGTTGGACCATGACCTTACATTCAAAGTTCAGGCGAGGAAGACTGACGCTGCCTGTTATGGCCTACTCAGAATAACGCGGAAAATTCTTCCCCTCTTACCCTTCCCAGCAAAAAAGCTATTGATCCAGGCACTAATTTTGTCTAGGATTGATTATGGAAATGCCCTTTACTTGGGAGCACCAAAGTCAGTAACCGCAAAACTTCAGGTCATTCAAAATTGTGCAGCGAGGCTTCTTACGGAGACCCCCAATAGGTGCTCGGCAAAGCCTGCGCTGCGCTCTCTTCACTGGCTTCCGGTGCAACAGAGAATTCATTTTAAGGCCCTCTGTATAGCCCATAAGGCGCTGGTGGGGAGCGGACCCCCTATCAACAAAGCCATGATTCGCCCCTACAGGGCTAACAGGAAACTCCGTTCAGACGAGCTGCACTTGGCAGTGGTCCCCAGGATCAAGAAGGCCAGAAGTGGCGGATGGCTTTTTTCATTCAATGCCTCCAGACTTTGGAATGCCATTCCGCTGGATCTTCGTAGCGAACCTAATCATCTGGCGTTCCGGAAACAACTCAAGACCTGGCTTTTCCCCTAGTGTACTCGGTCCTCTGGTTACAGCTTCAGCGCTGGGACGCTCCCGGGTAGCCATGCGCTATATAAGTGCCCACTCATTCACTCATTCATTCATTAATGACTCTGAGGGTGTCAGGGAGATAGCAACAGCAAAGTCCAGTCTAGGTCCTGTTGCCACTGGTCAGCTGCAATTCTTCAGAGAAATGTCCGCTACAGCTTTTTTTATATTCCTGGAGTAACCCAGGGGATCAGCCTTTTGAATCTTGGAGGTCTTTCTGTCCTTGGAGTTCAAGTTGAATGGGGTCCAAAACCTCAGATCCTTCTCATGGGTCACAAATGTCAAGTGCAGCAGGTTCAGTTTGCCTGGTATTTTGCAAGTCCAGCAGCATTCTGATTAAGGTACTACATTAATGCTTGATCGAAACAGCAACGGCCCATAAAGGCTACCCACCAGCATTAATTGTTGGAGACTTTAATGGGAAAGTCTCTAACACCTTACTGGATAAAGAGGGAAAATGCAAAAAAGAGGAAGCTTGCTTTATTCCAAAGCCACTATTTCCAACAAAGATAAAAGCTAATAAGCGAGGGAAACTACTATTCTCTCATGTCAAAGCAATGAATGGAGTAATTTTAAATGGTAGAGTAGAAGGGGACACTCCGGCCGCATACACCAGATCGGGTAATAATAGTTTATCCATTTTAGACTATGTAATTTGTAGCATGGACCTTTTTCAGAAAGTGCAATCATTGAATATACAGGGTATATATGAAAGGGATCACGCCCCTATGTCTCTGGAAATAGAACTCTCACTGCAATCTACTACCCCGTGGTCATTAGGCTCCTGGAAAGGTCATGCTAATGTAGATCATAAAAACGGTAGGAACATCTGGAACTCTAAAGCAATTGAGGGAATGAACACCGCAATTTCAGCTACGTATTTAGACCCGCTCAAAAAAGAAACAAACCCGATAATGAACTACGAAGAGACAGTGTCCACGGTTGTCGCATCCCTTCAGGAATACTCAAACAGGCACAATAAGAGAAGGAGCCACCAAAAAGGAAAGAACAAAGATTACGAATCAGTAAAATTAAATAGCCTGATTAGACTGCAGTTTTTAAACTTCTCTGGGTTAAGACAGGAAGAAATAAAAAAGTTGAAAAAATTACGACAACGGAAAAAAGTGAAAAAACAGCAAGAGGAAAAAAACAAAAACTGGATAGACATTGAATTGGCAGTAAAAAGTAAAAACAGCAAAGCATTCTGGAGCCTAGTAGCCAAACAAATGGGTATCAGGAAACCAACACAAGCACTCCCAGGGTCAGCATTGGCCTGGGAAAAACATATTCATAACTTGTATAAACTAAATTCACAGAAGGCGGAAAAATGGAAGCAGCAGTCTGCAGGGAAGGATCAGTCAAATGCTGACGCAATAGCCTTAACAACTAAACAAATAGCTTATTTTATAAAGGCCGCAAGATCTACAGCAGCAATGGGACCGGATAAGATACCGATTAAGGTCCTACAATCAAATCCAGACGAGTGGAGCAAATTTCTATCCCCCCTATTTCTCTACTGTTCTGCAACAGGAGATATTCCAAAATCATGGCGGGGGAGTATTGTGGTCCCTATCTTAAACAAGCATTTGCAATGCAATAAGTCTAGCATTTACGCGAGTTTAAGCTATTGCCATTGTAAATGACAATGCCTATCATTTTTGTTTTTTAAAACATAAATAAAAGGCATTGTCATTTACAATGCCAATAGCTTAAACTCGCGTAAATGCGAGACCTATTGCATTGCAAATGCTTGTTACTTCATGGGAAGTATATCGTAAGAAAGTACATTGGAGTCTTTAGAGTACAGGTAGGTTTTTCAGTACTTAGGCCTTTACTTTGTGAATACTTTTTAAATCGATTAACGTGAATATACAAAATGAGTATATATATCTAAATTTACAGAACATATACACACACATAATGATGAGGAAAGATGACTATAAACGTATTTTAAAATTAATAAATTAAAATTAATTTATCATCAATTAATTAATGTAAGCGTTATATTTTGAGGCATATATATTTAATTAATAATACATGAATAAAAAAAATGTATGTCGTTTATTAAATTAAATGCTAGGTAACTAATATCTGTTATCATTGTGTATAAATTATTGTTATTTTTTTTAAATATGTACATGAATTTATAGATATGTGCTAGCACAATGTTAATTTTTTATATAAAGTTTGGGTTTTAAGGGTGGTAGAGAATTTTCAGGGTTCAGGCATGAGTAGTTTTTAGGTGTGTTTGGAGTTTTTAGGATACAAGGATGGCTAGTTTTTAGGGTTCAGGGATGGGTAGTTTTTAGGGTTCCGGGATTGGTAGTGTAAGGCTTTTTTATGGGGTTGGGTATGGTGAGGTGTACTCAGTGGCCCAATCCTTCTCTGGGACTCTGTGGCCTTTTAAAGAAAGTAACAATTCTTGATTTTTACATTCTTAATAGGGATAATTGGAAGTGCTACAGAGATCCGTGTGTAATATAAAATTCACAGGTTCAAATGAGGGCATGACCAACTTAGCATTTTATCCTTTTGAACTCTGTGAAATTTGCACTGCTGTGTTGGGCAATATTGGCATGTTTTACAGCTCTGAGAAACAGCATGAGTGGTGAAAAGCACTTAACTGAAAAAAATGTTATTTATTATATATCTGCCCTCATACAGAACGATTGCCATTCTTAGGATGGATGTAACTATCTTGATTTCAATGTTTGCCATCTAGATAATGAGTGACATGGATCTAGTCTCTGGGCACTTCCTATTCAAAGGCAAAAATGTCTGGAGCACTGTCAAAAAGTGCCTAGAGGCCCTACCAGTGGGCTCTAGACTTGACATGGCTATACGGCTCCTTAATCCTGCCCGTTCTATTCCTTTTTGCTGCTCTCCTGGTGAATATTTCTCCTCTTTCTTCCTGGCACCGCCATAACCCACCTTTCTCCACTAGGCGTCTTTCGGATGGCATAAAGCACTATGCAAATCACCAGATAACAAAACATACCAAATAAAAAAGACAGCATAAACAGAAAATGCACATGAGACTTTTCAAACAAGTCAAGAAATGTGCTTTAGTGATGGTAGCAGGAAAAGAAAACTCGTGCGAGATTTCAATATTTGATTTTCGTCTATAATAAAGTGCTTTAGCTGGAACTACGCACAATAGTTTGAAAACAGTGCACTGCAGCGCACAACCTCATTACGTGATTAATAAAACGTATTTAAAACCAACCTGCGGCAAAACGTGCCCCGATTGTCTAACGCTGTTGAGAGCCAATGTCATATTTAACATTTCCACTGTCTTTAGATCAATATATGAGTCTAATATTTTGATTAGAATTCTTGGAGCTAGGAAGTGAGCATTTCCGAGTGACAAGTGCTTACCCACAACGTCTGCGATGAAATAGTTGCATTGGGGAAGTGAGGGTGTGTTGGGAAATGTGATGGGGTATGTAAATATTCTTATGGTATTCATCTTTTCCACCGAACATTAAATATGGTGTTTTCCATTTGTCCCACTCACTATAGCATTAACTTGGTTTCGGAGTAACCCTCCTTGCCCGTTTTATTCTCAAAGTAGGACAACATCACATATTGGGGAACTCCGGACAGGACAAAATAGGTCTATGATTGTTTAACATATTTGAGCGACGTCTGCTTTCAGCTGACAAAGACGCCATTAATGGGTTTTTACTTAGAGGAGCGAACACTCTTTATTGAAAATGCGCACACCAACACTCTCTGCTTGCCCAATTCCCGAATAAAGCTTATCTAAGTGTGCCGTCTCATGTTTACGTTTTTACGGGGTATATATTCTTTTTGCAGGCATCGGTACTGAAAAAAATCGGTGGTGTCAGGCGAGGCTTAGTGCCCTGCTCGACGTCCACGTGGAAATTTCTAGCCTGATTAGATCGAGGTGTACCGGCCTGTGGGCAACTATCCGAACATATATGGGCCGCTCAAAGGCCATTAAAGTGTGTGACGAGGCAGAGTCAGTCCATTCCAATTAAGGACAGTGATAGAATGTGCAACAAGCATTTGCAATGCAATAGGACTCGCATTTACGCGAGACCTATTGCATTGCAAACAGGGAGTGCGGGGGGGCGAAAAGGCACCGACAGCGGGAGTGCGGGTGGGGGAGGGGGAAAAATATAGTGCACTAAATATCACGTACCTTACAGTCTAACACTCGAAGTAAAGGGGCCAGTAGCCATGGAAGGACACAAATGACGACATGGCATAATAAGGCGGGACTAACAAGCCTCATAATCAATCAGAAGACAGAATTTACGAAAGACAATGACACTAGCCAATTAAAAACATGGGCGGGGGAGTGGGCGGAGCTTCCACAGAGTTCCCACTTCATACTAGATAACTGCATGCCTCGCAAAGCGAGCAGTATAGGCTCGACCTAAAAAAGGCTCCAGAACCGATCCAAAGAATTATCGACCAATAGCCCTACTCGACGCAATGGGAAAGATCTTCGCAGCCTGTGTTTTGGACCATCTCAAAGACTGGGCCTTTTCCAGTGGCGTAATCCCTATGTCCCAGGCAGGATTCCATCCAAAACACTCAGTAACAGACAATATTGCAATTTTACAAATGATTCTTGACAAATATGTTGTGTCAAAATTACAAATTGTATACTGTGCTTTTATTGATTTTACTACGGCTTTTGATAGGGTAGACAAGCCAACACTCTGGAAGAAATTGGTGAGGTTGGGAATTGTTAGGTTGTATGTTTCTTTATGTGCGCGCGACATCTCGTGCTTCCAAGAACCCTCGTTCTTGGGATTCTAGAACTGCGCTTCTAGACTGGCAGTTACTGGAGCAGTGGTGTGGTGCAGTCCTGTTTGTCCTTTGCTCTGTCTTGATGGTAATAAACCATTACTACTTACTTGAAGGAGTCCTGCATCTTCTTTTCAGGAATCCCACAAGATTTACTTACAATCATTATATCCCTCCATACAGAAACATGGTGCAGAGTCCAAATGGGGGGATTAAAGGGTTTAACTAGACCAATCTCCACGTTAAACGGTTTAAAACAGGGATGTCTCCTTGCTATTCTCTCTTTACTTAAGCGACTTACCAGAGCACTTTATACATGTAAAATATTTTCCGCCAAAATTAGCATTGAGTGACATACATATTATAATGCATGCGGACAACATCGTGATTTTAGATCTTACACCGATAAGACTCCAAAGAAACCAAAACGCATTAAGCGGCTATGTAGATGATAATTTTTTTGTCCCAAACATCTTGAAAACCAAAATTTTACCTTTTAGGGGAAAAAAGCGACTACGACCCTTCAATTGGACATTGGGGGGGAAAACACTAGAGTCAGTCAAAGAATACACTTATTTAGGTCGGATTTTCTCCCAAACTCTACAGAACTCCTCCCATTTACATCACATAGGTCGAAAGGCGGATGCCCACGTAGGAGCACTGCTGAGACTATACTCTTCTTCTGGAAATAGACATTTCCAACCTCTGTTAGAGGTTTATCTTATGAAAATCCCTCCCATCTTAACCTATGGTCTAGAGTAAATACATATAAAAACCTGGAAATCTGTGAAAACGAGAGAAGGGAATTCTATACGAAAACTGATGAGTAAATCAAGCTGTCCCGGCCCAAGCATTACCCCTCGAATTCTCCTTAGTTAGCATATACGCAAGGGCCATCTCGAACTTATTAAGATGGGCATACCATCTTTTACACGCTGACTTTGGTACCTTAAGGCATATTTTAAAACT
The DNA here is from genome assembly GCA_963921515.1 of Calotriton arnoldi. Lineage (NCBI taxonomy): Eukaryota > Metazoa > Chordata > Amphibia > Caudata > Salamandridae > Calotriton > Calotriton arnoldi. The sequence goes on from CAWUFW010002647.1 coordinate 152,249, forward strand.
GGAAACTTTTAGAGAAGAGTCCTCACGATACACTTTTAATAAGAATCTTAATATAGCTTTTAGCCTGTCTCACTGCACAGTAGCACTTTTACATACTTGGACACCAGCACTTTTGAAGCTCTTTTTAAAGAATCTGACCTCAAGATTAAGTTTCGACCTGGACGTCGAACATTGTCTTCAATTAAAACACCATATAGAATACACAAAAACTATAGAGTATAAATCCCCTGAGAAATACACATACTTTTTATTAGATCACAGGATTCGCCGCTGTATTCTTTTACTGAGGTTAGAAATCCTCCCTTTGAACGCATATACAGCAAAGTGGAATCGTTCTGAAAACACAACAGGGCTCTGTGATTTGTGTAAGGGAGGAATGCAAGATCTAACTCACGTATTAGCTGTTTGTCCTAACCCAGCTTTAGTAGAAGCCAGGCGGAGGTATTTAAGGCCTATTAGTATCAGATACAATGTTTCTTCTGTACAAAGCCTATTTAAGCTCTGTAAATCACCACCGGATGAATTTGTTTATCAACTGTATAAATTTTTAAAGAGTTTTTTAAAGCTGTTTTAAAGTTTATGATGATAATGTTTTAAAATTATAAACATCTAAAGCTGACATTACGGCCTATTTACAACAGATATAACTTTACTTTCCCATAAGATTTATCTAAGTTCTGAAAAATAACCACCGGATGAACTTAACTGTTATTATTGGTATCATTCTTAAACGAGGCTTATGTTAGAGCCGTCTTAAAAAGCTAGGATGAAGTGTTTTAACACTATAAATGCTTAAAGTTGATGTTATGAGTATTATGTTAAATGTTTTAAAACTATGTCTGTGTATTTGTTGACCTCAGTTGAGATCTATATCAAATTCAAAATAAACTAAACTAAACTTAATGCTTGGCACCAACTTGTGGTTGGGGGTGACTCCTGGGCATGCACTAACCAATGGTGATAAAGCTCCCAGAGGCAACTCTACCCACGTTTTCAGTAGCTCCTGTTGGCCTTACTGCACACAGGGCTAAAATGCCATGTGCCAGAATATTTTCAAGATGGCGAAAGCCTTGGCCACACAAAATGTGGGCTCTGGGGTGTCTGTGGGAGTTTAATAGGGAAATCACAAGTGTCCTCCCACATCCAACACTAAAATCCAATTTGAAACAGGAACTGTACCCACAGCAAACCCAGGGACAGAAGTCTGCTGGGACAAAAGCAGGGTCATTTAGCAACTAGACAGAGGATAAACATGAATTGTCTTGCTATCCTGTTCTTTACCTTCTAGAATGCACTGAGTGTTACATGTGACTGCACAGATCTTTCAAGCAGGATTTGACAGTGTGATGTCACAGGATGCCCTATTGAGCTCTGAGGAGTCATTTTTGACTGTCCAGGTTAGCCTATTGTTTAGTCCTAGAAGGCATTTCACACATTTTTCATATGTATTCCTGTGCTTGAGCACAAGCCGGGCGCTGGCAGAGTCTTATGTTGAATATCGTTTTGAGAGTTCAGGCATGTAAAGGGTAGCTTTCTTAAAGTTGCTTTCCCTTAAAATGTATTAAAATACCTACTGCACCATTAAATTGGATTTCAATAACTATTAAAAAGGTGGCCTAATTATTTTCCAGCTTGTCCCTTTCCTGAGACAGCACTATTAATATTTTAATCTGTACTCTGTTTTCCTTTGTCACACTAATGGATGGAACAATAAGTGCTACAGTCCACAGATGACATTTTAAATTTCTTTGCCAGAGGTGTATTTTCTGCACCATATACTATGGCCCTATAAGAAAAGTAAATACTCCAATCAGGGATTAGCCAATGTCTACATGTTTTAGGTGTCAGAGCACATACAGTGGGCACTGGAGCTCAGTGTCCTAGTGTGCCGAGTCTCAAAACCAGCAATCGAATTCCGCTAAAAAATGGGCTTGAGCATGCAAAAATGGGTATTTTCTTGCACTTCTCATCTCCAATTGGGGTGATTGGTACTCTTTTTTCACATTTTGCAGTTTTGTTTGGCCCTAACAGCTCTGGGCGATACCAAAGGGGATGATGGACGGAGCGTTTGAGCAAATCAAACACTCACCCCCAGTCAACTGATCTGGGTTTAATCCATCATCATTCTTTAGCTCACTCCACCACCCCAGTTCAGACATGGCCATATGCAAATCAGTCTGACCCTGTGCCTCATGGGAACAGTCCAGCCCGAACTGCCAAGCCATGTCTTCCCTGGACCGGAAACAAGCATCCTGGGACCGGTTTCTGGCTAATCAGCCGTCATCAGCCAGGCTAGCTTGAATCCAGTGGCAAAGTGAGCAAGGGACCCACGTCTGGGCATACCCTGCCAACTTAGGGCGAACAAAGCGATACCAAAGGGGATGATGGACGGAGCGTTTGAGCAAATCAAACACTCACCCCCAGTCAACTGATCTGGGTTTAATCCATCATCATTCTTTAGCTCACTCCACCACCCCAGTTCAGACATGGCCATATGCAAATCAGTCTGACCCTGTGCCTCATGGGAACAGTCCAGCCCGAACTGCCAAGCCATGTCTTCCCTGGACCGGAAACAAGCATCCTGGGACCGGTTTCTGGCTAATCAGCCGTCATCAGCCAGGCTAGCTTGAATCCAGTGGCAAAGTGAGCAAGGGACCCACGTCTGGGCATACCCTGCCAACTTAGGGCGAACAAAGCGATACCAAAGGGGATGATGGACGGAGCGTTTGAGCAAATCAAACACTCACCCCCAGTCAACTGATCTGGGTTTAATCCATCATCATTCTTTAGCTCACTCCACCACCCCAGTTCAGACATGGCCATATGCAAATCAGTCTGACCCTGTGCCTCATGGGAACAGTCCAGCCCGAACTGCCAAGCCATGTCTTCCCTGGACCGGAAACAAGCATCCTGGGACCGGTTTCTGGCTAATCAGCCGTCATCAGCCAGGCTAGCTTGAATCCAGTGGCAAAGTGAGCAAGGGACCCACGTCTGGGCATACCCTGCCAACTTAGGGCGAACAAAGCGATACCAAAGGGGATGATGGACGGAGCGTTTGAGCAAATCAAACACTCACCCCCAGTCAACTGATCTGGGTTTAATCCATCATCATTCTTTAGCTCACTCCACCACCCCAGTTCAGACATGGCCATATGCAAATCAGTCTGACCCTGTGCCTCATGGGAACAGTCCAGCCCGAACTGCCAAGCCATGTCTTCCCTGGACCGGAAACAAGCATCCTGGGACCGGTTTCTGGCTAATCAGCCGTCATCAGCCAGGCTAGCTTGAATCCAGTGGCAAAGTGAGCAAGGGACCCACGTCTGGGCATACCCTGCCAACTTAGGGCGAACAAAGCGATACCAAAGGGGATGATGGACGGAGCGTTTGAGCAAATCAAACACTCACCCCCAGTCAACTGATCTGGGTTTAATCCATCATCATTCTTTAGCTCACTCCACCACCCCAGTTCAGACATGGCCATATGCAAATCAGTCTGACCCTGTGCCTCATGGGAACAGTCCAGCCCGAACTGCCAAGCCATGTCTTCCCTGGACCGGAAACAAGCATCCTGGGACCGGTTTCTGGCTAATCAGCCGTCATCAGCCAGGCTAGCTTGAATCCAGTGGCAAAGTGAGCAAGGGACCCACGTCTGGGCATACCCTGCCAACTTAGGGCGAACAAAGCGATACCAAAGGGGATGATGGACGGAGCGTTTGAGCAAATCAAACACTCACCCCCAGTCAACTGATCTGGGTTTAATCCATCATCATTCTTTAGCTCACTCCACCACCCCAGTTCAGACATGGCCATATGCAAATCAGTCTGACCCTGTGCCTCATGGGAACAGTCCAGCCCGAACTGCCAAGCCATGTCTTCCCTGGACCGGAAACAAGCATCCTGGGACCGGTTTCTGGCTAATCAGCCGTCATCAGCCAGGCTAGCTTGAATCCAGTGGCAAAGTGAGCAAGGGACCCACGTCTGGGCATACCCTGCCAACTTAGGGCGAACAAAGCGATACCAAAGGGGATGATGGACGGAGCGTTTGAGCAAATCAAACACTCACCCCCAGTCAACTGATCTGGGTTTAATCCATCATCATTCTTTAGCTCACTCCACCACCCCAGTTCAGACATGGCCATATGCAAATCAGTCTGACCCTGTGCCTCATGGGAACAGTCCAGCCCGAACTGCCAAGCCATGTCTTCCCTGGACCGGAAACAAGCATCCTGGGACCGGTTTCTGGCTAATCAGCCGTCATCAGCCAGGCTAGCTTGAATCCAGTGGCAAAGTGAGCAAGGGACCCACGTCTGGGCATACCCTGCCAACTTAGGGCGAACAAAGCGATACCAAAGGGGATGATGGACGGAGCGTTTGAGCAAATCAAACACTCACCCCCAGTCAACTGATCTGGGTTTAATCCATCATCATTCTTTAGCTCACTCCACCACCCCAGTTCAGACATGGCCATATGCAAATCAGTCTGACCCTGTGCCTCATGGGAACAGTCCAGCCCGAACTGCCAAGCCATGTCTTCCCTGGACCGGAAACAAGCATCCTGGGACCGGTTTCTGGCTAATCAGCCGTCATCAGCCAGGCTAGCTTGAATCCAGTGGCAAAGTGAGCAAGGGACCCACGTCTGGGCATACCCTGCCAACTTAGGGCGAACAAAGCGATACCAAAGGGGATGATGGACCTCACAGCTGTAACTTGAGTGTGGATATGTGATAAATGAACTTACAAATATTTATAAAATGCCCTTTATTCATGTATGTGTTATTTCTGTAATGCAAACCTAACCGAAAAAGGCAATGAAGCGTATTATGGGGACATAAGCAAGCATAGAGTCAACGATTGCTAGGAAAGGTAGCTGGTTATTGTTCATCAATCACTAAATACACACCCCAGTTCTTTCTTTTTCAATGCCACACACTGGGATTTTTTTTTATAAATATCAAAAACAATGATTTAAAGATAGCAATTTATGGCGATATCCAATACAGCAAAAAGAACATGTAAAGCATAAAGTAGCTCACTTGGTTACTGTCTGTGCTGCAGAATTATGTGAACTTGCACGTCATCGGTCTGAATCCTGATGTGACATTTTGCCTTTCATCTTTCCAAAATTGATAAAACAAGCCATGTTGAGTTGGTAGCGTTTGTTATTGGCGGCAGGAGAAAATGTAATGATTAGGATTTCCTATTTATGTGTCTACTGATGACTAGGGTGTCCACTGCTATTATTATGGAGTGAATTCCGAGATAGTGACATGGACTCACATCAGCTTTAGCAAACCAAAGGAAGTGCTGTCTTGCTGCCAGCCGAGAAAAGGCCTTTTCTTTAGCTTCATTCTTGAAGGGGTGTTATTTCAGAGAGAGAACATTTCAGAGGAGACGGGGACAGAAAGGAAAACCCAGTGCTTACCTCTTCACAGAGATGGAAGGTTCCAGTGCAGCAGAAATGACATCCATGCTGGCGTTTTGAGTGACAGCTCAATCGGTTCCAGGCGAGGGGTTCTTTGAGCTCCAGTACCCCTTCACCGCTGCATGCCAGGTTCTATCAGGACTCAGCCTCCTGTGACGCAGCACGCAAGCGACAGATAAACCGAGGAAGTCAGACGTTCCACGTGGATGGTTTCTCCACAGCATTGGCACGCGCTCTGTGAAAAGGCACTCCGTTTCTTCAAAGGCTTTACCAACACCCTTTCCACCGAGTAGTGTCAGCTATTTTATCCCTTCTCAGCTTATTACCGCGCTAAAAAACGGGTCTTTCACCAACTAACAATGACTGAGAGAACTTTGATTTTTGAATTAACTCAGCAGACTTCACTGAGATTCTCCATTCGGAACATTACATCATCATCTTTCACATCCGACGCTCTACTTCCTCGGAATGTCTTGCTGGGTCTCCTGTCATGACACGCAGTCTATCAACAGCTGACATTTCTCGCATGTCCCTTGTAAACAGCTGCTTAGTCTTCTTTTCAGGCCTCTCTCTCCAAACGGCGTTTTAGTGCCAATAATTCTGCCCACCGTTACTTTCGCTCTTAGGTCTGGTTGAAGAAAGCTTTCACTCTTGCTGGCAGTTTAATGCATTTACAACAACATGGGCTCTATGCAGATGTATGTGCAAATGAAATGACTGACGGAATATTCTAGCTGATTGGTGTTTATTCTTATTAGGTGTTGCTGAAGTGAGCGTTAGCTTTTTGTGTCAGACTAGTTAGTGCATGTGCAACAAAAGTAGCATATGGAAATGGACGCAAATTAAGGGCCCGATTTTTTTTTTAGAATGGAATGATGTATCACAAACGTGAGGGCAGTAGCGTAACAAAATGATGTGGCCCCCTCGCAGAACATGATGAGTGGTTCCTGAGTCTCCAATATCTCACAGATAATCACTGGTTTTGGGTTCAATGAAAGGCCGCTAAAGGGTTGAGAACCCCCTTGTGCCACAGAGACTGAGGGGACCTGCATTACGCCCATGCGTGACGGATATCTCGTCCACTATATTACAAGAGATACTATAGTATTTTTAATACGGCGCACAGGATATTCGTCATGTAATTTTACGGAGTATCCCACCCGCCAAAGTATAAATCGTGTCCTTAGTTCTGTAACCGGGGATCTGTCACCACAGTGTGCGGCGTCATAGGAACTCTTACTCTACACAATGCAGTTCTTTCTAAGTGCACTTTCTCACCATACTACACTGCATGCGAAAGTCACCACATACTACACTGCACAGTGTCCAATTGACCCAAAGCACTGCATTTCTCCGCTGGTAAGTTAAGCTAAAACACAACACTAAATACTAAGGAAGTCCCCCTATTTCACATGTAAAAACAACTGTTGGCCAGTGGGAACCGACTCTGTTGTGAAGGGGAATGTCCATTGGTGGTCAAGTATATAAAATCTTTGAATGCAGATGTTCAGTGACACACAATGTGTGTGATATGTTCTTAACTCCTTGACATAGGTGATAAGGGTTGTGTACCGCAATCATGGCTGATGATACTATACAACCAACCTGTGAATGAACTTCAAGATGCATACACCATTCCATGCAGGAAGGCGCACACAATCAGAATTGTTTTATCTTTCTGAAAATAAGATTCAGATACCACAGCTAGTGTGGTAGTGGGCTACGTTACAGACGTAAAATACACATTCTTATTCTGTTGCGCTTTACACAATCTTGCGGTTAATGTTAAAGGGTAGCTAGCTGGTGACAAGAAACATCAGGATGATAACATGCACACTTGCCATAACTGACAGAGGCCCACAGGAACACACTGAATTTTACGTGTAAGTCTGCGCACAAACTGCATTATTGTTTTACTTTGTCAACAGACTAACATATAAAAGCTTATACTGGTGAACGTCGAATTGTACCTCAAAAATTTGTACTCAAATGTGACCCCTGACACATTCAGGATGAGTCTCATGTGTAGCTGTATGTCTCTGAAATTATGGCAGAAACTTATCCAGACACACATCACGCATGTAAATGACACCATATCCACCAAGAATCATCTCATGAAAAAGACAGATTACATAAATTAGTAGATGGAAAGTGGCAACATCTAACTAGGGACCTCTTTCTCACCCAGTGTGGAACCTTCTAACATCGTTTCCCACACAGGCTATGCGTTGGTACTCTTTCCCTGTTGTTACTGGCCCACTCAATTGGATGATGATAAATCGTATTAACACCTTTTTTCATGGCCTTTGCCATGACTGCTAATTGGATCCTGTGGTGGGTTTGGGGGCTCCAGCAATATCAACAATGCCATGGCGAATTCACCCCTGTAAACTGGATGTTTTCTGCACATTACTGAGCATATTAGGCTTCACCAAGACACATATGCCAAATGCATGGCTACCGAATTTCCTGGACAGTCTCCAAAGTGACTATGTTGCCGAAAACAGTATTATTTTCATCTGCCACATGCAAAACAACCTTTTTTGTAGCCCGTCAGACATGCCCTGAATAGGCTTTTCAATGCTATTCAGTGCTGTATTCTGCTCTAAGGCGTCTGACATCCATAAAGGTCTCCACTGCACCAATCTTGGAGGTGCTGCATTATTTTGCCTGCTCAGCCAATGCATGTAAGTCTTTCACGTTCTTTTGGACCACTACTAAAGCAGCATGGATGAAGTTCAGGCTACCTTCCACAACGCTGGCAGCCTGACATTCCATCATCTGGGCAGAAGTCAACGAAACGTTCTAGTGTTTCACTTGACATCCTATCTTGTGTTCATTTTTGGAGGCACATCTTTCCCAGTAGACTGTGTGCCACTGTCCGCTGTGCTAGTTCTATTTATATTTGATATTGAAAATAGTTTTTTCTCATGCATTTCTAACAAAAAAAAAATTCCATTGAAAGATGCTAGAACATTTGTGCAACATATTATGAAAGTCACGGTACCGCACTAAAAAAGCAACATTTTAATGTTGCGCTCAGTGTATTTTAATGGGCGTACTTGCATCGAACAATTAATTGATAATGCTCTGCAAAAAATAATTGTCTGACATATTTAGTGCCATTTTATACGATAGGGTACAACACGTGATAAAAATGCTTGCATCATTGTTGTTGAAAATGTGTGGTAGTGCTTCAAGTCATTGCAATATTCTGCACAAAATTCAACATTGCTGATTGTGCCTCACAATTTCATTCCAACTTTCACATATTTCGGGATCTGTATGTTCATGTCAGAGGGTACACTAATCCATGTGATTGTATCTGTGTCCTCTACGTTCCCCTTACATATATGTTTTTTCATTCTTTAGTTTTTATTTTTGTTTACTATAATCTATACCTTTAGATGTTGAGTACCACAAATGCCAGGATACAAAGTGGGACATGGACTGCACAAGCAACATGTGCATAGGACCTTAAAAAGTCTATATGTGTATGCATGGGTTTCCTATGTTTTGTGGGATTCTCCTCCATGTCACTGCCTTCGGTTTCTGTCACCATATCGGGTATGAGTTTGGCGGCCAACTGTTCCTCATTTGTTAAAACCAATATACAAAAGGGAGTGCACAGGAAGTCCAATGTTTTTAGTGAAAGTTCACAACTCAGTGCTGAAGTGCTTTGGCGATGTTTGGTGGGTTTCCAGCGAAGTATTTTGATTTGCATTGTGATTCAATGTAATATATTGTGTATCACATTTGCTTTTCACGGTGCAAGGCGCTGTTTGAGAGAGATCGCACATGGATGTTATCACCATGTGAGAGTCTGCAGGGCTGCCACAACGCAGTATTAATAACTTGGCAGAGGCTGACATTTTAAGATTAGTGTTAACAATCGCTGTTATTAGTAAATCTAGACCTGAGTACTTCACTTCTACAAGTGTACAAGGGTCAGGTAAGGCTGAAAGAAGAGAAAAACAGGGCAAGGAGGTTGTGGCTCTTATGAAGGAGGCAATTTAGGAGTTGATAAGGAGTTATATGGAGGAAGAGAAATTCAATTCTTGAATAATCTAGTTCATGTTCTAAAGAAAGAAGATCAGGTGCCCACAAAGCGACTTGTGGAAATGGTTGTTAGTGGTAAATGTTTCACCCTTAGATTTGTCTTGTCTGAATCACGTTTGATGGTTTTGCACTGTTGCTTAACTTTTGTTTCATTCCTCCAGATAAAGGTATTGTGAGATGATTCACTGTGAAGTTCCCTCATTTTCGCCTTTTGTTTATTTCATTGTCTATTGTGCATATGCAATGTCAATGTGTAGAGAAAGATTGCACTGTAACTGTGAATGCAAGCACAATTTAATTTCTGTACACAATTCAATTATGTTTTTTGTGTTGCTGTGAAGAATAACACCAAGGTTACAAATGTAAAATAACCAAGAATTCGCACCTTGATTAATCATGGGTGTGTGTATATAAAAGATTTTGGGCTTGATTAGGATGGCGGTCCACTACAACGGGGACGGTGCCTGCGCAGGCACCGCCATTGGGATTTCAATACCCCTTTCCGACAGCCTTTCCATGGCGTTCCGATCTCCATGGAAAGGCTGTTGTAAAGGGACTCTGGGTGCCACTAGCAGGGCCCCCGCCCCCCATGGGCCTCGCTATAAAGCCCAGGGGGCACCTGTACTGTCCCCCCCAAACATCCATGCCCCGAGTGCCAGGCATAATATAGTGCCTGATACATGGGGAATGGATGCTTCAAAGCATCCCCTTTTCCACTGCGGCTTGTGCTGCAGCCCTTTTCTGGGCCACAGCACAAGCCGCAATTGAAAAGGGGATGTTTCTGACCGCCTACACGGCGGTCGCATCTAATTTGGTGGGTGGAACCACCAACTACTTGTCGGTCGGTTTTCATCCCGCTGTGATGCCATCGTAATTAGGCCCATAGACAGTGGCGGCTCGCCGAGGGAGTGATGCGTGGCGGTGAGGCGGGGCGGGGAAGGGGCAGGGTGGGGGGTAGTGGACTCGGACTTACGACGGACAGAACTCCCTCTGATTTCTGTCCATCGTATGTCCGAGTTCACTACCCCCACCCTGCCCCTCCCCCGCCCCACCGCCCGCACCACTCCCTCGGCGAGCCGTCACTGCCCATAGATACCACAATATTTCTTTAATTAAATGCTTTACTTTGTAAAACAAACACTATATAACACATTAAAGATTATTTCATAAACAAACTACATAGCTCTACCAGTTGTGGACATGTAGCCATGACTTGTGCAGATATATGGGCTTTTTAGGATACTCACAAATATCCTCAGGAGTGCATCTGGTTTAGTTTTAGAGAAAATACGCAAATGCACTTTTTTGTTCCCGTTTTGCTCCACACTGAAAACATTTTACCATGAGGTGGTGACATGTTTTGCCTTTTTCCAATGAGGTGACACCCCCTGAGGGGTGTTCGGAATGAATACTCTTCCACCTGACAGGGTCACAAACTTGTTTTTATAGTAGTTTTTGTGTGTGCACTTAACAAGTGTAATTTTCATGAGAATAATGAGTTTATGCGTATTACAAATTGGCCTGTCTTGTGAATTAAAGTCAGGGTGGCGGAGCTCGGTACAGGGCTCTCATCAGGAGGCCACTGCTGCGATGTAATTGCATATATATAGCGCTTGTAGCGCTTTATGAAAAGTTGCAGCATTGCATTGTGCGATGATAGGGCCAGTGGTGAGCAGAGCCAGCAGCACACACCATGCCTCTGCCAGGTGCCCCGGTCACCCCTCACTGGGTATTTAATAAGGAGAAGCGCAACCACAAGGAGATGGAGGTAAGCAGAGCTTGTTGATAAGGCCACTCCCTTAACAGATAAACACATTCTGGAGCATCAGGTAAGCCACCTGGATGGGGATATTTTTATTCATGTATTTAGTATTGTATTAGTATCTGTGATTTAATGACCTTTGACAGCTTTTTGCATGTTACACTTACCAAGGCATAGAATTGTGCCTTTAAGGGCTGACTTAATCAGTTTGAAGTGGTGAGGGGCCGGTGCGATGAAGAGGGATGGGAGAGCAATCGGGGCAAAGAGGAGAGAGTGACCGGTGCAACGGGAGGGACAGGAAAGAGGGGCCATGCAACGGGGGCTGGGCAACGTGGAGGGACAGGGAGAGGGACCGAGGGGTTTGGAATATGGATAGGCACATCGGAGCACAGGGAATGGATACAAGGGTGAGACAGTGGTACTGGAGAGGACAGAGATCGGCTGGGAAGAGACAGAGGAGCTGGAGAAAGACAGAGAGAGGCTGGGGGGAGACAGAGGGGCCGAAGAGGGACAGAGATGGACTCGAGAGAGACAGAGGGACCGGAGAGATAAGGTGGGGGTGGAAAGACACAGGGGAAATGAAGAGAGAGGGACTGGAGAGAGAAAGTGGGGCCGGGGCGAGATGGGGTGCTTGAGAGAGAGGGGCAGGAGAGAGAGCGAGAGGGGCCGAAGAGAGACAAGGAGGGGCTGATTAGAGAGTGAGGCTGGAGAGAATAAGGGGGAAACCATGATAGGTCCTGTGATGGCCAAGTACGTGTGATGGACAAACCTCAGCTGCAGCCGGCAGCTAAGTTAGAAATGAAAGCATGCTGTGATGCGCACTTTACCAAGCATAGTTGCAATGAGTCAGAAAAGATTTAAAAAAGCGCCTTTGCACTGTGATATCAGTCGCTTCTTAAAAGTTTCGCTTTTGCTATTGACAGTCACTGTCTTATTCACAACCACTTGGATTGCACATTTATTTTCCAGTCCGGTGAGGCACAGAGAAGTGCAAGAGTTACTTAGGCCAGGCACAACTTTTCTTGCTCTGTTACCGACACGCACTTTAATTGTATTCGGCAATTATAGAACATTTTTAAACATTCCTGAGATTTCATCTGCAGCTTTTTTGCAGCGTAGTAAAAATGAGAAAAGTGCAGCGAAAGTGAGTAAAGCTTGTATGGGACGTAGGGTCGGTGTTCAATACGATTTTATTTACTATTTCATTAACCTGTTGCAAATGTTTTTTGTTGTTTTTAAATGAGGATTGATATCTGCATGCTTCTGTGGGAGGGCTGTACACATTCAGGGACTGAGGGGGTTGTAAGTGATGCACGTTTATTTGTAGTTCTGAGGTGTAATGGAGACAAGGATTTTTAAAAGTATCAAAACAAGAGGAGCAGGCAAGAAACTGGTTGGGGTGGCTTTCTTTTCAAGCACCCACAAAGACATTGATGAGGAAAGAGAGAAAAAGGCTGGTCTCACCTAAAGATCCTTCTCACCCTGAACAACAGACTGCAGCCCCTTAACCCCCACCATCTACCAAGTGGCCCTGCTCCTAATTTAATTTCTATAGGAGCCTTGCCTCCTTTGTCCTCACTTTACTGTCTGTCTCCTCCCTCCTGCATCCTGATACACTTCCACTGTCTATGAAAAGAACTTGACCCCCACCCTGTGCACAGAAATACCTGGGACATCCAAATGAAGCCCACTGGCCTTCATCACTCTGCTTCGCTAATACATATTCTGCTCATACTACAATAGTCACACACACAACATACACTTGGACAGGATTAGGTGACAAAGCAGGCTAATCTGTTTGCGCATTGGTGAGACACTCTCAGCCAGTGATAGATAACACATTTTCAGTGAGTGAGTGAAAAAAAACCTTCTATTTACAGAATAGTGAAGGAAGACATTTAAATAGTAACTTCTCTTTTGCTGCGTCCTTGTGCAGCGTACAGACACAAGGTTAGGACACTCCAGACTATGCTTAAGAGAGTTGTCCTAAGCTTGGCACACAGCAGCTAGGACTGCTAATGTTTAAATGATGTATACACTTGAAATCACATGTTTAAGCTGTCTTTCTTGGATATGGTGCACTATGTATAAAGTTGTTTCTTTCTGCAGCTTACATTCTCTGACTACTTGCTAACTCTGAAAGCCTTCTCCCACTAAACTCCTAAACCATGCATGAAAAATTGACCTTGATTTATTCTCGCTTGATTCCTCACTGTTCTTTTTCAGAGTGGCCCTCTTTTACCTTCCATCCTCAGCATTCTTTATTTTCTGAGTATAGCCTCCTCTCTGTCTCATGCCTGCCTGCTTCCGTCCTTTTTATTGTTATTTCTGCAATTGGCTGATACCTCATTATATAGATCACAACCTCTCCTCTTTAAATCGCAATCCCTGCAGCCTTACATTATCAAATCTCCACCAGCCTATCTATCCCACCGACCATTCACCTGAAATCACATAGCCCCTACTAATAACCACACCTACCTGGCTTTAATAGATCACAAAGTACCTGGAGTAAATGGATGCAACTTTTCTTGAGAGCACATGACTAACCACAATAACCAACAATAAACACTGAACTAACCACTAACACTAACCCTAACCCTAGCCTTGAGTTCCGGAGTAGAGTGCTACTCACCGTAAAGTGCTTTGACGCCTCCTCAGGGGTAGTAAGCACTATATAAATCCAATTACAATGAGTTTGGTCTTGCATAAGACAGCCACATGAGACACCAGTTGCAATGTGTTGCCCATTCAAATTCTAAAGTTAGGTGGTGAACGTTGCTTGTTAGGTCCATGCAGCCGTGGCACATAATTATCACAGTTCATGCCAGACTTTTTTTGCCCAAACCAAATCTCCGGTGGGAGAAACCTGTTCGACCAATGTAAGCATATGGAAAACTGAAATTAGATGTGATACATATCGTCCAATAATGAGGGTTTACAAAAGATATGCTTATGTAGGAAAAAAAAACACAGCCCTAGTGAATTCTCACAAAGTTCTGACACAGTCGGTGTTCCCAAAATTCCCTGTGTCAACCTACCCACTAGCTTTCAACATTCCATGATGGCAGATTTTTCTGCACTGTTAAGTTCCTTTGTCAAGCATGTAGACCATGATTTATGAAACAGCTTCTCTCATCTTCGATCTTGCATCACTTTTTTTGCACATAGAGGTAAATCTTAAGTATATCAAGAGTTTTGAGAACTAGGTCCCCATTCATCAAACTATGTGAATTGATGACGTATGTTATAGCTGAAAAGTGTCCCTCTGAGCTTTGTAAAGTAAGGTTTGCAAGTTACAAAAATGCTGTTATTATTTTTGATACATATTTCAAGGCAAGGCAGATGTGCATGCAGGGTCTTTTACATTGCTGTCAGCATTCATCCAGTCCACCTTACTTTTTGCATAGCATAGAACTCTGAAAGTCCTAAGCAAGCAATAAGCTCTACTTTGTATGTGGCTCTTGTACATTTTGTTGCGGTGAACACTGCAGGTAGATAAAGGGCCAAGATTCATGAGCCTATTAAATCAAAGTGAACAGATGTTCAAGACTGCCAGTGTAGAACATTGCAGTATGTTGTCTCCTTCCCAATCTATTTTCAGATACAAAAAATAATGAATTGAAGTAAATTGTTTGCTTGTGGGATTGCAGTAGGGAAAGGAGCATAAATTGAGGGCAGTTTAATTACACTTCAAATCTCCAAACCCAAAAAGTGGCAGACATGGTGTAATAGGACATACAGCCCATTATGTTAACCACTGCAAACTACTGAGTGCGAACATTTGCCACAGACAGTAAGGCACTTAAAAATGTAAAGAGTCATGAAACACCTTAAACTAATTTTAAACAGTGGAGTTCACTTGATCTAAGCAAAGGGGTTCTGCGGTCACTAGGCCAGATTCAGCATGCTGTCTTTAAATTTCCAAGCAGGACACTTTTTTTTAATTCAATGCTCTCTTTGGTTCACATCAGAAACGATCGAAAGACAACCTTCTTCTCGCTTAATTTGATGATTGCAATTTTATGGCAGCTTCATGATGCACCCTGCAAAGATGAAAGTCCCTAACCATAGGCACAGCTGCCTCAATCCCCTGTTTGCCTTGGTTTGAGCCCCCCTCCCCTTTTACCCATTTACTGCTGTCATAAAAAGAACTAGGCTAAAACCAACAAGCATTTGCAAAGTCATTTTACGCTGAGCACACATTTAAAATGTGAAAACTAATGCAAAGAATGAGGGGGAAGTTTGCTTAAATCTTATTTACCATGGAGCAAAAATTATGCAAATGAATAGACAGTTTGATTTGGGGATATGGGCCCAGTTTTAAGGAAATTAGAAAGTCATTTTAGAGAATGTTTCCCTTCTGCATTTAGGAACTCTGCCATGTTGAACGTCTGTATTTTAATTAGACATCTAGTAAAATTAGTTCCATCAAATAAGATGTAATTGTACTCTCTCTGGTTCACTGGAGCAAAATAAAAGAGTGCGCAGCATGCTGTAATGCACAATTTAAACTGCCAAAAAGTATAATAATAAATGCAGTGTATTTCGTTAACTGGAAGTAAAGTATAGAGCTTACAAATAAAGTAATATCTGACATATCCCTTACTATTTAGACTGCGCCTAAACCACACTGACACCGAAAACTAAAGTACATAGATTTGCTGAAGAAATATGAGGCAGAAAAGGGATTGCAGAAGCATAATCCAACAATTGTGGACAAGGGAGTAGCCAGAAAATAAAAATTCCCCACTTGAACCATACATCTACTCACACAGAGCATATGAGGCAAAGAAACCCTACCCATTTTAGGAGAGTTACCGTCACCCTTTGATCGTCCATATATCCATATACACATACATCCTTTCACAGATTCACCCATCAATATGTCCACATTTCCTATCCATACTTTCACCCATCCATTATTTCTCTCATTCACCCTATAAGCTATGGAACCTTCTGCTCTTTTATTCATTCTCTCACCTTTCCATCTATCAATCTTGTGATCCACCTTCCTTTCACCTCCCATTCTTTCTTTCCTCCATTTACCCATCTTTTGTCTTTCATCATTACTTTTTCTTTTTACCCTTTCTCTCATGGTTACTTTTTCTATTTGACCCGCTGTATTGTCCCCTATATTCGTGATTTCATCCTTGTTCTTTCTCTCTTTCCTTTACTATGCCTTCCTGCTCACCTCCCACAACCCTCTGTCATTTTTTGCCTAACAGTATTATTTATGAGCACTTTGTCTCCAGATCTGCAGACAGAGGAGGCCCAAAAACAACTAACTTTTACTGTGTCCCATTACACCAACCCATGGCACTCTGTGGCAGCCCCTGTGGTTCTGCTGCTCTGTGGTTCAGCTGCTTACGTAGGGGGTTCCTTACATCCCTGATGACCGGAAGAGAGGTAGCAGAACAGTGGAGTTTTACCAGCTTTTCTAAAAGCCAAAATAAAGAGCAGGATTATGTGCTGAAGCAGCTTTGATCGCTCGACAAGGGCCTGAACACACAATCCCCTACCGCTCTGTGACTTGCAGCTGGAGGACGGTTGTATCAGAATGTGATGCCCCTGGGAACAAACAGTGTTCCAAGCAATCCTTTTAGAGAAGACCAAGGAGGCTAAAGCACTTAAAAGATAAGGAAACTATTTCAAAGGCGTACTTTTCGGTTGCAGCTCAGTGATACAAAAAAAATAACCAATCACTGTCATCCAAGTACATTTGTATATCTTCCTCAGGGAAACGTCAAGTGCAGTGGGGAAAGAGGTGATCCTTGAGGCAAACCACCACAGGCGATTCTGAGACTGGTAACTCTCACTTCTTTACCTGCTCGTGCTATCACCTTCTCCTTATGAAGGAGGAGGCGCCACACAAGTACACTTGTTTGCTGAGACATATGAGATTCCTGTCAGTTCAAAAGCAGGCATGATCTGAAATATCAAAAGCAGCAGACATACCTAAAAGAAGAAGAATGGCATGAGGATTCGTGTCAGTACTGTCAAGCATACCCTTCCAGGAAAAAGCAAGCCTGTGTCTGTGCCATTCCAGGCATGTGAAGAGTGGATGAGGAACTAGGGGGAAAGGCCGAAAATGATGTGCTGATTGTTACCTCATGATTAAAGCTTTCTGATTTTCTAGAGGTACGTCTTTGTGATTCATGGTGTTTGTGGGGATACAGCTCCACAGCTCAATGTGTGGCATATTTGTTTCAGCTTTCACATAGTTACCAAGGGTTCTCTTGAGCTTCAGATGCTTACAGGAATCACATATATTATCCTGGGATTCCTTACAACAGAATCAAGTGCAACCGGCGCCAATGAGCCAATATATGTCATGAACTCTGGTTTATGAGATATATGATTAAACCTCTCTGTAGGAAAGTAGGATCTGTGTCTATGGTTACCCCCACTTTTTGCCTGGTGTGGGAGGGTATGATTCCAAGCACTGGAAGAGCCCTCCGTTAGGCTCTCAGTGTTCCTGGTACCAGCCTTCTAGACCCGGACAGCACAAAATGGTTGCTGCCGACCAGAGGCACGATTCTGTCCTCCTGCTGCTGAGCCAAGATCGAACAGGGGAAGGGTGAACAATAGGCATCCTGTCACAGGGAGGTGTGACCACCTCCCAGATAGGATTTAGTGTATTGGGGCCGGGTGGGTGCACTTGCCAGGGCCACTCAGCCTGCATGAGGGGCACATTTGGTGTCCCCATGCATAGTCCAGTTCAAACCAGCTCTGGGAGCTGTTGGCTCCCGCTTTGGCATGAAACTGGACAAAGGAAATGGGAGTAACCTCCCCCCTGTCCAGACCCTCCCCTGGGAGGGTCCCCTGAATTGTCCCAACCCTTTCCTAAGGGTACTTGAGGGCTTACCTGTGGGTGGATCCCTAGATTCGTCGTGGGACAAGATTCAGATCAGACACCACTTCTTCTTCTACCGTCTGGGCACTCTGTACTTCCCTGGACTTCGTTTGGGCTCGACTTCGTCTCCCTTCCAGTCTGCTGCATCGTCTGTGCCTGTGCACCATACAGGACCCTTCCAAGGCCTGTGGGCATCAAAGACACCTGAAGGAATCTCCCTTGGAGTGAAGGAGTCACTCCACTGCATTCGCAGGCACCACAACTAAGTCGACCAGTCTGCTGATCCAGATCTCCTCTGACTCCGTAAGGTTCTGCAACACAGGTGGTGGATCTCCAAAGCTCCCGAGGCCTGCCCTGCCCTCTCACCAAGTTTGAGGCCAGTATCCCTCGTGGGGGTTGCAATAACTGAACCCCTGTGCACCGCATCAACTTGCAGTTGCAAAGGCTTGTTGACTTCCTTCCAAGAAGATCTTTGTGCTCCAAGTAGCCCCAACCTCGAGCACCTCCAGTGACTAGAATCTTTGGCCATATCGCATTTTTGTGCATCGTTGCCTGCATCTTTTGGTGAGCTGCTTGAGGTCCTCTCGCGACTCCAGTGCCTCCGGCTTGTGGGTCCATTTGAGAGTTACCTTTGTTACTTTTGGGCTCCTCTGATTGCTCGGGGCCAGCCCTGACTAACCTGCTTGTGGTGAGTCCCCTGGACCTTGCTGGTCCCGACATTACACCTTCTTCAACTTCTGCATGGGGTGCATTTGCCAAGGCTTGTTGGTGCTCCAGCCGGACACCTACCCCTCAGCATTTGACATCCGATGTGGGACAGCTCATGAATGGCTCCTGGTCTTCCTCAGCATCACCTGGTCCTCACAGCTGCAGAGTCAAGGTCATCATCAACTCTCCTGCAACTCCTGACATTGGTGGGCATTCATCTTCCAGATCTTCTGGTCACTCCTGAGTGACATAGACTCTGTCCCCTCTGCCTGCAGGTACCTCTCAACTGGAATCCACCTTCGGATTCCACCGGACACTTTCTCCTTCGTCAGCAGCAGCATTTTCCTGAAGTCCTCCATTGTGTTTAACGGTTTCCGACACCACTTCCCACCTATGCACCGGCTTCCCTGGTGTAGGTAAAATGGGTACTAGGGTATCCACGGGTGGGGTGGCACTCCAACCTTCTGACTTCCACAGGGTTTCTTCAGGGTCCACTTGGAAGGGTCCTTAATCTTTTAAAATCCAACCGCGACTTACACGTAGAGTTGTACGGAGCACGCGGTCGTGTTTCCACACTGCACACGCTCCTCGTGGGGTTCCTAGTCACTCACATTGGGTGGTTCCTTGGATTCCCAGCACTTCTATGGCCTCTCGACATTGTCTTTTACCCGAGTTGTGGTTCTTATACTGCTTTCTTAGTATATGGTGTGGTCCCCCCCTGGGGCCCACTGTGTATTCTGTGCTATTTACAGTATTTCAATGCAAAGTATTGTGTGCATTGTGATTATCTCCAGGTAGGAGATACCTAAACGTGTTAGAAATTATTATATAATAAATACATATTTTTATAAATACCTTGTGTGGTTCTTTTTCACTTAATCTATACTATAAGTTTGCATTCTGGTAAACAAGCTGCTTTACAGGACTAAGCCTGAAGGCTGCTCTCCACAGCTACCACTTAGAGAGCTTTCTAAGGTTGTCTAAGACCTCCTAAATCACCATAATGGTTGTCTGGACTGGTGCAAGGTGCCCACTTACATTAGTGGACATCATATAGCAGGCCAGCTTCTCACACTCTCCATTGACCATATGTTGGCTTATTGGAGTATTTGCATATTCACTCATACATTCAGTCGCCCACTCACTAATTCAGCCCCACTTTTTATCTTGCTACTTTACTAAGTCTCACACAGATTGACAATTTCAATTATTGTCACTCATTCAACATAACAGGCAATTTTGTAGAGCACTCATTCACCTACAGAGGATTTATTGGTGCTATTGACAAACAAAGGATGCTTATTGTAAGCCAAGTCATTGGTACACTCGTTATCGGCATCAGTGGATGAATGGCTAAGCTGTCATGCTGGATTTGAACCTGTGACCATGGAGTCAACACAGGTCACTGTAGTGAATGAATTAGGCCACTAATTCACTGAACCAGGCTATTACCACTTACTCACTATCTATAACATCTATTTAAAAAACAGAAGCCTTTTGGATGTATGGAAATAAAAACTTTCTAAGTCCTCTGTTGAGAAGCAACCTAAATTATGAAGTATGTCTGCCTTCCTGCTCTCACTTCCATGAAGCAAAGCAGAATTGCTTTTGGTTAAAGGGAGCTGCATGTCAGCAGCTACCTTTGGCCAAAAGCAATGTCAGCTCCCGCAGGAGATGGGGAGCCAGCAGGGACTGCGGGGGCATTGGGGCTCCCCCTGCTATCCCCAACATTGAGGCCAGGCCCTCAGGAAGGGGTTCCCCGGGGCCAAAAGTGGCCCAGGGAAGGGGGGCGACGCAGCCATCTCCCGTAGGAAGCGGGGCACGCGGCCCCCCTTCCGTATAAATAATAAAAAAATCAACTAAATGAGGCCAGGCCCCGGGGGATTGGGTCCCCGGGGCCGAAATCAGCCTCTGGAGGGGGGCCGCGCAGCCCCCTTCCAGTTTAAAACAATAATAATTAAAATGGGTCAGGCCCTGGGGGATGGGGTCCCCAGGGCCCACAAAATATTAAGAGAAGGTGGGCCACACAGCCACCCTTCTAACAATAATTTAAAAAAGCAGAAGCCGGCATCTCGCCGGAGGCCCTGCCCCCTCCCTTCACCACTGTGCAAACGCGCCACCTGGCGCATTCTGGATTGGGGGATTAAGTCCCCTAGAATCTTAAGGGTCCTTAGGGGCCAACTAGCCCACTATGTACCTCCAGTAAGTCCCACACAGTGGGATTGCTGAGAGGTGGTCCAAGGCCACGCCCCTTTTTACACCACTCTGCAAACGCGCCTCTTGGCGCATTGCTGGTGGGGTGATGAGGGACCTCAGGACTAAAGTGGACTTCATCCCCCGAGCAGCAGTGCACCAGGAGGCACGTTTGCAGAGTGGTGTAAAAAGGGGGCGTGGCCTTGGACCAGTCTCAGCAATCCAGCTGTGTGGGGCTTACTAGGGATAACAAGAGGGCTAGTTAGCCCCCAGGGACCCTCAGGATGCAAGGGGACTTCATCCCCCAACCAAGAGCGCACCAGGAGGCACTCTTGCAGAATGGTGGAGAAAGGGGGGGTGGCTTGTGTCCATGTCTCAGCAATCCCACTATCTGGGGCTTACTGGAGGTGTCAGGTAGGCTAATCGGCCCCTAACGAACCCCAGCAGTGGAGGGGGCTTTAATCCCCATCCAAGAGCACGCCAGGGAGCGCGTTTGCAGACTGGTGGGCAAAGGGGGCGTGGCCTGCTTTGAGAACTTAGCAATCCTGCTGTGTGGGACTTACTGGAGGTAATAGGAGGGGTAGTTGGCCCCCAAGACTGTCCTTGGGGGCCAACTACCCCTCCTGTTACCTCCAGTAAGTCCCACACAGTGGGATTGCTAAGAGATCTTTGGAGGCCATGCTCACCTTTCTCCACCACTCTGCAAATGCGCCTCCTGGCACAGTACTGGTTGGGGGATGAAATCCACTTTACTCCTGAGGGACTTTGGGGGCTAAGTAGCCCTCCTGGTACCTCCTGTAAGTCCAACACAGCGGAATTCCTGAGCGCTGGTCGGAGGCCCAGTACCCTTGCTGCACCACTCTGCAAACCCGACTACTACGTTATAGTTAGAAATTAGCATTTAAAAAACTTTAGAAATTCACTGAAAAAACCATAGGTTTCAGGGACGTTATAGTTAGAAAATAGCATTTAAAAAAAACCTAAGACATTCACTGAAAAAACCATAGGTTCCAGGGACGTTATAGTTAGAAATTAGCATTTAAAAAAACCTTAGAAATTCACAGAAAAAACCACAGGTTTCAGGGACGTTATAGTTAGTTGGACATTTCACTCGTATAAAACCAAAGAAATTCGGCCGTTATAGTTAGTTGAGCTAACTATAACTCGCGCCCCCGCAATGCACTGCTGATGATGTCACATATTACATCACTCATGACATGGTCAGTGACATCACTGATGACATCACTGATGACATATCAAATGACATCACTGATGACATCACTGATGACATCACTGATAACATTATCCATTGGCTGTGTGTTTCTGAAAAATTTAAGTATGTTTTATATATATACACGCCAAGGTGTATTGAAGAATGAGTGGGTGTATGAGTGACTGAATGGCTGATTTAGTAGGTACGTGACTGACTGTATAAGTGAGTGATTAAAAGTGTCTTACTGAATGCATCGTTGAGTGACTAAAATATGTGAATGTCTGTATCAGTCTGTTAGTTGGTGTGTAAGTGGCAGCATGGGTTGGTGAGTAGTTACATGAGTGTCTATATGGGTTAATGATTGGTGGTGTGTGTATAACTGTATAATGAGTACATGGCAGTGTGATTGATTCTTTCGGTGACTGACTAGGTGTATGAGTAACTCTATGGATGAGTGGCGGTGTGTGAGTATCTGTATAGGTTGATGAGTGCATATATCAGTGGCTACATTGATGAGTGACTGCATGTATGAGTGACTGTATGGGTGAGTGGATGTGTGTGTAGACCTATGAATCAGTGAGTGGGTATGTACTAACTGGTATTGGTGTGTCTATGGTTTCGAGAATGGTAGTCTGTATTTTAGAGGGGGTGTATCAAAGGTTATATTAGGGTGAGAGGAGGTGCATTAGATATTAAGTGGATGATGTCATCAGTGATGTCACTGACCATGTCATGAGTTATGTAATATGCGATGTCATCAGCAGTGCATTGCAGGGGCGCGAGTTATAGTTAGCCCAACTAACTATAACGGCCGAATTTCTCTGGTTTTGTATGAGTGAAATGTCCAACTAACTATAACGTCCCTGAAACCTGTGGTTTTTTCAGTGAGATATATATATATATATATATATATATATATATATATATATATATATATATTAGGGACTGGCAGTCGCCTGTAGGTAGTTATTGTTACGACCTAATTTCCATAGGAAAAGCATGTTTTGTTTTTCTAATAACTTTCAAAACTAGTTTGCTACTCACATCAACTGCTGTGTGGAAAGTTTTGGGGTGATTTGTCAAGTTGGGACCGAGAAAAAGGGATGGTCCCAAAACTCCTTTTCCCTGTGCAATTTCTCATTGGAATTTTAGACATGACCACTGTCACAACTGCTGGATGGAATTACACCAAATGTGGCAGAAAGCTAGCTCTTGGAAAAGAAAGAGCCCTTTTTGCAATTTGGTGTAAATCCCTACAGTAGTTTTGAAGTTATTTAAGAAAAAAGAAATATAGATATATATGGAGGAAAATCCTCAGTTGATCCAAAAGATCTCATGCGGAGATCTGATTGGCTGCTAACACTTCAACCAGGAAGTGTTGGCAGCCATCTTGGCACTCAGACTCAGCCGAGTCCCAGGAATTTAAAAAAATCAATAGAAGGGGTCAGTGTAGGAATACCCTGATACCCTAGGTCTGGTGGTGGGGTCTGTATGGGTCCCCACCAGGGCCAAAATCATTTGAAAAAAATGTTTGCAGTGAAATTGCAGAAGATTCATGAATCTCTGCAAAAATATTTTTTTAAAACAAGCGCAGTCTACAGCACTTGTTTAAACTTCAGCCCCCGGGTGGGCCAGGGCCCAGGGAAAAATGCAAATAAGTATATTAGGGAGGGGGCGCTTACGGCCCCACCTCAGCCCATGGCCAGTTTTGGTTCAGTGGACCTCCACCTCTTCGGTGCCAAGCCAAGGTAAATTACGGGGAGGGGGCCATGTGGCTCCACTCCCCAGGCCATTTACGACCCCATGGAACACTACCTCCCAGGGCAACATCTACGTTTACAAGGGGAGGGGGACAACGCAGTCATCACATCGCAGTTCCTTTACAACGCGGTCGTTACAACGACTGTGTTGTTAGAACCCGATGCCTTTACAACACAAGTCATTAGATCGACTTGCTGTAGGGGGCGCTCTAACATAAGGAATAGTATAATTTACTATTCCAACACCTTCCCTACTGTTGCGCAGGCTGGAGTTGGAATAGGAACGTTAAAAAAGCCCTATAAATTCACTGGAAAAAACAAAGGTTATAGAGACGTTATAATTAAGAAATAGAATTAAAAAAATCCTTAGAAATTCACTAAAAAACAAAGGTTACAGGGACATAGTTCGGTTCAGATTTTACATGCACAAAACCATAGTCATTCAACAGTTATAGTTATACTTATCTCAAGAAACTATAATTCGTGCCCTAAGGTAACTATGAATCGCTCCCTCGACAAACGATCAAACAATGTTACAAATTACAAAATGAGGGTTCAACATTTTAATGCTATAATAAAAATTCTCAACTTAAGAGCATCTCCTCCTTGAAATCATGGCTTGATGTACCGGATTACATTATTAATCGCCCAATACATCAAAGAGAAAAATTCATAATTTTGGCATATTTAATGCATTTCAAGAGCAGTCTTTAAATGCAGGGCACCCTGAGGACTAAGTTTAAATTGGACTTTTAGAGAGAGACAGACGTAGCAGAGAGAAATTGCATGCTAGAGGGAAGACTAGTTGCAAAGTGTTCACTAAGTGAAATGTGAGAAGGTGCATTTTATATTTTTATCTTGATTGTGATATTGTACAAAAAAACCTCAGGGTGCCGATATTGATTGGGGGTGGCCTTTTCGATTCAACAAGGATCTTAACAGAAAATGGGTGTCGCACCTGCTAAAATGCAGGTTAATGTGCCAATAGTCAAGCAATCTTAAAGAGAAACATAACATTTCCTCTAATTGTTTTCTGTTCAGTAACTGGCCAAGTGTTTCACAGACATCTTTTAAATCAGCATAAAATATTCAAATGAGAGATAAGCCCCATTCTCAAATGTAATGATCTGTGGAGCTACTTTTCAATTTGGGGCCAAGAGAAAGAAAGCGATAAAGTGGTTGTGGTGCAAAATGCTATGCTATGGTGAAATTTAGAAAATATAATGAGTGCTGTGTATTCCTGGCCACCAATCGTTGCCACAGAGATTCTTTTCCCTTGTTTTTAAGTACCTGTTCAGATCTTAATGTGCTGTTAGGCCTGTTAGCCTTAGGGTGGTCTTCCCCCCAAACGTTATGCCTGCATTCTCCATTTTTTTAATCTCGTTTTTGCTGGCCTTAGGACTTTGTACACTTTACCACTGCTAACCAGTCCTAAAGTGCATGTGCTCACTCCTTAAAACATGGCAACATTGGCTCATCCCAAATTTGTAAATTTAATTTACTTATAGACCCCAGTAAAGTGGTACTACATGTACCCAGGGCTTGTAAATTAAATGCTACTAGTGGGCCCACAGCACTGATTGTGCCATCCACTCTAACATGTCTCAGGCCTGACAGTGCAGCTTGTGTGTGTAGTTTTTAAACTGCCAATTCAACCCGGTAAAATAAAACGTTTGACAGGCCAAAACCTTCCTTTTTAATATGTATGGGTCACCTCTAGGTTAGGTCTGCCTAGTGACTACAATGGAAAACCTTTAGAAGCTTCTCCCACCTTCCAGATGAAGGGTACCAGGTATAAATATTGGACTTCAGACACCACCTCCTCAGTAAACCTCTGGACCTGTGGATTATCTGCCAGGAAGAAGGACTGCTGTGCTGCTAAAAGGACTGCCACTCTGCTGTTCTGCTGTTCTGCTGTGCTGTCAGCTGCCCTCTTGCATCGGTGAGAAGGACTGAACCTGCATCTGTTTAGCCCAGGACCCCAAAGTGACTCCAAGGGCTGATTTTGCTGGTCTCCTCACTACAGCCTCAGGCACAGAAGGCTCCAAAAACCTTGAACCTAGCACCGGGATTCTGCCATATGTGAGTCTACACTGACAAGTGGTGCCCCCGAGTCCTGGACCCTTGGAAGTGGGCCTAAGGTGCTCTGCCATTCTCTGCTGATCCAGCAGAACCAATGCATCAACTCTGCTGCACGGCCCAACCCCAAGTAGAACTGACGCATCGCCACCGCTCAGTCGGTCTCCCCTGTCACGAAGGCCCACATTGCATCGCAGCCCGCTGCCTCATCGGAACCACCGCTAAGAGGCGCTTTCTCGCATCCATCGTCAACGGCATCCTCAACGATGAAGCCGGACTCCGCATTACAGATCCTCGGAACTGACACGTCACCCCGACTATGTGACGCATCGTTGACACCTGACTTTGCATCGCAAGCTCTCATCGATGGAATCCTCAACGACGACGCAGGACCTCGCATAGCAGCCTTGCCACATCTCTTCAGCTGCGAAACGCATCTTTGACAAGGACCCTTGCAACATTTAGCAAACTTGGATTTAAGGTACTTTGTTCAGTGGGCCTAACTGGGTCACTGTCCATCGTGGTTGACTAAAATTGTGCACTTTTCCTGGTATGGTGCAACCAGGTACCCAAGTTTGCACTTTGTGCTTTTTGGCACTGTTTTCACTGGCCTCTTTAGACCAGCATATCTCTGGTTCTCCTGATTGGATTTTTGTCACTTTGGTCTTCTATTATTTATTAAAAGTTGCTCTATTTTTCAAATCTGGTATTGAATCCTTTTGTGGTGCATATTCACTGTGTTACTGTTTGACGGGTTACACAAATACTTTACACATTGTCTCTGAGTTAAGCCTGACTGCTCTGTGCCAAGCTACACTAGGGATGAGCACAGGTTAATTTAGGGTTTACTTGTGGCTTCACCCTGACAAGGATTGTTGCTTCTACTTGAGTAGGGTTACACCCTCCTCAACCAGTAACCCAATTTCTTACAGCTGCCCTTGTGACATCATTGTCCATCGCAAAAAATTATTCATGCAAGGCCCTCCATTGCTTATTTCATAATCCATTTTCCACAGTATGCCGCCCATTGGCTATGTAAGATCACATGTACTGTGTTGTAAGTGTATAAAAGTGTATTAATCTGTATTCTCAATCAGTCAAAATAAAATAGCTGATGGGAGAAAAAGCTCCCTTTACCAAAACGATTCAAGTATTTCTTTTGGGGGGAATTCGCACATTTCTACGAATCCAGGTTCAGGGAACTGCAGGAATTAATGACTGACAGATCTCTGTAAATTATCCTCTTCATGCCTAACCTGAGACTCTTTTAAAAGCATATTTCTTAAAAACTACTGAAAAGATTTACACCAAATAAAGTAAAGGCACTTCATTTTGTAAAGTTTTGCCATCATGCCAAATTTAGTGTAATTCTGTTTAGTCGAAGAATCTTACGGGTATTAAAATGGGTAATGGCACTTGTGGGAATCTCTCCTTTTCTATGCTTCCATTAAATGGACCTGCATGAGTCCTGCCATGAGTAACTCAATGTGGATGTACTGTTTTTTTGGAACGTTTTGTGCATATTTGTCGAATGGTGCCAAAGGTATTATATAACTTAAAAAAAAGCCTTTACAATGGATAATGTGGTCTAACTAATACTATGCAGAGAGAGAGAGAGTGTGTGTGTGTGAGTGTGAGTGTAAGTGTGTGTGAGTGTGTGTGTGTACATATATTCACTGAAAAATCAAAGGTTACAGGGATGTTATCGTTCGGAAATAGAATTAAAAAAACCTTCACTGAAAAAAAACAAAGGTTACAGGGACGTTATACTTTGGCTCAGATTTCACACATATAAACCATAGAAATTCAGCAGTTATAATTACCTGAGCTAACTATAACTTACACCCCTGCAATGCTCTGGTTATAACCTCACATATTACATCACTCATGAAATAGTCAGTGACATCACTGATGGCATCTCAGATGGCACCACTGATGACATCATCCACAGAACCACTCACACACCCACTCACACTCTCATACAACCTCTCATAAACCCATCACACACCACACAACCACTCACATACCCATTCACAAACCCATACAACTACTCACACACCCAGTCACTCATCCATAGAGTCACTCACACACCCAGTCACTCATACAGCCACTCATACAACCACTCACTCACCCATAAAGCTACTCACACAATCACTCACTCACCAATACAGCCACTCACACAGCCACACAGTTGCCCATACAGCTACTGACACTTATTCACCCATACAGCCACTCACACACTGACTCACTCACCCATACAGCCTCCCAACTCCGCCACTCACTCACCCATAAAACCACTCACTCACCCACACAACCACTTATATAACCATTCACACATCCATACAACCACTCACACATCCGCTCACTTACCCATACAGCCACTCACATAGACAGTCACTCTCCAATACAGCCACTCACACACCAACTCACTTAACCAAACAGCCACTCAGTCACCCATACAGCCACTTGAACACTCAGTCACTCACTCATACAGCCACTCACACATCCATTCACTCACCAATACAGCCACTCACTCACCCATATACCTACTTACACACCCACTTATACATCCATTCAGCCACTCACACACCCATACAGCCACTCAAACAC
Organism: Calotriton arnoldi; assembly: GCA_963921515.1. Lineage (NCBI taxonomy): Eukaryota > Metazoa > Chordata > Amphibia > Caudata > Salamandridae > Calotriton > Calotriton arnoldi. The sequence continues at coordinate 180,911 of CAWUFW010002647.1, forward strand.
CCACTCACACACAGATACACAAAGTCACACAGCCACTCACATAATATATGTTAGAAGTAGTATAACCATTAGGAGTACACAAAGTATACTAATGTTACTTTTGTAGTAGCTTAGTATATATCTTTTTAGGTCCAATACATATACCCCTTTTGGCCTTTGAAGTAGACAATCTTCAAAGGATTGTCTTTGTAGTGCACAAGGTCTTGTCCTGCATGGTCTTGGCTGCTGGCACACCCCAGGGGTGACAGCACTGTGAGATGCCAGGCACAGCCCTATTTAAGTGTATATGATAACTCATCCTACCACACTAGCTCAGGAAGGCCCATCAGTCTGGTGGTGGGCCATCAGAATATGCAGGGCACACCTCAACTTCCTTTGTGTGGCTGTCTAAAGTGAATGCACAAAACAGGCCCCTGTAAGTCTAAACCAAACATAGACTCTACAGGCAGGCAGAGGCATAGGATGGCAAAGCAAGAAAATGCCCACTTTTTTAAAAGTGGCATTTTCAAACACACAATTTAAAAACCACCTTTACCAAAATTTTGAGCTCAGAGAGACTAAAATCCAAATCTCTAGCTGTTCCCAATTTAAAGTTACACTGTAAAATGTTACAAGGCAGCTCCAATAATAGCCTATGGGAAAGTTAGTTCTTGCAATAGTGAAAAACTAAATTGACAGTATTTCACTATCAAGGCATGTAAAACACACTCTCTCACTACCTCTCACATACACTGCACCCTGCCCATGGGGGTACCTTACATGTAGTAAATGGGAAGGTTTGAGCCTGGCAAGTCGATGCACTTGCCAGTTCGACAAGGCAGTTTAAAACTGCACTCACAGACACTGCAATGGTGAGTCTGAGACAAGTTTATGGGTCTATTCATGTGGATGGCACAACCAGTGCTGCAAGCCCACTAGTAGCATTTGATTTACAGGCCCCAGGCACACATAGTGCACTTTACTAGGAACTTACCAGTAAATCAAGTATGTCAATCATAGCATTGATCAGCAGTGGTAAAGTGCCCGGAGTCCTAAAGCCAACAAAAACAGGTCAGAAAAATAAGGCGCAAAAGGCAAAAAGTTATGGGATAAACCTGCAAAAAGGGCCAGGTCCAACATGCTGCCTAAGAGGCGAGTTGCTATGTGCTGGATGCAGAAGCACACTCCGTCGATCACACAATGGCTACATGATGCAGCTTACTGCTGAGAATCGTCTGAGCAGTACACTGATACTATACATCCTTCAACCCGTCCAAAAGATTTATGGACCCCTTTACGCACCTACATCTGCAACACTGATTTGTCTACTCCACCTCATACGCAGTCCCCAAGATCTCCGGCAATGTCTCCATAAAAATGAGTGTCTGTATGCAGCAGGGGCGTAACTAGACCCGAACCTCGGGTAGGGCTAGAACTAAGCGGTGCTGGTTGGGCTACCATTTCGCACACTGGGAACCGATACAGCATTAGAATACATTTGGAGGGCCAAAAGTTCGGGTTTAGTGCGCTAACACATGGAAAAGACATATGCCCATGCCTGTTCTCTCCTGCAGTAGCACATTAAAGCCAGATTTTTGTCTTCGCCAATGCATTCCCTTGAAACACTGAGCACTGCTGAACTCAGAAAGGGTCCACCGGACCTGTGAGCATTGGATATCTGCAAGACGGTTGGTACCAGGTGAGTCCTCTGCATGTCAGAAATGATCAGCACTGAAAGCTTACTGGAAACGTGTAATTTCTAGTTAAAAGTAGCATGGACTGCATGATGATAACATGCTTCCAGGGAACAAGAAATATATGTTGGGGAATCTTCCAACGTGCCCAATAAAGGGCTCCCGCAGACATTGTGAAGAATAAACCAGAATAAAGAAAATCGTGGGAGCTTCTTCTAGCTGTCACAAAATGAGATGGGCTCACCAACAGTTGAAAAGGAAGGGGTATCCACAGAGAATAATAAGCTGGGTACATGTTCACTATGTAAAAGCATGCATGTGTTGATAGTTCTATAGCATGGACTTAACCCGAAAGCAACAGAGGGTTGCCCGTTATGGGAAGTGATGGAAAATGATGCAAGGTTGTATTCATAAAGTGGTGGTGTTACACCTGGCATCTTTTGGCGTGATTTCCTCTTTTTATTTCTGACCTCCTGTTTTTGACTGTGTGCTGCATTTAGTTTTTGCTGGTTTTAGGACTCTGGGCACTTTATACCTCTGAGCACTGCTAAAGTGCAAATTCTGCCTGTGTAAAATGTATTGGTGAATGGTTTATCCATGATTGGCATATTTGATTTACTAGTAAGTCCCTAGTAAAGGGCCCCAGGTGTGCCCAGGGCCTGTAATTTAAATTCTACTTTGATTGTGCCACTCACATGAGTAGCCCTGCAAACATGTCTCAGACCTGCCACTGCAGTGTCTGTGTGTGCAGTTCTAAACCGCCATGTCAACCTGACAAGTGTACCCTGTTGCCAGGCCAAACCTTCCTGTTACTACATGTAAAATACCCCTAAAGTAGGCATAAGGCAGTCCCATGGGCATGGGGCAGTGTATTTAAAAGTAGAACATGTGCTCTTGTATTTTACATGTTCTAATAGTGAAATACTACTAATTTTGTTTTTCACTATTGCAAGGCCTATCTCTCCCATAGGGTAACATGGGGATTGCCTTGAAATTTCTTTGAAGTGTACTTTTCCATTGGGAGAAGATAGAGAGTTGGAGTTTGGGGTCTCTGAATCCACAATTTAAAAACACATCTTTTGGTGAAGTTGGTTTTTAAATTGCATGTTTGAAAAGTGCACTTTTAGAAAGTGTGCACTATCTTGCTTAAACATCCTGTGCCTCTGCGTGTCTGTAGAATACATGTCTGGGTTGGCTGACAGTTGGGCTCTGCTGTATTCACTCTAGAAAGTCACACAAAGGGAGCGGAGGTGCGCCTTGCATATCCTGATGGCCCATCACCAGACTGATGAGCCTTTCTGAGCTACAATGGTGGGAGGAATGGTCACAGATACCTGAATAGGGTTGTGCCTATCCTCACACAAAACTGTCTCCACAGCCCGTAGTGTGTCTGGAGCCAGGTGAGAAAAAGTCAGGGTCTTGTGCACTGCAAAGACTTTACTTTGAAGTTTGTCTAATGCAAAGGCAGTATGAGTATCGGACCTCTAACATCCCAAAATCAGAACACTTCTGGACTGAGGACATTCTGCCAGGAAGAAGAGCTGGGTGCAGTAGGAGGGACTGCCACTCTGCCTGTTGCTTTGTTATGCTGACGTTCTGCTTGCTGCTTCTGTCCTTGGAAGTGAAAGGACTGGACTTTCTACATCCTGCTTCCAAGGTTCTCCAAGGGCTTGTGCATGCTTGCCTCCTATTATGAAATCTCATGGCCATCAAAGACTTCACCTGCCAGTGCCTAGGCTCTTCTACAGAGAGTCCTGAGTTGCCAGGTGTTGCCAAATCCAGTTCCTAGCCCCTTGGAAGTATAACTTGGTGATCTTAAGGAGAAAATCCAAGGATCATCTCTAAGCGCCTCTTTTATCGACACGTCACTGCAAATGATCGACGCATCACCACTGCCTGCACCGAAACATGGTTCCCAGTGGAAGCATCGACCATGGCTTCCACCACAGGCCCTAGCTTGCCGTTGCAGTGCATAAGAAAAATCACCACAGCGTGATTCCCAAGCACCATGTCACCGACGTCCGTGGCACCCACTCCGACTCAGACACAGCACCTGCTCACAGCTGAAGAATCTATGCAGTGCCTGCCTCATGCCTGCAAAAACAACGCAGTGCCTGCATCACTGCTGCTGCATTGATGCAGCGCATCTGAATTTTCAATGCATCGTCCCTCTACATTGACTCTTCATCGACACCGCATCGCAGTAAGGAACCAAGGCCGCGTGCCTGGAAACCAACGCAACCCCTACCCTGCCACTAAGGAACCGACGCATCACATCCCCTGCCCAGCAGTAAGGAACTGAAGCATCACCTCCCCTGCCATTAAGGAACCGATGCATCACCTCTCCTGTGTAGTAAGGAACCAATGCATTGCTTTGCGTCTCCGGCACCTCACCTCCCCTGCGCCTTGCACCATATTTTATTTTTGAAACATGTAGGGTACTTTGTGCTTAACCGAACGCATCCTTTGATTTCTATGAATTAAACTTGCTTAACCTTTTAAAAGTGACATTTTGACTTGTGTACATTGGATTTTTGTTGTTTTGGTCTTGTATCATTCAGATAAATATTGCCTATTTTTTTAACTGGTGTGGACTCCTTTTGTGGTGTTTTCACTGTGTTACTGTGTGTGGGTTCAAATGTTTTACACATTGCTTCTGAGATAAGCCTGACTGCTTGTGCCAAGCTACCAAGCGGGTGAGCAGGGGTTATTTTAGCTGTGTGAGTCCCTTACCTTGACTAGAGTGTGGCTCCCTACTTGGAAAGGGTGCAAACCACTGTCAACTAGAGACCCCATTTTTAACATTGGTGGTCAGCGATGAAGGTAGGACTTGTGTTTGTACTTTGCACACGGTTATTGGCGTACACTACTTCCATATCGCAGACTATTACACAGCCACATTCTGTTTTTAATTTTTCTCTTCTTTGCAACTCAAGTTTGATCCACAATCATGTCTCAGGCTGGTGAGCCATCAGTTGAAGCTGCAGATTTGGTGTTTGAGCTAAAGAGGTTGAAGGCCTTTATGGTACCTGAGCTCAAAAAGTTCTGCAATGAGTTAAAATGTCCTATGAGAGGCATCACTAAGAAGGAGGAGCTGAAAAAGGTGCTGAGGGCCTGGGTGACAGCAAAGGAGGCTTATGGGCACACAAAGGATGGGAATGATAATGTGGATATGGAGTAGCAGTTCCTGCAAGGGGATTTTGTTTATCAGGATCCGTTTGGGAGGAAGGCACCTTCCAGGGCAAGCATCAGTGTTTCTTCAAGAGGGCTGTCTCTACAGGAGCTGGAGGGCAGGCAGGAAGCTAGGAAGCATCAGATGGAACTGGAAAGGCTCAAGATGGAGTATGAGTGGGAGCTGGAACTAGCCAAACTCAACAGAGAGGCAGAAACAGACAAACTGGTCGTAGAGGAGAGCTCAAGAGCTGAGCTTGAAGGAGCTGGATTTGAAGGCCAAGTCCAACACAGATGGTGGCAGCATTTATTCAGTGCAGTCTGAGAGAAAGGTGTACATTCCTAAGAATGTAGGGAAAGAGAATACTAAGGAGGATGGTATCCAGAGGTGGTTTCAGGGGGCTATGAGGCAACTCTCCACATGAATGGGGGGTCTTGAGAGAGATTGGGGGCAGGATTGTGGACCTACTTCACAGTGGAGGGGAGGGACAAATTGCTAGCCTTAGGTAAAGCAGATGAACACAACTACACTGCCATGAAGGACGCCCTCACCACCAGTTATGGTCTTACCCCAGATAAGTACAGGGACAAGTTTAGGCAGAGCAAGAAACTTGATTCCGAGATATGGATTGATATATGGATTCCTTATGCAGAGCACTGGATGGTTGGGTGAAAGGCAGTGAGGTAACAGATTACCAGGGGCTGCACAATTTGATTATGTGGGAGCACTTGTCTAGTCTGTGTTTTCCAGAGCTGCACCAGCACTTGATGGACCCTCCACCCCCCCCACCACCCAGGAAGGTTGCTCAGGAGGCAGACCGGTGGATGAGAACCAAGGTCCACAAGAGGTTGTATGGGTGGAGACTCAGCCAAAGGTGAACAAGGAGTGGGAACAAGGATAAAATCAGGAAGTTCTCTAAAGGATCCCAAAATAGTTCCCAGGTTAAGGATTCCGAGCCCCCTGTTGAGAGAAAGAAGAGTTGGATCCAGCCATGGAAGCATGGAGGGAAGGTTCCCCTGAATTGCTTTGACTGTAGCCAGGAAGGAAACTTTAGAGTGAGTCCCAAGCGGGCACAGGCCCCCACCATTGGGCAGTCACCGGGGATGGCCAGTGTACAGCTTGGGGAGGAGTTGGTACCAGGTGGGTGTGGGGATTAATATCTGTCAATTGTAACTTGTTTGAATGGTGACTTCACTTCTGTTACTTAACGTTTACCTTCATATGAAAATTCAATAAATAAATACTTTAAAAAAACAATGGTCATATATTGTGGTGTTTTTCCTTTTGCTTTGTAAATGCAATGTTTTCCTGTGTTTATTTGAAACACTTTGGCTGTTTTGGTCATTGGTAACTTAGCAAAAAGGCTTTAAATATGCAAAAAACTAAAGTTGTATCAGACACTAAAACCATTAGTTTGAGTTGGAAGCTAATGCACGTGGTTGTTCAATGTTTAAATATTTGAGGGGTGGGTCAAATCCTATGACAAAGAGAGCGAGGATGAGCAACTGTGAGCAGGCTATAAGTAAATGCAATAAATACTAACTTTATTACAAGAAACAGAAACTATAATTTTTGACCAGATAATCATATTATCCTATGTGCATGAAAGTGGGAGTCTGAAATGGGAATATGGGACGGCTACAAATGTCAGAATCAGCCAGAGCACTATGTTCATATTGCATCATTTCCCTCTAAGGTCCTTATTATTAGTTGCACATAAGATACAGTAACTGTCTTATGTTATTATCAAACACTTACCAGCCATTACAAATGCTGTAACTGGAGAGGTGAATAGCATTCTGCCATCAGTGTTTCTGTTTGGATTCTCACACATTTTCACCAGGATATTGTGCCTGATCTAACCTAAGACCGTATATTTAAAGCAGTTTTGGCACCGCTAGAGCACTGGTGCTGTGGAAATTGTCTCTGAACATTTTCTAAGTCCCACCACAAAATGGGACTGTCGGAGGGATGGGCGGAAACAGAAGTGAGGAGGCCGTATTGGACTAATAATGAGTGTTTTTATTCTAATTGATTACTCGGTTTATACAGGCAGCTGTTGTTCTGGAGTTAGAGTACAATGCCCTTTGTTAGAGATTCAAAAACAAATAAGCGTGCGTTTTTTCACGTTTTCCTCTTCTCTGGTTTCTTCTAGGTGCTTCTTTGTCTTGAAGAAGGGATCCCAGGAGGCTTGCAGAGGGGCAGAACAACACAGAAAGGAGCGGTAAGTATAATTATTACATTATCAATACTCTTTCACCACACCCAAGTGGAGGAAATAATGCCCAAGTGAAGGAGAAGTCAAAAAGAGAAAGAAAATATGTACACTCATATATATATTTCTGTTTTCAGCTCCCCATTTTTAGCTTGTTTATCACTTTCCCTGAAAACGCTATGGGGCCTTTCATGAGGGAGAAAAAAAGGGGGGGAGGGGAGTGCTCATTGTGGTGGAAAAAGGTGTACTTGAAAAAATATATATAAGGCAGAAAGAAAAACAAATGCACGTTCTTTTCTTTTCTTGGCAAGAGTCCAGGGCCTTCATTAAGTGGGGGTGTGGGCAAAACTCCGGTTTACAACCCGCTGCCTTGACCCACTACCCAACCTTCTCCCTTGTACCCCGTATCACGTACCGCCTTAAGCCGCAACTGTCCAGAGTTGCGGCGGCTCCTGCGCTTTCTCCGGGGACCACCACTCTTCAGACCACACGTCAGGAATCTCCCTGGCTTCAGCGTCTTTGGTGGGGGTATCGTCCTCGGCAATGTCTCTGCTGTTGGTTTCTTTCTTGGCCGCTAAGTCTCCAACGGAAACCTCTTTAACGGTGTTCACCTCCTTGTCAGTTTCTCGCTCCTTGTTGGCACTCTCCTCAACGGCGTCCTCCTCCCCTCCAGCGTTCTCTTCCTGTTTGTCCCTCGTCTGTGTTTCCGTCTCCTTTTCTCCCTCCTCTCTCGTGTCTGATTGGCCCTTGTGTATCACACCTTTGTTGCGTGGCTGGTCCGACCGCCGAATTGCGGCGTCTCCGCCCTGTGGGATTGAACGATAGTCCTTTTTTATTGTCTGCTTCTTTTCCCAGCCCTCTTCATCGTGTCTCATGAAGCATGGAAACCACGGAAGCGGCGCGGTAGGTAAGTCAAGGGTTCCAGGGGAAGGTTGAGGTGTTTTCTCACAGGGACTCAGTTGTTTCTTTAGAGGTACTGAGAGCCTCGACAGGAATGAAGCTGAAATGCAGTCCGATGCTGTGGAACAACCAGTTCAATACTTGTTCCAGTAGGTCCTTCAAAGGCTCCGGAGAGAAAGTTTTAAAAAGTTTCCAAACTTTCTTTTAGTGCCCAAACAACCACAGGACTAAAGGGAATGCACTTAAGTGACTCTAAAGGTGCCTGGCAGAGGCCAACAGCATAGTCCAGTCCAGGTCATGTTACCACTGGTCAGATGGCCATTTTAGTAAAAAAAATCCTCTTACACTTTGTTGGCTCCCTGTAGCCACACAGGAGGTCTGCCAATAGAGCCCTTGGAATTCACTTCTTTGTACTGGTTACCAGAAGAAGTATATCCAGTCCTTCTTGGCCTCTCTCAGGTCACAGATAGTAGGTCCAGTCCTCTTCTGGTCTTTCACAGGCACTACTGCAAACAATGCAAGAATGCCCCTCACTCTGAAAATGCGACATGGTAACTCCTTCTCCCCTAGTGCAGAGCATGTGTGCCCATCCAGAGGTGTGACTATGGTATTGAGCAGTCCCCTCACTCAAAACCATTTCTGGTGGTAGATTTCCTGCTACTGAGTTTGGTGCCAGCCTGCATATGGGGGTAAAGTCTGACTCGTTTCAACTGCTCCTAATATTAACTTGTGACAGGGCATGGCATTTGAAGTTAATGACATTTCTGGGTAAAATATGCTGCTGACAGGCTAAACAGGGGAGGCCTGAAGCAATGTTTTCACTGCCACTTTAGTGGATGGCACAACAGGTCCTGCAGTTCACAGATGGCATTTAACTGTCCATGCCAAGGCTGTATTTCTGCTCCATTTACTATGGCCTATAAAAAAGTTCATTGCACCACTCAGGTTTAAGCAAATTTTGATATTTAAAAAGGAGAAGCACATGCATGTCACTCCTGTTTAGCAGGTGTAAAGTGCACAGAGTTGTAAGACCAGCAAAAATAGGATACAGAAAAATGTCAAAACCCTGTGGTGACCATGCACAAAAGGTGGATTTCCTACACCGTTGTAGCTGGTCACTTGTGCTTTCAGTTGCATCAGGATTACTGGGCCACACATAATTATGGCCTTAAGTGTCTTTGTCCTCCAATGTTCTTCTGTCACATTACTTTCCCCAACAGCTAATGATTACAGAGTACTTAGTTTGTCTCATTCAGCCGTCAACAGTCTCTGGTACCTCTCATATCATCTAAACATATAAGTCATAAGTTGATCTTATTTTGAGCCTGCCAGGCCACAGTTTATCTCTAGTGGCCTTCCAGGATTCATGTTAGGTAGCTTTGCGGAACGTGAATAATAATAATGTCATGACCATCCACCATTTAAAATCAGGGTTTTTTTAATACTCCTTTCTCCTACCGTGACACTAACTTAGAGACTGAGGAGGATAGAGTCACTGGGTACCCTGAGCAGATCTTAGATTTGAGAGGCTTTTGTTGCAATTAGCATTTAACACATTTCACGACAACACCCCTTGATGCTCCTACATCCTTTTTCATTATATTTTCAAGTGGTAAAGATGAGGGTGACCAGTAGTCAAATCCACTTGCAGGCAATGCTTAATCTAGGAGTTTTCTACATATCACAAAACTACCTTTTGAGGACAATAGCCAAATAGCCATACCCATATGCAGCACCATTGCATTGGTTTCAAATGTTCTTTTTAGATCTAGCTACAGACAGCTTTAGGTGTCTGTAAGCTTTCGTGTCATAGATTGTTAAAAAAGTAGAATAATAGGTAGCACAGAGGGATTGAGAGAGAGAGGGCTTTGGTCATCGCTTTTCAGCCACTGAACCTTATAGGTTTTTCATGGTTTGCCATTATTTGAAGGACTGTCCATCAATGTCATTGCATTTTATGGTTCGTTTCTTTGTCCCATGTAAGTCCCCATTAGGTTTTGTTGATGGGGTATCAAGTAGTCTTGGCCTCTTTGGAAATCAGCATTGTTTGCATGGTTTAGCATGTCACTAATTGCCCTTGCACATTCATTTGTTTTACTTAGCTGTCATGATAACATGTTGGAGTTACAGCTGTTTTTTTCACAAAGTAAAGATGTGCAAATACATAGGCATCTTTAAAATGAAAAAAAATACTAGCCTTATCCTATGTTCCATTGCTATGTTGCTATTATTAAACTACCCATAAAGTAGCTCTTTTTTAATCTAGCTCATCCGCGGCTATCACCAAGTTTTTAAAGTGAGTATATACAACAATAAACCATGGTTATATTTCATGGCCTGTGATTTGGGTTATTGCCCTCCTATCAAATATTTTCCTAAACTCTTCCTTAAATGTATTGAAATCATAGAAGTTGGAATTATCCGTGGTTAGAACAGACATAGAACAGGTTGTAGCATTTCCACTTAAATGTGAAACAATAGCGACACAAGACTGTATAATTGTAAGGACCATGGGTCTACATAAAAAGTAAAGACTACATTGAGCCATAATAATCTGGGCTTTTGATGGGTTACCACTAAGCCTATCTAGAGGTACTAATGGTATCAACTACTCTGTAGTGTGTACAGTAGTGGTAGTCAATACTGTATGCCCTCCTGTTTCTTGTTTGAATGTATCTGATATTGGTAGGACAGTAGTATTGACTAAGTAAGGATGTGGATTCTAGGGGCCTGATTCACAAAGAGCCTCTGCAGGCGTGGCGGAGTCTCTGCATTTGTGGCAGAATATCCGCACTGCAGTTACTCATTGCGAAGATTCCGCCATAAGCGCTAAGACTCCATCACGACTGCGGAACCTCCAACACGACTGCGGAGGCTCTTTGTTAAATCTGGCCCTGTGTTCTTAGTAGTGCAATGGTTTACACATTTGGCTTACAAGTTATCATTACATCAACAATAGTATAGTTCATAGGTGTTAAGAGATGATTCTAAGACATAAAAAGTAGATAAACAAGGAGTTTATTGCACATAGAGCACAGAAGCCCATAACCAGCCCCCTCTCACCACAATAGCCCCCTCAAATGACTGCAGTCAAGTGAACCTTGGCAGAGGCAACATTGCCAGAAGGTGGAATGTAATTTGAAACCCAACAGGGGGAAAAATAAAGAAATGCCTGGGAGCAGTCATGCGGCTTGTGACAAACACATCACATTATCAACAATCAAATCTATATATCATACATAATAGTTTTTTTTTTTTTTTCCTGGGGTCTTCTGGAGTTCACGTTGTGGCCAATAATTTCATACAGACTTTGTAAAGGTGTGCCAATTGATTTTCTTTCACATACTTCTTTTTTTTAGAAGTATGCAGTTATGATATACAGTTTTTTACTTTCCACAATGACATTTACAGAGATTTGAGCTGACACATGTTTTACCCCTTTATGAGTTGTGCTGCATAATTTAGTGTCCTATCTTTTTCTATATGTAAGCCATATATTCAACGTTTGTTTTACTGTATTGAGAGTGGCTGTGTATCCATATAAATGAGAGCCACCCATATATTCAGTGACATTAAATTAAATGTATTCATTTAAAGGGAATGTATATCCTTTCTTAAATATGTTCAATATATTTACCTATGTCAACTGTACTTGTTTAGAGTCTATTCTGAATCTAATGTTGGCCTAATTTGTAACTAGGCCGGAATGCCCATGTTGCTTTTTCATAAACATGTGTTACTCTTTTTTGCAGGTGCCATATCATGTGCCTCCTTCGGTTAGAATAGGGATTTTGTTCATTGTATTAGAGTAGCAGACTGCTGCACTTTTTTAATTAGAATTTGGCCTCAAATGTGATAATTGAGATGGTGGGAGAGACCTTCTGTACCAGGCAGACCGGGCTGATGCTAAATCCAAGGTCGCCTGTATGGTTATGCCTTTGGTTGTGAGCTGGGAAACTAGGGAGTCTTACTGCTCCCAGAGAACACGGTCTTAGGATTGGTTTGTTTGGTGAAACCTGATAAGAAGAAGCTTTCTAGAGTCTTCTTTCAAGCTTTAATTGTGTAATCTTTAGAACAGTAGAGCAGAACCTTTCCTGACATCGCTGAGAGAAGACTTCTTCTTGACTCTGCTGATTTCCCTTGTCCAGAGTGTTGAGCTTCATGCTTGAGCACTTATATCTCTCTTTCGAATCTTAAACTGGGTTCATCTGGTGCTGACACCTTACTCATAGAATTTCCCTTGCTACTTCGATACCTTATTTACGAAAGGGAAGTTCCTTTATGGAACCTGCTTGGGTGATATTTTCTTTGCTGTATATTATCCTATTTTGCATATTCTTTTTGCTTATATACAATTCAGACTGCATGATCATTTAAATATGCATGCTCTAACTATATTTTTCTTACAATTTTGCTGACGGATCCAACTTATAATCTTAACTAAATTTTGTTCATAAAACTCTTAAGGTTGAGCACACTTCTTACACTTCAAGTCGACAATCAAAGGTCAATACTACCAGTGGGGGATGCTTTTTGATGATTTTACCAAGACATGGAGATTCAAGAAAACCTGCTCCATCAAAAACACAAACAAAATAGCTGCAGTCAGTAGGGAAATTAGCATGTATCCTCAAGTTGTCTAATGTACACAGAGTCTCCTCTCATCAATAAATGGCCTGATATAGTCTGGTCCCCAATCTATCTGAATCTCGAGTCCAGGTGGGCTGCACCTCTAACCTAGGCTGGCTTAAGAAGCAGTTTCTAACCTGGCTGCAACTAGTTCGTAATGTCACATACAATTCTCAAGTACAATGGCTGCCAATTCTTTTTGTAAACTGTGTAATTGCTTTTCAAGAGCAGCAATGAGGACCCTTCCATCAGTCGATATGGGCTAGGAAAACACCAGGGCTTTGCAATCTGTTATGGTCAGAAGCCCATACTCCTAGAAACAGCAGTGTGTTTGCTACACCTTGTGATAGAGAATGATGTTTATTCATGGTAGACATCCCGCACTGGGTGGCTGGGCTGAAGCTTCCTGCTGAGCGCTTGACATTCCCAGTAAAGACTTGAAGTGAAACAAGGGCTCATTTCAGACAGAGCACCCACATTGCCATTACTGGAGGAAAAGTGGTGTAAACTATCATACTTTGAAACAATGAAACAAAGGGACATAGAGCCAAATTTAGAGGTTGGCGGATGGGTTACTCCATCATAAATGCGATGTATTTCCCGTCCACAATATTTCCAGTGCATTATATGCTATGGCACTTGTAATAAAGTGGACAGCATCTATTTCTAATTTTGGACAAGTAAGCCATCTGCCAAAATATTTCAATCTGTCCATACTGGCTAATTCTGGCTTACATATATATATGGTAATTGCTACAAAATATTATTTCTGCTAAGCTACTTTTGGTCGATACTTTACAGAACATTACCCATCCACAGTGGGGGCAAGCAAATGAAAGAATCTACAATTGAGTATTATTGCTTGGACCCTGTACTTGCTTTCACAATGTGTGCACTGCATTACAGACAACTTGATCTCGTGGAGCACAAGTTGAGAGCATCCTAAGCGCTGCACACCATTGCCAAATCTAATTTCTGCATGCAATTACAAATTTATATGTGGATGTGCATTTGACATGTATCTCCGCCCTTCGCTGAGGTTTTCTGGACTTGCGTGAGGCATACCTTATGCAAACAATGGCACCTGGATTGTGAAGTAGCAGGTTTGGTAACCTGTACAAACTGCTGCATGTACCCAGGGCAGCAACAGATCGGACCTCTCCCCAATTCTTGGCAGCAGTGTACACTGTGGTTGTTGGGGAGAAGAAAAGTTGACAGAAAACATTTCCACCTCGTAGCGTACGTCTGTTCTAACACTGGTGTGCTTTGTTTTCATTTTGGCACGACATCTGGTACAATGGAACCAGAAAACACTTCCCTTAGACCTATATTTCTTTTTACAAAAGATTGAATCTAGTATGGGTATGAAAATATGCCAAACATCAAATATTTATAACATTACACCACCATCATTATTTTTTAAGGTCATATTTATTCTTATCATTGACTTCTTTTTCCTCTTTTACCAATGTATAAATATCATTTTTCTTAGTAGGTACAACAAACGTTTTTTTTTTTTTTTATATTAAATGTGTATATACATATAAGCAAACATGAAAAATAAAATACAATTTTATTAATCCCCAAAATGACAAATCTTCTTACAAAACATACATGTCTCACAGTCGTTCACATTCATACAAGACACTTATACACATCTGGATTAAAAGGGAAACATAAGATGTAAATTATTTCCACCAAGATGAAAAAAACAATGAGGTCTGGACACACGAGGTCGACGCGCGTTTCGGTGGGTTAACACAGACGTGAACCACCTTCCTCAGGACCTTGTCCAAATCGGGCACAGTATCACACAAGCAAATACATAAGGGGAACCTAAAAACAATAAATAGTGGGATTTATTAACCCATACACTGAGACCAAAATAAAGACTCTATATTCGATCAGACCACTGCACTGCACATCAGCATTAAACTACAGAAGCAAACCATTTGTGATCCCTTCACCATGGTGCTACTGATTATGGTATATAAACTTCTTTGTCATAAGTGCACATATTCATGGAGCCTCTCATACTCACTGTGAGGTGCTCCAAAAATAAGAATGAAATATATTAGTGCAGTGAAAGTAAGAGGCAAACCATCAGCATAGATAATGATAGAGCCCTCCATGCAAGACCTCCAAAGTGACCACAATGCAATTGCACCTTTTGTTGTCTATAGATTTTAAAGTGGACTAAGGCTTAACTTACAGGTTTCCTATATTGAAGTTCCAATATCCAGGACAGGAACGACAGAGTCTTTTTTCAAGGGTGGTGACCACTATGCCTTATTTTCTACAACGGGTAGAAGATGTCACATTACTCTCAAGAAATCTCTAAGGACACTAAATACTACATGCTAACGTAATAGTGAATCCTTACCGAGTGTTAGAATATATATATGGCCTTCAACGTTTCTTGTATGGATAGTAGCAGGACCATGGCAAGAATAAAAATCGCGAATATTCTAAAAAGGGAGATATTATATAGTTGTGACAACAGTTCCTGATCCTAGGATAACCTATGATTTATTACGGTCATTGTGTATTTATACTTGCATAATACTATATATTACTGGATCTGTTCACTTCAATGTATTGTGTAGTTGCTAACTGAAAGACGTAGTCATCCACCATAGGAGGTAACAACCCCACAAGGTGGTCAAAATACTCAATGAGTGAAGCCAGTAATAGCAATTCCTAAGGACAAGGTAAACGTAAGTTATAAAGATAATAGTAATGATCTTGTAATAATGTCATCATATATACAGGCTGTAATTGAATGCCACATACCGAGCGGCTCTTAGCCTGCCTATTCCAGGCTTGCGAAAACGCAAACTAACTGCCCAGAATTGTTAAAGGAACAAGATATTAACATGAGGTCTACTATTGTTAACAACAACCGATGATAAAAGCAAACCCGGTCCACTCCAAATGACAAACTATGCTAATTGGGGGGGCAGGAAATCCTATCTAAGTCCCATACCGAAGATTCACCAGAATTGACGATGGGGTCCTTCAAAATGCTCTGCGTCCCTCCTCCAATGCACATTTTGATGGTAATGGGATCGATCTTTAAATAATGAGCTGCGCAAGTGCAGAACGTCCCGTAAATAATGTACGTAAAGGTCACATACGGCAAAAACAACGTGTTGACAGCGTTAGAGTATCCGCCATCATGATGTGGTGTAGAACTAACGGGTAAAAGAACATACCAAAGCGGAAGACAGTGTATGAAGCATACTATCAGTTTATAAAAAACATCTGTGCAACTGCTTACACAAGAAAGACGAAAGGTACGTTCAACTAGGATCCCATAGAATATTACAAATAAAAACATGTAATATGATAGCTACAAACTTCAAATATCACACGCTGTCAGTCCATACATGGATCACACACTAAAGTAATTGTATATGGTGTACACACCCGCATGCGTGACCAAACCTGCAAGATAATGACAGAGCTACCGTTTAAATTGATCTACGGTTTTCACCAACCAAAATTGAAAAATTAGTACTAAAGTTAACAGAAATCTACAAAACTCTTGCCGAGGGGGAAGAGTACTCGCCTAGAAGGCATGAAAAGATGGTCACAATGCCGGTACAATATAAGATACTGCTAACTCAACCAAAATACGAGATGCATAATATCAGAGTTTTTATTTTTCCTAATGGCCATGGAAAGCCAATATGTAGCTAGCATGGAAATGTGATGAATATATTAGCAGATGATGCTAAAAAGAATGACAGAACTCTCTAATAGAATTCATAGTTGGTAATGATCCAGCAGGCAATACAGAAATAAAAATTACCACCTGTATGGGAATAAAGATACAGACAAAACGAACAACATACGCAATAACTGCATTGTTAAATTTCAATTCTAGCTGATTAACTTGCAGAACCTATTTATATAAATAACTTGCCTAGAAATAAAATAAGTTGTGGAAGAGGTCATGCCAGAAATGATGATAGAGATCGCTATGGAAATAGTAGACAGTAGTCCAGCAAGAAATAAAAAATGAGAGCATTAGCATCTCATGTAAACGGAGTATCTACTTGTGATAGAAAAACAGCAGCAAGAGACTAGGGCCTGTATAAACCCCACACAGGTGTACTAACTATGTATACCGGTCAGTAATGTTCCAAATTATTTCTTCATTTAGTCCCTCCTTTACACTATTGAGGGTAAAAATCCAGAAGGTTTCCCTCCTTTTCCGGATTATTTCAATAGATAGACCTGGTCTAGGTTTAACCTTTTCCAGGATGCACCACCGTAAGTCCTTTTCTCCATGGCCCTTTTCCAAACAGTGTGCAACAATCGGAGCCGAAGGTTTATTTGTTCTGATGGCTGATTTGTGCTCACTGTATCTGGTGCGAAATTCGCGACCTGTTTCCCCTACATAGGCCAATTCACACAGGCACAAGATGATATATATAACATTATGACTTCTGCAATTGCTGAGCTCTCTAAGATTGATGTTTTTCCCTTTGTAAATGAGAGTATCAGTAACTATAGCAGTGTCGCATGCATGGCAACAACCACATTTGTGGTTTCCTAAAATGGGAGGAAGGGCCGTGAGTGTGGTCTGCTGATGTGAGTGGCGGACTTCTTGTCTTGTATGTACAAGCATATCACGAAGATTTTTGTTTCTCCTATAAGCTACTAAGGGTAATCTCAAGTTTTCATCTCCATGCGCATTAAGAATTTTCCAATTCTTGGTTATGATGTTTCTTATTTTGTAATTTAGTTGCAAATGATTGACAACGCATACTATTTGGTCTTTGGGAGTACGAGCATTACCCTGCAATAGGGCTTCTCGGTTATAATATTTGACCCTTTTAAAAGCCGTCGAAACTAGACGACGGGGGTAGCCTCGAACAAGGAGGCGTTGTTTAAGAGCCTCACTGTGAAACATAAAATCACCGATTTTCGTGCAGTTGCGACGTACACGCAAGAATTCCCCAAAGGGAATAGAATCTTTTTGACATGGCGGATGGAAACTTTGGTGCTGTAGGATGGTATTCTTTGCCGTGGATTTTCTAAAGAAATCTACTTGGAGCCCTTCATCTGAGCTTTTGATGACTATATCCAAGAATTCCACTTGTCTGGGACTATAGTTGGCTGTGAACTTCAAATTACAATCGCTGGCGTTAAGCCAAGCGATGTATTCCTGTAGGGTGTCATCATCTCCTTTCCAAATAAAGAAAATGTCGTCAATGAAACGCTTCCAGAAACGCACATTTTCACAAAAAGGAGCTGCTTCATTGAAGATGTTAGTAAGTTCCCACTCTCCCATATAGATATTCGCGATACTGGGCGCACACGAAGCGCCCATGCTGGTGCCCTTAATCTGCTGATATACCACGCCATTGAAGTCACAATAGTTATTCAGTAAAACTATTTCTAAACATTCAAGTATAAAGGCATCCGGTCTGTCGCCTGGAGTTCTGCTCAGAAGTGTGGACACTGCTCGTAACGCTTGACACTGAGGAATGTTGGTGTACAAAGCCTCAATGTCAAGCGTTACCAAGATGTCATGAAAGTGGTCAACCGGCATTCCCTCAATTTGTCCAATGATATCCCCAGTATCTCGAATGTAAGAAGCATAATACCTGGTGAGAGGGCACAAGTAAGAGCCAACATACTTGGAAAGAGGTTCCGTACTTGATCCTATAGTTGAAATAATGGGACGCAAAGGAGGGTCAGATGTGTTCTTATGAGTCTTAGGGATTCCATAAAGCGCTGGTACTACAGGACTAGATTTATTCAGAAACAAATATTCTTGTTGGCAGATAACCTCGTGTTCTAACGCCCTTTTAGTCATTTCTTGAATACGGGTATTCAGTCTACCTAATTCTCTTGGGTGGGATTTTTTTATAGTGCTCTTGTACTGATAACATAGTAAGAATGTTATCATTATAGTCAGTTTTATTCATTACTACAATTCCCCCAACTTTATCACAAGGTTTAATAACAATGGTTTGATTGTTTTTGATGTGATTAAGAGATTGGTGGTCTTGGAGGGACAGATTATGTTGTTTATAAAGGGGGTACTTAGTCACACGTTGTATTTCTTTCAAAACAGTTTTCTCAAATATTTCTACCTCTGGGCTCACCATATCCAAGGTGGGAGTAAAAGTGGATGGAGGTTTGCATTGGGAAACATTTACTTCTTGTTTTTCTACAGGTCTATGCATAAAGAATTTTTTTAATCTGACCTTTCTGAAGAACGAAAACATGTCTTGATGTAATTGAAACAAATTGGGACTAGTGCTAGGGACAAAGGATAGCCCCTACCTAATAGTTTAGTCTCCTCATGTGTCAAGATATTAGATGAGAGATTAAAGATGGGCAGGGTATCATCGGCCTTGAATTGCTGATGATTTATCCTATCTAAGTTCTCCAATATTGTTGGTTGCGTGTTTTTAAATACAACTGCGGATGTTGAAGGGGCATTGATGATTGCTGGTCCCCTCTGTCCTGCCCCCAATGTCTGTTCCTGCCGAAATATGGACCACGGTGTAAAAAAGGAGACTGACCCTGGTAGGATTGTTGATTTGTTTGCCTGCCTCTATTTGGTCTCTGATGAAATGGCTTTTCATCAGTGCTTTGATAATTGTCTGTCTCAGAGTCAGATGAATAAGTGTCTGAGAAGTTGATCACTGTCCTTCTGTTATTCCTGCCATGATTTTGATAAGTGGGACCATGATTCCACTCTTGGTAATACGACTTCTGCAAGTATGGGTAAGCCTTCTCTTGCGTGTACCACCTCATATCTTTTTTTAATTTTTCAGTTTTCCTATTAGTGAGGTAGTCATCAAAATCTTTCATGTCAGCATTCATTTTTTCCAACCTCGCTTTGGCGTCTTCAAATGCTGTAGCTGTTCTCAATTTGTCTTCCAACTCCGTTATTTCTTTACTAAGAACCAACATGACCTCCCTAGCTGTTTCAATTATCAAGATCATCCAGTCCCTGGAGCAGCGGTTCGCAATATGGGACCACCGCTCCAGGAACTTTCGTATCTCGACAAAAAGTGCCGGTACATTGTGAACCCTCAGGCCTGATGGAATTACACCTGCTCGTAAGTACTCTAGCATTTAGTGGGCATGTGACTCCATTCTTTTAAGTTTTTTTCTCAGATTCAATAAGTTGTTCCATTCGGAGTCATCTCCACTATGTAAGACAGTGGGACCTTCACTGGAGATGACTTGTCCTATGAGTGCAGAGAAGTCCTCATCGGAGAACCCAAAGGTTTTCAGGCCCTCCATGTAAGGACGTATGATATAATGAACAAAATAATACTAAGATCTCTGCAAAGATGGTTACTCTAAAATTACTATCGGAGGAAAAAGGCAAGTGCAGAAGATATTGAAAAGGGAATGTGTGAAATATTAGAGGCTACCACGAAGGTTCTGCCATGCATGGAAGGGATACTGAAATATAACCACAAAGTGTCAACACTTACAGTACATCTGGTACAATCTGGTACAATCATCGCTCTTTCTTAGTGCAAGAAAAAGATTCCTAAGCCTTCCAGAAAAAAAAGTTGTGTCTAAAAGTGGTTCAAGTAGATTACATTTGAAGAAAAGCAAATAATTGTGCCCTGGTTTTACCTTCCAATTAATACAGTGTGCCTTGTGTACATGCACCTTTTTGAGGGAGTTATGAAATATCGTCTGTAATCAAGATTAGGGGTGGGAGGAGAACTCCGTTCCATCAGCAGAGTTTTGCCAACTCCAAGCTCCACTCGGAGCGTGGAGTTCGGTAAAAAAACTCAGATTCTGATGCGTGGCGGAGTTTACCACCGCCGCCCACCCCTAATTTCTTTATAGCCCTGGGATATCTTCATCAGCTCACTATCACAGTTATATTACAGATGACATTTAATGATGAGTGAGGTGACGTGACAACCTGTCCGTTACTTACAATGACCGTTTGTAAATTCAGCACAATCTCTGCTGCCCGTTGTTGATCTTTTAAATATCGACAACACTTCTTCATCATATCAGTACTTCCGGGTCGCTTGACAGCCAATCCATATGGCTGAACATATTATAGGAGTCCTATGGAATGGAAGGGACTCACGAATAGTAAGGTGACTTAGGATTGGAACATTGATGAAACCTCAGACAATCTTGGTGCAATATACAGAATTCCGGAGAACTCATCGGTTGTTGATTCTGCAAGTGCCTAATTATAACAAACAGGGCCGGCATGCAACCCCCTGCGGACTAGGCACGCCCGCTCTAGCCACAGCCACGCGCTGGTGGGAGAGCATTCCCAAATACACGGCATGTGACCGAGATCCTTGCAGGGGAGTGTGTAGTTCCGGCCAGACTACGATAAGCCGCTGGGGCGCGCAAAGATCAGCGCACTCCCCCATGCATGGAGACAGCAGCTGTTGTCCAGGTGGTTTGAGAAGAGGCAGCAGGTGAGCCCTGGGGCAAGAAACTAGTCTGGCATCCTTCCTCAAAGCATTGACGCAAGAGCACGGCGCATCTCCAGGGCAAGAAGGCTGCGAACATCCACTCGATACAGTGAGTATGCTTTCGGCAAATGCCAGCTGTCAGCACTACTCTGCCAGCGATTGTGCACAGGCTGCTAACGTGATACAGTTGATGCAAATTAAAATACCACTGACCAAAACAAACTGTTCACAATGTCTTAAGAAGTAATTGTCAGACAAAATTATAAAAGTCAGAATTGTGCACTGTAGAAAACAGTTGTTCCCTGCACACCTTAAAATACACAGAGAGCATTATAAATTAGGGCGGGGCGGAACTCTGTGGAATTCCACTGAGTTTTCATGGAACTCCGTGGAATTCCACGCAGTGCAACTCCGTGAACTTCACCCACCCCCAATCAAGATAGAACACATAAAAACTTTAACAATAGTGATTTTTATTATGGCTCCTTCATGTCAATCTGGGTAATTTCAGCCTTTCAAAAATTCACCATTATTTCCAGAAACAACCTCAAAATGACAAAGAATTATAGATTTATTTGAACACATGATTGCAGTTTAACCTGAACCACAGGAACTGACACAAGTTTTGATTCTGAAATCAAATGGTGACTGTAGTGTCTTGTCAGTCAGAGAAGACAGACCCTTTTGGTTCTTAACAGACTCTGTGGACCAGTGACGTAAGTGCTTGGGTGTAGTTGATAGATTTCATGATGTAGAATGTTCAGTTAATGGTTACACGCTGAAGAATAAAGATGTGTGATATCAAGCTCCAATTGTGGAGTAATCATCTATATGCTCCAAGGCTCGGGTGGACGCTACAATTGGCAAGGAGTTAGGGGAAACGTAACCCAAAGAACCAACAATGCTCTCCCAGAGTTTGTTGTGGTCCAGGAAACTGCTTATGAATGGCACACATGCCTTTGTTGAAATGAAGATAGATGGTTGCCATATGTGGAGTCAAAGCGCCACTCAAGCCAGTGCAAAGCTTTCGAAGAAGACAAAGGCCTTGCAGAGAAATTTCTGCATTATTGGCCAGGAACCTGCTGGTGAGGCTGTGAAAGAGGTACTGCACCACAAAGCAACACAGGTACAGGGCCATAAGCCAGGTACAGAGACGCGCTAAAGGCAGCGATAGCCAGGTACAAGGAGGAGCTAGAAGAGAAACACTAAAGGCAGTGGAAACCAGGTACAATTCAGAAGATTGAAAATGGTGACAAACTCATGAAAGCGACAAAACAATTACGTACCGTAAAAGAGAAAGAAGGCTCTGTGGTAAGTGGGCCAGTTGACCCGAGTTCAAGTACTGAGCCACTACTTCCAGAAGGTATAGAATTAGGTGTCCATCAAGCGCTATCTGAACAGCATATACTCTCAATGTCAGTAAGCAGGGCCGGCTTTAGCACTGGTGGTGCCCTGTGCGACAATGTTTGTTGGCGCCCCCCCAATGACCACCTCCGCCATGGATTCCCTCACTACCACCATTTGACAATGCCCCCCAAGTCTCCATAACCACTGTCTCTTAGATTCATTTAGTTTTATAGCGCCACTCATACCATTTTAAGATGTCAGAACACTTTACATCACACATGCATTGCAGAGAGACAATCATCGCTGTGCAAATCAGTATATAGGAAAGGTTACGTAAGACAGAGGCCTACAAGGAGTAGGAGTCACATGTCATCCTTACTGGTGGGCAGTATAGTTTAAGAGTCCTTGGACTGGAAAAGCACAAATTCAGAATTTAAAATGTACCACCGTTGTTAGGGGTTTCTTTAATAATAAGAATTGATTTCTCCCCAAATGAATCCCTTTTGCAATCTTAGGACAACGAAAGACTGGGCAAAAAATATATAGCTCTAATATTTTCCTTGCAATTTACATGCAACTCTTTGATGGCATTTCATAGCTCACTGCTCTATATTAGGATTTTAACTTATAAACCGCAAGTCACAAAAGGATCTCTGACAAAAGCGGTAACCCATTTGCCTATTTATATTATATGCACTTTGTGATGTGAATGGGACACGTTCTTTGCAGCAGGCATATTAACCCTCTGCACTATGATGATTCAAAACTTTCACTAGACAAAGCTCGGTCTCTCTCCAGGAAGAACATTAATCACCGGAGTTGTCATTTTTATTGATGTCTGAAATTTGCTGGGTCAATGTACGCGGCATCAGGTGCTTTTAAAAGATGAACATGGCGCCCCACCCCAAAGCAGCGCCCGGTGCGGTGGCACCGATCGCACCGCCCTAGAGCCGGCCCTGTCAGTAAGTTCCACAACTGGTTACAACGCCCCTATTTTCCTGAAACCACCGCTTCCATTTAACACCACCAAAAAGCTGAATATTGGCGCCAGATAGACTGGCTGGATTGAAACTTTTGATAATTTCATCGATGCACTGGAAGAAGCTGATACATTTTTTTTTCAAATATCTCAAGAATCTTGCAGGTAAAGGAGTAAAGGAAGTGATAAAGAAAATACCTCACGCTGATAAAGTCTCATACCGTCAAATCAAAGAGGTGCTAAATATCAAGTTCAATCCAATGCCGAATGTTGATTATGAAAGATATACGTTTCCACCAAGAAAGACAGAAAGCTGGTGAAATGATCTATGAGTTTGTCGAGAGACATGATACGCTCATTGTAAGTTCAATGAATTAAATGATGAAGAAGCCATATGTCTCAGAGTCATAGATGTTTGCCTTTCTTATTCATTCAGACGATGAATGCTGAGAGAAATGCTCAGTCTGGAGCGAGTACTCATGGCTGAAAGAGCTGAGGAATGTGCAAAATGACAAGCTGCTGACATGGAGGCTGGAGTAGCCCAGAGTGAGTCAGCACTGAGCATGAAAAGTAAGCATAGACACAAGGTTGAGGGCCAGAAAGCGATGTCCCCAAAGAAAAAGAAACTATACGCCATTGGACAAATATGCAAGGGTTGTGAGAAAGAGATCCATTTTTTGACAGTTAGCAAAGAGAAGGAAAAACTAAGTGCGTCACATTGAGAAAATAAAATGGAAGCCCGAACGTTCCAGAAGGGATGTTCTACTCGTGCCCACAAAGCCAAACTGCCATATCAGTTGAGGCAAAGTCAATCGTCATCTAAATCTTCATCCAAAATTTCTTCAACATCATTGTTAAGCGACAGTGAAGAAGGTGGATGTGCAATGTCGATGTCAGCTAAAGAGAAACATGTGCGTGTCGGATTGGTCGAAGAAAGATCGGCAAGTGAAGTCACGAAATTCATTTAGACACTGTCCTAAAATCAGACTAAAGGTGAATGGCTATTCAATATCTTTTATCATAGACTGAAGTGTAGCGATAAACATCATGCCTGAGGAGAAGTACAACAAACTGTCTCCAGTGCCGCCTCTCATACTGTTAAAGGCTGCATCAACGCCAATAAAAATTCAAGGTTAATTTGTAGCAACCATGAAGCACAAAATGACAAAAGTACAAGCACCAATTCACATACTCCACGGTACTTCGTCAAGTGCCTGTTTACTCAGTTTCAGTACCGCTGCTGAAATGGTACAGAGATGTGTAAATTACAACATAAATGCTCATCACAAAACAGTGATTCAGTTTCCATCGTCTGTTCATGGATTAGGAAAACTTAAGACAAAGAAAGTGCAACTGCATATTAATGAGGACATTTGTCCTGCTGCTCAACGACATTGTCAAATTGCATTTCATTTACCGAAAGCTATTGAAAAAGAACTTGAGACATTACTAAAGCATGATATCACTGAGCAATCTACTGGTCCGACACCATGGGTTTGGCCCATAGTGGTAGTGCCTAAAAAGGACAGTGAAGGAGCTGTATGCATCTGTGTTGATATGTGTCAAGTTAACAAAGCAATTGAAGGAGTTCAACATCTAGGTCCACACATTGCCAATATGATCACACAGCTGAATGGTGGCAAAATCTTCTCTTGTAAAGATCTGAACATAGGATGTCATCAATTGAAACTAGAAGAAAATTGCAGGTACGGTACTACCATTTCTACCCATATTGGTTTGTTCAGATATAAAAGATTACGTTTCAGCGTGTCATCAGCTGCTGAACTGTTTCAAGATGTCATTTGGCACATAATACAGCCGGTCACATATGCTTTCAATTACAGTGAGGATATATTGGTCTATGGGGCCACACAAAAGAAACTTGATAAAGCTCTTACACAAGTGTGCCATTTAGTTCCTAAAGAAGGTCTCACTTTGAATGCAGAGAAGTGTGAGTTCCACAAAACTCAAATTCTTTGACCATATTTTCTCTGATGGGGGAATGACTCCAGATCCAGCTAAGGTACAGGCTTTGTCAGCCACCTCTCCTCCACAAGATGTTACTATGTTACGCTCTTTTTTGGCATGGCCAGCAACTGTTGTAGGTACATCCGGGATTTTAGCACAGTAAGTGCCCCTTCAAGAGACTTAATGAAATGAAATGCTTCATTTCAATGGTCACATGAATGTGAACAAAGCTTCAAGAAAATCAAACAGGCAATTGAGAATGCCACTATAATGGTCTACTTTGATACAATGCAATATACAGAAGTTGTTGTTGACACAAGCCCAGTAGAGCGGGGCACAATTCTTGCCCAACACAATGGACATCTAAATTCTCAAAGGCATATTGTGGCTTATGCTAGCCAAAGTTTGTCACAAACTGAATGTGCCTATTCACAATCTGAAAAAGAAAACCTATTTGTGGTGTGAGCTTGTGAACATTTCCACGTGTATGGAAAGCATTTCACTCTTGTCACAGATCATTAAGCATTCCTTACCATCTTTGGCAATCCCAAACTCAAGATGCCCCCTTGAGTTGAGAGGTGGTGGTTGAGATTGCAGGGCGATGACTACCTTATTGTGCACCGACCAGGGAAAGATCAAAACACTACTCACTAATTTTCTTAAGTACCAGTACAGTGTCATAGTAGCACTTCCAAAGGGGCTAAAGGTTACATTAACTTCATTGTAAAGTCCAGTATACTTGCTGCTATATCAGCTGAACAAACCAATGCTGCCACAAGCACAGACAGTGATATGCTAATACTCAAAGGCATTATTGCACATCAATCTTGGAAACAGCACACTCCACCTGTTACAAATGACAGTGAATCTCAGAAATTCAAAAATCTGAAAGCTGAACTTTCCATTACCCAAGAAGGTATCGTCTTCCAAGGTTTGAGAATTGGCATACTGTAAAGGCTGAGACAGGAACACATTTAAGTGGCACATGAGGGACATCGTAGAATTGCCTCCACTAGGCGAGCACTCAGAGACCGAGTTTGGTTTCCTCATCTTGATGAAAGAGTTGAAAAGGAATTAAAGGCCTGTCATTTTAGCAACTGTTTATCTCCCAAAACAACTCAGCATCCATTGAACATGTATGATCTTTCAAAGCATGTGTGGGAGAGAATCGCTGTTGACTTCTTCGGACCCTTTGACAATGGATATCATCTAATGGTAGTCATTAATTAGTATTCTCATTTTCTGTTGGTAGAGGACCCCTCGTAGATCACTCAGGAAAACGTAATCGAGAGGCTAGATGGTATTTTTGCAACATGGGGCGTTCCATCAATTCTAATGTCCGACAATGGCCCACCTTTCAACAGTCGAGAATTCAAAGACTTTCTTACTCATCTGAACGACAAGCATCAGAAAAGCACACCTCTTTGGCCACAATAAAACGGCGTTGTTGAGCATTTTATGCACACACTAAAAAGACCATTTAGCGTGCTGCACTGAAAAAGCTTGAACTCAAATCAGCTCTTCAATCTGCTCTTCATGCATACCATTTGACTCCCCATTCAACTACAGGTGAAAGTCCTGCAACCCTGATGATTGGGAGGGCTATGAAGACCAAGTTGCCACAATGGATCACTAAAAGAGTGATTGATGATGATGAACTTCGTCAAACAGAGTAATTTCACAATTACAAAATGAAGACCTATGCAGACAAATGCAGATGTGCGAGTAACACGGTCTTTACATAAGGAGCCCGAGTTCTTGTCAGACAGAAAAGAAAACGCAAGTCTGATCCTCCTTTTGATGCTGGCCAGCTCAGGGTTGTGACTAGTAAAGGACACATGGTGACTGTTCAAAGTCCTTGAAAGTCCATTATGTGAGATTCTTTGCATTTAAAGCACCTGCCTTGACATTCGTTAACTCCAGATGTGAGAAGTGAGACTTTTCCACCTGAGAATCCTGAGAGCCCAACGACTGCACCTGTGTCTCTGTCACCAGTGCCAGTCATGGAAACTTCTCCTGTATCTCCACAGCCTCACATGACAAGAGCTGGGCAATTGATTTGAGCACCACTAAACACTAAAGATTGTAGGAGGCAATAATAATTCAAGCGACACAATTATCCCTCTGGAAGCGGATTATCCCAGACGACTCACTACTCGTCTATCAGAGGAGTGTTTGGGAAAGCTTGCGGCGTTCCAGCAGGCCCAGACACTAGAGATAATCCCTAGCACGGAAAACACAGGATGGTTCAAAAAGGTTATTTCTGATGTGGTGCAATGTTTAAGGGTGGACCTAAAAAGAAATAGCCGTAGGGACCATAGAAAGGGGGGTTCTCAGGGTAAAAATATGAACTGGTTTAATGAGGAATGTAAAAAATTTAAATTGAATATAAGGAAAAAGGAAAGACAGCTAAGATTAAAGTATGATTTATACACGTTCAACAGCCTACAGAAACTAAGGAAACAATATAAAAATTCTATTAGAAAGTACAAAAGAACCTATAAAGAGAAGTGTTGGGGAAGATTATTGGAAGCTATTGAAACAAGAAATGTAAATATGTTCTGGAAATTAGTCCAAGATGGTTCGGGTAGGAAACAGGGGGCTATGAACTGTGTGGTGACCGAAGAGGCATGGGAGAGTTATCTGGGAGAATTATATGGGAAAGGGGTTGGTCAAGAAAAACAGAAAGATACATTATGGATAGAGGTGGAACAAGATATTAGGCCTCTTTTTACGTTATCCAATGTAAGATGAATTATATCTAAGTTAACACTAACCCGGGCAGCGGGACCAGATAATCTTCCGGCAGTAATTATTCGAACTAGACCGGATTGGTGGGCAGATTTTTTCACCAAAATGTTCAATAGCATCCTTGATTCTGGGAAAATACCGGTAAATTGGAGAAGGGCAATTATTAGACCTATCCATAAACGAGGAGATATTCTGTTACCTAAAAATTACAGGCTAATCAATCTCTTGGATATCAGTGAAAAGGTGCTTTCTAAAATTATTTTGGAAAACCTTAAGGAGTGGGCTAAGGACAATGAAGTTGTGCCTCCAGAACAGGGTGGCTTCCGGGAGGGCCACTCCACAATTGATCACTGCTTTGCATTATGGGCATTGGCTCGGAAGTCGATGGAACAGGGGGGTAGTTTGTTCTGCTGTTTGGTAGACTTTCGGGCCGCATTTGACCTGGTAGATCGAGAACGGCTATGGGAAATGCTGGGGAACTTAGATATCCCCCCAGGGGCTCCTGTCTATAATACAGGGGCTACATAGACAGAATTGGGCCCAGGTTATTCTCGATACAGAGGGTACACTGTCACGGAAGATACTGATTCAAAATGGACTAAGACAGGGGTGTGTATTGTCCCCGTTGCTTTTCTCTTTATTTATAGCAGATTTGCCCGCCACCCTGAGAACGGTGCGGGGGGCCAGGCCAAAAATAGATGGGAAACATATTGCATGCTTACTTAATGTAGATGACTTGGTTATTATGGACCAAACAGAGATAGGTCTGCAAAGAAAGCTCAAAGTGTTTGGTGAGTACTGCAGTCGTAAGAAACTAATAGTAAACTTGGAAAAAATAAAGATTATCTGCTTCAGCAAAAAGAGGAAGATTTTCAACTGGGTCCTAGACTCCATAAAATTGGAGAAAGTCAATAAGTATACATATCTAGGAATCTGGTTTGAGAAATCTATGAAGTGGAAAGTTCACCTGGATGCACTAAGAATTCGGGCCCTATCCTCGGTTAGTGGCCTGAGAAAATTTAATGACATCTATGGAGAAATGACGGATAGACCAGTCCTGAAAGCTTACAGGGCTATGGTACCTCCCCAGTTCTTATATGGGGCTGAACTGCTATACTTAAGTGGAAAGAGGAAGTGGGATGTTGAAGAAGGGAAATGTGTAAAAAAATTACTGTCCCTACCTAGATCCTCCATGATACAGGCTGTAAGACTAGAAACTGGAATGGTCTCATGGGAGAAAATGGCAATCATGGCACTAATAAGATTCTGGCAACGCCTGGGTTGTGAAGAGGTGCAAAAAGTCTCCTTTTGGTGTAAATGTGAGATCCTACAGAGTGAAAAGAAGTGGGCAAAGGGGGTCAGAGAAACAGTGACTACGGTGTGTAGGGTACTGGGGGCTGATGTATGCCAGCAGAACTTTCATCCGACCATAAGTAAGAAGGAACTCAGGACAGCAGGGAACGAAATATCATGGAACATGGATAGGCAATACTTGGAAGGGAAAAGATCTGTATGCTTTATGATGAAATCTTGGCAAAAGGCCAACAATTCCCATACATGGATATTCTCCCCAATCGCTGGTTAAGGAGAGAATTATTAAAAATAAGGATTGGGATTAATCCATGTTATGAGAATGATAGGATTAAGAGGGCTATGATCGACCCAGAAGGGAAGTGTACCTGTATTATAGGGACAAAATGCAATATTGCGCACATCTTATTAGACTGTCTAAATATTCTTGATGCACGAAAAGTGGCTACGTCCAATCTTCCTAAAATACGAGGTTAGGAATCGTGAACAAGCAATAGATCTGTTATTTGATATGCACGCATTAGATGTAGCATGTGCAATAGGGAAGTTTATGCTTGCAGTTAAAAATGTTCTTAAAAATGGGTAGAGTGGATGTTTTAGCACCAGTATGGATTTGATGAAAAACACACCAGTTTTTATTAATGATATTGGGAATCTAAACAATTGTTAGATAGATTATATTTCTTTTAGAAGAATTTTTAATATCTTTGAAGTGTTTTACAGGTATTATAAAGTTTGTAACTCGAGCTGGTTTTTACATCGAAGATAGTTATGTTTGTATGTTTATTCTTGTTTAAAGACCAACGGTCTAAATAAACAATCTTTTTGAATTGAAGTGAATTGATTTGAGCACCAAGATGACTTATTGAAGATTTATGATGTATATATGTATCCTTTGTACTTCTTATTTAACAAAGGGGGAGATGTAGTATCTTGGGAGTTAGAGAGGACAGGACCCTTTTGGTTCCTAATGGACTCTGTAGACCAGTGACTTAAGTGCTTGGGTGTGGTTGATTGAATTCATGATGTAGAATGTTCAGTTAACAGTTACATTCTGAGGAATAAAGACATGTATTACCAAGCTCTATGTGTGGTGTAATCATTTACATACTCCGAGGATGGGGAGGACACTACAGTGAATATCCACAATTCATTGCTTAATTATGACAGTGATCAACTTGGGGAGCTTCAAAAGCACGAACAAGCATTGCCAAAGTCAATAGGTATGGCTTTACTGTTCTGGCACATGCATAAAGCATAGCTGCATGCCTGCATCTGCATGTGGTAGCAGAAAGCCAGTCATTTGCTAATGATTTTTTTTTGTTCTTCTGTCCTAGGAGGGACGTGGCAGCAATACTTCAAATTCCCCTTGCCCAATCTCCATCGAGTTCACGAGATTACCATGCTCATCTTTGCCAACCTTATTCACTTCAGTGGACATATTTCCAAGAGTCTCTGCTACCAAAATGACAATATGCTTGCCTCTGCTCCAAAGTATTTTAACCACTGCCCATCACCTCCCAAAGTGTGAATACCTCTTAACTAGCGTGAAGTAACACTTCCAGATGAATTCCAGAAGCTGCTGTCTCCTCAACAAAGAAGCAACATCTTTAAAACTTTGAGATTCGGATGAATAAAAAAGGGTGGTTTTCACATTTTAATATAGAGATCAAAAGATACCTTTATTCTTGGAGACATCACAGGACCCTAAAATTAACTATGCATGTACACTAACATTAGAAAGGTAAACGTGGTTTAAAACAGCCAGGGCCGGCCTTTAGCATGGGCAAGCTGGACCCTCACCCAGGGCGCTATGTTCAGAGCCAATGAAAGCCAACAAGTAGTAGAGAGCAAAAATGTAGTTACGTCCATGGCGCTATCGTAATTTACTGCTGTACAGCAAATCAACAAAAACAATGGCGGATTGGCAACGCCTGGCCGTGTAGTCATGATCTAAGTACATTTTATCATGAGAAGCATGGAGCTTTTCCTGCTCTAGACGTCCATTAGTAGGTGAAGGTTACGGAGATGTGTTACCAAGGGCGAGGGCACGCTTTGTTTCTGTCTCCAAAGATCATTGCATCACTATTATGAGACAGACCGCGAAAAGCTCCCAGTGTTGAATATGAATAATTTATTACAATAAGAACATATATTTGAAGCACTATAAAGTGGAAGCTGACAGGAATCACTAATTTAAACAACTATTTCCTAAGATAAAATGGTGATCTTCAGAAATAATGTGTCATCGAAAAAATGCCTGTCAGACTACTTTAGCAAGATAAATGCTGCCTTTCAAAGTACTTTTCAAGGTAATTCCTCACAGACTTCTGAGGAACGATATATGATACACATCGGGAATACAGTTTTATGAATGCAATGGCCTTTGAACAGAAGAGTTGCATAAATAGCTCGGACACAGAGAGCAATCATCAAAACATTATGGTTTTAATGGCAAGGTACCAAAGGATATGTTTTGTGGACTGGATACCATTACATACAGGCATATCATAAAATCAGAATGTATATAAAACACTAACAATAAGGACTTAGGGCCTAATTATGCCTTTCGTGGTCTTATGGAAGGTCCATCATGTTTATGGCATGGCAGCAGATCCATGTGTTGTGGGTCGAACAGGGAATTGACAAGCACAACTTGTCAAGGCTGATATGCAAAGATGCATTTCCAGTATCTGATGTGTATGTAGAGGGTCTTGCATAGGGGAATCCTAACTGGAAATCAAGGGTGAGATCGCGGAGCCTTGAAAAGAGCTAGGAAACTGGTAGGTACAGTGTGATGGCTGAGAGTGATGTTCGTGCAAGAAGTGTGTTTTCAGTTTCTTCCTGAATTGTTGGAGGCTCGGAGGAGTTATGATGTCAATAGGGACATTTTTCCAGTCCCTCAGTGTGTGGATATAGTTAGCCTGTTCTCAGTTTTTTTTTCTTCAGTCTGGTGATGTGCCAGCTCCAAGCTTGGTGCTGTCCATCAGAGGTGGGCACTTTCTTGGCCAGGTATGCCTGGATTTCTTTTGCAATTGTTTTTCAGGTGATGTAGCTGGTCATGGGCATGAGATGGTTCTGGATGTGGAGCCACTGCAGTTCCTTCAGTGTTTAGGTTATGAAGTTGAACATCATCATACACTTCATGAGACACAACAATGTGTAGGATGTCTTATAGGGATGTCAAAGACCATTTAGCTGAGCATTGCCTCCATTTAGGTGAGAGAGGACAAGGACTTGCAATGTTGTTCTGAAATCGACTTCTGAAGGAAGGGGATTCAAATTCTTCAGGAGTGAGGGCTGGTTCCATGCTCTCCTAGTTTCCAGAGTGATAATATCGCTGAAAGTAAGGTCTGTGTGGAGAAAGAGTTAATGGGATTTTGTGTTGTCTTGTAGCTGGGGGGGTCCATCCACCTAGGTTCATCTGGCAATCCAGGCCCCAATTTGTGGTTGTTTGGCACTGTTGGCAAACAAGAGGAAATCAATGTTCACCTGGTTGGGCTTTAGTGAGGCAAATGACATCTAATTCTGGCTGTGCTCAAGGCACAATCTGAGTCCCTGAATGTCACTGGATAACGAGATTTTGAGGAGTTTTGTTTTCTTACATATTGATGTACCTTGATGTTGTTGCCTGTAAGTATTGATCTAAGTCAGATCCAGTAACAGCTAAGGATGTGTGAGAGGAGAGAACCCTGTGATTTTTCCCAGGACAAGGGTAGTTTCTAGGATCTTGCAGTTACCATCTGTACACATTTTAATTGCATTTCACAAAGTAGCAGGTGAACTACTACTGCAGGTCTGTACCAGAAATTGTCTGACTGTTTCCTGTATACGTACGAGTGCTTAATGGTCAACTATGTCAAAGGATGGAGAAAGCATGAGTTTGATCAGGATGTAGGGTGGTTTCTGTTACTGATGTGAAAGGTGTTGATGACTTGAAGAGTAACTGTTTTCATGCTGTGGTATAATCAGAAGATGATAAGTAGCCTTGTTGAAGATTGGTATTGCTGATGTTCTCCTGTAACCGCGTGGACTCTGGTTTTTATGAATTTTCTTATGAAGTGAACATGGGTAATGAGTCAGACGTTGGCAAGGTTATCTTAGTTCAGAGTTGGTTTCTTCCTCATGGACAGTATATTTTAGGTCTTGTGGGTGTCCAAGAGGTTCCTTGGGTGAGGAAGTCATCTATTATATCTAGGAGGAGTGTGAGGACAGCCCCTCACAGAGATTTGATGATGAATGATGGCAGAGTATTGTCTTCTTAGGATGTAGCTTTAAAGAGTGCAGGAACTTTGAAATACATTTACTTGGAGATGGAGTCATGGTGGATAGTTATTAGCATTGATGTCTGTGTTATTTTGTCAATATGAGATTTAATTTTATTTATCTTTTGGCGAAGAAGGGATTCAAAGCATTGCATTTACAGTTTTCTCCCAGCACTTCAGGAACACTGTAGACTCTATCAGCATGACAGCCCCTCTCTGTCTCTACCTAGCATCAGCATTTAATTCCAAATTTAAGCAGTATTGGAATCCAAGGCACCATTCCACTGGATTGAAATCTACTTGTCAGAAAGAGTCTAATTCATTATGCTTCCTTCTTTCTTTGCACCAATTTTCACCAACTAAGCAGCTGTTTCTTGAACCTCAATGATTGGCGCCTTGTTTTAAACATTTATCTGTCTCCACTCCTAAATCTTGTCAGTGTTTTCA
The DNA here is from genome assembly GCA_963921515.1 of Calotriton arnoldi. NCBI lineage: Eukaryota > Metazoa > Chordata > Amphibia > Caudata > Salamandridae > Calotriton > Calotriton arnoldi. The sequence goes on from CAWUFW010002647.1 coordinate 215,003, forward strand.
AGGTTACTGGCTACAACTGAGCTGTTGGAAGCCAGATCTTCCTGAAGCTGGACAACTCCTTAAAACTTGGACACATCTGGACTCCGCTAATAATAACAGGCTGCATATATCTGGAAGCTTTAGAGTGACCTGAAGTTCAAATCCCTCAAAACGATATTCACATTTGTCGAGCATGAGAAAAATATAAGCCCACAACTGTCTGGCCCAAAAAACATAAACCAATCACAAATACCTCTCCATGAGTAAAGATCAAATCTTGATCAAGGACTTCAACCTCTCACTCAAGTCACAGGTTAATCAACAGACCAAAAGACTATTCTTAACCATAAAGCTCATACACAGGATGTTGCCCTCCCCTCAGAGGTTATGGCCTCTACAGCTCTAGTCTTATCACACCTCAACTAGACCAATAGGCTTTATATATCAGACTCCTTAGCCACCTAATCAGAAAATTACAAAGGATGCAAAATGTCGCAAATAGACAACTGATAAACAAAATTATGGAAATGCCCTGCTCCATTGCCTCAAAGACTCTTAACCCGCTCCCCTTACCGGCATCCTACACACTGCAGCAGGTGTCTTCTAGAGCCTGACGAAATACGATCAGATAGCCCAGATCTTCATGAACTGTATTGGCTCCCTTTGCCAGCCAGCACAATCTTTAAAAACAGCTGCATCATTTACAAGGTGATCACGGCGAACACTTCCGTTTATCTTACAGATAAGCTCACTATCTCTGGTGGTTCTTGGCACACTCACAGTCAGGACACCACCAGACTGCAGACTAAGAAGTGTAAAACAGTAAACAAGGCAGTAGACCTTTTCCATCTATGCTGCCACAATCTGGAACAACATCTCTGTATCCATCAGGACCACCCCAAAACTGCTTCAATTTAGGCAAGAGTTGAAGATGCACCTATTTAAAGAATACTTCATCACAATGCATTAATTTCCACAAACCTCACCTATCACTCGTTGACTGTATGCTTGTCTTCGACTGTGTACAATGCTCCAATGCATTTTGGCTAGGTCTGGGCTATAGAAATACTACATAAATAGATGTGCATACATACATAGATACATAGATGCATACATACATACATACATACATACAAACAACATGCATACTTGAGTAGACGCTATCCCATCAATCCTGGCAGCAAGGCCGTGCACTGACTCCCCATCGCAAATATTTTTGCAGGAATATTGTGATGTCAAAAATATTGTGGCCATAAATATCAATGGTAAGTATATCCTTTTTAGTCTTATTTTTAATATCATTGTCAAATGTATAGTTGACTAAAATACCGTTGTATGAGAGTTCATTTTTTCATGATATTTGTAAAATATTTTTACATATTTTATTTGAACAAAATGTGACATGTATATTTATTTAAAAAATCAATTTTAATGTTTATTGTATTTAATTGTTAACACAAATTTGTTTATTAAAAGTTTTAGAAGTGTGGTGTTTTAAGGGGGGTAGGAGATTGTTTTAAATTTGTTTGTGTAAATCTTTGTTTAAATTTAATTTTTTAATTTGTAATAAAAATTTAGAAATTTTACATGTTAAATATCTATACTTAAAGTTAATACTGTTTTTGATTAATATGTTTAAGATATAAATGTAAAATTAAAAAAATGTAATTTATGTTAATTTTTACTTCTTTTTTATTTTGTTACATTATTGTATGTATATTTTGTGTTTATGACCAATAGAATGTAAAACTTAAACCATGTATTAATGTATTAGTGTAATATTTAGTTAAGTTTAATTTTAAATTCGAAATGAATTTGAACTTTTACAAATTTGTCGTGTTAACTAAATATGTGTATTTATTACATATTTATGGTAAAATGTTATTTTTGTGATTTCTTTTTTTGTTTTTTTAATGTGATAAAAATTGATCAATAATAGTTTTATTAGTGGGATTTTGGCTTTGTAGGGAATAGGATGTGGAGATTATTGAAGTATTTATTAGATTTATATTCCATTTAATGTTTTACATTTTAAGTATTGTAGTTGTACATTTTTAAAAATGTTACAGTTTATGACATTTTATTTAATGTTTGACTTTTTAAGTATTGTAGTTGTACATTTATTTAAATGTTATAATTTGACAACATATTTTTTTATTTTATTATTGATAAAATTCTAATTCTAATTTTAAATAAATTATTTTAAAATTTCTAATAGCTAAATTAATTTTGAATATTTATATGCATTTAATATATATTTTACTTTTGTGTATATGTGCAGTTATTCTATGTATATATTGTGTTATGCTTTAATTAAATTGTATTATTGTGTTATTTCAATACTAAGTTTTTAATTATATTTTTTGATGCATACAAAAAATAAAATTGCATTTTTAAGTTATCAGTTTGTATTTTGTAAAATATTTATGGGCCTGATTACGATGTCGGTCAGAGTTGCCTCCGACCGACACCGTTTCGGTGAGGGAACCGCCCGAACATAGGTCGGTGGTTCCGCACACCTAATAACGATAAGACCGCACATATCTGGGAAACCGCCTGCAGCACAAGCTCCCATTGAGAAATAGGAGTGTATGAAAATCCCTGCACCGTGTGGCAGGCACCTCATGGTGCCTGCCACACGGTGCAGGGATTTTCAGTGCCCCCCAGGCCCATAAGCGGAGGCCCACGGGGAAAGAGGCCCTGCTTTCTGACAGCCTTTCCATGTCGGAAAGGCCAACATGGAAAGGCTGTCAAAAAACGTCATTGTAAGCCCAACAGCGGAAATGCTGTCCTTAAGGGATTATGAGCAGTTTCCGACTGGCCCACGGGCTCCTTGAGCCTGTCAGAACCGCGTTGGATCCCGCTGCCGGTTTAAACTCCGACTGCCATCATTGCAATACGGCGGTCGGACTTTAAACCTACCATGTCGGTCGGAAAGCCTCCGACGAGCGGTCGGAGGCTTTCCGACTGGCATCAATATCAGACCCTATGTTGCTAGTAAAGTTGTTTAAGAGAATTAAAATGTTGTAGCTTATAAATATGTAACTTATATTATTATTTATATATTTTCAAATGTATTATTAATTTTTTTAATTTTTGTTTTATTTATTGATCAATGTTGTTCATAATAATTATGTTTTATTTTATATTTTTAATTTTATTTTCTACGTTTTTTTATAGTACCATTTTATTACTATTTTGCATGTTAACAACAAAACAATTGCTTTGCTTACTATGAATATATTTACATATTGCTTTGGCATCCCGTATTACCAAACTAGCTCAGAGCAATGTCTATGTTTTACAATTTATGTAAATAACAAATATCTATTTTAAAATACATTTGATTTGTGTTGCTATTTATGAATTTGAAAAACTAATATATTGTTTTGTAGAAATAGTAAACGTTACCCCTTTAAAGCCCAACACTTTCCCCAAAGTGGTTTATATTGGATTGGGAATAGTAAATGATAGTAACTTTAACATCTTTAGTGTCCAACATATTCCCTATAATGGTTTAGATTGGAGTAGGAATAGTAAATGTTACCATTTTAGTGTCCAACACTTTTTCAAAATTGGTTTAGACTGGAGTAGGAATAGTAAATGTAACCCATTTAAAGTCCAACATCATCCCCAAAATAGTTTAGATTGGAGTGGGTATAATAAATGTAATTCTGTTAGTGTCCAACACCTTCCCCAAAATGGTTTACATTGGAGTGGGAATAGTAAATTTGACCCTCTTAGTGTCCACCTCCTTCCCCAAAATGGTTTAGATTACAGTGAGAATAGTAAATGTAACCTTTTCAGTGCCCAACACTTCCCCAGAATGGATTAGATTGGAGTAGGAATAGTAAACTCTGCATCTTTAGTGTTCAATAGCTCACCAAAATGGTTTAGATCTGAGGGGGAGTAGTAAATCTTGCTCTTTTAGTGCCCAGCTGGTTCCCTAAAATGGATTAGATTGGAGTAGGAACAGTAAAAGTTTGCCCTTTATTGTTCAACACCTTCCCCCCCAGAATAATGTAGATTGGAATGGTAGTAATAAATCCAACCCCTTGAGTAACCAACACCTTCCCCAAAATGGTTTATATTGGAGTGAGAATAGCAAATATAACCCCTTTAGTGTACAACAACTTTCCCAAAATGATTTAGTTTGGAGTGGTATTAGCATATCCTATCCAGTTAGTGTCCAAAACATTCCCCAAAATGGTTTAGATTGAAGTGGGAATAGAAAATCTGACCCCTTTAGTGGCCAACACCTTGGCCAAAATGGTTTTCATTGAAGTGGGAATAATAAATCTTACTCTTTTAGTGGCCAACACCTTCTCCAAAATGGTTTGCAGCATATACATTTATATAGTGTGCAGTTTTTAGAATAATAATCAATACATGCCAAATATTGTACCTATTTTTATTTGAGCATTTTATTTTGTTTTATGTACATTTTATATTTTATTCTTGACACATGCATTTTTTTCAAAAGAACGGAAAAAAACAAAATGTTCATATTACAGTGGTAGATTTATTTTGGATTTTTGGTATACTATTACATGTACTGTGTTTTTAACACACCCTTAAGACATATTTTCAAACATTTATACACAAATGATACATACTTATTTTTTATACATGTATTTTTTTATTCATAGTACATTTAATTTTTATATTTTTATAATGCATTTCATTTTTTAGTATATGTGAATTAGCTATTTAATATAGTTATATTTTTATAGTATTAACTAATTAATACTTTCCATATACATTAGTATATGTTCAATGCATTGTTTGACATTTTTCAAATGTTTTTCTATACTTTTAAAACTTCTAATAACTTTTTGTAACATTTCTATTGATTTCTATAGGGAAATATTTGTATTTTTTATTTTCATTAAGCAGCCTTTTTCCTTTACCGCTATGCGTATTTTGTACACTTTTTGTGTAATTTTAAGATGGATGTTCATGTCGGTCATGGTACTCTGTTGCTGTTTGAGTGAAAAGGTAAGACCTTTTTAAAGTTTTTATCTAGTGTTTTAGGGGCAGGGGGATGTGGGGTATGGTGTTAGTATTGTTTCGTAAGACTGTTTAGTGGTAGTTTGTGCTACTTTGATATGTAGTGTAATGCGGTAGGTATAACTATAATTTGGCAGCAGTAGTGTGTTATTTTACATATAGTCATCTGTTGTACTATGTTTGTATAGTTGTAATGCTATGTTCATATTGCATTTTGGATGCATGTACAGCGAGGGTAGGTACGTTATTATCTTTTCACAGGTTAGGAAGTCTGAGTGCAACGTTTGAAGCTATTTTTAATGCATGTTTTGTTTTTAAAAAAGGAAATTAGTTTGGTTTAATTTAAACTAGCATCTTTTTTAATTGCTTTTAATTTTTTAGATTTCCTGGTGCGTTTCATACTTTCATTTTTAGTTTTTGTTATGGTTTCCACTGACTATGGATTGATTTGGTGGATTAAATTTGGCCATTTAATTTTTGCATTTTGTTTGGGTTTCTTTTATTTTTGAATAGTTTTTTTTGGAGGTGGTGGTAGATGAAGAACATTAGCTACACAACTGTAAGTGCAATAATTGCAATAATTGTATGTATTTTCAAGTGGGAAATGTTATATTTTACTGTGTATATGTATCTTGCTTTTACCGCAATTGTAATGTTGTATTTTGTATGTGTGTGTTTTAATTCATGAGTTGCTTTGCATATTTTTTATAGTGTAGCTTTTTGATTTTCCTATTAATACGTCTAATTAAATATTATAATTAATTAATTTCAATTATCAGTCTTCATTTGCACTATATTTATATATTTTTGTTATAGACTAATAAAAATAACAATTTGCATATTTATTTAAATTGTTTTATGTTATAGTGGTGTTAGAGTTTGTTCTATTTTAGTTGTGAGTATATTAGTAGGAAAGTGGTTTATAATAATGATTTAGCTAACATTTCTAGGTAGTCTACTCCTTTGTTATTTAAAAGAGTCTGAATTTGAGTTGTAGCATGTCATACATTTTCCTGGTTTGCTTAGTAATTTTAGGTTTGATTTGGTTTACTAACTGCTCTATCCTTAGTTGTTGGTAGCTTTGTTCTTCTTTGGCGGTCTTCTATGAATTTATAGAGTGTTGGTTGTGTTCTTCCTAGTGTGGCTTGGAAGGCATTCAGCCATCCTTCCACTATGTGGTTGTTTTTGGCTTGTTGAGCCATGGATCTGTTCTAGACATTCCACTATGGTAATTGGAATTTGGGTTGGTATCTGTGTCCAGAGAGGTGCAGTCTACCTACCCAAGTGTCTTCATAGTAGTCCATTAGTGGACTTAGCTTTTTTTTCATTTCCTTGGTAAAATGGGTAATCTATTAGCATGCTGTTGTGATTATCTTTGTTTGTTACAGGTACGGGGCTATTAACTTTTTATTTCAAAAGCAAAGTGTCTGTTAATTGCATATTCTACACGTAGGGGCCGATTCCGATTTGGGCCGGAAATCTCTCCGACCGAGTCGGACCCGGAGAGATTTCCGACCGAATCGGACCCGTGCAGCCCGACCGAACGAGTACGATGCGTCCGTATGCTATCGTACTCGAGTCGGTCGGACTCCCATTGAAGTCAATGGGAGCCGGTCGTACAACGCGTACGCGGGCTCCCATTGCCTCAATGGGTGCGAGGTGAACAAGGGCGCCCCCTACAGAGGGTACGCGGCGAAGCGACTCGCGCCGTACACGCACAGGTAGGGGGGACCCATGGGTCCCCCGTGTGTGCGACTCGCGCGGCTACGCGCACAGGGGGATCCGACACGGACCCCCAAAGTACGGCTCCGACTGCTCTTTCGAGCCGGACGGCGCGTGTCGGTCGGACTGCTCGCGGCGCGCATCGTACTTACCCGGCCGGGGAACGTCTCCATTGCGCGGTGCGAGTCGTGTCCGAGCGAGTCGGTCGGTGAGGTTAGACCCGGGAACGACTCGGTCGGAGCGGTTGGGACGCCCGAACGAGTCGGTCGGCGATTTCGCATCGTACTCGCTCATCCGGACGCGCGTACGAATCGGTCGGGAAATAGGGCTCCGAATCGGATCCGGTTATGCCGAATCCGATTCGGAGCCCTACGGGCTGAGATCGGAATCTGCCCCTTAATGCAGATTTTTACACATGTTTCCAAATGCTTTGGTTGTAGTGGTAACAGTAACCTTGTACGACTGCGTGTGTATAGTTTAAGTATTGTTTGTATCATTGCCTTGTTCAAACTCTATCACAATTTTGTGTGGAGAATAGTTGTTAGTATTTACTTTGATGTGGTTTAAACGTTCAAAGCAATTTGCACTATGTTAGGCAGCAGTGCATAAATGAGGGACGGGTTAAGGTTATGATATTCACCATGTATGGTATATATTTGTGTGAATGGCGGATGGCACATTTTAAAAGTTCCGTCCATTATCCATGGTTCACATTGGCTTAGTCTTAAGCAGTTATTTACAGTTACAACTATAATTAGTCATTTGTCTTTATTGTGTTTGTTGTGTAGGAGGAAGGGTTTGTTTATGTGTAGTGATAAGATGTTCTGGAATCTGTATGTCTTGGTATTGGCTAGGAGCAGCAGGGGTTTGACTTGTGGCTTTTTATTATGTGATATTAGTCGTTTCAAAGTAAAAATTGTGTTAGTTGATTTGTAATGTGCTCAGGTACTTTAGAGAGAATGGGCCAGATGTACAAAGCATTGTTTCGGTCGCAAACATCCCGATTCACAGAATGGGACTGTTTGCGATCGGAAAAATGCAAGGCATGTTTTTGGTGTTCCTTTCAAATATCGTATTGGTATGGTATGTATTACTATTTTGCTACCAAATTCTGGTTGCAATACAGTAATACTTTACCACCATATTAAAAGTGGTGGTAATTCATTCGCAAGTGAGAAGGGGTCCTTTTGGGACCTCTTCCCATTTGAGAATATTACAAAAATATTTTTGAAGAGCAGACAGTGGTCCCATGGACTACTTCCTACTCTTAAAAAATGAAACTTAAATGTTTAATTTTTTTCTTTTTAAATGCATTTCGTTTTTCTTTAAGGAAAATGGACTGCATTTAGAAGAATTTCTTTTTTTTTAATTTCATAACAATGGTGGTCTGTTGACACCAGCAGGCCACCATCCCTGTGATGGCTGCGATTTCTAATGGATTGCAAATTGCAACCTACCTTATTAGTCCATTAGTGCTTTCAGAAAACAAGAGCAACCCATATATCCATGAGAACTGGGTATTAAGTATCAACATCAGGTACTTCAATGGGAGCAATTTTTGCTCCTAATCTGGCGAACCTCTCTGTTGGCTATTTTGAACTCAAGTTCAATACAGTAACCAACCCCTTCCAAGACAACATCAAATGTTGGAAGCGCTACATAGATAATATTTTCATGATCTGGAAAGGCTCAGAAGATACATTACAATTAGTCCAGTATCTCAATATTTGTCAACCATTTTTGAAATTTACATATGCCAGAAACACAGAAAGTATTACATTCCTAGATCTAGAAATAAAAGAAAGAGACAATCATCTAATAGTTAGCCTCTATAAGCAACACACTATTACAATGTAGCGGTTTTCGTCTGCGGGCTCTCAAATATGGACTGCTCTATGGTCAATTCTATGCAGGAGATATAAAATTCACTCTACCACAGCACACCAACTGCGTCTCTTCAAACGTAATCTACTGCATTTGGTGTCCTTGTAATTTGATATTCATTGGACAGACATCACAACCAATCAAGGCAAGAATTGGCCAGCATAAAAGCTGTATATGTCGCCAAATCGAAACTGCCCCACTAGTACAACACTACACAGAAAAAAAACATACAGCCGATGACCTGAAGGGTCAGATCATTGAGAAGGCAACTGTTCCTCCAAGAGGTGGAGATGTCTTGTTTATCTAACAGAGCCTTGAATGCAAGTGGATATATAGATGTAACTATCAGACAAGGTTTAAATACACTGGAAGAATGGCATAAGTTTGTTACCTTAAGTGACTAACTATGCTTACTAATTAGAACCTGTCTCACTCATTATACGTGTGAAGAGATTTCCATCAGCACATGTTTACTAATATAACTATGAGACCTGTAATATTATGTATGCTATAGGTACAAATGTATACCAACAAAATTGTGACTAAAAAGTGTCTTTTAAATGTGAATATGTATATTAATGTCTGTGTATATACTGCTTAAATCCTTTTCTTTTGTACTCAATGTTGATTTTTCTAACATAACTATGAGATCTGTCATATTATGTATACTAATGTATACATTCAAAAGTGTGACTAAAAATGTCTTTTAAATGTGAGTATCTGTATTAATGTCTGTGTATATACTTATTTTTCCTTTTTGTACATAATGTTGATGGCCACATCAAGAGGCACTCGTCAAATGAGTATTGCCTCTGACAAATCAAATAGGTGAATAATATGCTTATACACTGTAATTGATTAAGACCCATTAATCACCGAATGTGGCCTTGGGAATACGTCTAATAGTGAACACTACAATAACACTGTAGGAATCTTTCCATCGTTGGTGCAAATTAATGATATTGGCAGAACCTTTGCTTGAATCCAATTACACGCTGAGGTTCCCCTAATCTGGCCCATGCACACTGAGGATCACTGTAAACCAAGCGTGTTACAGGTCTAGTCTTCTTTGTTCCTTCATGTGACACCTCCTCGTACGTACGCTCGACATGATCGAGGTCAGAAGTCGTATACCGAAGGTAGAACTAAGCGTGACTCCAAACCTCCAAACTCAGATTTATCTCTGATCGGGAGGTTACGCAAGGAGCTGATAAATCTCTACAGTGTCCGAAGTGGGGAGCAACACAATAGACTCACAGACAAGCCAATAAGAATTTATGATTCCCACATTCCCATGGTGAGTCTACAATACGATGTATACAAGAGTCCCGGATTAATTTAAATGCAACCAATGGGGCTAGATCAGAAACTATGTATACAAGAGTCCCGGATTAATTTAAATGCAACCAATGGGGCTAGATCAGCAATCCTTCACTTTCTCGTCCTTTATCTAGGCATCAACAATATAGATAGAAGACCTTAATTCCTGGCTCTTCCGAGGTTGTAACTGGAATATCCCTATTGCCCCATTGCAAAGACTTGTGGAATGTACATGAACACCTTTGACTCCTTTCCCATGTTGAGTTTCCAAATGGGGGACTCCCTCACTACAATTTTTACATTGGTATTAATCCACACTATATAAACAACAGTGCCCTCATTCCCCCTCAGACATCGTCAAACTCCCATAAAGGAAGATCACTAACCTAGAATCTTCTGTGATATAAAGAAAACCTGTTCTGTGCATATTTAAGAAGAGCACTGTTCATTCTTGGGTAAGCATGTCCCTCCAGCCTTTGTAACCCATCAGCCTTATTTAAACATAAATTATTAGTGTGATTACCTCTAACACGGCGCCATTTGTAGTCCCCAGGTAATTTCTGTCCTGATGAGACCCTCACACTACAAGTAGGGTTGAAACGTCCAAAGGATAGTTGAACAGCAAAAGTGCCAGAGAACAATCTGGCTGATCTTTGTTGTATTGAGAAATGAATAATCCAACATCCTTGTATATACCAATAACTCTGTTTTAAGTCACATATTTGTCACTTATTTCTTTAGGCCTGGCTATGGTTACATTACTTGGGGTTCTTTCTTTCTTTTTATCACTCCCGGTTTTAAAAAAAAAAAACACTTGCAGAATCTAATGCGACGAGAAAAATATATGTTTAGAGTCAAAATATAAATCTTTTTGAATAAATTATTTTTTGCATGATACTAAAATAAATAAATAACTCAGTTCGGCTGAATTGAGTTGAAAGTAAGGCAATGATTAGGGTACTTGATTTAATTTGTGTTTAAATTAATTTTTGGCAGATGTGTTCTGGCTCATCATCATCTTTTCCTGATTAAATCAACACAGAATAAAATCGTGGTAACACGAAATTGTTTTTCAAATGAGTACCTCATTAGTGTTAATGAGGTAGGTCTATTTGCGACCCACTAGGAATCGCTAATGAAACTCAAAAGAGTTTCTTGCATTAGGAATACTGATTTCCTAATTGCGTTTCAGTCTTTGTCTGTAGGGTGTTCTAATCTCCAGAAATCAACCAACTTAGAAAACAGAGAAAAATGATTTCAAAACAAAGAAGCATTGGCAAAGCCAATAGGTCTCATCTTTTGGCTTTGCCAGTGCTAACTTACTGACTATGCCAGTGCTTTCTGACAACGTTTTTCAACATTGACAAGAATAAAAAAATGCAATTATGTATTTGTATGCCTGTGTTATGAAGCTACAGGGGCCCCAGCATGATGACACATACGTGCGCATGTGTTGCCATGTGGCGACCATGTTTTAAAATTAATTATTCTAAGATATCAAAGCCCTTGGTGTTAAAAAAAAAAAAAGAATGATATAAGGTACTTGAAAGTGTGTTTTCAGAAAGGAGTGGCCTGTTATTAAGTTGTAGCTGTCGGCCATCCTAAAAACATTTTTTTTAAATGTGACAGACTGTGGAGCAACCAGAGAGGCATGGAGGAGCTGGAAGTTGGAGCGGAGAAAGTAAATGCCATTGATATGTGCAGTGTTGAGTTAGGAACCATATAGCGGTTTTTTTTTATTTTAAAAAAACAGGAAGGGGTGGGAGAGTAACCTGGAAAGCATAAGGGGATGGGAGCATTAAGTGGGAAGCAGCATACGGTAGAGAGAAGGTAAGAAAACTGTTGCACTCTCATAGAGTGATAAAAGCAAAAGAAAGTAGCATACATTTTCAGAGGGGCTTATAGTATGAAGCAGGTCAGAGGAACATCAGCGTTTTTCAGTTTTGTATAGCTCGAACTCAACCTGAAGGTATTGGAGCGTTATAAATGAGCACCAGTTACATTACACAGGGTCATATCCATGTTCTTTTTAAGGCACGGGAAGATTACGTGATGTGTCAAGTATCACAAGATGTTAAGACCATGCCGTAACTCGAAACTCGTTCCGTAGTTCCAACGTCCACAGTCTAGCTGTAGTGCCACATCCCATCCCGGTATAGTGTGTGTGAGAGGACGTGGGCGGAGGAGTTGGGATTTGGCATAGCTTCAGTTACTCAAGATCCATGTACAGTAGTGCGAGAACACATGTTTAAACAAGATCAAATGTACACATGCTGAAACTAGTTAAAAAAAAAAAAAAGTTGCTATTAAATACCAACAGCAAAGACTACCTTTTTTCTGGATAATGTCAAAAAGATGTATTCCCTTCAACATTCACACATCTGAGTTTACCTGATGTCACCCCAGACTCATGGTTCAAAAAGTGAATGCGCCTTTACTTAAAAATAGCAACCCGTATCAACTGTGCCTTCAGCTGTTTGTTTATTGCTTCAATAGCTCCTTCCTGCCAAGAATAGGGATGCCGAATGCGGCTCAATAGAAAGGATAGAAGGAACGATCTCTGCTGTTTTGAGAAGTGCTTTGCCTTTGAAGTCACTTTAAGAGGTCCACTTTTTTCAGCGCCATCTAACGTGACAAGATAAGAACAGCCTTGTTTACAATGGCGCTCTCAGAGCAAGTCAGGTGAACGCTTTTAAAAAACAAGCATCAGTAACCATTGTTCATGACATGGCTACGTCGAGCCATGCTCTCAAGTATCTTTAGACTCCAGACTTAACAATGTGTGTTGTTCTCCGGCCCATGTTGCAGGTCGTCCAAGTGCTCCGGAGGTGTGGAAGGGGAAAAAAAAGGCTCCACACCCCGCCCGTCGCACTTTTAAGCCTTGATGGAGGCGGGATGGTGGAGGGAGGGGGAACAATGGCAGCTCCAGATTTATTTAATGAAAAGGGCATCCACTTCGTGCGTAGTCCGTCAGTTGGGGAAGGGGTGCATATTTAAGTGAAAGTGCAGCATGGGGTCTTCATTAACAAAAAGGTAAATACGGCGAGCAGCATATAAAGAAAGCCGCGCGCTTGCCATGAAACTGAAAGTGCAGGTTAAAAAAAAAGCATTTGACACCGTAATTGAAAAAAATCAAGGAGGAGGGGCCATCACAAACTGTACATTATGATGGCCAAACAAAAGGTTCTCTGAGTGAAATCGCCTGGTACGGAATTAAGCACGCAAAGGAGGGGCATTTACACAAATGTACCAATAACAAGCCAGCATTTCTGAATGCCACAGATAGTTACCAATGACAATCGGTGATGAGATCTAACAGGTCGATCGAAGCTCGATCTAAAAAAGATTTATTAGGTTGAAATTTAAATGTAGATGAACGGTCCAACAAAGGATCTCGAATGAGATTAAAATCACCACCCACAATAAGGGACGAGTTACCTAATTTTAGTATTTCAGTAGAAACATACGTCCAGAAAGAAGGATCATCTGATGTAGGGGCTTATATATTGACAAAGTTTAGAATATGTTTGTGGATTTTGACTTGAGCGTAAACAAATCTACCATCTAAGGTGAGTCAATAGTTGTATTTGTGCCTTACGGGAGAAAAGTATAGCTACTCCATTTTAACGTTTTGCAGCAGGAGGAAGAAACTATCTTTCCCACCCATCCCTTAGCCATAGTATGTAACATTTTATCATCCACATGTGTTTCTTGCAAAAAACAAATATCTGCATTAAACTTTTTTAAGTATTCTAAAATGTTACGTCTTTTACCAGGATGCCTCAAACCCTTAACATTTAAAGAAACAACAACTAACTTATATGGTGTAGCCATAACAAGTTGTGAGGGACCGAAAAATAGAGAAAAGAGAGGAAAAGTAAAGTAGCCCACATAAAAAAGACAAAACAAGACATACAACATATAAAGAGGTCGACCTCCAAGACCTCATAACAAATGGAATAGTAGAGATGGAGGTACAAAGCAAGAGTAACCACCCTGTGTGCACCTGCTATAAAAACAGAATAACATCCATTAATAAGGGGAGTAGACATTAGCCTGCAGATCCAGAACGTTGAGAGTCCATGAGAATAGGGTCATGCTGGTCCAGAAATCATAACAAATCTGAAGGTGAGGAGAAAGACTTGGAAACATCATTCTTCCAAATGCGCACAACAGAAGGGTCAAAGACGCCATACTTGTATCAAGCTTCTCGTAGATGCGGCCTCAGATCCGAAAATTGGCGTCGTATTATAATTGGTTCCAATGCAAAGTCTTGATATATGAAAACTTTATTTCCTTCTATCAAAAGAGTTAGGATCTGTCACACAGCTTTTCTTATGAGAAGTAGATGATGATGTGGGGGCGGAGCTTTCCGAACACGCAAATGGCGGCTGATTAGAAAAGCTCCCGTAGCCCACTAAACAATCCTACAATATCCTGCGTCCTGAGCCCACCTTGCACAGAGGGAAAACTAACGCACGAGCCCAGGAAGATGGCGGCTGCATGATTCCTCACGACTGAACAGCTGGAGTCGGAGCATCAGAGCCAAAACCGAAAGTGCGGCCGGCCTCCATGCGCGTACACAGAAGCCGCGGCGCCGAGTACAGAAGCGTCCTCTGACGCCTGGAGCACGGCCGGCAGCAATATCAAACACAAGGAGATGATGGACGGAGCGCTGAAACATTTCAGACACTCACCCCCAGTCACAGATCTGGGTTGAATCCATCATCATTCTTTAGCTCACTTCGCCACCTCAGTTCAGACCCAGCTATATGCAAATCAGTCTTGACCCTGTGCCTCATGGGAACAGTCCAGCCCGAACTGCCAAGCCAGGTCTTCCCTAAACCGGAAACAAGCATCCTGGGACCGGTTTCTGGGTAACACCCTTTATCAGCCAGGCTAGCTTGAATCCAGTGGTATCGCTTTGTTCGCCTAAGTTGGCAGGGTATGCCCAGACGTGGGTCCCTTGCTCACTTTGCCACTGGATTCAAGCTAGCCTGGCTGATGACAGCTGAATGGCCAGAAACCGGTCCCAGGATGCTTGTTTCGGTCAAGGAAGACATGGCTTGGCAGTTCGAGGCTGGACTGTTCCCATGAGCACAGGGTCAGACTGATTGCATATGGCCATGTCTGAACTGGGGTGGTGGAGTGAGCTAAAGAATGATGATGGATTAAACCCAGATCAGTTGACTGGGGGTGAGTGTTTGATTTGCTCAAGCGCTCCGTCCATCATCCCCTTTGGTATAGCTTGAATCCAGTGGCAAAGTGAGCAAAGGACCCACGTCTGGGCATAACCTGCCAACTTAGGGCGAACAAAGCAAACACAAGGAGATGATGGACGGGGCGCTGAAACTTTTCAGACACTCACCCCCAGTCACAGATCTGGGTTGAATCCATCATCATTCTTTAGCTCACTTCGCCACCTCAGTTCAGACCCAGCTATATGCAAATCAGTCTTGACCCTGTGCCTCATGGGAACAGTGCAGCCCGAACTGCCAAGCCAGGTCTTCCCTGAACCGGAAACAAGCATCCTGGGACCGGTTTCTGGGTAACACCCTTCATCAGCCAGGCTAGCTTGAATCCAGCGGCAAAGTGAGCAAGGGACCCATGTCTGGGCATACCCTGCCAACTTAGGGTGAACAAAGCAAACACAAGGAGATGATGGACGGAGCGCTGAAACTTTTCAGACACCCAACCCCCAGTCACAGATCTGGGTTGAATCCATCATCATTCTTTAGCTCACTTCGCCACCTCAGTTCAGACCCAGCTATATGCAAATCAGTCTTGACCCTGTGCCTCATGGGAACAGTCCAGCCCGAACTGCCAAGCCAGGTCTTCCCTGAACCGGAAACAAGCATCCTGGGGCCGGTTTCTGGGTAACACCCTTCATCAGCCAGGCTAGCTTGAATCCAGTGGCAAAGTGAGCAAGGGACCCACGTCTGGGCATACCCTGCCAACTTAGGGTGAACAAAGCAAATACAAGGAGATGATGGTCGGAGCGCTGAAACTTTTCAGACACTCACTCCCACTCACAGATCTGGGTTGAATCCATCATCATTCTTTAGCTCACTTCGCCACCTCAGTTCAGACCCAGCTATATGCAAATCAGTCTTGACCCTGTGCCTCATGGGAACAGTCCAGCCCTTACTGCCAAGCCAGGTCTTCCCTGAACCGGAAACAAGCATCCTGGGACCGGTTTCTGGGTAACACCCTTCATCAGCCAAGCTAGCTTGAATCCAGTGGCAAAGTGAGCAAGGGACCCACGTCTGGGCATACCCTGCCAACTTAGGGCGAACAAAGCAAACACAAGGAGATGATGGACGGAGCGCTGAAACTTTTCAGACACTCACCCCCAGTCACAGATCTGGATTGAATCCATCATCATTCTTTAGCTCACTTCGCCACCTCAGTTCAGACCCAGCTATATGCAAATCAGTCTTGACCCTGTGCCTCATGGGAACAGTCCAGCCCAAACTGCCAAGCCAGGTCTTCCCTGAACCGGAAACAAGCATCCTGGGACCGGTTTCTGGGTAACACCCTTCATCAGCCAGGCTAGCTTGAATCCAGTGGCAAAGTGAGCAAGGGACCCACGTCTGGGCATACCCTGCCAACTTAGGGCGAACAAAGCAAACACAAGGAGATGATGGACGGAGCGATGAAACTTTTCAGATACTCACCCCCAGTCACAGATCTGGGTTGAATCCATCATCATTCTTTAGCTCACTTCGCCACCTCAGTTCAGACCCAGCTATATGCAACTCAGTCTTGACCCTGTGCCTCTTGGGAACAGTCCAGCCCGAACTGCCAAGCCAGGTCTTCCCTGAACCGGAAACAAGCATCCTGGGACCGGTTTCTGGCTAACACCCTTCATCAGCCAGGCTAGCTTGAATCCAGTGGCAAAGTGAGCAAGGGACCCACGTCTGGGCATACCCTGCCAACTTAGGGCGAACAAAGCAATCACAAGGAGATATATCAGCCGAGCACGCCGGGAGCTGCATCCCGCGTAAAGGCACAACCGGGCCACGTTGTGTGAGGGACTTGAAGACAGAGCACCCCGCAAGACTGCTGCAGAAGGAGGCTGCAGTGAAGGACCCCCAGCAAGTGTAAATAGCTGTGCAGCCCAGAGGCGCGATGTGCCGGTCGCGCAGCAGGTGAGCTGTTGTGGGCCGTACTGAAGTGCCAACCGCACTGAATCGGGTGAGGCACAGCGGCGGTCACCACACGGCTATATATAAAGAAACAGCCGGCGCAAGTGACTGTGCATAGAGGGACCGTAACGGGGCACAGCGCACAGGGACAGGCAGCAACCAGTGTGAGGCCTACTACAGCAAGGAGCACAGTCACCTAGTGGGAGAATGCCCTGAAGCCTGGAAGTGTGCCAATCAAGCACCCACTGCTACAAAAGGACCATTAACCCTTAGCGGGTTCTCAGAGGACACTATTAGCACAACCAGGGTGTTGCAAACACGGAGACTCAAAACTACCGGAGGCGGTAAAGTACGCCAAGATGGGCAAGTCAGACAAGCTGCAGTCGAAACTGCAATTCGAGCTGCGCAAGACTCCGCGCTCGAGAGATGCCTCCACCCCGGAATCAGAGGACTCACAAGCAGGGGAGGAGATGGACGCACTGGAGGAGCCTGATATTAAACAAATATTGCACGCCAAGCAGCAGAGCCTCACGAAAATAGACAATAAAATAGACGCCATCACATACAGGATGGACATAATGTCGGAGCGTATAGATAAGCACGGTAATAGATTGGACGCGGTAGAGCAAAGAGTGTCGAATGTTGAAGACACAATGCACACTGAAGTGGAGGAACATAAAACAATGGACAAGCTCCTTAAGGCACTCCAAGCTAAGACAGACGATTTAGAAGCTATATCACGGAGGAACAGCATCAGGATCCTAGGAATTGCAGAGTCGACAAGCATTAGCAATATGGAGCAAAACGTGGAACGTTTACTGGCGGACTTCCTGGGCAGAAATATTTCTCCGACCTATTCGTAGTGGAGCGCGCTCATCGCTCGCTAGTGCCGCATCCAGCACGAGGAGCAACTCCGAGACCAATCATAGCAAGACTCCTAAATTACAGGGACCGAGACGCGGCTTTGTGGAAATCGAGAGAGTTGGGATCACTTCGGAGTGAATGGATGGAGATCTCGCTGTTCCCCGACTTCACGCAACAAGTACAAGAAGCGAGGCGCCAGTTTCTCCCAGCAAAAAAGAAGTTGCGAAAACTTAACATTGTATACAGCATGCAATATCCGGCAAAGTTGAGTGTACAAGCGGAAGGTAAATCACATTACTTCATAGACCATCAGAAGGCATTAAAGTATGCAAGTCAGCTGGAACGGGATAAAAGCAGACGAAGCCCCACAAGAGCCACATCGGAAGAGGAAAATAGCACACAAGCTCTGGAAGAACAGTGAGCCCTAACGTCTAGGTGCACAATAGGACATGGACTGCTGATCCACAGGTGCAACTGACACTAACCTGCATGACCAGGGGGGTAAGGAGATTGGAACCATTAACGCTCTACGGCGCCCCGGTAAGACAGATCATTTATTTGGGGGAAGCACGTAAGCCTGTTGG
Source organism: Calotriton arnoldi (assembly GCA_963921515.1). Classification (NCBI taxonomy): domain Eukaryota; kingdom Metazoa; phylum Chordata; class Amphibia; order Caudata; family Salamandridae; genus Calotriton; species Calotriton arnoldi. The sequence goes on from CAWUFW010002647.1 coordinate 233,514, forward strand.
AACTTGGACAGAGACAGAAACTAACCAAAATAGACATTGGGCAGGGTGCGGAGGGGTAATGGACACGACACCTTAGTCGTTGTGGGCGAAGGGATGAGACGGTTACACGGAAAAACTGGAAACATCCGCCCCCCAGTGTACATCACTAAAACAATATCGTTTTTGTTGTTTTAAGATAAGGGAATGTTAAAGGGAGGGAGGGGACACAGAAGGCTATGTATGTTGGGGACTTGCATAACGTGGGTGGGAATGTTGGGGATGTAACTGATTGAATGTTAAAAAAGTTAGAAAAGCAAAAGGCGAGCCAAGTGTCCAGTTGGCATGATATAGCAGCTCTAAATGTGAAAATTTTGCAGACGTAAACACGACTGCAGTGAACCATAGAGGAAGCCAGCAACTGCGTTTGTTCACGTGGAACATTAAAGGGCTGAATGACAATAGAAAGATCATGAAAGTTGTGGCGTACCTCAAGAGACATAATATAGACATAGCGATTTTGCTGGAGACGCACCTACACGCCAACAGGGAAGCGCGAATACTTAATAAGTTACAAGGGCAGTGTTACGCAGCAAGCTACACCTCGCACACTAGGGGAGAATTGATTTGGGTAGGATGACACTCCAGGGTGACACTGACGGGACTATATATAGACCCAGGGGGGAGATACGCAATACCGCAATGCAGGAAAGAAGATCTGAAGTTCCTGCTAGTTGGAATATATGGCCCGAATTTTGATGATCCCAATTTTTACCAAACAGTGGAAGCCAGAGTACACCAATGGGCGGCAGTACCACAGATATGGGGAGGGGATTTCAATTGTATACTCGACCCTAGTATAGACCGGTCCAAAGGCCGTCCCAGGCAACCCTCAGCAGAAGCGAAGGCAATACTAGACATGATGCAGAGGGAGGCACTAACAGATATCTGGAGATGAAGGTCCGCAGGCAGGGCAGGATACACGCATTACTCAGCAGCATACGATACGCATACTCGTATCGATTACTGGCTAATATCCAATGAGTTGAGTGTGAGAGTCTTGGACTGCGAGCACCTCCCCAGAACATATTCAGATAATTCCCCAGTACGACTCACACTTACATATGCGGCACCTAGAATACCAGCTTTCACATGGAGGTTCCCACCGTACTACCTACTAGACCGAGTTTTTAAGGAAGATTTGCAGCAAGCTATTGAGGAATACTTTGAAAAAAACATAGAATCAGTCGATAAATTTGCTACAGTATGGGAGGCATTTAAAGTTTATGTAAGGGGAATCGTAATTACCAAACATGCTGGGGTGCTGTGAGATATCAGAAATAGGTTGCAAAAACTGGAGAAGGAGATAGTCGCCCTGGAGGGAGAGCTACAAATAGGAGGGGGCACGCAAAAGAGCGCTGACATCAAACTTAAGCTAGCAGAATTCCAGGAACTGGCTAACAACGAGATAAAACACATGGGGAAGTACGCAACGGCGAGGGCATATGGAGAGAGGGACAGAGCAGGAGCGACAATACCTAAAATTATAAGACCCCCGAGGACATCAGACTTTATAACAGAGGTTGTAGATGAAGAAGGGGATACCCTAAATACCCCAGAGGAGATAGTACAGCAGTTTCATAAGTACTACAAAAAGCTATATAGCTCTCATATACAATATGTTGAGGACATTGTGACGGACTATCTAACACATCTTAAGATGCCATGGTTAGCCACTGAGCACAGGGAGCATCTCATGGCACCCCTAATGCTGGATGAAGTTTCTGTGGTACTGAAGAGCATGCCGGCTGAAAAGGCACCAGGTTCGGATGGGCTAACAGTAGCATTTTACAAGACATACCAGGAGCTACTAGCTCCGTACCTTAAAATGTTATTTGAGGAGATGGCTGAGGACGGGATAATGCCCCCTTCCATGAGGGAGGCTGTAATAGTCACAGTGCTTAAGCCAGGCAAACCGAGGACGCAGTGTTCAGCCTACAGACCGTTGTCCCTCCTTAACGTAGACACTAAAACTTACGCCAAAATCTTGGCAAACAGACTGGCGCTACTTCTGCCAGGCATTGTAGGCCCAGAGCAGGCGAGGTTTGTCCCGTGTCGAAATCTAACCGCAAACCTGCGCATGCTTTTTGGGGTCACGCAGTGTCTGAGCTCAGAGGTCAAGGCTGCTGCAGTGTTCTTAGATGCCGAGAAGGCTTTCGACTCTGTGGAGTGGAAATTCATGTTTGCAGTGCTCCGGAAGATAGGAGTAGGGGAAATATTTATGAGACTGATTGCAACACTATACGCAGCTCCGACAGCCCGAGTGCGTGTAGGGCAGATGGTCTCAGATTCCTTTGGAATATCTAGAGGCACCAGACAGGGCTGCCCCCTGTCCCCACTGTTGTATGTGGTAGTTGCTGAGCCACTTGCATGTGCATTACGTGAGTCCCACAGTCACAGAGGACTCTGTTTTCCGGACTACAGACTAATCATATCAGCCTATGCTGATGACACTCTGTTATATGTGAATAACCCCAGCATTAACCTTACCCCAGTACTTAATGAGGTAGTGAAGTTTGGGGCGTTATCGGGCCTTACAATAAATTGGGATAAGTCAATCATCTTCCCGCTTACCCCCGTTACGGAGGCCCCAGCCCTGGCGTATCCACTAATGTGGACTACAGAAGCGGTGCGGTACCTGGGGATCCGGTGCATACGGACCCAGAGGTGGTATTACTAGAAAACTATGGGGCAGCAATACAAAAGCTGAGTGAAGATGTAGAAAGATGGATCAGGCTCCCACTATCGCTGTTAGGCTGCATAGCTGTAATGAAAAGAGTGGTCTTGCCAAGATTTTTATTTCTCTTCTAAAACATACCAATATCCCTTTCACAGTATGTGTATAAGCGTTTACGGTCTCTGACAGTGTGGCTAGCTTGGGCGGGAAAGCAACCGAGAGTCAAATGGGAATCGCTGACTCTGCCGTATAAGTCAGGAGGTCTCAACGCCCCTGATCTGGAAATGTATTATAGGGCAGTCCAGAGCATATTTGCTCACTACTGGATACATGGACCTCATGACACACCCCACTTGTACATTGAGAGAGAGGCAATAAAACCATCTCTGTTACAGCAGATATTGTTCCGAAACCCGTCACGGCAGCGAGGCGTTTTTGACTCCTTGACGACCATGACACAACATGGCACGCACTCCTTAGCAGACAGAATGGGGCACTACTGTACTCACCGCACATCCCGCTACACTGGTGCCTATGGTTCCCCATGGGACAGGATGGAGGGGCGAGAAAGGCATTCTGTTCTGTAGAGATTAGCAAGATAGGAGAATTCTTCACCGAAGGGGAGCTTGATAGTTTGGAGAGAGTACAGGAAAGACACCCCAATATGACACTGATAGCTAAATACCACTATCATAGAGCTAGACACACATGGCAGGAACTACTGGGGGAATAAATGCAGGAGACGCAAGAGATGGGGGTACTCTCTACAATGATACAGTCAGAAACGCCATGTAAATTAATCACGAAATTTTACACAAGCGCGCAAGAGGAACGCAAACCATTGATGTTAAAGGTGCGAATGGACTGGCAGTGTGATCTAGGGGAGACCATAAGCGATAAAGATTGGCAGTACTGTTGTGCCAAAACCAAATCGATCTCATTAAATGGGCGACATAGGCTTATACATTTTAAATATCTGCACCGTGTGTATTACACCCCAGAGAAGCAGCACAGATTTGGGTTGCGTGAGGAAGCGCATTACGAGCGATGCCGGGAGGAAGTAGCGGGATTCCTACATCTGGCCTGGTTATGTCCAGGGATAAACGAGTATTGGCATAAAATATTTCAGGAATTAAGCACTATCACAGGAGCAACTATAGTGCCAGACCCGAAAGTAGCACTCTTGGGATATGATTTTGGGATTGCAAAGCCCATTAGACTTCTATTTGCTATTGCATTGCTGTTAGCAAAGAGACGGGTAGCTTTGAGATGGGGGAAAGGCCCGATTCCTAAGATAGATGACTGGCACACTGACCTCCTATAGTGCAACACACAGTCCGGAGTATACAACGAGTTATTGCCTCCAAAAATTAGGCCTAGGAACTACTGGGGCCCATACCAAACATACCTGATAAGTAAGGAAACTGGAGTAGAAAATGGTGCAGCAGATTCTGCAGAATAAATTGAGATAGTAGTACGGCGCAGGGGACACTTGTAAGATATGGGGGGGACCCCACTGCACATAAGGCCACAGTACTTACAATAAGGAGCACACATCGATGTATGCAACCCAAAATGTAGTATGTGATATAAACAGGGTGTACAGAACAATGTAGTTGTTGGGATAAGTCGTGCATGATGAGACATGAGTAGAAAGTTTCACTGTCAATAACGAAAAATAGTGCTATAACGGACTACTGTTATATGTAATGTCAACTGGTAATGATGACTGTATCCTTGTGTATTTCAATAAAAAATAAAAAAAACAACAGCTGAGCATCGAACAGCAAAAAACAAAAAAGTAGATGATGTCTCAAAACTTAAAATATGATTTGTCCTGGTTTAACCTAATGGGGTTTCCAAATAGAGGGGATTCTATGAGCTTTATCAATTTCAAACCGCTCTCGAAATTTGATGTTTAAAAGTTTGGGCAATAGATTTTCTAAGAAAAGACGACAACTCTGTCCCTCAACTCTCTCTAGGACATTAAATATGCATAAATTGTACTGCCTATTTCTGTTTTCTAAATCTAGTAATGATCTTTGGAGAGAAGCAACCTGAGGAATAAGTGGAGTCATATTTGTAATAGCGTTAGTATTGTCACAAATCTTAATCTCATTGTCTGCTACTTTCATAGATAGCGAGGCAATAGCTCTCTGAATATTTTTAATATCTCAGCATATGGTGTCAGTATTTGTGTGGATAGCTTGAATTTCCTCCAAGATTCTTGATAATGAGGTGTCTTGTGAATCTATAGCTTTAGACTTCGTAGGTGGCAGTGAAACAGCTTGCTTCCATTTATTCGAGTAGGTTGACACCGATTTGGGATCCATGTTGTAGTTCAGAGAGAAATGAAATAGTAATACATGAATTAAAATGCTTAAATGGCAGACTATATTCAAAACCTTGAAGTATGTTATGGTTATTTTAATGATATATCAATTTTTAGTTGAAGAAAAACAGAGCAAAAGAGATTAAATAAAGTTTCAGTGTTGAAATATTGTAAAAAGAAGAAAATCCCCTTTAAACTTTAGGAAGTAAAGGTTTCAGGCATGCTAAGTTGCAAAAAATCTCTTTAAGGGGGCTCAGCATACTTCCAGTTGTCGGTGTTCCTTAGAGTAGCAAAATTTCCAATTTCCAACGTATAGCTTGAAAAGCACTGGCAGTAAGTTTTTTGTGATAGGCTAGGTGGAAAGGCCAGTGATACAAAAGAATATGCCCACTATTTTACTGTGTAATATTTCAAAATTCTGTGCCAAAGGAATGTCCTAAATGTTGACTCAGACCTTTTAAAAGAGGTTGGCTAGTGGATGCAGCTCTGGCACTTCTGAAATTACACGCAGATCTGGTAGCTTGCCACTCCTGGTTTAAATCGGCTAGTGCCGTATAGTAAACCAGGTTGGATATGCCTCTGGGAATACAGCTTGGGATACCTAAACACTGACAGGCCAGAGGACACCAGCAAGGATTCCTGCAAAATGCCCGATGCTGCCTAATCCTGCTCCCAATGGAGCCATTGATCATTAGCACCCTACTGACAGTCAAAAGCCAACTCTATGTATATATTCCTCATCCTTCCAGAATAATCTATTTTTCCTGAAACTTCTATGTAAAAAAAAAAAAAGTGCCAGGTCCCAAGGTATTGCCCAGGAGGCCACTGCAGAATGTGCAACCAACTAGAATTGCCATTGTTTCCAATTGACAGTATAAGCACTCCCTACTAAGCATCAAACTCCTACAAATGTGATAACTTGGACACTTCCAGGTACCTAAAGCGCTAAGAATAGTGTGGACGTGCTAGAATTATTTTGTACATGTATATTCAATTGTTGAACTGATAAACGTTGATCAGAAATAGACAGGCAGCACCACCATGTGGTGGAATGTCATAAATAAGGGCTGGTGTTAACGAAGGCCAGTGCCGAGCACCAGCAAATACCGACACAAATTAAGCACACATCTTCTTCCGTTTTCACTTTACCTCCCAGGGCTGCATTTTTTCTGCAGGTGCTGATGGTGAAGGAAATATGCTGATATTACACTAGCATTGCCACTGGCAATCCTTCTACTGCAAGAGCATCATTAAGCCTCACTTTAGCAGCTGCATCTGGGTGATGTGATTCTCTGGTCTGTTGTCGCTCTGTCACAACAAATGATTTGATTGTTCATCAAGGACCACCTCGACTTCGATCAAAGACTTATTGATTTCCCACAGAAGCTTATAAATAATCTGCAAGTGAATACCTTGACCGTACTGAGGAGTTGGTGGCCTAGCAGTATCAAAGGAACCAAACTCAGTAACAAAGAGCAGAAGAAATAATGTAAATTGGAAATAAAAACAGTGGTAGGAAGGTGGGAGGCAAAAAGAAGAAAGAGTGTAAGAGGAAGATGAGTGGGAAGAGAAATAGGAAAAGGAAGAAGGAGGAGAAGAAGAGAAAAGATAGAAGGAAGCATAGAAGGAAAGATATGCAGTCAATGGGCTTCATGTCTAGATTCTTGGCCCGTTGATTGAATTTCTCTGGCATTGCCAAAAAATATAGCATTCTCTGGATTTTTCCTTAATTTATTCTTGGCCCTACTGACTCAAACATCTGAATCCATAAACATTGGCTATGTTAAATATATGAACAAAATTCCAGAATTAAATAGGATCCATGAGGACATTACCAACATCCTGGCTAAGACACGTACAGCAAAATGGGCCATACTCAATGGCTCAAAGTTGAAAATATTGCACCCTGGCCTCTTTGGCCCTGAAATAACTCCCGTTCTATTGACAGCAGTCACAAGGTTCATCGTGAAAAACGTTACTGGTAAATCGGGAGTTGTTTCCAGTTGTTTTAGTGTCCTGCCTTTTCAGGGAAGTCAGTCATAAACAATGTTTGCCCTTAGCGATCCTTAGCGCACTGCTCTTAATTCAAAAGATACCCTTGTCATCCTTATGAAGTGCTATGAAACCATCTACACAATCTCTCAGTAAGGAACCTATCCAAAATTCAGAGAACCTCAAACTGCCCAGCTCGTCTAAAGCCTGTGCCACCCGAAACACATCTCATCTACTGTGAAGGCCGTTCCCTGCCTCTGGATCAAGGAAATTACACTATTTTCTGATAATGGGTAAATCACAGCTTGCTCATACCACAGACTACTACACAATGCTCTTTCAACAAGACAACCAAAGCTATACTCCTACACATGTATTTGCTCTTGAGGCACGACAACAGACCTGAAGGGCATCAGCAACTTAAAAGGAAATATGCCATTCTCCAGGGAAAGCAATGCTGCACTAACTGAGCTGCATCGAGACGTGCATCTGTTGCAAGGTGCACCAACTTTATTATCATTAATAAGCGTGAGGCTGTTTTATAGACCTTTGCAGGCTATTATAGAAAGCGAGTCTGATATGGCTAAGGAACACATACATGCTCAGCTGACATTTTGGGGCACAGGGTATAAAAGAAGGTATTCAGTCAAAATATTTTTAAAATCAATATTTCTTACCTTAAAATCGATATACTTGACCACGATATTCTTACTATCGATATTTCTGTGTCACGATGTTTAAAACTCTATATTATTGTAAGTCCACATTGAATGTGGACTTACAATAATATCGAGTTTTAAACATCGTGACACAGAAATATCGACAGTAAGAATATCGTGGTCAAGAATATCGTTTTAAGGTAAGAAATATTGATTTAAAAACTATAGAAGTCATTAATATTATTTGAAAAATATAGGGGTCGATTCCGATCTTGGTCGGAAGGCCTCCGAATCGGATTCGACTTTACCGGATCCGCGTCGGAGGCTTTGTTTCCAACCGAGTCGTACAGAGGTCCGGACGCCCAAGTACGATGCGAATGAACGCGAACTCGCCGACCGAATCGTTTCCGGGTCCGAACCGCTCCGTATGACTCGCTCGCACTCGCTCGCACTCGATTCATAACGCGCAATGGAGAAGTTTTACGACCGAGCCAGTACGATGCACGAACCGGACAGCCGGATCGAGTCGGAGTCTCCGGGACGAAAAGGCTCCGGGAAGCAGACTTCGGGGGTCCGTGCCGGACCCCCTTTGCCCGTAGCCTTATGAGTCGGACACAGGGGGTGACCCTACACATGCATGTACGGTGCGGGCGTGAGCGAGGCGTCCCCGCGATAGGGGGCACACTTCTCCAAGACGTGCTATTTTCACAATGGGAGTCTATGTACGCGTCGTACAACAGGCTCCCATTGACTTCAATGGGGCTCCGAGCGACACGAGTCCGTCAGCACTCAATTGCATCGTACTCGCTCGCTCGGAGCCAAGGGGCAGGGATCGGTTGGATATCGCTCCGGGATCGTGTCGGACGGAACGGTTTCCGACCTGGATCGGAATCGGCCCCTTAGTTGTTTAAAATTTCGATTTTTTAATTAGTGTTGTGCATTTTAGTATATATTTTAAATGTATGTGATGTGTTTTTTTGTATAAGTATTGTTAATGTTTTTTAATATATGTTAAATATTTAGTAGTATTAATTTTATTTTAATAAAATTTTGCGTTTTTTAGTTCCGTGGTGGGTTGTGGGTTTATAAGGGAATAGGGTGGGAAGTATTTTAATTATAATAAATTAATGAATATATGTATTTATTAATATTTTTTTAATTGAGATTTTATAATGTTAATTGTGGTTTTAATTTTTTGGGGTACATTTTAGGTGCGGGTTGTGGGGTTTATAGGGGTAAAGGGTGGGAAGTAATTTATTTTTAATTAATTAATAATTAGTTGTTAATTAAAATTAATTAATTGATCATTAATTAGTGTAACTGTTTAGTTATTTTTTTGTGTGTGGGTTTTGGGTTTATAGGGGTGAAGGGTGGGGAGTAAATTAATTTTCCTTACTTTATAATTGGTTGTTAAATACTATTAGTTATATAATTGAAAAAGTTTTTAATTGTGTAATTAATTTTTTTACACTCATTTTAGGTGTGAGTTTTGAGGATTATAGGTGTAAAGGGTGGGAAGTTAACTACATTTTATGTGTTTTAATTTGTTTTTTAATTGAACACTTTTGTTTAATTGTGTGGTGTTATAGGGTAGGAAGTAAATAGACTAAAGTTATGTAATAATTAATATTTTTGTTAATAAATAATTTCTAAATAAAAACATTTATTTGTTTGAAAATTATTATTTTTCTTTTTTTAATATAATATTTGTAGGTATTTGTGATATGTATTTAACATTATTATATGATTTTTATTTTAAATTTTTAACATTAAAAATATTTTATTTTAATTTGTAACATTTTTAATTTTTTTTTTTTTAATATTCTAATTTTGTTGATGATATTTTGTTTGTTTTTAATTTTGAACTGACTGCAGTAAGAATAGTAAATTGTACCCCTCCGCAATATAACACTTTCCCTATTGATGCACTGACTGGAGTTGGAATAGTATTTGTTGTCCCTCTGCTATCGAACACTTTCCCCATTGATGCACTGACTGGAGTGGGAATACTAAATTTTACCCCTCCGCTATCCAACACTTTCCCTACAGTTGCACTCACTGAAGTGGGAATAGTAATTGGTACCCCTCCGCTATCCAACAGTTTCCCTACTCTTGCACTCACTGGAGTGGGAATAGTACATTTTAAACCTCCGCTATCCAGCACTTTCCCTACTGTTGCACCCACTGGAGTGGGAATAGTAATTTTTACCCCTCCGCTATCCAACACTTTCCCTACTGTTGCACTCATTGGAGTGGAAATAGTAATTTTTACCCCTCCACTATCCAACACTTTCCCTACTGTTGCACTAACTGGAGTGTGAATAGTCATTTTTACCCCTCCGCTATCCAACACCTTCCCTACTGTTGCACTCATTGGAGTGGGAATAGTAATTTTTACCCCTCCGTTATCCAACTCTTTCTCTACTGTTGCACTCACTGCAGTGGAAATAGTAATTTTTACCCCTCCGCTATCCAACACTTTTGTTACTGTTGCACTCATTACAGTGAGAATAGTAATTTCTACCCCTCCGCTACCCAACATTTTCCCTACTGTTGCACTCACTGGAGTGGGAAATTTAAGTTCAAAGATTTTTAAATAGTTTAATGTTTTAATTTATAATAGAATGTTTTTTTAAATAGATATTATGTTATTGGTATATGTATATATATTTATTTGTTACATTTTTCTATAATTTTAAAATGCTAAAATACATTAAAATAATTAGTTTAATAATTGTTTTAAAGTATATATATATGTATATTATTATATATGTGTGTTTAACTTTTTTAATTACGTTTTTTGTTATATTTGTCAAAATGTACATTAAATTAAAAATTTTTTTAAATTAATTTTATTCTTTAATATATTTAATATTTATTAGTTTATTTTATATATATATAAAAAACGAATCTTTGTACAACTATATTTATGACCAATATTTTTTTTCGATATTTTTGTACTTACCATTATAAGTATAGGATGTAGATATTTTTGACATCTATATTTTGGTCACAATATTTTTGTATGGGGATATTTTGGGTGTCGATATTTTGTCAGTGTACCGGTCTGCTGTTTGATAGCAGGCAACTGTGATATATTTATAAATACAAAGTTTCCTGTCAGCGCATGCATCCATTCATGAGAGAATACCTCACTCTAAAACCAATTCCCTTTTTTATATTTGAATATATATGTTATTTATTTGCCCATAAACGTTCAGAGAAAATCAAGAGACATTATAACATTGTTCCTGCATTTTTGTCCAAGGTTTAAAACAAACCCTTAGCAAATAACTACCTTCTTTTAGTGCTATTTTCAGAATGAAATTTCATGCCATAGCTATTGTTCTTGGAATATTCTGTGGGTGTACTTACTTGAATAGACGCAATTTGCATTTGTCTGTGCATTTAAACTGTTCTTTATATACACCATTAGAGCTACAAGGAACAACCTATACAATTATTTCTAAGAAGACGTTTCTACATTTTCGAGCGCCTGATTGTCCAGTGGGCTTCACTAACATCACTAAAGTTAATAAAAAGTAATTAAGGTTCCGGTAAGCGAGTGCCAAGGTACACACAAGAGGCGCAGCACCATAATTTTATTTTGCTTTTTCATGAGTGTTTCATTCAGATCGTTTTCTCTCCAGTCACCTTCCCAGCCTTTTTCCCCATTTTGTGCTCATTGAAACAATAATGACCTCAAAAGGACAGCATTCTACTTCTTAGGGGCCGATTCCGATTCGGGTCGGAAATCTCTCCGACCGAGCCGGACCCGGAGAGATTTCCGACCGAATCGGACCCTAGCAGTCCGACCGAACGAGTACGATGTGTTCGTATGCTATCGGACTCGATTCGGTCGGACTCCCATTGAAGTCAATGGGAGCCGGTCGTACAACGCGTACGCGGGCTCCCATTGGTGCGAGGCGAACAAGGGCGCCCCTACAGCGGGTACGCGTCGAAGCGGGTCGCGCCGTACACGCACAGGTAGGGGGGACCCATGGGTCCCCCCTGTGTGTGACTCGCGCGGCTAGGCGTACAGGGGGGTCTGACACGGACCCCCAAAGTGCGGCTCCGACTGCTCTTCTGAGCCGGACGGCGCGGGTCGGTCGGACTGCTCGAGGCGCGCATCGTACTTACCCGGCCGGGGAACGTCTCCATTGCGCGGTGCGAGGCGCGTCCGTGCGAGTCGGTCGGAGCGGTCGGCTTTTGCGAACGAGTCGGTCGGTGCGGTTGGGTCTCGCGAACGAGTCGGTCGGAGATTTTGCATCGTACTCGCTCGCCCGGACGCACGTACGAATCGGTCAGGAAACAGGGCTCCGAATCGGATCCGGTAAAGCCGAATCCGATTCGGAGCCCTACCGGCCGAGATCGGAATCGGCCCCTTAATGTTTCTGTGGACTAGCTAAACTGACTCCATCCAATTGAACCTAAAGCATGAAGATGGGTGGCTAAAGTTCCACTTCACCCATTACCTGAAACCACCAGTAGGCTGTGTCAGACTGGCCTATAGGTCAATCAGGCAGTGTCAGAAGGGCTGGTCTGCCAGGTCAGAGTGTGACCCAGTTCTAGTCCTACAGTGCCATAGCGCATGCACTATATGCGCTGTCGCTTGTGAGACTCATCATCAGTGGTGTAGTAAGGGGGGGTGGTACGTTATGGGCCTAGGCGGCACAAGTTTTGTAGGCGGCGGCCTCCCCCCTGCTCATACCTGCGGCCACGAGGGGTGGCAGATGCAGGAATCGATCGCCAGCACCCCCCACCCCTGCTCTTACGGCCGCCGCGGGGCAACATAGGCTGGAACCGCCACGGCAAAAGGCCTAAGCTAGGCCACTGCTCATCATTTACAATAAAGGGCTTGGAGCTTTTTTTTTACACATACTCATCTGTTTTATGGGCTGACGGGTCCACTTTTTATTGCTTTTCTGATTTTAACACAAGCATTGACTGAAACAAGCACAAATTCATACAGTTTCATATACCTTGCAAAATACCTATACAACGTGTCTTTATAAGTTCAAAACTTCCCAGCCTCTGTCATACTCTCACTGTTCTATTACCTAAGTATCTGGGAATGTGATTACAGAGCCTCACCATATTTGATACATCTCAGTCCTTATGCATGCCAAATTATTTAAAACTGCTACAGAATAATAAGAATTCAGGTTCTGCCTTGGAAGTTTGCCCTCCGTCAATATCTATATCACTGTTCTGCCAGCCAGGAATTATGCAATACCCATTACCACTTATCAGTTCTCTCTTCAAATAAGGGAGCGGTCCTTTCTGAATTAGAAGGGGCCACATTTGTAAGGCTCTTTAAGGCAAACCAGCTCTAGATTCATACACTGTTTAGATTGATATCTAGTCTTGCGTTTACAGTCAAGTTTGCACCTAGGGAATAACCATCATGTAAACTGTATCGAACCAGATTCAGATAAAATCAGAGTGCTGGCTTGGCTTTGGCATCCATTCTGAATGATGTTAGGAAGAGACACAAGGCCACCATCATTCATCTGGTAATCCTCATATCCATTCTAATGGAGGTTAGTATTTAGTACATTGCATAAGACTGGTGTACATCGTTCGCACACTGCAGGTCTTCTGCAAATAAATTACCTCCATATAATTCAGTTTAAGCTTGCTACCTGTGCTTCATTGAGCTTAGACCCATTACCCCCCTTCTTCTCCCCTTCATAGGTCTACATTACCCCAGTATAAGTCTACTAGGGTATCACTCTACCGCGTCTGGATATCATACCACATCTAGGGAACCAGACCGTTGGTAGTGCACCATTCACTTTCTTAGGTCCTGATGAAGTGCCACATGACCCGCTAGAGGCAGTACAGGCACGAAACATGTCGACCCACTACACTGCGATAGCCCTTTAGGAACATTGCATCCACGTAGGGCTCCAACACGTTTTAACTAAGCTGGAACTACCTTAGCAAATAAATCATTTCTGAAGAGGACTGCTCCAGACTTATTTTAAACCCACCACCTGTGCACTACCCTGCCCTCACACCCGCACGCACCCTACGGCTTCTTCAAAAGATCTCCGCCAAAGAGCCCCGTTTATGGGAGCCCGTCGGGCATTGCAGCGCCGGCCCGACGAGGAGCATGGCCCAATGATGAAGCATGATATCCCTCGGAGTGTGTGAGGGCATCACGAAGAAAGACCTCCCCTTCCCCTGCATTTTCTATTAGGAACTGCACACCCTTTGATACACTCTGCTACCTCAACCACCAGCTACACTTCCACCAACCAGCAAGACAGGCTACTGTGTACACTCTTTGCATACTTAATTATCCACAGAGAATGACTGCAGTTGTCACTCATTATCTCCTGCATGAGCTAATCAAAGTGCATTTACTTTGGACTTCTAAACCATATCACCATTAGCCTGCGGGCTCTGCAGAATTCTTCTGCTCACTTTGCAGCTGGTTTAAGACTAAAAGTAGATCACTCTTGTGCTGCGATCATTACCCTTCTTCACAAAGCCACAAGGAGTTTCATTCATTTCACTTTCTATTATGCACCAAGATTTTCACAGCCCTAGCCCATAACTTTTGATATATACATATACATCCCATACAAAACTGAGGTCCTGCGGCGCTTTCCTGCTGATTGCATCAAAAGAAAGTAAGCAAAGGCAGAGGAACGATTATTCAATGCACAGCCAAGAAATTATCTCCCTCTGCAGCAGAGAATTACTGCGAAGGACCTAACTATTAACAAAGAACTTTTTTTCTTATTTTCGAACAAAGAACTAAAGGCATTCCTGTTACTAATAGTTTAAGTCATTGCTGATTTAGACCACTAGTCAGTCTGTTTCGGCTCCAAGTGCCATGACAGCCTTTTGGCACTCATTAGGACACACACAGTCTGAAATGCTTGTTAAGTGTAAAGGGGAAATCAAGAAGTAAAAATATGTAGACTCTCATAGAGATGAGATAAATGATGTTCTCGCTGTTGCAATTGCTGAAGTCCTTCAAGACCCATGGCTTTCCGGTTTTGATGCCAACTTCTTTTGTTGTCCTTGTGTAGTTGCATGCTACACAGTTGCCACAAGGGTCCCAATGGTCGCTGGTTATCCCATAAGGTTGTCTGAGTTTGGGTCTGTGGGGTTGGTGTTTTTGCGTGTACCAGTTCGTCTCGTAGACTTGTATTTCTCTTAAATGCAAAAAGGGGTTGGGGCCAATGTTTTTGTGTCCCATTCAGAATGTGCCAATTTTTTCGTACGATACTCTGAACTAATTTCCCCATATTATTGTTTGTGCTATATAGTTTTGTCAGTAAACGTGCATGTCAGTGCAAATTTTGTGGCCATTTCGATGGAAAATGTGCTGTCTGTAAATTACAGTGTGCTACTGCACCATGCTTTAGTATTATATTTCAAACTGTGTACTCTATAAAGTGCCACCGGATACATACCACACCATTTCCACTCTAGTGCTGAATGGGTGTGGCTCATTGGCTCTGCTTGTCTTTAGTGAAATGCTTGGATTTTTCGCAGTCTCAATGACTTCAGTGATCGAACACTGATGGCAGCTTTCGCACTCTGAAAATTGTTCCAGCACCACTGCCAATCCCCGCAGCACTGGTAACTCCAAGGTGCGAGATTTTGATCCCTATTACTCTGCCACATTGAATGAGTGTTCGGCTACACAAACAAACAGTAGCATAGAGCAAAAACATGGTTTCAACTCATTTGATCCTCTGAGCAAAAGGCTAATAGAAAACATCAATGTACTTACTCGTTTCCATCAGCCTTTTGCTAGTGTAACTGTGTAAACAAGAATGTACGAAAACGAGGAAACAAGGGTACCATGCATTTTCAAAATTTTCCACCTGGTGAACATTTAAGACCTCATTCTGCATGCCCCTTTGTGGTTTTATCCAGTGTAGTGCTATTGCACAATTTTTCACCTCAGTTTGAGGCATATCATGCGGATTAAGGGCCAAATTCACAAAGGTAAACTTACACTTTAATGTAAATTTACGATTTTTTTTCAATTCACAAAGAAATTATACAAGTAGTATCTTTACGACTGCCTATCTTTTTATGTGCCGAGTTTCCACCACGAGCGCGAAGATTCCGCACTCAAAGAAATTACTCTTAAAATGTCTTTGATAATTGCAAAAAATGAAAACTCACACTAAAGTGCAAGTCTACCTTTGTGAATCCGGCCCGCTGTGTTTTGTGCACCAGTCTCCGCCTGTTTTGCCTCTTTCCAAGAGGTTTTAGCCATGCACATTTTGCCCTGGTAAAATGAAATGTAAGTGGGTAAAAACATTGTGTGTTGCCCCACACAACTCATGATCCCTAATCAAGATAAAAACTGGCCTCAGAATGACCTCGCAAATAGTAGAGATTTACTGTGTAGGTGCGACGTACTTCCTATCTTGGCCTGATTGTCTGTCATGACGTATTTTTTCCCGGTCGTTCTCTTTCTCTCAACGCACAAAGAACATTACAATTTACTTCTAACTGTGAGAAGTTGGCCTGGTATATGCTGTTCACTAATTAAAGTGGGCACCTTGCACCAGTCCAAACGACCCTTATGATGTATGAGAGCAGAGATAACCTTTAGAAAGCTATCCTAGTGGTAGCTGTGGAGAGCAGCCTTCAGGCTTAATCTTGAAGGAATGTAAAGCAGCTTGTTTTACCAGAATATCACCTCCTGAATGACTAAATGAAGGAGAACCACACAGTAGTTATATAAAAATATGTATTTATTAATATAACACTCTCTACTATCCTCTACATGAGAACAGAACACAAAGCACACAATACGAGATCAATAGAACAGTTGTAAGTAGCACAATACACAGTGGGCTCCAGGGGGAGACCAAACCATATACTAAAATAGTGGTATAACAGTCACGACTGAGATCAAGACAAGGTCTGGAGCACATAGTATCGCTGGAACCCCAAGGAACCACCCAAGGTGAGTAGACAGGGACCCCACGGAGGCCGGGTGCAGTGTGGGAACACGACTGCGGGCTACGTACAATTCTATGGGGAAGTCGCGGTTACACTTTTAGAGTTTAAGGACCCTTCTAGGAGGACTTCAAGCAAACCTGTTGGAACTTAAGAGTTTGAAGAGCCACCCTACCCGTGGATACCAAAGTACCAGAGTTACCTATCCCAGAGGAGCCGGGTGCATAGGTCTGAAGTGGCCTCGGAAACTGCAGTCGTTCTCAATGGAGAGCTGCAAAGAAGTACTGCTGCCGTGAAGGTGAAAAGGGTCCGGTGGAATCCAAGCCTGGATTCGAGGAAGATGGAACCTGAAAGCAGAGGGGACAGAGTCTGGGTCACTTCAGAGTGACCAAGGGCTCGGTAGACGAATGCCCACCGATGTCGGTTGCTTCAGGTGCGAAGAAGGGATGCTTGACTCTGCAGCCACGAGGACCAGGAGATGTCGAGGATGAACTGTCCCACAAAGGATGTCGAGTGCTGAGGGGTTGGTGTCTGGCTGGAGCACCAACAAGCCTTGGCAAAAGCAACCCACACAGGAAGGTCAGGCAGGTTACAGTGTGAACCAGCAAGGTCCAGGGGACTCACCAAGCACTGGGGAGTCAGGGCACGTCTGGAGCCACCACGAAAGCCCAGCAGAAATCAATATGACCCTCAGAGGGACCCTCAGGCCGAAGGACCAGGAGTCGTGAGGGACCTTGGGCAATATTGCAAAGTACCAGCCCACGAAGCACTCAGTGCGAGGAGGCTGGAGTTCTTTGGTGCAAATACTGCTCAGGGTCAAGACTACACGGAGTCCAATGCACAAGCTCGGGAATTGCCAACAAGCATATGCACTTGCAAATGGACGCGGTGCACAGGGGTTCAGGTTATGCAGTCCCCACGAGGGATACTGGCCTCAAACTCGGTGAGAGGGCAGATCGACCTCAGGGTCCTTCAAAAACCCACCTCCTGTGTTGCTGAAATCTTCAGAGTCTGCAGGAGCTCAGGAGAAGCAGACTGGTCAGTTGCACTTAGGTGCCTGCGAATGCAGGGGAGTGACTCCTTCACTCCAAGGGAGATTCTTCAGTTGTCTTTAGTGCACCACAGGTCCTGCACGGAGCCTGTATGGAGCACAGGCACGAACTAAGCTTCGGACGGAAAGGGGGACGAAGTCGAGCCCAGTCGAGGTCCAGCAAAGTCCTGCGTGTCCAGATGGTCGAAGGTCAGTGGTTTCTTCTTGTAGAATCTTGTCCACGTAAAATCTAAAGTCTTACAGCCAGGTAAGCCCTTTTGTACCCACGGGAGAGGGTTGGACAGATTCAGGGGACCCTCCAAGGGGAGGGCCAGGACAGAGGGGTGGTTACACCCATGTCCTTTGTCCAGTTTCGCGCCAGAGCAGGAGCCAATGGCTCCCAGAACTGGTTTGAGCTGGACTATGCACAGGGACACCAAATGTGCCCCAGATGCAGACTTTCAGGCACTCTCAGAGTGCACCCACCCAGCCCCAATACACTAAATCCTGTCTGGGAGGTGGTCACACCTCCCTGTGACAGGATGCCTATTGTGCTGCCTTCCTCTGCTCGAGCTTGGCTCAGCAGCAGGAGGGCAGAAATGTGTCTCTGGCCGGCAGCATCCATTTTGTGCTGTCCGGGTCGAGAAGGCTGGCACCGGTTAGACCAGTGACCCCACGAAGCTCGCTTCTGAAGGGTGGAATCATACCTCCCACACCAGTTACTGGTGTGGAGGTATGATTCCAAGGTGTTTGATACCAAACACAATATGTTTCTATGCAGCCGTTTTCGAGATAGCATTTACCGCGAGGTTATAATGCACCTCTACCTACATGTCCGGCTGAGTCACAGACAACCCGGGAGAATGGTCTCCGAAGGCTGCAGAGGGGCTCTGCTCACGCAGGGGCACCCCTCTCACTAAAAACACAGCACCCTGCCTTCAGGATTGATAAGGCCTGCTATAGGGGTGACTTATAAGTTTTAAGTGTAGTGACCTATAGATATAGTGAACCTATATCTAAAGTAAGTGATGCAAGCACCATCTTTCACAGGCTGCTGTAGCAGACCTGGAGTTCCATTTTGCATGGCCTCTCATGGGTGGCATAATACATGCTTCAGCCCATGGGAGGCCTCTGGGGTACCTATGCCCTGGGTACATGGGTACCATATACTAGGGACTTATAAGGGTACCCCAGTATCCAATATGGAGTGTACCAGAGTACATGCATGTCAATTTAAGGGAGAAAGCAGATAGACTGGGGTCCTGATTAGCAGGATCCCAGTCAGACTAGTCAAAAACAGTGAGATATCAAGCAAAAAGTGGGGGTAACCATAAGAAGCAGATCCTACTCTCCTACACTAACCAGCACATGTTTTTTTCCAGGAAACACTAAAAAGAAGAGTGGAGAGACAGGGCGCAAAAGGACAGAAAAATTACCAATAAATTACAGCTGAAATGCAAAATAAAAGGTTGACTACTTGAATTATTGAATAAGTTAACTGTGGTTACAATCTAAACAATAATCTTAAAAAAAAAATAAGGACGCAAAAACGAAATCTGAAACCTGTGTGCATAAGAAGTACAAAAGATTATGGGACACATGCATCAAACCATTTTGCGTTCGCAAATAGTGCGAATCGCAAAATTCGGCCGTTTGCGATCGCAAAATGGCCTTTTGAGATGCATGTACCTTTTTTGCAATTCGCAATTAAGGAAATCGCAATTTTTTGCGATTCTCTTAATTGCGAATGAAGTTAGGGAATCGCAAATTGCGACCCCCTAAATGCGATGCATTATGCAATCGCAAATTGCATTTTCGCAATTTAGAATCACAAATTACCATCAATTTCAAGTTGATGGTAATTTGCAATTCCTTTGAAAAATGCAAATAAATGCATTTTTCAGAGTGCATTGTGGTGCACACACATGCCCTTAGGGCATGTGTGTGCACCACAAGTGCATACCTACATTTTTTTGGGGGTGCATCAGGGTGGCCTTTTGGCCCCCTTGCACCCTTCAAATTGCATGCGCAATTTGCGAGTACCTATTTGGTACTCGCAAATTGCGCATGCAATCACATTCATTTCTATGGGCCTCTAGGCCCACAGGAATGAATGGGAAGCCATTACTTAATTGCGAATCACAAATTGCAAGTCGCAATTAAGGAATGTGTCGGAATCGCAATTATTTTTGCAATTCCTACATGCATAAGGAATTGCGATTCCTAAATTGCGATTCCTTAAAAATCACAATTTAGGAATCGCAATTCCTTACTTTGATGCATGTGTCCCTATATGTTCACAAATACAATGTATACGAGTACAAAAAAACTTGCTATTAAGTAACAGTTTCACCTCATATATATGGATGTATATAGGCTTGATAAAATATGGGAAATGCATACTTTTGCAAACCCTTATATCAATATCAAGTGGCAATGTCTATTTGCCAAAGGATGTGCATAGCTAAGATAGATGTTGGAGAGGCCGAGGGGCACTTTTTGAAGGACAGTACGTGTTAAACTAATAAGAACACATTTTTCGCAGAATGAGCTCTGCTCCATTTTAAAAGCTTTTAGACAATTATAAATCAAAGCAAAATCTGCTGCTAAGCACTAAATGATGTAATATAATACTAACGGTTCAGGAAAAGAAAATTAGGCCAATGCACCCTGGACCGGCATGCGGATTCCAGGGGCTTCTTTTGTGAGTGTTTTCTTAATAGAGGAAAAACTGCACATGCGCCTCATGCTTCTTATACAGACTGCGATACCAAAGGGGATGATGGATGGAGCGCTTGAGCAAATCAAACACTCACCCCCAGTCAACTTATCTGGGTTTAATCCATCATCATTCTTTAGCTCACTCCACCACCCCAGTTCAGACATGGCCATATGCAAATCAGTCTGACCCTGTGTCTCATGGGAACAGTCCAGCCCGAACTGCCAAGCCATGTCTTCCCTGGACCGGAAACAAGCATCCTGGGACCGGTTTCTGGCTATTCAGCCGTCATCAGCCAGGCTAGCTTGAATCCAGTGGTAAAGTGAGCAAGGGACCCACGTCTGGGCATACCCTGCCAACTTAGGGCGAACAAAGCGATACCAAAGGGGATGATGGATGGAGCGCTTGAGCAAATCAAGCACTCACCCCCAGTCAACAGAAAAATTACCAATAAATTACAGCTGAAATGCAAAATAAAAGGTTGACTACTTGAATTATTGAATAAGTTAACTGTGGTTACAATCTAAACAATAATCTTAAAAAAAAAATAAGGATGCAAAAACGAAATCTGAAACCTGTGTGCATAAGAAGTACAAAAGATTATGGGACACATGCATCAAACCATTTTGCGCTCGCAAATAGTGCGAATCGCAAAATTCGGCCGTTTGCGATCGCAAAATGGCCTTTTGAGATGCATGTACTTTTTTGCAATTCGCAATTAAGGAAATCGCAATTTTTTGCGATTCTCTTAATTGCGAATGCAGTTAGGGAATCGCAAATTGCGATCCCCTAAATGCGATGCATTATGCAATCGCAAATTGCATTTTCGCAATTTAGAATCACAAATTACCATCAATTTACCATCTGGGTTTAATCCATCATCATTCTTTAGCTCACTCCACCACCCCAGTTCAGACATGGCCATATGCAAATCAGTCTGACCCTGTGCCTCATGGGAACAGTCCAGCCCGAACTGCCAAGCCATGTCTTCCCTGGACCGGAAACAAGCATCCTGGGACCGGTTTCTGGCTATTCAGCCGTCATCAGCCAGGCTAGCTTGAATCCAGTGGCAAAGTGAGCAAGGGACCCACGTCTGGGCATACCCTGCCAACTTAGGGCGAACAAAGCGATACCAAAGGGGATGATGGATGCCACTGGAATCAAGCTATCCTGGCTGAAGAGGGGTGAAACCCCGAAACCGGTCCTAGGATGCTTGTTTCCAGTCCAGGGAGGACCTGGCTTGGCAGTTCGGGCTGGACTGTTCCCATGAGGCACAGGGTCAAGACTGATTTGCATATGGCTGGGTTCAAACTGGAATGGCATGCTGAGCAAAAAAACGATGGATTTAGGCCCAGATCTCTGTACTGGGGTGAATATATGACATTGTTCTGCATTCTGTCCATCAACTGTTGTTTTTGCATTTGTCACCCCGAGTGGGACGGGTATGCCCAGACGTGGGTCCCGTGCTCTCCATGCCACTGGAATCAAGCTATCCTGGCTGAAGAGGGGTGAAACCCCGAAACCGGTCCTAGGATGCTTGTTTCCAGTCCAGGGAGGACCTGGCTTGGCAGTTCGGGCTGGACTGTTCCCATGAGGCACAGGGTCAAGACTGATTTGCATATGGCTGGGTTCAAACTGGAATGGCATGGTGAGCAAAAAAACGATGGATTTAGGCCCAGATCTCTGTACTGGGGTGAATGTATGACATTGTTCTGCATTCTGTCCATCAACTGTTGTTTTTGCATTTGTCACCCCGTGTGGGACGGGTATGCCCAGACGTGGGTCCCGTGCTCTCCATGCCACTGGAATCAAGCTATCCTGGCTGAAAAGGGGTGAAACCCCGAAACCGGTCTAGGTTTCCAGTCCAGGGAGGACCTGGCTTGGCAGTTCGGGCTGGACTGTTCCCATGAGGCACAGGGTCAAGACTGATTTGCATATGGCTGGGTTCAAACTGGAATGGCATGGTGAGCAAAAAACGATGGATTTAGGCCCAGATCTCTGTACTGGGGTGAATGTATGACATTGTTCTGCATTCTGTCCATCAACTGTTGTTTTTGAATTTGTCACCCCGAGTGGGACGGGTATGCCCAGACGTGGGTCCCGTGCTCTCCATGCCACTGGAATCAAGCTATCCTGGCTGAAGAGGGGTGAAACCCCGAAACCGGTCCTAGGATGCTTGTTTCCAGTCCAGGGAGGACCTGGCTTGGCAGTTCGGGCTGGACTGTTCCCATGAGGCACAGGGTCAAGACTGATTTGCATATGGCTGGGTTCAAACTGGAATGGCATGGTGAGCAAAAAACGATGGATTTAGGCCCAGATCTCTGTACTGGGGTGAATGTATGACATTGTTCTGCATTCTGTCCATCAACTGTTGTTTTTGCATTTGTCACCCGAGTGGGACGGGTATGCCCAGACGTGGGTCCCGTGCTCTCCATGCCACTGGAATCAAGCTATCCTGACTGAAGAGGGGTGAAACCCCGAAACCGGTCCTAGGATGCTTGTTTCCAGTCCAGGGAGGACCTGGCTTGGCAGTTCGGGCTGGACTGTTCCCATGAAGCACAGGGTCAAGACTGATTTGCATATGGCTGGGTTCAAACTGGAATGGCATGCTGAGCAAAACTCAATGATGAAGCATGTCACCCTCGGGTGAGTGAGGTTTCTCGTCCTAAAAATGGACTTCTTTTTCCAGCAGAAGTGTCACATTTACATGCGCTGATACACACTCCTTTTCTGTTGAACATACCAGACGTACTTTTTTGTGAGTTTTTACTAATTAAGGGACCAGTACGCTTCTGGTTAGGCCTATCCCTTTAGATCCCCGGTGTGAACCTTACTTAGTGGATTAAAGAGGCCTGAGGTGAATTGAAAACTACGCAACCCTGCTATTTGTCGCAGTAACATATAATAGCACTAGGCACAGGCAGAGTTTTGGGTACCAGCACTCTATAATTTACAGATTAAACACTGCTTCAATCCATATTAAAAGAGACTTCTGAATGCCAAGTACAGTCAGAAGTATGTTACCAACTAGATTTCCAATTATTTAATAATCTGCAGTAATCCAGCTGTGTAAACAGCCAGGTGTCCAAAACATTTCTTCGATTGTGGTTGTGACTAAATATTCACCATTGGCTTAGTACATTTGGAACTTGAGTTCTGTACCCAGAAACTTGAGCGACTACATCCAATATGATGGGAGCCTTAAAAATTCCACCTCGCATGTAAAATCATGAGACCTACCGGGTGAGGGAGGAGGGCACTAAACTACAAGGCTGCGATGACCGACAATGTATATAGAGATTCAAGCTCAACAGTGACAACATCAGTAGCCACCTAGTATACCTCAAGCCCCATGTAACACCTAATAAGAAAATGCCATATTCAGTAAAAGCAGAGATAAATCTATTAAGGGCACCATGATACTAATTCACCTGATTCCTCCATAAAATCAATAGGAGGCATGCCTGTCATTTCCCTGCCATCTGTCGTCAAGGCTGCATGGCAAGTTGCAATTGACACAAAAAACAGTACTTTTCAGCACAAATACAGCAGACACAAGCAGAGAGGGAATTCTTTGACGTCACAACCTTTCTGTCTGCCATAGAGACAATTAATTGAACAAAGAGACCTCAAGAAGACTCACAAGTGTCCTTTGGTCTAATTCAACTGCAAAGGCAGCAACAATTTCAACATCCATTTGTCAAGCAATGCTAGGCTAGGCTGCACAAGATACTCAAATTGCTTCTTTTTTTTTTTTTTTTATTTGAAGAGAGTATATCAATAGAAAAAAATCATTTACACTTCATAAACCTTAAAATACATTTAGCTAATATCATGTAGCACAAGAGCAAATTCATATACATTAACACAACAGATCAATCAGAATGAGGAGAGAGGAATCATAAGAAGAAGAGAGCCAAGAACAGAGAAGAAATGAGTAGATGCATAGGTAATAATTCATTTCAAAAGGTCTTTAACCAAAGGAGAAACATACGTCATAATTCGCTCTATCTCTTTTAAAAAACATTTTGCTTTATAATCCAGTTTTTCATAGGGGCCCAGATTGCCCTACCCCGTCTTTTTGCGCTATGGCCTTTGCACTTGTAAGGGACTTCCTCCAGATGGTAAAGTGCCAGCAAGCGACCCAGCCAAGCCTGAAATTGAGGGGGGTCTGCATCTTTCCAATGTGTGGCAATAAGGAGACGGATTACCGCTATTGAGACAAAGACGAACTTGTCCTTGTGGCGATCACTTTGCGCCTTTTCATCACATCCCAACAACATTAGGGTTGGGGTTATATTAACACTTGTGTAGATTGCTGATGATAAAAATTCCCCTATCTGCTTAATCAATGGACCCAGTTTCTCAAAGCCATAGAACATATGCACTATATCTGCTGGCCCTTGATCACATCGCGGGCATTTATCGTCCTCTCTTTTCCCCCACCGATGTAATTTTGCAGGGGTGAAATAGAGGTCATATACCGTATAGTAGTGTTGAGCTTTCAAATTAGCTGCGAGGAACGTCCCTTTGGCTAAGGCTAATGAGTTATACACATCGACGTCAGTATCTCCTATTTTAATAACCCATTTGGTTTCTACTGCCTCAAGGTCGTCTGAAAGGGTATCTATCAAGATTTTATAGAAATTTTTGATTTTTGCTTGCGGTAGGGACATAGTTTCTATTAGCGGAGCCTAGAGAAATTCTTTCTTCGTTGATTTGATTCAAGAAGCAGGTAATCTGCCTATATTTAAAGTATGTTCCAGCCACAATGCCAAACCTTTGCTGCAACTCAAAGAACAACAGCTGTTGTTCGTTAAAATAGATATCTCCCAGCTTCAATATACCTTTTCCTTCCCATTGCTTGGCCAGATTATCGTACATAAATGCAGGAAAAAGGGGGGATCGCCACAATGGCGTATACCTGTTATAGTTCGGTATCTTCGTGAGCTCTACCATTCTTTTCCATATATTCCAGATTGCAATTATAATCATCATCAAATAGCTTTATTCGACGTTTTCAGTCATAAAAGCACACAGTTATACACAAACATTAAAAACAATAGAACACCATTGGATAATGCATAAAATACCATAAAAACGTTAATTACAATTTTAGTTCTTGACATTTCGTCAATATATGTCGAAAAGAACCTCACGCTAAACATACTATAAGTTTCGAGACCCAAAACATTTTCCTGACTTTAAAAACTACCATTATTAAAATATTTACCAAAATACATAGCTTTAGTAACAACCGACTTTAAATTCATAGTAATCTTATTTACCCCCACAATAAAACTAGGCGATACACCCGTCCTGCTTATCAATTCAGTGTCTTTTACTAAGCCTTCTAAAATCACACATCAAATTTTTGTTGCGAACAAGCCCTGATTATCCAAGCCCACCCCAGGAATTTAGCCATTGCTATGGTTATTGCTTCCTTTGTATCACTTCTTAATATTCTGACTGCTTGGAACGCACCTCTTATTCCCAATAACTTGCATATAGGGCGCAGCCAGGCCCGGCGTGGGGCATGGTAACCTGCACATTCAAACAAAAAATGGCCCATTGTTTCCTTTTTAATCATACAAACTGGGCACAACTCACTATGTGCATTAGACCACTTGTTTGTGAAAACTCTTATAGGTAAAGTACCTATCCTGAACTGAAAATACAGTTTCCGCTCTAGGGGTTTAAGAATGCAGTCCCAATAATATTCAAGCTTCGGCATTGGTTTATGCTCTAGAAAAAATCCCGTTAGGGATGAGGAATCAAACCTGGCTTCCGTACAGTTAAGGACCTTTTCCCAGTATTTAGCCTTTAAAATCTTTTTGGGTGGGAAAACATTATTTTTCGGGTCCTCCCATAAATGGCTCATGCCGAGTTCCACCAGAGATCGTTTTAACTCCCTGAGCCATTTTATCTGGTGCTGCGTGTCTGCCTTAATTATAATCTTAAATTTAGTTTTCTTATAGTAACTGGGCTCTAATTGGCGTAGAAGTACTCCTTGTGAGTTTCTTCCTATTGCCAACTCGTAGATCGAAGGAGGTCCCTGTTTATAACACATTGGCTACTACTCACACCAGGTAAAATCACTAGAGCCATTTGTTGTAAAAAAGTTGCATAATAATAAAATCTAAGGTTAGGAACAGATCACCCACCTCGATCTTGTGGTAGTGCTAGGAATTTAAGGGAGCGCCGAATTTTTAAGTACTTCCATACAAAATTACTAAATATGCCATCTACTTTCTTTAAAAGTGAATCTTCAATTGCTAATGGGATCGATCTAAACATATAAAGAACCTTAGGAAGCATAACCATCTTAAGTATGTTACATCTTCCTATAAGAGTTAGGTGTAATCTATCTAGGTTACGCAAATCTGTACTGATCTTATCAATCATAGGGATCATGTTTATGTTCCAGATTACTTCTATTTTACTACTAATTTTAATACCCAGATAGATTACCTTATCGAATCTTCGAGAGTCATTACACAAGGTATTAGAATTGTATACAACCTGGGTTTTCCCTGCGTTTAGTAGATAGCCAGATTTACGGCCATATTCATAAGCTAGATTCTGAATTCGGCTGATTGCATTTACCGGGTCTGTAGTGACCACTGCCAAATCATCGGCATAGGCCATAATCTTTGTTTCAGATCCATTGCTCTTGACTGGTGTAATTGCTTGATCTTGAAGTATTTGCTCTATGGAAATGTCAATATAAAGAGCAAATAAAATTGGGGAACAGGGACAGCCTTGCCTTGTCCCTCTTGCGATGTCTATAGCTTTTGATTCCTGCCCCATTATGTTTAGCCTGGCATATGGCCTGTGGTACATTGCTTTAATTGCTGTCATAAAACCAGACCCAAATCCTCTCTGTACCATGGTTGTCCAAAGATATTGCCATGAAACGTGATCAAATGCCTTCTCGGCATCCAGGAGGATCATAGCCATCCCTTCACTCGTGGTCTCAGTTATGTCAAACAAGGCAATAGCACGTCTAATATGGTCCGTAGTGCTTCTTGTTGGTATGAAGCCGTGCTGCCACGGTGAAACAAGGTCGGCTATGATCCCCCCTAGTCGAGACGCAAGGATTTTTGAGTAGAGTTTGGCTTCTGCGTTCATAAGGGATATGGGCCTGTATGATGCGGGGTTGTCAGCTGGTTTCCCCTTTTTAAAAAAAAACACTATGTCTGCTCCCTGCCAAGACTCCGGGGGGATCCCACTGTATTGTATTCCAAGGAACAAATCTAGGAGAATCGGAGTTATTTCCGCTTGAATTAATTTATATAACGCGAGTGGAATCCTATCGGGCCCTGCCGCTTTCCCTGAGGCCATTGAATTCAAAGCTACTAAAACCTCCTCCATCATAAATTTTTTTCAAGCACTTGTCGCTGTACTTCACTGAGCCTGCGGTGGTTTCCTAAAATTAGCTCAGTTTCATTAAAGAGCATGAGGTCAAGGTTATCCTGCTGATACAGATCTTGATAAAAAATTTCGAAAACCTTAGTGATATCCTTTAATTTAGTGTGACATTTGCCATCTTGGGATCTTATATCAGTGATGTTGTTTCTGGCTGTTCTTTGCTTGGTCCGTAAAGCAAGTATCTTACCAATGGTCTCGCCGTATTCGTATCTTTCATTTTTTTGTGTCTGATAGCAGGCTGCCCCCTTTCTAATATAATAACTATTTATTTCTGCTTTTATAATCATTATTTTTTGTCGCAATGCTAATTCTCCCCCCTCTTGTTTTTGTCTAATTGCCTTAGTATGTTCCTCTTCTAATTGTCCCAGTGTAGTTATCAGATCAGCTATCTCTTTCTTTTCTTGCTTTATCCTCTTTCCCACAAAACGTATTGTTTCCCCTCGGAGGCCTGCCTTGAAGCTATCCCAAACTATGCCCCTTGAGGAGCTAAATCGGTTCATTTCATAATATTGTATGGCCCATTGTTTAATATGTTTAAGGTATTCATCATTGGTTAATAAAGATCTATCAAACGTCCACTTTGCCTGTGGTTGGTCTTCTTTCTGAAATGCTAGGTCTATAAGAAGAGGATTATGATCTGACATTAGCCTAGGCAGTTTCTTTATCCCAGCGGTCGTAATCAGAGGGGGTGGCACCAAAAAGTAATCCAGCCTTACATACTTCTTGTGGGGATTTGAAAAGTAGGTATACTCAGGGTCAGCTGGATGTTTTACTCCCCACACATCCCTCAAGTCGTAAGTAGCCCGCAGAGCCGAAAGGGCACGATGAACCTGGGGTTTTCTGCCTTGGTACTTCTGAATTCCCCCACACCCAGTATCATAATGGATGTTCAGGTCCCCGCAGATCACTAATGGGCCTGACCATGATGTTAACTCAAATTCTAAGTCATTAAAAATGTGCGGGTCATCTTCATTAGAACCGTATATCGTGCAAATAATCAATCCCATATGGAGCTGTACGATAGCCCATCTTCCCCACTTATCTTCCAATACCCGTTTAGCGGGGCCAATGCAGTTCTTTGCATGAATTGTTACTCCCCTGATAGTTGAGGTTTGGGTGGAGCAGGCGAGGAGGTTATAACCCCTTATAGCTAGCATGTCTCTTTTCCCCCAGGGGATATGTGTTTCTTGTTGGCATATTATATCGGTTTTTAAGCCTCTTAATATTTCACCAACTCTGAATCGTTTTTGTTTATCGTTAAGGCCACCAACATTAACTGAGCAAATGGTTATTCTACCCATCTGGATCATTTGGTTTTTGCTGCATTAGATGCTCTTGCTTTTTTAAGGTTATTATCTCAATCCCTTTTGTTATACCCTCTCCATTTATTTCTTTTCTCCACCCTGTGACCAACCCCCCAACCCCCCCACCCCCTCTCCAACCCCCTCCTCTGCCCTCCCCTCACCCCCGTGCCCTTGAACCCTGCCAGCACCCCTTCCCCTGTAGAAAGGCATCCAGACTAAAGAGTCTGTTGTGATGAGTGCTGCCCCCCAACCCAGCGTTAATTTCCCGGCAGCTAGGTATCTCAAATCTTAAAATAAACAAAAGCCAGAAAAAAAGGAAAAAGAAAAAAACAAAAATTTTTCCACTCCCCAACCCTCCCCAAACATACTGAAAACATCATCCCACTAAAGTATTATTGGTTGCTTTTATGCTGGGAAGAGAAAGAGAGAGAGTTAGAAAAAACAAGAAAGAGAGAGAGGGAGAACTCAACAGATTTGGATGTTCAATCACTGAAAAATAGTCTAGTTCTTATGGTCCCAGGCTTCCAGATATTCCTTAACTTTAATTTCAGAAGTAAAGATCCGGGTGTGATCTCCCTTGATCACTTTCAGACGCGCCGGATGCAACAGGTATGCCTGCCCCCGATCCTGTATTGGCTTGACCATCTGACGAAGACGCCATCGTCTCTCCACTGTGAAGTGGCAAAAGTCTGGTTGAACAAAAAATGAATAGTCTCCTCCATTGCGCTTCGATGTTGGCTTTGCTTTATCGTATATTGCCTGTCGGAGTAGAAAATTGCCAAAATAGACAAGCATCGCCCGGGGCTTTGTATCAGGTTTCACTGGGTGCTTAAGATTAAACGGGACCCGATGAGCTCTCTGTACCTCTAATGACCACTTCCACCCCTCGAGATCCGGAAAAGCCTTCGATAACATGTCGACCATATATGCCCGCGCATCAGACCCTTCTTTTCCCTCTGGTACACCTAGCACCCGCAGATTGTTTTGGCGATGTCGATTTTCATGGTCCTCTAGTTTCCATTGTATATCGACTATTTGGGCATCATGAGCATTAGTGTTTGTGCGCGCAGCTGCTAAGTCATTCTCTAAGGTTTCTGTTAGAGTTTCCAGAGTAGTCAGGCGTTCTTTAATATCAGCACATGACTTCGCCACCTTCCTTACGGCCCCTTGAATCTTACGCATAGCCGTCTGTGCGCGTTTACTATCTTGGCACGTTTCATCGCGATGGGAAAGAATACATTGAAGAACCGTGTCTAGTGTAGGGGGTACTGAGGGTACTGTATTATCGTTTTTAGGGAGTGATGTTATACAGGTACTGAGTAAATCTGCGCCTGAATGGTCCCATCTTAAACTTTTCTTATGCAGACTAGGATGAGTTGTCTTCCTTACTGCCTTACGTATTGTGGCTGTGGTCTCTTTTTTACCGCTTCCAGAAACCTCCTCACTGGAATCTTCCAATGAATCAGACCCCGATCCAGAGCCTGACACAGACCAAATCCCGTCTGAGAGTGAAAAAAAACAGTCCATATCTTGTTCACTGTGATTTGACGAAGCAGCAGGGTTTGCCACCATAGCCTCTATGAGCGGGGAGTTAAACATATTAGTGTCCGATATAATGGTTGATGTTTGCCCACCAGCTATATCTAGATTGCTTCCATCTATGCAGTTTTTTAAGTCTAATTGTAGGCAGGGAGTGGAAGCAGTAAGGGAGAGCGCCAGGGGGGGGTGATCTGACGGATTTGGCATATTGGGCTGGCTATCCTTGGTCGCATCCGCCGCCAACGTAATAGTCATAGATATGGGTTCTTGCATGACAACATAGTCCTCCCCATCAGCCTCCCCAGCCACCTCATTGCCATCTTTGCCTCTCCCCCCCTGTAGCTGCTCACCTTCTTGCACTTGCACTTGCAGATTCTTTGAGCTGGACGCTGTACGCAAGAGATCCAACACAGAAGGCTCATTGGTAGGTGGCAATGCGGTGCGATTTTTCTTCTCCTCCGTCTTGTCATTCCTAGATACCACAGTCCCCACAATTAGTTTTTTCACCCCTCCTTGTCGCGGGTGGGGGTCCGAGTTTGTTGCTTTGGGAGACAAACCGGCGATTGCAACCACTCCAGACCTCATTTTCCCTTTAACAGTAGTAGCCACGGGGATCTTTGGAGCCATGGTTTCACTACTGCAAACCGGGGAGAGGCCCGAGCAAAACCGGCAGCACTTCCCCTGTTCCCCGCCGGCCGTCAATACACGCAGAGAAACAAGGAGCGCCCTTGCCAACTCCGCACAACACAGCTCGGCTTCCCACTGATTGAAACCGTCGTAGAGTCTCAGGTGACTGAGAAGCGATCCCGTTCCATCTAATTCCCGCATTCCGGTCCGTTTTTTTCCCCTTTTCTCTCCTGTTCCTCCACTCGTAAGAATTACGTATTACTTTATCGAGTTTTCTTTAGATAACTGGCATTCTCATCCAATATACATTCTTCCTTGATTTGTGATTCTTTTGCGATCCTATTACTGCCGGTTACTGCCAATTACTGCCATTTTTCAGTTCCAAGGTCGAGTCATGGTTAGGGGGCAGCCGAACGACCGACTCACTCAGTCGCCATCTTGCCCGTTGTGCTCCCTACTCAAATTGCTTCTTAGGTTCATAAGATGACCGAGAACTGAGGATAACCCTAACAAGGATACAAACATCTAGATTATGGAACTGGGATCAACTAGGTCAGTAACCAGCGTTATGGTACTAGAATATAGTGTCCTAAATATTGCATGGCAACAATATAGTTTCCTAAATATCGTTTGCAAAAATATTGTTCCATTCAAGAAAATATTAAAAATCTACACACAATCGAGTGATTTTTGTAAACGATATTTAGGCCATGGTATTTATTAGTATTGGAATACATTAATTAAGTACTCGTTCACCACCATAAGCATCTTCACGCTAGGAAAAAACAGGGGCTAAAAACAGAGGGAAAAGAGAACAAGATCAGATCAACACAACAGATAGCTTTCTTTGGCAGTTGAAAAGGCAAGGTGAGATGAATGGTCTTGATGTGCAAGGGAAGACATTTTCAAAGTTCAGGCCCAAGTATGATGAAAACACAGGCCCCAAATCTGTATAATGAAATGCAAGGAATTGAAGGCAGCATTTGGGAGTTAAAGCAAACATCTCCCCAAATTGTAGTGCATGAAGCGTGAACAAAGTAGTGATTTTTCAGTCACATAAAAATTAGTGTATAAAGAAGAATATCTTAAAATCAATTCTTACTTTCACCAGGAGTCAATAGAGATGGATTCTAGCTTGTGTAACATGATCAATTTTTCAAAGATTGCAAACTAGCTGAAAAGTGAAATTTTGGATTCTTTGGACCTGACTAAGAAATGATACGGGAATGCCAAGGTAGTCTATTGCAGTAATTAATCCTCGAAAGGCTACAAGCTGAGACTACCTGTGCATGGAGATGGCGAGGCAAAAAGGGAGTTATTTCCTTAGCAGTCTCAAGTAACAGTTCTAAGCTTGAATGGATATGTGTGATTCGAGGAGGATTTAGTCTTAGTCACTGGAAGGGGATGAATTCCCATAGATGTTGGCCAGAGAGTCTTTAACTATCACTCAGAATTATTGCCAATTAGCAAAATTTCGGACTTGTTGGTGTTAAGTTTTACAAAATTAGATGCCATCCAACAATGAACATCTGAGAGGCAGAAGGTCAATTCAGCTGTCGATCGAGGGATTTGATGGTCAAGGCATACAGGTATGTGGCTGAAGTGATACCCATTGGATGCTTGCATTAACCACTGAAGTGTCATCCAGTGCCTGCATTCCTAAAATGTCTGGAGTGGCACTTAGTACTGCCATAACTTGTTATGAAGTTTACAAACTTCTCCAAATCATTTTGCTGTGTCACCTGCACTGTATCCTTGGAAGGGAGTGATGGGTCTATGGAACCCATGTGAAGGTGCACTTCTATCCCTCTGTATCCCATAGGAAACTCCACCATTAGAGCATTTGCTCCACAGCCTGTGTAGTCTCCAAGCAGATGCCATATGCCACCCCCTTCTTGATTGCTGCATCACAGGACTGTGACCAAACCCGACTGTGCCCAAGACAAAAACTGAAACCCCCAGCAGCTTATACCCTTTGCTCTTGTACCAAAGACATCATATGGTACGCCTTTCCGCATCCTGAGGATTTCTCGACTGATGGTGGATCTGCTGCTAGCAGGATTTGCAGCACCACTTGGCAAAGTGCAGCCCCAGGATGGCTTTGGCATCTCTCACTCATTGAGCAAGTGGATGGATCTAGCAGCTCACTGTGTTCTAGCAGGCAGCACTGCTGGCTCATAAGGTGATGTGGCAGTGTTGCGCGCAAAGCAGTGCGGAATTCAAAATCAGGACGAGGTGCCTTGGAACTCTGGGGAGCATGCACCTGCTGCAGCAGCGGTTGGGCATAAAATCTATTTATAAATGCTGTATAATATACATTGTCCATAGAGCCTAGTATTTCCTATTATAGTTGCAGAAATTGGGAATTAATGATTTTGTTTATGTGTGACCTGTGTCTAGTGCTTAATTTGTAAAAGAGTAAGTGCTGAGGCCCAAAGCTTTTCTCCAAAGCACACGGCTGGCACTAGCAAGTGCCAGGATTGCCGAATACCAAGGCTATGTTCTGATACTGATCACATATATGTCAAATTGGAAACCAGGCATCAGCTTACATCCACTTGTCTCCCGAGACCTATTCTTCATATTCATCCTTTCATAGGAAGACCGTCCTCTGTTCCACTCACCCAGATTTCACTTGATCACTACAGAATAGGCTTTCCCATCCCTGACATAATTCATAAACTCTGCTCAATTGAGGCCTTTCAATTACTAATTTAGCTCTCAGCAAGAATCTATATATCTACCTCTTAACAACTATATCAAGAATCTAGGATTCAACCATACCCTGCCACATGGCATGGACATGATATCCCACTTATGATGGTTATAGGCCTATGGTCACAAGAAGTGTCACATCACTCCCCTCCATAACCATAGCATGTGGGCGTGGCAAGTAAGCCCTCTATCTTTTAGAGTAGGTCATACCTAGAGTGTGCAAATCCTTTATATGACACTTCTCACTTGACTGCTGCATCATCATGTCCTTACCCTTGGTAACCACGAGTGCAGTGTGACATCAGTGGGTTCACAAAACTTCCAAGACACATGTATATAAAAGAATGGCAATAATGTGTGTTAAACAAGGTCTTACAGCCTTCAAAAAGCCTCAAGCCTGCGTGCCAGAAGAGGAGAAACATATGTTGGCAGTCCAGAGTCTCCAAATGTTTATGCAGTTAATACATGGGTGATCTGTTGAAGCTACGGATGATATGATTTTCTTGAATGCAATGATTGTTCATTAGCAAGCGAAGAATTTCATGATATTCATTGAAGGGTGTATAGCATTCGTTTGCAAAACACTTGTTTATCTCTGGAGCACTAGACCCATATTACTCCCGAATGCATATTTCCTATCACCCTATAGCCAAATGACAATCATAATAAGGCAGAATCTAGAGTACTGGAACTGCATTGCCTCTTTATATTAGGAATATGTTTTTGATTCCATCTCATACCTCTTTCAGCCACCACCACAAACTCCCTACCACTTTATTCCATTCTTGCAGGTTCCATTTTATCTCTGCTTTCACCCTTTGTCACTACTTTTCCATCTTTCACTTTCTCCTTCTTTGCCACTTTTGTGCTTTTCTCTCTTGATCAGGGTCAACGTCTGATCAGGGAAAATAAGTACAGGTCCCTAAAAAGGAGTGCCGGTGGGCTCCACTGGCAAGCACAGGATCAAGTTAAGGGTTGCCTATGCCTCTACTTTGGAGAGGTACATGGTGAGCAGCCATGGTGTCTCTGCAGTTGTGTGAAGTGGAAAGGAAAGAAGCTGAAAGCATGAGTGATGAAGAGATACTCCACAACAGTTGTGTGTGTGTTTTGCATCTACCATCATCGCCTTTCTTGACCAACAGCACAAACAGAGTTGCACTCCTTCGACAGAAATCGCCAAGTGCTGAACATAGCACTGTGGTTTAGGACAGTAATAAAAGTACTGGCTAGATGGTGCTTGGGAGTGGAGAGCAACTCAGATGCCATTTGGGTGCCAAAGCACTACTATACATTCAAAAAATGCATGGCAGCATGGCAACATTTAAAGCATAGGAGACCCTTTTTGAAACTGTTCCTTGCAGCAATATGGCCTCTGTGATGCAGCTGATGGCAGGAACAGCAGCAGCTAGGATGTGGTCCGCATAATGTGGTAGACTCCCCTTTCCAACCTCTCTTGGGGATTAAGCAGACCAGGCACAGAAGCATCAGCTCACCACTCCAATGCCTGATCAACACCAGACAGAGTAAATAATAGATCTCCTGCAAAAATCCCCTAGAGGGGTTCGCTGGTTATAGCAGCACCTGTCCAGTGAGGTGCATGACCCGATGATGAAGCATGCCACTTTGGCGGGTGAGGGCCAGTGCATCCTATAAATGATGCCCTTTCTTACCTTATAAGATGTCTTTGACATCAATGTAGTGTTGTGGATCCACAGAACAGCACACCTTAATTGTTTATGACTGGTCAAAGTCGGGAGGACGTGCGCGGGACTCCCAATTTCCTCTCCTTTCTCTTCTGTATTTGTGGATGATCCAAAATATAAATAACATTCCTTCCTCACAATAATTGATGACGTGCGCTGACCCAAACCAATCAATGGATGAAAGGGTGTGTTCCAAAGCGCCCTCTCCTTGGATTGTTGTTCTATTGTTGTTGTTTTGTTAATATGAACTATGGCTGACAGCTAAATCCGTCAGTAGCTTGATCTAAAGTATGGATTCCTCCAAGGTAGTATCCAAGGAGTGTCTGTCAGACAACGCAAGGAAGTTTTCAGCAACAAGACAGATAATTCAAAAGAAGGTTTGATATAGCACAAATATAAAGCGATTTGGCCCTATTCTCCTTCTCAGTAAAGAGTTCCTGTTTCAAACACACCATAGATTTTATACAAGAAAACCGAGGCGAAAGGTGTGCTTTCTTTAAAAACCTAAAAGAGGAACTCTTTTACCATTTAAAAACTTCACTTTTGAAATTAACATTGACATTATGACTTGGCAAAATGAAAAAATATATATTTTGCCATCACTTACAAAATTGGACTTCTGCATTTAGGACAAAATAATGAATGTAATCACAGTAGCTTTTTTGGCCGTATGCAAATTCTCTCCCTACGACTTGTGGCCAAAATAATTTAAATAATTTTTTTAATCACATATATTAACATAAGCATTTATAACTTATGCAGTTTATTCATATATCTCAGGAACGTATGAGAATTAACAAAAATGAGTAACTTCCACATTGCAGTAGAAATAACCCACATGTGCGAGTTAGACAATTGTTGCCTGCATCTTTTCGATATTGAGTTTTGCCTGTACCATAATTAGCTTTCGTACAATTAGCAAAGGAACTTTTTCGTTCAAGTTGAAATGCAAATGTTGCCCATCACAGGAGCCTGCAAGATACTCAAAAGCTGGAAATTGATATGAAGGAACGACGAACAATGGCAGCTGGTTTCAGAAAATAGTCTAGAATGGGAAAAAGAAACACTGTAAACTACGAACTCAAATGTAGGACAAAGAGTCTAGGGAAGAAAATTAATTCAGTAAGCGTTGTCAGATAGACGGAAATAAACTGAGGATGTATTTAAACACCAAAGTGAGAACACGGGAGAGATAATGAGGAATATCTGAAGGAGAAAGAGGCTAAAGGAAGAAGAATGAAGAGAGGTAAGGTAGTAAGCATGGAGATACAAATGTAGAAATTGAACAAAATTAAGGTTCTTGGACTTTGTAGCGCTAGAGATGATTAGTGTGTATATTTTCCTAGTGACCTAGAGCTACAAATGAAAGATGCAAGAGACCAGAGAAATATGATGGTTCAAAGGAAGGGGGGCAGCAAAGATGGCAAAGAGATTTCTAGAAGATGAACAAGCGGGAAATAAGTAGTTAAGGGAGAGGGAGAAGAGTGTGGGCTGATGATTGAGAAGCATACAATTTTAAAAAGTATAGGGCCCGGCAAGGATCCTGGAATACCTCATATTGCAGTGGATAATTAGCCTAAGTTACTGAATAAGACTGGTTAAAGAGATAGGAAGAAAACTAGAATAGTGAACTAAAAAGCCCTGAAAAGAAGAGGCTGTTAAGTAGAATACCCTGTCAAGAGATGAAGATGGATCTGGCAAAATTTAAGAAAAGCATTGACAATGCTAATATATGTGGTTTGTCACTAAGAGTTCCCTTTTGGGTCACTAATGAGCGTGTGCACTTAAACACCCATCATGCACACAATCAGTTGCTCATGCTTGCACTCCAAGATAACTACTAAGCTGCCGCCTAGGTGCAATGCGGCGGCCATCTTTGGAGTATAGAAAATAACACTCCCAGATCGCTGCCTAAAGACTTTGCCAATGTTTGTAAAATTGAGTCTCAATCAATGGCAAAGCCACTAGATGTGGTCGACCATCTTGCAATACTATTTTTTATTCTTCAAAGATAGCTGCAACATTATCAAATGTTTGCAATAAGATTTTACAAGTCTTGACAAAGCTAATATCAGCATTAGAATGGCAGGCACTGCACAGCGAGGGTCTCAGAGGAGACAAAGGAGAGAGAGGCTGGAAAGTGTGAAGTGAGAGGTTTGAGAGGTGAAAAGTGTGAGAGAGAGACATTAAGCTTCAGCAGTACTCAGTGTAGCCTTTGGGAGGGGACAATGGTGGTGGAGAGAGGGGAGGGTATAAGACAGTGAGTGGAAAAGTGCAGAAGAAAGGAGAGAGCAAGAGAGAGGAAGGAGTAGGGCATGCACTCACATCTTGTTCAAAGCTGGAATGCCTGATCAAAATTACCAAGAAAAACAGTTCGGTGATGTCTGCTGTGGAAGGATACACTCAACCTATCAAAAATAAATGCTCCATAGGAGTGGCACAAACATAAGAATAAAGGGAAAAGATACTGAATAAGGAGCAGGAAATTCAAATAGACACGGAAGGCAATCATGAGCAAGGGGCAGACACAAAGCCCTCTCTTAGTATATGTTACAATGCTAACTGTGAAAGACAGCTAACGCTATCTTAAGCGAGACTGGGAAAAGTTGTTATCATTATTATTAGGATTAGCAGTAGTAATATTAGTAGTAGTACCAGTAGTTATCCAATTGGAACTAGTCATAGTAATAGCAGTCGTAGTAAAAGTCAAATTAATAGTAAAATAATTATTACTACATTGTCTATTATCATGAGCATTATTACTACTAGTATCATCACCATTAAGGTTGCTCTCTCATTATTATTGTATTATTATACAGCCCCAGCAATGCTATGGAGGTTTGAAAAAGATGGAATATTCATTGAATCTTTTCATGCAAGGAGGCACAAGTGACTACTTGAAAGGTCAAATTGCAAAGATGAAGGTAGAAAACAAGTTCTCAAACAATAAAAACAACCACATGTTAGTGTTCATGTCCTGGTCTCAAAACTAAAGGTGTAATTAAGAGTTTGTCAGAGTGTTGAGCAGGGCTACATGTCCCCGATCCCCACCACTGCTTTCTTGGGAGCGGCACCCCCTGTTCTCAGTAACTCTTTTACAACGGTGGCATCTACTACCCGTGTGTGGTGATGACTGGCAGCCAAACTGGGCAAACCCTTACTATATTCTCCGCTATCGCCCCTCCCTTATCACCCCCTTGCCCCGGTAACTCACAAGACGGCCTGTCGCAACATGCTGCATAGGAGGAGTATAAATTCCTGGGGGGATCTCTTTCACGAAGGGATGTTCAAAGATTGTCAAACACTACTGCAGGGTGAGACGGTAACACCGCTACGGGTCTTTTTATACATTACACTTTGACATAACGTTAAAGCAGCTACTCCTACCTTCCCTCAAGAGCCCCCTACACTGCGCACAGTACATGTGCTGATGCAAGCCTCCGTCCCCACACAAATGGTTTCTTTATTATAACGAAGTGCCCAAGCAGAGCGCCCTGAGGGCCAGAGCGGTGCACAAGTCGGCTGGGACTCAGAGCTGGACACGCTACTCACAGATAAACAATTGCTCTATTGCGGTAACAAAACAGGCAGGATATCAGCTAGCAGTCGCCTGCGTATCATACATTACAAATATATACAGCGTGTTTATTATACTCCGGCAAGACTATGCAGGTGTAAGCTACGGCCTGACGACCGCTGTGCTAGATGCA
This sequence comes from Calotriton arnoldi, assembly GCA_963921515.1. Lineage (NCBI taxonomy): Eukaryota > Metazoa > Chordata > Amphibia > Caudata > Salamandridae > Calotriton > Calotriton arnoldi. Next base: position 272,931 of record CAWUFW010002647.1, read on the forward strand.
AAAGAGAAGGAGCGGATTTCCTGCACCTTGCCTGGGGGTGCACGGTAATACAGGACTACTGGTCGAGAGTGTCAGCCGACTTGCGCGCATGATAGGTATGCACATACACCTTACCCCAGTCATGGCACTGTTGGGTTATACAGAGAAAATTGAGGCCCCCTATAGGAAGCTCATTTCACTGAGATTACTCATAGCAAAACAAAGGGTGCCATGTAGATGGGGACGGGGGCACGCTCCCAAATCCAAGGAATGGCGACATGACTCCATTTACTTGAGAGTCCAATTAAACACCTATGCTGAATTATTACCCCTGACTTCACGACCGCGACATTTGGGGACCACTGCAAACATACCTGAGGGAGGGCACCGACTGCAACATTGACTGATGAGCACGGCCACACCATATAACCTAGTATCTGGAATGAAAGGGTTAGAAGCTGCATTGCACGGATATCATGTACATTCATTGGGCTAACCTTCACACCTGAAGAAGATAATTTTGCTGATTGGCTTGGTACATTGTTCCTGTTGTGTATGACTTTGAGGGGGGGTGGATGCAGGCAAATCATGGCTGCGCCCGACATGAGGGACATCGATCCAGGAGAGAATTATAGCAAACGTTCTACCTTTCCCTGAAGGTGCAGTCTGTAACTACGGACACGGGCCTTAATTGTGAATTATGGACATTTGTCAGGCCTACGTAAATGCACTGTTTGTTGTTATTTCTTACTGTGAATATCTAATAAAGAAATTTAAAAAAAAAGAGTTTGTCAGAGTGAAGCAACTGCGCCACCAAAAAGATGTGGATGTCCGGTCCGCCTTTTTTAATGGGCCTGACATGAATACACGCACAATACGGCAGATGTGACATCACAAACATTCTAAATAGCCACCTAAATAGCCACACCACATACCCAGATACACTTCCTGTTTGATACAATTCAGTCACATGAACAGGGTCATATCTGGTTCTAGTTAAATCAAAAGGACGTAAGGAAGGTGAAAAGTCGCTTTAACTACGACAGCCCATATCGCAGTTACCTCGGCTACACTGCGGGGACTGAAGGTAACTCAATATATTGGTGTTAATAAAAGCTGGAATTAAGATGCCCCAACTTAGGTATATCGATAACAGTGAGACATGGGGGCTGGCTGATCATATATATAGTAACCAAATGCAGAAGGTATGGTGACCAGTGTAGCAGGGAGAACTGGGGTAACACTACATAAACAATAGATTTAGGGAGATCAGTTACAAAGATAGGTTTGTAACCATGTGGCTTTGTAGCTCTTTGCAGTGCAGTCTAGATCATATAAGACCAGGGGCATAATATCGAACAAGAACAAAACCCATGACTATCCTAAAGTAAAGATAAGGACCGCTTATTATCTATAAAAGATTAAGCCATGAGCATGAACTAAGGGGTATGTAATATGTTCCCGTGGATTGGGCGAACAATAGGGGACATTATAATAGACTTTTTTTTATTAATACGAACTTCTCTGATGTCAATAGGGTTGACACAGAAGTGACAAAACGTGAGAAGAATTATCTATATCAACCAAGGAATGTGCACCTTTTAACACAAAGTAAGTCCTGAGTTCCAATGCAGGTTTATAATAAAGTCACCAATTAGAAATAGGTAAATAATAGACTCATGTGTCTTACAGGCCAAGACTAAGTTGAGGGTGATTTAACCCCTTCTTTGGATTATACTACCAGGAGCGAGATAAGGGCACAAATGGGCAATTGAGGTACATACTGATTTAATATTCTCTGCATGAATAACAGCTGTTTTTTTTTATATTGGCATTTAAAAAATTGGTAAACAATGCCAGAGGGCCCTTGAATGAAGGGATTTTCTTTGTTTAGAACATTTAAACATGGATGACTACCTTTGTAAAATATGAAAATATCTCAGTAGGTCAACAGTCTGCACTGAATCAAGTTTTTGAGGGAATCTATGCCTGAATTATTTAGGTTTTATTGTCTTTTGTCTCTTAGAATAAACAACAGTTTTTAAATATGAGTTTTTATGTGAATTTGTCCTGAAGAAGACGGGGATTTGATTCCAAAATACTGCGTCAACATTTTTATAGGAATAAGATATAATGAGCACAAAAAAATTAAAAAAATGTTATGATACAGTTTTTACGTGATTTTCTGTCTACATTCACAATTGACGATTTACTGATATTATGACGATGTATTGATATTATGAGACACAATTTGTCAAGTATAACTTTTAAAACACTATATCTGTTTGCAATGATCTGCACATGTTTATAATTAACGATATACTGTGGACATAGATACAGCAAGGATTGCTTATGTGAGGATTATAAATGAACATCGCACATTTTTACATTACCTTATTGTGTTGTGGTGTACTTTATTTGCCAATGTATACCTCGTGGACAGAATGATATGTATTTTAATTATTATAATAAATATATATTTTTATGACAGGAGACAGCTATAATCACTGGTTTAATTGACAATTAACAAATACAAAGAAGGAGATTGGTTCAGTGCATTCTGAATGACTTGTTGACTATTGGTTGGGGAAGTGAGAGCACAAAAGAAAAAATTTGCTAAGATTTTTTCCAGCATATCTGGTTCTAGGCCAGCAATACTGGAAAGATGTCCAGCAGAGAGAATACTCTGATAGTCAGTCCACGGAAAATACCACTTTTAAAGGGCAAGTGCAGTGCATCCACAACAACACGACAGACTTAAATGCCTAAAATCCAAAGGCATCCTTGACGCATTTGTGCTCTATGGGATGTTTTCAGAGGCGATTGGCCTCGCCCCAGTCATAAATCAAACTTTAAATCATTTATTACATCCAGACTATCGACACAACCTTTTAGAAAGTACAAACATAGACATTATTCCGGCACTATTATCTCAATAAATTAGTAAATGCATTTGCATCCGAGCTTTAAAAGGAATAACTGAAAAGAGGAGCACAAGGCGGTTACCAAGTTTGGGAATTCCCTAACTTTCATTCAGATGACCTATTGTGATGATGGATGAAAAGCAACCTTAAAAATCAATAATTGTATACAAAGTAATAAAGGCACTCATATATCCCTGAGGTTGTAGCTAAGGAGAATGAAAGACAAAACAAGCATTTGCAATCAAATCGGTCTCGCATTTGTGAAAGTTAGAGCAATTTGCATAGTAGATTATATTGGTTTCTTGTTTGTAGTGTAGAGGAAGTATGTTGTTTGTAGTGGAATTATGTGGTTTGAATTGAAATTGTTAGTTGTGGAATTGTGTGGTGTGTAGTCTATTGGAAATATGTGGTATGATGAATAGCTAGGGGTGAGAGCTGTATAAAATAAATAGAAAGTAATATTGAGAGTGAAAGGCAGTTTGTGTATGAAGTGGCGAATGAACTCTGGACAGAGTAGAAGAAAGAGTGTGTGAGAAAAGAGAATGAAGGGGAGAGAATGTTGTAGACGCATAAAGAGGCCGCATTTGGTATGCAGAAGACACAGAAAGAAGAGGAGAAGAGTGTTTGTATGAGTTTGGATTTTTTGAAAAGTTATGGTAAAGAAACTGTGCTGAAAGACCTCAAGTGAACCACTGTGAGAAATGCTGGATCAGTGTCTGCGTGTGCAATGGAATTATGTGGATAGTAATTATGTGGTATCAAGTGCAGTGGACTTATGTATAGTGGTATTGTGTGTCGTGGAGTGGCATGTATTGAGTGGAATCATGTGGCGTGATGTTGAATTATGTGGCATGAGGTGGTATTCCTTGGTGTGGATTGGATGTATGTGGTGTGTAGTGGAATTGGAATTATGTGATGTGGAGTGGAAGTTTGTGCCATGGAATGGAATTGTGTGGAGTTGAATTGTGTTGTGTGGAATGGTGTGGCATTGAGTGAAATTATGTTGAGCGGAATTATGTACCATAGTGTGGAGTGTATTTATGTGGAGTGTAATTATGTGGTGTGGAGTGTAATTATGTTGTGTTGTATGGAATTGTGTGGCGTTGAATATCACACTTACTAGCAACCAATAACTTTATATGTCAACAATAAATCTAACGTTCTAGGAACCATACCCACCTAAAAATCTCTCCACAAACTTAGTCACTGATTGTAGTCTCAGCACAAAAAATACTTGTTGTCAGCACATCTTAAATTGCTTTTGTTTCATCTTGATGCAGCAACGTTTTTTAAAAGGACGCTTTGTGATCAAGGCAGATCCTTATCAATGTAAGTTGCACTTATGATGCTGATAGAGAAGTGACTTCAGCAGTGCAGCGATGCTCCCAGACGTGCCTTCTGCAGAGTTGTTGGCATGGTCATCTCAAAGGCAAAGGTCTCAATATCGTGTCACTCGACAAAAGGGAGGTTAACAGACCAAAAGAGTCTTTTGTTCATAAACCCACCCTTACTGCAGAATTAATGGAGTGGTGCAAACATTTTTTAAAAGGGAGCATGTGGCTAACAGTCTTGTCAAACATTATATTATCTACAGCCAGTTAAGTATATCCTGGCTTTTAAACACAACTCTGAGTCGCATATTAATAAAAGCAAGCAAACAGACAGCCACAAAGTAGACAGCATTCAGCATAAAATGCGTCTTTGCTTTAGTCCATAAGACGTCTCTCGTAACTTACCCAGTCTTTAATGGGGCTAATGTGGGATGTATGGCTGAGTGGTCTGACTGCACAGGTAAATGCCTGCCTTCCAAATTTTGGGGTTGGTTGTAGCGATCTTTCACAGACTAATGAATTGGATGCATGTTGTTCAGTGGTAACATGCAGGAATGCATGACTAACTACTGTCAGGAAGACGTTATTTATGGCCCGCAATACAGCAGCAGCATCTGAGAGCATCCTTATGGTGGAATGTTCTGTTTTTTTTTTTTTTAAAGGCCGGGAGATCTGAAGCAGTGTCAACAAATGCGCACACGAAGGAGGGCGCGGTTTTGGATTTATCTTCTGTGAGGGAGGGTTATATTTTAATTGAAGAATTAGCTTTCGTGATGACCTCATGCCGTAGTGAGATGTGAGGAGAAAGACACTCGCACGGGATTCCACTCGGGAAACAGAACCTTTTGCCAGGCAGGAAATGCAGCGAAATGCCCTGTAATGAAGGCACTAGAAAACCATAGATGGCCAACAAAAAGCAGTGCAAGCAAACGCCCTTTAAAAACAAGCAGCGGCGCAGAAAGTATGGCAGCAATGACGGGAGGGAGGGGTTGCAAGCGAGGAGGCCAGAGATGGCCAACTAAAAGGATCAGTCCGTGATGTCCCGTGAGAGGGACTCAAACACCCATAGGCGAGACAGATAGATGCTATTAACCAACCAGACTAAAGGAATTTTGAAAGGCAGGCCAACTAACCAACCAAAAGTGCTAGGAGTGTTGAATGCCCAAAGACTTTTATTGCCCTGAGACTTCTTAACAGGAGGCAAGCACGTACAAGCCCTTGGAGAACCTTGGAAGCAGGATGTAGAAAGCACAGTCTGGTCCTTTCACTCCCAGGACAGAAGCAGCAAGCAGCAGGCCAGCACAACAAGGCCACCAGAAGAGTGTCAGTCCCTCCTACAGCATCCAGCTCTTCTTCCTGGCAGAATGTCCTTTGGTCCAGAAGTGTTCTGAAGTTATGGTGTCACAGCTCCAGTACTTATACCAGATTTCTGCGTTTGAAGAAGGCAAAGTTCAAAGGAGAGTCTATGTAGTGCACAAGACCCTACCTTTCCAAGACCTGGCTCCAGACACACTACAGGGTGGTGGAGACAGGTTTGTGAGAGGACAGACACAGCCCTATTCAGGTGTCAGTGACAACTCCTCCCACCACTGTAGCTCAGGAAGGCCCATCAGCTTGGTGATGGCCCATCAGGATATGCAAGGCACACCTCAGCTCCCTTTGTGTGACTGTCTAGAGTGAATGTACAGGAGCCTGTCACCCTAAGCCAGATGTGGATTCTATAGTCAGGCAGAGGCATAGAATGGATAAGCAAGAAAATGTCCACTTTCTAAAAGTGGCATTTTCAAACATGGAATTAAAAAAACAACTTCATAAAAAGGTGTATTTTTAAATTGTGAATTCAGAGACTCCAAACTCCAAATCTATATTTGCTCCCAATGGGAAATTACACTTAAAAGATATTTCAAGCAATCCCCATGTTACTGTATGGGAGAGATAGTCCTTGCAATAATGAAAACCAAAATTAGCAGTATTTAACTATTAGGACATGTAAAACACACCAGCACATGTCCTACCTTTTAAAAAGACTGCCCCCTGCCCATACGGCTGCCTTGGGCCTACTTTAGGGACTTACATGTAGTAACATGGGAAGGTTTGGGCCTGGCAACTGGGTACACTTGCCAGGTCGACATGGCGGGATAGAACTGCACATATAGACACTGCAGTGGCAGGTCTGAGACATGTTTGCAGGGCTACTCGTGTGAGTGGCACAATCAGTGCTGCAGACCCGCTAGTAGCATTTGATTTACAGGCCCTGGGCAAACCTGGTATACTTTACTAGGATCTTACTAGTAAATCAAATATGCCAATTATGGATAAACTAATCACCAATACAATTTAGACAGAGAGCATATGCACTTTAGCACTGGCTAGCAGTGGTAAAGTGCCTAGAATCCTAAAACCAGCAAATCAGAAGTCATAAAAATACAGGAGGAAGGCAAAAACTTTGGGGGTAATCCTGCAAAAGGGCCGGGTCCAACAGAAACCTATCCATGCATTTACTCCAGTTTCTTTGTGGGAGAATACATTAAAAGATGTGATCTTTAGTGGAGTCGATTCAAGTATATGCAAATGGCTGCTGGGATGAAGAGATCGGCAAGAGGAGATTAGGTATTGAAATATTTCATATCATAACATTTATACAAATACTTCAAACTGAAATAACCTTTTCTCTTCTATCTAGTAGATAAATGTTCATGATTTACCAAAGCACCAGCGATAGCGGAAGCAATATCACACATTCTTTGACCCCTGACGACATCACAAGGTTTAACCCTTGCTTTAAATGAACTTCCAAAGTTATAAGTAACAGATTCGGTGTTACACACACAAACCAATTATATTGAACATGCGCCCCCCGTAGGTCAGACATCAGATTACTGCAGTAATCAAGTGTTTCCAAAGAAACCAATTACCTGCAGTTCTGATGACTTTTCTGCATACAGTGAAAAGACATATCTCCAAACGCCAGGCAAATCACATGCACGTTATTAAAATGTAGACGTTCCTGTTACCTACACAAACCTTTCAGTCCCGCAAACCTTCCATTCTCTAAAACAGATTTCAAAACTGTTATCTTAGGGATTTTTTGGGCCCCATTCAACACACATTTGGGGCCCCTAGCTCGGAACAAATTTGAATTGGATTGCTCATTTTATGCTAAATTAAGCCTGCAAAATAAAAAACGAAATTGATTTTTACGTTAAATTAGAGGGTAACACAAAACAGCCAAAATATGTCTTGGTTGGAGCCCAAGATACTTAAGATCAAACTGGATCAAGAGTGACAGAGCCTGAGGTAGACAAACAGAAGGGAAGTAAGTGGTTGAGGATGAGAAATAGAGGTGATAGACAGATGCAAATCATTTTTCTGGGGGCCGCATGGAAGATGGGGGCCCTGGACAAATGCCCACTTTCCCCATGCGTTTAAACCAGTCCCATCCATTATCACCAGTATACCTTGTACTCTCAGAAACAAACAAAAGTGCTGTGAAATTGTCTTCAGTCGACTATGCGAAGTCTGAGAATCGCACTCCTTCAACAAAAAAAAAAACACCACAGTCTATAGTTACAATAATCTACGCATTACAGTGCAGGCCCATCTATGCAATACATTATCAACGAGCAAAGAGCAACCCAGCGTGTCTCTGACTTACGGGTGTAGTTGTATGATATGATAGGCTATTTATATTGCGCACAGCTACTCCAAGGAGTGTCCCGTGTTGAGTGTTTACTTCATGTACCTTAATCATTCAGGATGCAAGAAACTTCACCACTGTTTCATGCACAAAGACAGGGCCACTGGAATTATGCGTCAAGGGAGGACCAAATTATGTGGTAGGGTTGACTAAATTATATCGCAAGGAAAGGGAAATTATTCTGCACTAAGTGGCACATATAGTGTTAGAGTAATTCATTACTTTGGAATTTTTATACATGTTAAGAGTATCTGGGCAAAGGTTAAACCTCATTAGTAACACTTTCACGCACAAACACAGAATTAAGCAACAGAAAGGTGACGAGTCAACCTTTGCAAAGGGCCTTCCACTGCACGCCAACACTTGTGACAGCAACTTTAATAACTTTTGATTTGTTTCAGCTAGAATCAATTCTTTTTCTTGTTGAAATCTGCAGATTATGCAGAAGATGATGGACTATGTGGCATATCCTTAACTATGTGGAAAATGCTGCAGCCGCAAAACCACATAAATCCAGTGCCTCTTCACATAGATAAGTCCTAGGCTTTTCAAAGCAATGACGACTTTACACTTTTTACTGCTATTGTTGCTGGTTTGTAGACAAAATTTACACTATTAATTGTATTATTTTTGTTATCATACGGTCTGAAAGTGCATCAGTGTTTTAACCATACCACATCCTGCATACACATAAGACATAGGATTCCCTCCATACTGAGAGACATGCATCTCGTCATGTGTACTGGCAGTCGGCACCTACCTGATGAGGCTGCAGCACAGTCAGGGTAATGGAGTCCTTTGCGCTTCTGTAAGAGAGGAAATAAGAAGCTAGTGTGAGAAGAAACCGCTGAGACAATGCAGCAGGAATGGCTACAGGCGTCAGACGCCTGACCGCCTGTCAGCAGATTGGACTTCACACCCCAAAGGCTAGACAGTAACCTGATTGCAGCTTTTCATTTTGCAACTGTGAATGCATGTTTGTCGCTTCTGTTTTGCTGGGTAGATAAATCACAGTTCAGTCGGGCCTGTGGGAAGCAGTAACTCGAGCAGTTCTGCAAAATGTGGAAAGCCAGCCAAACTGAGGTTTCTCCCTGTGATACACTGTCACATTCTAGACTATGGAGTTCTTAATGTTTCCTAACGGTTGAGACCAAGGAGGCTGACTATGATGCAAACATAATGGCAGCTCCGACTATAAGACCTTACGTGGCTTCGAGTTAATTGAACTAAAAGGCCATGTCTATGTTATGAAATGATAAAATATTTGCTTTAAAGTTACAACCGCTCACTGACATCCAATGCAAGGATTTCTTCTGAGCTTTGCAATGGGCATCGCTAAGGCTACCATGGTGCCACATGGACAGAGAGAGTGAAATCATGAAACAGTATTTTTTGTAGGTTTCATAACATGTAGATGATTGAAATTGATTAACTGTGCACTTTCCCGGTTTTCACCACGGTGCACCTTTAAGTAGGTGTGTAGTGCACAGACAGGGAAAATGCAGCGTATTACCATGAATGGGCTGCCCTCAGAGCAGCCGAAAAGTCACGCTGGCCTGGGACAGCGCATTCAAGTGAAATACGGAGCAGCTGCTTCAAATCCGCTCTGTGTTACACTGTGCAGGCGGCAACCAACTTGCACTTTAAATAAGGGTGAGAGATCCCCTTGCAGGTGGGTGTAGTACAGTGGGTGGCTACACCTGCTAGCAAAGGGATGTCTGGGCGGTCCATGTGACCCCCCTTTCTACCCTCCAGAGGGCTGCTTTTAAGGAGGCGCACTGAAAGTGCATTACCATTTTGTGGCGTGCTTTCAGTGCACCTTTTAGAGGCATGTTTGCCTCTGCACCCATGTCCATAATATGGCTCAGGCGCAGAAGCAAGGTGATACCCTTACTTGCATGGGGCTGCACACCCATGTAAATAAGGGAACGCCCGCTAATTATATCGCTGGTGCTACATGTGGGCGTGCACTATCTGTATTACAGAAGAGGCCACACAAGCGTCTGCGGCTTCTTCTGTAATACCAAATTGGCGTAGGGGCGCATAAAGGGGGCGAACATGCCCATTGCACCCCTCTGGCACCCTCTGTAATAATGTCCCTGGTATGCAATAGTTACTCTTTAAGCAATTTCACTCATAGTAAAGCATGTTAGAAAATTCTTCGTTAAGGTCAGAACTAGGGATGAGAGCATGGATGCCATTTGGGGGTAGTCAGTGGTTGCAGCTGTGATCTTCCTGCTACTCCTGGCAATTCCTTTGTGACCCCTGGCCTCAGAGGAGGAAAATGTTTTGCCCCCTCTGAGGCCAGGGTTCGCAAAGGAAGTGCCAGGAGAAGCAGGAAGCAAGTAAGAGGTCACAGCTGCGACCCATGACTACCCCCCAAATGATGTTCATGTATGAGAGATGATTAACAGAGCCTTTCGCTTATTCAAAATGCTGTAATACGACTATTAATGAGAAGAGAGTGGAAAGTCTTCACCCGATTGGCTAGTCAGATTATACTGGCTTGCTTAGGCCTACTACAGTGAGTTCAAGGTATTGTAATTTCTGCCTTACACAGCTGTGGCGCAACTTTCCAGTCCACAATTTCTACCACGAAATGCCCCTGAAAGGCAAACTGCAGGAAATCCCCCTGCTTCCCGACTGTTTCTCGAAGCAGTGAACAACATGGTTTTTAAAAGTGTAATGCCCTCTAAATAATCCTTACTGGGGTGCACTGAATCTACGCTACCTGAAAGCAGTGCCAAGAGGCACTTCAGTAATAGGGCGACGCTCTGGACTGTTTCAACATTCCTACTTTTATTTATTTATTTTGATTTTTATATAGTGGGGACAAGAACCGAGTTTGTCAGAGTGCTTTACATGCAAACAAATACAACATATATAAGCACTTCAGGTTTGTTATGTTACATACTACTGAGGTTTCAAATTTGAAAGTTGCAACCAAGCAAGACAATCAGTTATAATAATAGCTTCTCTGCCAACAAGAAACGCCAAAAACTGAAGGGAACAGATTTGTCTACACATGCTGCTTGGCAATCGGAGCATGATCAACTTTTCCAATCAACTGAAATAAAAAAAAGTGTACACTCACTACTAAAGTGGCACAATGTTGAGTTCGCTGAACTGAAATAGTTAGACCAGAACCTGGCAACCCAGGGCTATAGGCTGTTGTTTACAGCTCTTATGGGTCATAGCAAGCTACATAGAAAGGGCCATAAAGAGAACAAAAAGGTTTACTTCACAAAATGCTCTAAGTATCTCACCAAACAAGAGGATTGATCAGCATGTCCTAGTAACATGCCAAACAGAAAACAGCCATAGAAATCTCCCAGCCTGTAATTCAGAAGCAATGTAGTGACCGTCTAGTGCTATCTGAATCCAAAGTGAAAAAAAAGACACAAAACCATTATAAGCAGCTCTGAACCACAGCACTCCTTTCCTTCCACTGTCCTTATTTATTGCTTTCAAACCCTTGAATGTGAGGGGATGTACAAATGTTAAGTCATAAAACTAAAGCATCAAACCTGCTTGTGGGGATTGGCATGCATGAAAAAATATCTTTCCAGCACTGAAGCCAGTGTTATGAGATTGAAAGGCCCTTATGGACCCTCGTTGGCAATGTCCCTCTCCAATTAGACAGCTCAAATCTGAACTCCAATAGTTGCAACTATTATTGCTAAGCAGTATCAGTTATTTCTCCTCAATTAACCTTAGAGCCATCTGTTTTTGATCTTCTCTTGTTTGGTGCACCCAGAATCTCAAAGAAGAAAAAGTTTGTTGGAGACTTGGGATTTCAATGGAAAAAGCTTTGTACTCTGGGCCTCCTCGTTCCATTTAAGGTCATAAGGTCAAGCTATAAAAATAACTTTTTTCCCTTCTCTGTTGCTCCTTAAACTATTCCTGGCAGCACTCCTTATCTTAAGCCTTCTTCACTAATTTCTCTGTACTCTTATCCAAAATGAAAGCAACCACTTATTATGAGAATGATATCTCACCTCAATTATCAAATGGTTCTCAGACCTCTACCTCAATTGTGGCTTTAAATCACCAACCTCTCCCTTTCATTGGCATTGTCTGATCTCAGGGCCAAGTGCAAGTTCTTCTTAAAATCACTCTCGATATTCACAACATTTATGACATCTAAATAATGAATTTCCTTGGAACAGCAAAGTCACTGAGCAAACAGTAGCCCCAATTATTTCCTCCCTTTAACTCCAATTACTTTCTTTCGCATTGCTAATTAGGTTGGCATCCGAGGTACAGCACAGGATGTTGGCTCCCTCCTCCTTTCTCTTCAACCATATGTAACTACTTTTTCTGTTTCATTTTTAGTACCTTTTTCTTCACTTAGCTGTAATTTATAAACATGTCATAATAAACAAATACAACCAATCTTTACTGCTGGGCAATTATAGGAGCCAAAATACCTTTGATATAGCAAACAAAAACACTTTAGACCATCAAGAGTTACTAAAAGTCTTATTTTATGTTACACTGGAAAGCAATACTACTCTCCGCAAGAAGTCATTTGACACTAAATAAATCAACAACTTTCACACTTTCCTCCTTTTATCCTATGAGAAGTAACAGAAATAATTCTGATATATAAAATAATTATTGACTCTGTGGAACCAATGTCAAAGAGGAGCTCATCATCACTCACATGCTACCTGGATTCTTAGCAGCCCATTACACAATTATGACATACTGAAAAAAGACATATGCCGACATCAAAATTGAAAACAGATTAGGGAAAGATCAAAGGAGTCAGGCAAACATCAACAGGACCCTGTGCCATTTTGATTCGCGTAAACCTTCTCCTTATACATTGCAGTATACCAAAATGTTAAGGCATGAACATACAACAGCAGGTGGCACATACAAAGCATCGAAACAAAGTATAATAATTAAATATTTGGAATTATTCCCTGATGTGGTTTTGACTCAGCAACCACTCTTCTCCATGCTCTCTATTAGGTGCCTGTCTCAGAAATGGTTACATTCCAATCCACATTCATCATATACTTAATTGTTTATAGGGAAGGAAGATTTGCAAGACAAGCTTCGTGTTATATACTTGGCCCTCAGCTTCACTCAGCTGATGTTCTGTTGCAAAAACCATCTTCAGGAGGTAACACAGAACTCATTGGCATTCTTACTGCTTTCTTAATTCTCTGGCACAATCTCCCATCACAGGTACGTTTAATAGTAACCCACGTCTACTTTAGAGAAAACCATAAAACCTGTCTCTTTCTGTCTTGCTACTGGTAATAGCTTTGCTATTTTACAAACCCTGCTTTTCCTATGTCTCAGTATCAGTAGCAAGTAATCTGTAGTTGTGTTTAACGATAATCATAACATAACACCTGCCAGCTGTCAACGCTGAACACCACCCATGGCCAGTTCTCCTGTAGTCACTGCCGCAGAACCTTCACCACCCTCCAGACCCCCACGGGCACCGCCCCTGCGTCGGACGCCAACACCACCGAAACCCTGAAGTGCATCCTCCTCAACGTACGCTCCCTGCACAGACACACCATAGAGATCTGGGACCTCCGCTACACCCTCTCGCCAGACGTCGCCTTCTTCACAGAAACCTGGACCAACGCCTCCTCCACCCCGACATCGTCACTGCCATCCCTGACGGATACAAGATCCAGAGGAAGGACCGCCCCAACCGCCCAGGAGGAGGACTAGTCATCGCACACAAGAGCTCCCTCCGGCTCTCCACCTCCACCACGAATGACTCCTTCTCCACCACAGAACACCTTCACTTCCAGATCCAGACCAGCCCCAGAACCACACTTCGCGGAACCCTTGCCTACAGATCCCAGGGACCTCTCGCTCCGTTCGCCACCACCATCACCGACCTCATCGCACCCCACGCCATCGCCTCCTTGGACTACATACTCATCGGAGACCTGAACTTCCACCTCAACAACCCCAACGACCCCAACTCCACCACCCTCCTGGAGAACCTCGCCAACATTGGACTGAAACAGCTCATCACCACCCCCACCCACAAGGCAGGACACACCCTCAACCCCATCTTCGCAGGTGGAAACAACATCCACTTCAGCCACACCACACAACCCCTTTGGACAGAACACCACTGCGTACACTTCCTCGTCAACAAACCCACGCCGCCCAAACCTGCACCCCGCCCTCCACAAAGAAACTGGAGCAAAGTCACCAAGGAACAGCTCGACTCCACCCTCAACCACTATGCCCCCACCACCTCGACCAACGCCAACCTCGCAGCCAAAGAACTCCACAGATGGATCTCCAACTGCGCAGACGAGCTCGCACCTCTACGTAACCCCGACAAACAGCGTCCCAGGAAGGCCACCTGGTTCACCGCCGACCTCCAAGAATCCAGACGCACCTGCAGACGTCTTGAGAAGAACTGGAGAAACAGCAAAACGTTGGAAGATCACACCACCTATAAGAACGCCATGACGGAATACCAACAACACATCAGATCCACCAAAAGGACCTTCATCCTGAACAAGATCCTCGCCAACTCCAGCAACTCCGTGGAACTCTTCAGCGTCATCCAGGAATTCACCAAGCCCCCCAGCGAAACCACGGACATCACCCCATCCCAGGACCTCTGCAACAAGCTCGGCTCCTACTTCCACCTCAAAATCAAGGGCCTCTACAACAACTTCAAAGACCAGACACCTGACACCAAAACCACCTTCTAATCCAGTAATGCCAGCCAGCCCACCATCTCCTGCTGGACCCCAGTCACCACCAAAGACACCACATCGACCATGAAAGGCATCCACCACTCAGGATCCTCCACGGATCCCTGCCCCCCTGCACATCTTCCACAGAGCCGCCATCGCTCCGGAACTACGATGGACCATCAACACCACCTTCGAAACCAGCATCTTTCCCGACGACTGGAAATGCACAGAAGTCAGACCCCGGCTCAAGAAGCCCTCAGCTGATCCCACGGACCTCAAGAACTACCGAACCATCTCCCTCCTTCCCTTCACGGCCAAAGTCACCGAGAAGACCGTCAACGCCCAACTAACAAAATTCATCGAACAAAACTCCATCCTCAACCCCTCCCAATACGGATTCCGCAGCACCGAGACCCCTCTACTCGCCGCAATAGATGACATCCGCACCCTCCTCGACTAAGGACACACCGCGGCCCTGATCCTACTCAACCTCTCTGCAGCATTCAACACCGTCTCCCACCGCACACTCACCGCCAGACTCCACGATGCCAGCATACAGGGAACCGCCCTCGACTGGATCCGCTCCTTCCTCACCGGCAGAACCCAAAGAATCAGACTGCCACCCTTCCTCTCCGAACCCACGGAAATCAACTGTGGAGTACCCCAAGGATCGTCGCTCAGCCCCACGCTCTTCAACATCTACATGGCCCCCTTCGCCGCCATCGTCAGACAGCAAGGACTTAGCATAGT
Source organism: Calotriton arnoldi (assembly GCA_963921515.1). Taxonomy (NCBI): domain Eukaryota; kingdom Metazoa; phylum Chordata; class Amphibia; order Caudata; family Salamandridae; genus Calotriton; species Calotriton arnoldi. Next base: position 288,307 of record CAWUFW010002647.1, read on the forward strand.
ATCCTACACCGACGACACCCAGCTCATCCTCTCCCTCACCAAGGACCCCATCACCACCAGACACAACTTCCAGGAAGGAATGAAGGATGTCGCTTCCTGGATGAGCAGCAGCTGCCTGAAGCTCAACCCAGAGAAGACAGAAGTCCTCGTCCTCAGACCCTTCCCCTCTGCATGGGACAACACCTGGTGACCCACCACCCTCAGCAGCCCTCCCACCCCCACGGACCACACCCGAAACCTCGGCATTGTACTCGACTAGTCCCTCTCATTGACCCGACAGGTCAACGCCGTCGCCTCCAGCTGCTTCAACACCCTCCGCGTCCTCCAAAAGACCTTCAAATGGATCCCCCCGAATCAAGGAAGACAGTCACCCACGCACTCATAACAAGCAGACTCGACTACGGAAACGCCCTCTATGCCGGGATAAACAAGTCTCTGCTCTGCATACTCCAGACTATACAGAACATCGCAGCCAGACTCGTCCTCGGCATCCCTCAACACGAACACATCACCCAACACCTGTGGAACCTCCACTGGCTCCCTGTGGAGACGAGAGTAACATTCAAGATACTCACCCACGCCTACAAATGCCTCCACAACACCGGACCCCAATATCTCAACAATAGAATCTCCTTCCACGTACCCAAGAGGAACCTCTGATCAACCGACCTCGCCCTGGCAGAACCCCCGTGCATCTGCAGAGCACGAACGGGTGGAAGAACCTTCTCGTACGTCGCGGCCAAGACCTGGAATGAGCTCCCGATCAACATCAGACACGCCCCCACCCTGCACATCTTCAGGAAGACTCTCAAGACCTGGCTCTTCAACTGACCGGAGCTGCTCTCCTCTCCCCCGCGCCTTGAGACCCTCACGGGTGAGTAGCGCGCTTAAAAAAAACATGATTGATTGAATGTAATATCACCACTAACAACGGTCACCTGCCCATATGTAAAATTCATCAAAAGGCCCTAGGAGAGGGTCCTAGAATAATATTCCAGTACCTGGGGCTGACAAGCGCATAATTTCAGACAAAAGATAAATTAACCAAATTATTTTTCTTTTATTTTCATAGTATCAAACATAATTATCACATTTCAAAAGATACATAAATAAGCCATACAGAATCATCTATAGATATATAAACATGTCCCACACATAACAGTCATAAACATCAATCATACTAACACACACTCAAAGTGACATACACATTCATTCCTCAACAAAAACATCTTTAAAACATTTATAAGTCGCTCCAGGTGGTACAATTGCCACTAGATGTTTTAAAATGGAGCTTTCTCGTGTATCCTCCAGATGATAGGTGGAAATAGGGTCCAAGGACACAAGAGGAATTAAGCGCCAACGCGCGTTTCGGTGTAAAGCCCGCAATGGGGCGACACCTTCATCAGGGCGAAGATAAATAAATAGTGTGGGACACACAAAAGCATACCTAAAATCACAAAGAAATATATCAACAATTTATACATTTATATACTTCCATGGATAACATATACATGGTTCATTATGTCAAAAAATGTGAAGACATAAATATAGCGAGGGTCAGCCCAGGGAAGGAACTCAATTCAAAATTCATAATTTAAGAAACACGATAGTCTGAAGGCGGAATGGCGTGCACCAAAGGAAGAAATATATAACACCAATAGTGGAAAAAAAGGAAGACAAACGTGTGTATTTCACGCTATTATATACAATGTGTGGATTAAGAAAAGTGCCAAGTCCAAAAAAACATGTAGAAAGAATAGAGAGTGCATATAAAAAAGAAGGAAAGAAATCCTCATATGCACTATGTACAGAATAGTAAGGTTTCTCACATACCGAGTATGCCTTAAGGAAAGGAAATGTTCGCTCGGGTTCTTTTCATAGGTTCTGAGTCAAACTTAACAAACCTATGAACTTGATATCTGAAACAAAAAACCCGTACATCTATGTATAACAATAATCAGGTATCGCGTTTAAAAACATAAAGAAAAAGAAAAAGAAGGGAATCATACACAAAAAGATGCATACCAGAGGTCCGAGATGTTTCAAACATAGATCAGGGAACCAATCAGGAAGTCATTTAAGCTGCCGGGAACCCCATGGGCAGATCGATAAAAACTGTTCAGAAAGCCAGTCAGGATACATCAATTTGAGGGCTTAATATGCTTCCGACCGAAAACAGAAAAAAGGGAAAAGGGGAAACATACAATTTCAACACACCATATGAAACACAGAATAATCTACCAATCTATACATATCTGCACGTATTAGCAACCGCTATTCTAGAGCGCACTTATGATCAATAGTTAAAGCGGACAAAAAAGCATTTCTAGAAATCATGATATCAAGAAGAAACATGCTCAAAGAAGAGCAAAAACTTAATTTGCGCAGGTCAGGGGTACAGGGCAATGGTATAATTATGAAAAAAGAGATAAAAGAAACCCGCCTGAGGGCTAACTACGACGAGGGACCCAACGGATTCATAAGAATACAGGATGTAAACAGCCGTTTCAATACTACGGCGGACGCGGTTGATAAATGGGGCGCGAAGGATTCAAGCGCTGCATAGCCTCTGCTTGAAAAGAAATGAAGCAGCACAACAACGCGGTACACGCTTACCATATAACAATGAATTGCCCGTCCTGAAAGGGGTTCCTCCGATCGTAGCCTGGGAAGGGTCACTCCAACCAAGACATATTGAAGGAACTGGGCAGTTTAAATATATCCCGGCGTCGAGCAATCTCCAAAAGGGGAGGGCGGGATAATCAAATACATAGAAATAGAAAGCAGACAGGATACAACTATGTATCTCTAGGAAAGCGAGGTGGCCATCTTTAAGGAATCATAAACTTAAAAACACGGAAACCCGCGATCAGAGCTAGGATAAAAGGCTAGACCGCGGAAGATCGTCATATCCGGTCACAGAACAATAAATGAAAAACAATAAGGCTCAGAAAAACAAACAAAAAAAGGAAATGCTGACACAAAATACTGGTAGAGGTCTCAAATATATTCTACATAGGAACTGAATATAAGCCACTCGAGATCCGAGCTACATAAAAATAGAAAAATAATAAAAAAATAAAAATTAAACAATGGCATTTTCCCAAGGGCAATATTCGTTCAAACCTTTGCTAGCAGAGTTTAAGAGGTATATCCAAAATACCTCTCTCTTTTTCCTGATCGCAGTCGGATCCTTGCCAGGGATAGTTAAGATTTTCTCTAAGATTGACCACCTAAGGTCAAATTCGGTGTGGTCCTTCTCAAGCCAATGGCTGACCAAGGGAGCCGCAACCTTTCTAGTTCGAATGTTTGATTTATGCTCCCCAATTCTAGTCCTGCATTCCCGTCCTGTTTCTCCAATGTATATAAGATCACACGGACATGTGATGATATATATAATATTGGAGGTACGGCAATTTGTCATTCCTTGTAAGGTAATCAATCGCTCATTGACTTTGATGACATTGCCCACGATGGCATTAGGGCAAGCCTGGCAGGTCCCACAGCGATGGTTCCCCTTCACAGGTTCAAGGCCTGTGATAGATTTTTGACAGGAGGCAGACAATTCCGAAATTTTTCCTTTCACCAGCTGGTTCTTGAGGTTCTTGTTCCTCTTGAACGCAAAGAGAGGTTTGGGAATTTTGTTATCACAATCATCAATGTTTAATAAGTACCATAGGGAGTTGATGGTTTGTCTGATTTTGTGGTTAATGTTGGAGTGTTTAGTGACACACACCATCTTCTCCATGTGTCTCACCTCGTTGGTTTGAAACATGGTTTCTCGATTAAAGTATCTGGCCCTTTTAAAGGAATCTTTAATCAGTTTGTTGGGATATCCCGGTTTGCCAGTTTTTCTTTTAGGGTATCTGCCTGTTTAAGGAAGTCCCTAATGTCCGAACAGTTTCTCCATAGCGGAGAAACTGACTGAACGAGATACTATCCTTTTGACAGCGAGGGTGATAACTTCCATACTGCAGCAAAGTATTTCTGGCGGTGGGTTTGGTGTATAGAGAGACAAAAAGTTCATTTTGATTGTGCTCAATCCACACATCCAAAAACTCCAGTTTGCAGTTACTGGAATGGGCCGAGAATTTCAAGTTTATGTCTGCAGCGTTGATCCATTGAATGAATTCATCTAGGGATATCTGGTCCCCTCCCAGATGAAAAGATATCATCAATAAATCGAGACCAAGCTCGGACATTCTCATGAAAGGGGGCCATCTCATTGTATATGTTAATTTGTTCAAAATGTCCCATATATAGACAGGCTATACTCGGGGCGCATGACGCCCCCATGCTTACTCCCTGTATTTGATGGAAATAGCTGTTGTTGAATTCAAAGTAATTCTCACTTAGGACCACATTGAGACATTGAATAATAAATGGAGCATTAGTAATTCCGGGTTCATTAGACAGAATCTCTTGAAGCACCATCATAGCTTCTTTCTGGGGAATGTTAGTATAAAGGGACTCCAGGTCCAAGGTGACCAGGAGTTCCCTATCACAATGATATTGCATTTTCTCAATCTTTGAGATAAAATGACCTGTGTCCTTAATGAAAGATTCCAGTTTGCTAACAAGAGGTTTTAGGAATCGATCAATATATTTAGACAGAGGCTCAGTGGCTGATCCAATAGTGGATACAATGGGTCTCAAAGGGGGGTCGTGCACATCTTTGTGAGTTTTTGGGACATTGAATGTAATATAACATGACTTGGCATTGACTTGCATGACCTACATAATGAATATGCACTTTCTCTTGATATATATCCAACATCTCTCTCTTTGTCCAAGATTGTCAGTCTGTTGGCATGACATCTTCCGAACGCTGTTTAGATTATGTCTTATAAAAATGTTAATTTCTTGGTTCTTGATGAGGGCTTTCCAAAGTTTATACTTCACTTTAGTCCGAGATGAAGATTATCAATATAGGTTCTGATTCCCTACAGCCAGATGTCCCACATAAAGAGGTTGGGGGCAGCAGGAAATTGACTTCTTCTCAGGGATGTCCTTAGAAGATATGCTGGAAAAGCTACACACCATCCACTTCCCGCCTGCTGTAAGTCTTGCCCTAATGAGTGGGAGTTTCTAGCTATCAAGGAATGCAGACACGCATGACCCATTCCTGTCCCACTGTAAGGCCACCCTGAATGTGGTGTTCAACTGCATTTCCCACCTCGCCCAAAGAGGTGGGCAATCTGACAGGTGGGGAATCGATAGTGCATATCCGCTGGCCAACAGTGATCAGTTCAGGGTCCTGAGTGGCAAAGGCAGCATTATTGCAGTTGTTGCAAAGCAGTGGTGTTGCTGGGAGGGGAGGGACTGGTGGGATGCCTGGTGAGGCCGGTGCCCCATCTGTAATTGTGCTGACCCCCTTGTGATCCAGCACCAGGTAACAGCTGCAGCCAGCAAAAACAGACACCAGCCTCCCAGCCTGGGAGGAGTAAGATTGTTCTTGTTTGAATTTCACGTTTTATTTACTCTTAAATTCCCTTAAGACTATTTGATTTTTACAGGATGTGTGTCTGTATTTTTTCATTCAATATTTTACTCATATATAGTGCATACTGTGAAAAGAGTCGCCTATATATGTTTGTGTGAGTTCAGGTTGTGGGTGGGTGTTTATAACAGGCAATAAGCGAGAGCTGTGGAGTGCAGACCGAAGGCAGTGTGAATTTACCACAGTATTCATCGGTAAAGTGAATGATAAATGGTCATTCAGTATTAGGCCTCTCTTCAGAGTGCACAGAGCAGTTGCCAGGTGGGCCAATTGTAAATGCGATTCTGTGCAATAGTGCATGAAGGAGGTACTCAGCTGACAATACTGACACAGAGAAAGTTAAAGACAAGGCTGTGCTTCTTCAGATTTCAGATGGGTAAATGACTTTGTGTATGTGTGTATTTTATATATATATATAGGGTCCAGTACAAGGCTGGGAGCGGAAACAGTATTTAATGAAAGAAGAAACATACCGTCTATGGGGCCGTGCGCTTCTGCTGAAAAGGTGAAGCGGAGGCAGCGGAACATGTATATATATATATATATATATATTTTTTTTTTTGCAAACGTGTGAACAATGTTCATGATTGCCCGTTGTAGGTGGCCCTACCATTTTTTTCTGTTGGCCCTTAAATGTCCACCCCTTAAAATCACTTCTAGAGACGCCACTGTTTCACATAGCTCTACTTTTATTGCGTTTGTTTCTACCAATTTTATCAGCTTTGCACTTCAAGAAGCTGGAACATTTTTAATGCAAAAATGCAAAATGACAAAGCCTTTAATTTCCACTGGAAGTATTTTCACAGAACTGTCAGTTCTGTGGCAGATTACTTAAATGCCGTCTTTGGTAAACAAATGTCTTATGTTCAGTGTAGCAATACAATTGCACACTTGCATTTCATTGTATCATTTCCATTGGAAGTATTTTAAAATACTGTCAGTTCTGTATCAGCTTGCTTTAATATCGCGTCGGTAAACAAATGTCTTATGCTCCATCGTGTAACAAGAGAACGCCACACTTTCATTTCATTGCGTTTTGCTTCTTACTTAGTCTCCAGGAATACTGAAATATAGTGAAATCTGCTTAAATTCAGCAATGCTGACGTTTTTCACTGCCACATTATTTCATGATAAGGAGTTGGGGAAAGTCCATTACCTTACAAGATCTATGAACCTCTCTCTAGGCGCATCACTCACATCCTCCTCATTTAAGGCCAGAATCTGATCACCAGTCAACAGTTTGTCATCTGAGGGGCCTCCTGCAATACAAAGGACAGTCTGGTGTTAAAGAAGACTCCAATCTTTGAAGAAGGTTTCTATAAGGACGTATGATATTATGCTGCGCCTTTTAAAGGTGGGGGGGGCATGCAGTGATAGGGCATTTACATAATCACATTCAAGGCTGCTTACTTAATAACACTGTTAGCACCATAATCTAAACCACCCTTTTAAAAAAATGTGGGATTATCTGAAACACTATGCTTAAATCCACACCTGTGCATAACCAAATCCATTAGAAATGCAATGTTTAACGCAAAACATTTCCTATGCCCAACTAGCAAAGCCTATGGCACATAAACATTCAATTTGTGTGTACGAAACGGAACAGGAAAAAACATCTGAAAGGTTTTGAACAGCAAACCTGAGATGAGTAAAATATACTTTTCTAGAGCTAGGGATGTATCTTGATCTTCGACATGGATGCATTGTGATATACTTTGGATCCAAGTTATATCCTGCTGACTTCACTTCTGAATGACCTATGCGCCAGTTGGAAGCGATACCTAGCGCAGAATACCTGGTTTCCGGATTCACCTCTCAGTGCTCTCTTTGGCAGTCTACACACCCCTGGAAGGGCCATTATATTTATCTGCTTTTGTTAATTTCAGTGTTTCATTTTCTTCCTGTTATTTTACCTTTTCCCTTCTATATTGGTTATTATCTGCCCCACCATTTACTCTGAATTGAATTTGTTACTTCTTTTGTGCCTTAGCAAGATCCCTTGTGGAGCCTGGACTGTTGTCTGATCTCCTACCTTCACAACTTGTGAATCCCCTTTCTGTTATAACCTGCCGGCATTGTTTCAGAGCAGCAAATGTGCCAGCTACAAGGACATTCCTGCTGCACGCAAGAAGCATGCCAACTGTATGGACAATAGATAATGACATTTATAAAGTCCACTTTGTCATATCTGAACCCGTCCCTAGCAAGATTGCAAGGGTGGCATGCCATATTGCTCTTTTGGAGTTCTCCTCATTGGAGAAGAGATAGCTAGTCCACTCAGCGGCAAATCTCATTGATCTGCCTGAGTATGCCTTTTACTCTCTGGTTGATCAATTGTTGATCAATTATCCATTCCTCCACACTTGTCATTTCCCATAATAGGGTTTCCTATTGGGCTATCACCTTAGCAGAATCTCCTATTGGATCTGCTTCAAGTCACTTTGACTGATCATTGTTTAACATCAGGTTTAACATTACCCATTACAGGTTGATTTTAACTTGATCTGAGAGCGCAAATGAGACAACTTTTTTGATACTGAATACTGATTATTGTTCGCTTCAGGCCAGTACATGAAATCCATATCAACAGTATATGCAAGCTTCTCCTGTTTGACAGAAAAGAGAAACATTGGAGGTTTCGCTTGTTTTTTCAAGGAAGAGCTAACCTGCATCAATCTCCTCCAAGATTGCTTTACCAGTTGGGTCCATCCTCTTCGGTTTATTTTATTCTTAATCTACTGGCCTCGTGGCATGGCTAATCACTATTTGGAGAAATTTGTGGCTATGCGATACATTGTGGTTCTCCATGCAGCCCACAACATAGCCTTACGTCATTCTACTTTCTATGATGGTGTACTCCTAAATGCCAAACACTCACTTCTCGCTGCCAACCTGGAAACCTTTGGCTTGCTGTCATGCATCAAGTCGGCTGCTTATGCTGTTAATCATTCCCAATCATTTCTTTGCTCTTACTGGAGCTGTGTTGTTTAAGATAATATGCCCATAGTATTGACCAATCACACTAATATACCTTTCTTTATATATTCTTCCCATGATTTCAGGAGATATACTTGGGCTTGCCCCTGAGTAACAGACGTCTTTAGTGCAGGCTTAGTGCAAGCTTGACTTGGATGGAGCTCTTAAGTTTGCTCAAACCTTAGTATTGAATTCTTCATATCCATACACCCATAGCGTCAGGATCTGCTGTCTGTGTACAGGGTTACAATGTTGACCTAGCCTGTTGGCACCTAAATGTATTCAGAGATTCAAAAAGTAAATCCATAATGTCTAAACAGCTTTGGGGAAAGGTGTCTATCCTGAAGGATAAGCATCCTTTTGTCTATGTGCAGCATACAATGGCCATACAAGTGAATATATTAGTACTTAAAGGAACTGTGCAGCTGATTCATCTGCAAAGAGAGATATACAAACCTATGAAGTTGCTGCTGTTACATTATCTCAAATTAATATCAATGCAGTAGTCATGGTAGTGACACAGGCAACATTAAAAGGTATTATCCCCCCCAAAGGAGTCCCTGTTAAATATTCCTAGAGTTTGACTAAGGATAATGTTCCCATGGTGTTTATACCAGGAACTGGGATGGACAAAGTCTCCATAAAGCAGTTACGATAGACCTAATAAAAGCAGTACAAGTGTACATAATATCTGCGAATTTCGATGTTAATAATAAAGTATCAATGGTACAGTAACCATATTTGTGGATGTATATGTCCAAAGCCACAAATAAATATTTACAGCAATGAAATCCACCACTGCTCTGAGGGTAGCTCATGCTCCTTTAAAGATATCCAGTAGATCCTTTGATGTTGTTTATCTCAACCATACTGGCCCGTTGCCAAATGTCACCCACTACTACTATATTTTGGTTGTCCTCGATTTGTGTTCTATATTCCAGTATGGTCACAAAAGACTGCCACAACTAATGTATTCATAAAAGAAGTGCAGTGCCTAGAAGCAATGGGAATGGTGCATTCCTTTCATTCAAACAATGATCTTGAGTTCATCGCTAAGGCGTTTGCTGATGCTATGTCTGTTGTGGGAGTAGTCTGCTATTCTTGCATCCTTTCCATCCAGAATAGAATGGTGTAGTTGAGCGAGCCAATGGTACGTTTAAACAAGCCTTGACTTTGATGGTGCTGGAAACTGAATTGTCATGCTACCACACTATATATAAGGCTCAATGAGCATTCAATAATTTGCCAAGGGCAGTACTAGATGACCTCACACTGTACTAGCTTCTCTTCTGGTAGTACCTGACTTGCTGCTCTCTGGAGAGGTGGAGGTGCAAATTAGTTCATCCTAAACATGTATTAATATGTTTGCAGAATCTTCAAGAATGAAAAGGAAAACTTGCAAACAAGAAGAACTCTTCCGACTATGCAATCGAAGGCAAAGCTGTTGCTGTGTGGCTCCCAGAAGTGAGAACTAATTCAATAAAGGATTCCTGAAAAAAGTACCATTTGGACCATCATAGAGACCAACTGTATTAGGTCTTGGGGTAGGTGGCACACACATCATAATCCTGCAACTATTTTCTGGTAATAGGGAAAAGACGAATGTGTCATGTGAGCAAATCAAGAAGCATAATGTGGTTGATTCTGTTCAGAGGCACCCACCAATGCAATGAGCCTCCAGATTAGACCAATTCATCCTCTCCCTATTCTGGAATTATCCAGGGAAGAATCAGCAAGTTGAGATAGTCCCCCCTATAAGAGGTACAGCTGAGTCTCTAGCCTTACACCGATAAGCTAAACAAACCCAAACAATCCTAATTTGGTTCAAGCAGTGACTTCAGCAACTGCATTTGCATCGCTGTGATGAGAGTCTCCACCACAGAAGGATTTCATTCCATTAAAAGAAGTTGCAATACCAAACGTTGAATATGACAGCAAAGGATCAAGAGTTGTTCTTCTATCGCTCACAGAAATGCTGGTAAATGGGATGATCAACTGTTTCTGAGATAGTAGGAGACACATGCACTCCTTGCACTTATTTTTTAATTTTTTCTTCTAATTGTGGGTTATAGTGCAGATTATCATTTTGAGAATGGTGCTTGGGCACTATCTTCAGGAGTATTCTCCACTGTCTCCTTTTATACAACAGTTGTATCCACCTTGGTCTGCACACATGTGGTAAGGAGCTGCAATGCTATTAACATCACTGCTTATCCACTGCCTTATGGCATTTTTTGGAAAAAAGTTCCTCATCAGATTTTTAAGCCAATGGAGGTGGTACAAAATCACATATTCGCCACATTTAATTGGAGGATATTTTTTCCAGGTTCTTCTGAAAGCCTATGTGATACAAAATCAAACAGCTCTGAAACAATTTAAATACCTAAGCCTTATTACACAATGAAGATCCATATCTTGATAGAGCCAACTACAAGGAGAAGCTTTGTTTTCATCATTATGGATATAATTGCTTTCATTATTCAACTAGCCAAAGTGAATTGTATAATTTGACACAGTGGGAGCACTGTGAGACCCCTTGGGCTAACAGTTCAAGGGACTTTCAGCAACAATGTATGCATTTTGATATTGCTTGTAGATTTTAATCATCTACTTATTGTTATTTGCAACATCCTGAAGTGTTGCATCACGGTTTAGTTACATAACATAAGGTCATTTATTCTCCTGATTTTGTAGACTTCTTTTTAGAACAAGTTTACACACGTGATCATGACACCATTCCAATGAAAAGTATTGGGGGCACGGACCCATGGGGAATTAAAAGATTTGACATATTATTTCCCATTTGTTTATATCCAAAAGATTCATTTTTATTAAATTTAAATCGTTGCCTCAGCTGACAATTTGATAATCTATTTGCACCACATGCTAATTATATGCATCTTTAAGATTAGAAATGGGGAAAAGCTTTATCTAACAACTAAATGAATACATTGATTTAGAATGGAATGTTTAATATGTCAGCTGATGCTTCAAATGGAGTCGCCTGATGGACAACCCATACTAACAAGTGTACACAAATATTTTTATAAGCACGTCTGGTCCAATTGCAATAGATCTGATTTCTAAATATTTTCCTGTAACTTTTACTGTTATCAAATCAAATGTTGATTTAACCATAAATTAATGAAAAAACATATGATGAAAATACATGGTTACATGAATTTAATTGCATTTATTTCAGGTCCAGATCCTGTACAAAAAAAGAAGTGTTCTTCCTGTTAAAATGTATAGTTTAATACAAGAGAAAGTTGCCTATTCTGAAAAGGAAGCTGATATCCTTGTTATGGATATTGATAACGAAGTGGTACAGGAACCCTTTTCTGACAAAGATAATAATTTTGATACATGATCTAAATTAATCTATACTCTTTCTACGATCACTTAATCTATATTCTTTCTGCTACCATTTCACGTCAGCTTAAAAGCTAATTAAAGAAAGCATATACACACTATGTGAAGAATAATTTCAGACGTACTACTGCACTTTTTTTGTTGGGCTTTGCAGACACTTAAATCACACAGGTACTCTGATCCCATCTTAATTGAACTGCACTCTTTACACCTTATAATCTCTTTTTGCATCAGTGCTACCTTGCTAAGAAGGACACCCTTTGCAATCTTTTCTCTGTCCAACAGATAGAAAGGCAGTTTTTTCCTGCTAATGGTCTTAATCTAATTTGGTTACAACAGCGGACTATTTCTTTTCCCATCACCATTTCTCTTTTCTATGGTTGTAAATGACAAACGTCTATGGGGTAGTAGTACGGGCCTATACATAATGCATAACTCCAATAACGCTCCAAATATCCAGTCGAAATCCATTGATTTAAGAAGGATGCTCCTTTCCTTATTAGTGCATCTTCATACATTGACCCATAAGGACACTCACTGCTATGTTAATCTATCACAGTGCACAAGTCTTATGATTTTATGAAGCCTGACTTTGCTTCCAAATGTCTTGCTGCACCTTCATCTGTCATCTATTTTTACCATGCTTTTCTCAACAATGGTAGAGAAGAAATGTCTCACGTTATGGCCTAGGTTAAGTTTATGTTTATCTGTTTACTGTGCAAAATACTATGAAATGCTGAAGTATAACATTATATCCTTCTCCAGTAAGCATTTCTGACATACCTTTTTGGCCTATGGTTAAATTAAATCCTATGCAAAATGGATAATCTCCTAGGAATGTTCACACAAAAATGATGTTTTAACACGTGAAGAGCAGACTTTTATCCTCTAGATATCAAGGTCTGTGATGGAGATACAGCTTTGTTATTATAACAATACTTCGTTTCAGACTCATTTTGTTTGGTGTTGTCCTCCATGCCTTTAACACCACTGGCATCCCAACTGTTTTCAAGAACGTAGGTTCTGGACAATTAACTGTCTTCAAATGTGTACTTGGAGGTATACCTGCCTTATTGGGCACCCTTTTGCATGTGTTTGGTGGATTTACAACAGTTCTCTTTTTTGTAGGTGTAGCTATCTTGATCATTCTGCTAAGATGGAGAATTTGTGTGATCCATCTGAGCAGCACTGTCATCAGGCAGTGGCTTTCTACTGCATCACCAGCTGCTTCGATGAACTCGGTCACATGCTTCTTATGATCACCTACAATCACTGTATCAACATTTGATGCTTTGGAGGTTCCAGGCGCATGAGTGACACAGAACTCAAATTAAAAAGAGGAGGGTATTTAGCAGTTGCTGCTGTTCTCTGTATGACCAGCTCATTTCTTTCAGCTTTTGCACAGGAGTTTTGCTGACTTTGTGCACCTTGCCACATAGTCTAATTAGAGATAAGGCTATTGTTTTGCTTGATTATTTATCAATGCTCATATTGAAAGATTATTCGTGCATTCCCTAGAAAAAGTTACTATCATTTCAGGTGTATTACATATTGTGCCTTTAAGAGCCTCCATATTGTGCATTTGCTTTGCCCATATATGTCGTTATTAATTTCTAATAGTTGATTTACTTATTTTCATTATCATACAACAATGAGCAGTACCTGCATTACAGTTATTGTCTGTTTTGTTAGTATGCTTCTAGGCTTTAGGTTCATGTATTCACTTAAATAGATAGTGGTTATGGTAAAGTAGAATATTTTATATTTTAACATGAGGGTGCCAGGAATTCTCATGTTATTTCTCTCACCTTGCATCACGATCAGGAAGTTTATTTTTCTCTAAACAAATGCTTAGAATAATATATAATAACTGTTCACAGCCCTCCTGGGGAGAGAGATTGGGACATTGATATTCCAGTTAATAGAGCACGACAGCTCTGGAGCGAGCCATCTGAGCTACTTTGACTCATAACAAATTTTGCAAAAGAGTACATAAATTAGCTGTCTTTTTCAGACGGCCCAGGAAACTCAACAAACATAAATTAAGTACAAGTATGAATGTGTAGTGATTCTTTTGAAATGGGGCACTATTTTTATTGTTTCATATTTACCATGTAGGGATTACGGATTTTAAAAATTCACCCTATATATTACCAAATTCACAATATTTACATTTTTTGCTTACACTGTGGCTACCATTTTACTGATGTCTGCAAAAATATTGTTACCTTTATTCTGCACTAAATGGTGTTTAGGATAAAGCCTTTAAAGTAACTCAATCTATCGTTGTGTGCGCACACTTGTGATAAAATGTTACCACTACCTGCAACAACAATAAATAAATAAGCCTGACAGACTCTGACATTGTTAAGTGCTTGATACAAGTTATTTCAAGGGAAATTGAGGTAGATGCGTGGGTCATAACTTCTCTTTTCCTTCAACCCAGAAATGGTAAATCATTCTATACCTGCACTTGCCAAAGAGCTACAAAAGATCTTCCAGGCCGTGTTTAAATAATGCTTGTGAAAATATAACACTATTTAACAACAAGGCCATGGCTGATGTTAGCCTTTAACCTGAACAAATCACATAACATATAATTTTGGCTGTAATAAACATGAATAAATTATATTTGTTGTAACTGAAGATAATTTTTTGTCAAGCTGTGTCTATGTCTTTCTCATTATATAAATATTATGTTTTCTTTAACTATTTTTATGATTTAATTAAGCAACAAACTACTCTGATGTGGTGCTTCTGTGTTGTATTTGGATCTGCTGCATATGTTTCCAAAACGTGTTTTATCCATAGTTGGTACACTTCTCTACGTATTTCAGTTTAACAGTTTGATATCTTGCCAATAAGGCATACAAACATTTCATATTCTATACATTGCTTTACCACCTCCAATTGATCACCACTTAGCCACCACTTGTGCTTGATGATCTACACACTTCCTTTAGAGAAGACCATTATCTTGGTTTTAGACATATTTATTTGCTGATCATTGGCCTTACAGTAATCTGAAAAAACATCCCGTTACCTCTGTAGGCCAACCAGCGCTAGGTCCAATATCATCAGCATAGAACATTGCCGAAATGGCCTCTACTCCTAATTTTTGTGAAAAATAACAAACCTGGTTAAGTACTGTCATACCATCTGCAATATAGATTGAGAACAGGAGCGGGGCCAAATGCACCTGTGTCTAAGGCCATTAGGAGTGACTATATTTCTGGACAATGCTCCATTGCCCCCTAATTCAACCCTCGTCCATGAACCTTCATGTGATTGAATTATCAGCTTTAACAAGCCAGGCAAGTAATTCCATTTATGCATTTTTCGCTAAAGTAATGCTCAATTTATTGTATCAAACGCTGTTGACAAATATATATGACACACATAGAGTGGCTGTTTCCATTTGAAGGCATATTCTTCAAACAGAAGATTTAAAATTAAATCAGTTGTTGAATACCCTTTACAGAAACCCTTTTGGACCTTTAGTAGAACTCTGGCACAGATTACCCTATCTTCCAGTAGGCCCAGCAGATGTTTTGCATACATTTCACTGGGAATGCTCAACAGGGTGATCATTCAATAACTTGAAGACAAGTCCCCCTTTTTTATACAAAGGAACCCTAATACTTCCTTTCCAGGTTTCTGGTAAATCATAACCACTTATTATCGCTCTTAACACCGGAGTCAGAACTTGGGCCCACAATCTAGGATTAAGTTTGATTATGTCTGACAACAGGCCATCAAGGATTTGGGCCATAGAGATTTTCAAGCCTTTATCACAGCCTCAATATTACTTACTGAGAAGAGCAAATTGCTCTCCACGACCCCTTCTCCGGAAAATGAATTTGTGCTCCCCATTTCTCCACTGTTTTCTTCTTTTAACTTATAATGCTCAGATATATGCTTGACTCATGTTCCTTCAGGAACCGCTACTGTTAGACTGCCCAGGAACACTGTTGACTGTGTTCCAAAAGCTCTTTATTCTTCCTGTTCGAAGTAAGACAATTGCCTTCGTCCATATACTATCTTTTTCCTTCCACATTATTTATCTTATTTCTTTTCGAAAGTTCTTTCTATGTCATTTGATTACGTACTGCCTATTAGTCCCACCCACTTTGTAAGCCTTCCTTATGTTCTTATTTAATATAGACTTTGCCCTTGCCAGAACTATATATACTATTCCTTACCCAGCCACAATTGGGACCTACTTTCCCAGGGACCCTAATAGAGACAATTAGGTTCTCATGGTCCTTCACGATGGACTGAGGCGTTTGATTAACATGGGATTTCAAAAGTTCAACGATACCATTTATAGTATGATATTTAAATTTAGCTGACCACAGTAACCTACGCTCATTCCTACAATAAATTGGCTGACTGTTCTGCCAATGCTCTCTTAGACATGCACCACTATACAGAGAGAGCAAGAGTGGTTTGTGTTCAGTACCTTCTAGATCGCCTATTACTAGGGGCCAGATGTAATACGCGCAAAATAGCGCCTCGCAAATTGTGAGTTTTTTGCGAGGAGCAATTCGCGAGGAGCTATTTTGGATATACAACAGTGTGCATCACACTGTTTGCGATTCCCAATGGGGTCGCAAATTGAGAGGCTCATGAATATTAATGAGCCTCTTGCAATTTGCGACCCCATTGGGAATGGCAGGCCCTCCCAAGTATGGTGGCCTGCTGAGCTCAGCAGACCACCATGTCTGGGACTGCTTTTAAATGAAGCAGTTTTTTTTTTTTTATGCAGCCCGTTTTCCTTAATGGAAAACGGGATGCATTTAAAAAAGAAAAAATTTAAACGTTTTCGTTTAATTTTCTAAGGGCAGGTAGTGGTCCCTGGGACCACTGCCTCCCATTAAAAAATATTTCCCCCTGCATTTGCAAAGGGGAAGGGGTCCCCTGGGCACCCCTTCCCTTTTGTGACCCCATTACCACCCTCTTGAAGAGGATGGTAATTTGCGAGTGTTTGCGGTCGCAAAACATTTGTACATGGGGTTGCGCTCGCTATTAGGAAGGGAATGCCCCTTCCTAATAGAGACTCACAATTCCAAAATAGCGAGTCGCAAATAAATTGCGACTAGCTATTTTGGAATGGTACATACCCCTATCGGTTTTTGCATGCGCAAACGGCTTCGCCAACTCTTTTGCACATGGAAAAACCTTTGTTCATCTGGCCCTTGGTCTTTTACTATGCCAACATTTTCTGAAGAGATTATAGCATAGTCAATCAGTGTAGCCACCCTCCCATTGTCAGAAGTGAACTGAGGCGGTTGGTCACCTACACATCTACGATTAATGACGGTCATATTCAAGCTGTCTAACAGTGCATCTAATTAGTGTCAACCCGGATACTGACATTGTCAAAAAGTTTGTAAATTCCTTGAAGATAATGTCCCCAGTATCTTCATAGTTTACAGACAACATAACAGGTAACCCTTTGCAGAGCAACCAAATTGCCCCTTAACTGCTGTAATACTAAAAACTCTATAATCACTCAGCACTACATTCTACAATTCCCAGGTTTCTTGCAATGCAATAATCATGGCATGCATAACAGGCAAAAGTGATTCTCTAGAGATCCCTGAACCCCAGACCCCACTCATTAAAATAGTGGGTCCACACACCGGATGAGGAAGGGGTTCATATAGAGGGAAACCCCCAGTTTGCCATGCCTCAGTACACAGTAAGGGGCACCCAGTAAATTTCCACCTAGCTTCTAGTTAGAAAAGTGGGTAGGAAAGATCATGCTTATCCAGAGTTGGCCAATGTGTGGCAATTGCATTGGCTGGGAGACAAGACTGCCAACTCTAGTCGGCCCTGGGCAGTTTAAATGGATTCCAGAGGATACTCAATGAACAATGGCAACCCTTGCCAGCTCCAATTGTAGTGGACATTCTGAGCACAAATTGCTATTGAGACAATAATTTAGGCCTCAGTCTGGAAGCAATACTTATTAAGACAGTTTTCCTAGTGGCTTGAACCATATTCAGTCACTTTGGCCGAGACAACTCTTTATACCCAGTGTAAGAACATTCCTCTTTTTGTATCGTCACCCCCATTTTTTCTGGACTGATGCTGCTGTCATTTTGACTTTGTGCACTAGGACACTGCTAACCAGATCCAAGTGCATGTGCTCTGACTCTTAAAACATGTTGAAATTGACTACACTGCACTACACACCTGATTGGCATACTTAACTTGCCTATATGTCCCTGATATATGGTACAAAGTAAATACAGGGCCTGTAAGTTAAATGTTACTAGTGGCCTGCAGCACATATTATGCCACCAATGCAGTGGCAATGGAAAGCATGTTACCAGGCTTGCGTTTGCAGACTAGGGATGCAGTTTCGACCTGGCAAAATAAACTTTGCCAGGCCTAAACCTTCCTTTTCAAAACTTATACGGCACGCCTAAGGTAGCCTCTAAATGCCAATAGGGCAGGGGGCACAGTACTTAAAGGTAGGACATGAATAATCTATGTTTTATATATCCTGGCAGTAAAAAAATAAACAAAGCCATTTTTCACCGTAGCAAAGCTGGCCCTCCCAAAGGAAAACACTGGGTTACATTATAATACCTTATGATGCCTGACTGTAGTTTGGGAGTAGCTAGAAAAATGATTCAAGGACTTATTTTAATAGTAATTTAAAGTCCACCACCATGGTCAAGTCTGATTTTATATTACCATTTTGAAAATGACACTTTTTGGAGGACCCTCTATTCCTCCAAACCTGGGTGTCATATACTGTACAAACAAACAATTGGTTCTGTCAGATGATTGTTTTGTTAATCATATGAGATGTTAACATAAAAAAGAAAACTTGAGGTCCAATCAACAAAATAACTTAAAAGCATGTATATTTGATTGACACAGCAACATCAATCTCCATAATTCAAGCACTGAGGTGCTCCATGTGTGAAAGGTGAAAGAAAGTGATTATGCAATGCATCAAGAGAAATGGTGCTCAAACATTTACACAAAACAATTGACATCTTCATTAAGCCTGTCCAGGTTATTCAAATTCATAGTCATTCATTGGTAGGTCATGTACATAAGTACATAAATTGAAAGAATTGGCCCAAATATGGCTCACTTAATATTTTCTGAGTGAGCTTGCAAAACTACCTGGATGTCCCATTGCATCTGGATGTGGTTCCATCTTAGAACCACTATCCAAATACATGGACCTGCTTTTGAATCCATGGGTCAGTGCTACCAAATCATACATCCGAGACACAATAGATGTAAGCAAATTAATTGAGAACCATCCTTTCATGTCATCTACACAGCTCCTTGTTACAATGGACATAAATTCACTTTATACTAATATCCCACAACAAGCTGAATGTGAAGTAGACAGAGAAGTGCTCAATCATAGGGAACAACCTACACAGGTCCCCACTTAATTCATAGTGGAACTACTGAACAAAGGGATGAACAAAGATTTTATAATGCTCCTAGGGTAGTATTGTTATCAAATCCGAGGAGTAGCGATGGGAGCATGATTCGCCCCGGACTTAGCTAACATTTTTATCAACAATAAAATTTACTATGTCAATAATCCGTTTTGGAACACATTACTTTGCGGCAACGGTATATTGATGATGTTTTGATGATTTGGACTGGAGACATTGACATGCTCCAACATTTTTTTCAATGGGTAAGCAACAGGTCCACAGACATACAGTTCACTGTAACACACAGCAATCAAGAAATACATTTTTTGGACATCATCACTAAGGTCGAGAATGAGAAACTCTATACCACACTATTCCTAAAACTCACCTTCTGTATGGCCAATTCCTAAAAATTAGAAGGAATTCTTCCATAGGGTGGATTACTTCAAAGAATCAGATATTGTCATTGACAGGTTGACTGACAGAGGGTATTCCAAAGGACTAATAAAATGCTCTAAAAAATGTCTGGTACTACCCACGAGAGACTTTCTTGGAACCCAGGGATAGGTCAGACACTAATAGCCAAAAGTTGACATGTGTAACCACCTTTTGCACCCGGAGCAATTACACTAAAAACATTATCAATGGGGACTCATCTTGATACTAGTGAAAAACCATTGCTTGCACTTAAGAAGGGCAAAAGCGTAAGGGACCATATGGTAAGTGATCTTTTGAAAAAAGCACCCGATCTATTATCACAATGGTGTCTTTCCCCTGTTTTGGGACATTTTATATGTGGGAAGTGTAAGGCATGTGACCTGACTGTTGAGACAAAGGAATTTGTACATGATGAGAAAAAGTATGCTTCAAGGAACCATGCCAGTTATAACAGAAATTATGTGATTTACATGTTCAATTGCCCATGCAATTTAGTATATATGGACTAGACCAAGCAGAAAGTAAAAACACAATGGGCCCCTTTAGTTGAGCATTTCTTCAAGGTTGGCCACTCTTCCGATAGTCTCAGGTGGTTGATCCTAGAAATGGTATTTAACACTCTTAGAGGTGGAGATTTAACAACCATCTTGAATTTGTGAGAATGTTAATGGATACACTTGTTAGACACTGTACAAAAGGGATTCAATGAATTTGAGTAAATTGCCAAACAGGTTGCCATTTTTAACAGTGGATAATTTCCAAATTTATGCATAATAAGTTTTGTTTTACACTGTGATCGTGTGGTAATTTGACTTAATGTCTAACAATGGTATCAAATCAAACTACAAATGCTTATGTGGATATGATTTATCATACTTTGTAATCATGTGGTATTGTGTTTCATTTCTACTTCATGATGTTTAATCCAGTCACTACTGTGTCAAAAACTGAGGTTAATAATTTCACACAACCAATGCAAACTGCATACTGATTCAGTGGAAACTCACATTTTACAATGTATGGTCTGACACTTAATCATTCTCACATGTTTAACTTATTTATGAAAATCGCTTTGCTCCATGATGAAATAGTGGGGTTATACGAGTCATTATTACCTCAAGTACAGAACCACATATGCATTTTTACGGTGCTGAGATGTGACCCAAAACAATGCTATTGTGTTGTTAATGATTTGATACTTGCAGACACTCTGATGACCACTGATCTCTAGTTTCAAAGGGTGTTACTTGTGCGAAACAGACCGACAAGCAAATTGATCATCTTCCAGGTAGCATACTGTGATACTAAGTCATGCATTCTCTTTTTGAGCATAGAAGCCAAACATGTATGCGGCCTTCTTGGGAGTAGGTTTTTTCCCTTCACAAGAAGCACGGACGCACACGTAGCCACATCTTCATTATCAGTAGAAGCAAGGATGCCTCGGGCACATTGTAAGATTGCCTTGAGCGGCAGCTGTTCTCTGTGAAGCAAGGTAGACAGAACTCCATTAGTTCACATTTTTCCGAGATTTTAGAAATCACAGGACTCACTGCTACTCCTTAACCCCCCATTCATATAGGTATATGATACGGGATACGATGTAATAAGTTGGGCACATGATTCTACCAGATAGAGTGATTTACAAATAACCCTTTAAGCCACTTAAACACTGGGTGAGATAGATTGTCCTAAGGATATATATATATTTTTTAAATATACGTAGAAGCTCTTATGGTGATATGCTGGATGAGCAATTTATGCCTTCTGTCCTACTATTAAGAGGAATTGCCCTCTTATAGACAAGGGGTACCTTTATTGAAAACAAGGTTGTACTCAGCCCCTCCTCAGACTCCAGGTGAGTCAAATCCTGGTTTCCAAGTATACATTGGCTTTTAGTATCCATTTTCCCAACGGTCTGACATGAAATATTCTAGCACACATGTTGTTTCATGTGCAGTCTTGTTGAAGAGCCGTTATGATGCAGAGAAAGCACACGCTTCCTGAGAGGGTTGAAACGTTGACGGTTTTACACTTAAACTGAACCAATTAATTCTGAGTCTTGGGCAATTTATGTACTGACGTATTTGGCCTACCAATGAATGACTATGAATTTGAATAACCTGGACAGGCTTAATGAAGATGTCAACCGTTTCTGTATAAATGTCTGAGCACCATTTCTCTTGATGCACTGCACAAGCACTTTCTTTCACCTTTCACACATGGAGCACCTCAGTGTTTGAAAACACTGATGTTGCTTTATCAATCAACGATACATAATTTTAAGTAATTCTGTTGTCTGGACCTCAATGTTTCTTTTTTTATGTTAACATTTCATATGATTAACAAAATAATTATTCGACAAAACCAATTTTCTGTTTATACTTTTAGGAAATTGTCATTTCCCTGCCTGAGACAAATATGCCTTTCTACCATTGTTCAACATCTCCCAGGAGCTGAATGGCTCCTTAATTAAGTGAAATGAAGTGGCTTAGGGAGCTGAGGCAAAGAGAGAGGGGCTGATCTTCCCTTGACAACCTGGCCACATGATTTGTCCCCAGGAACTTAATTAACTTCAAAGGATGCCTACCCTGTCACAGGCAGATATAGCTCTAACCTAGGCCTGCCCCCTCTATTGTTCTACAACCCAGCCAGGCAACAATCACAGTGGGAGAGGAGCTCCTCCAGGGACCGGTTTTGACTGACCACAAGGGAGGGTTTGACCATTATCACAACCACACCTCTGGGTGGGCACAGGGACCTCTGTAGAGGGGAAGAAAGGGTCTGCCATGTTGATTTCAGGTAGAGAGGAGCACTGTAGGATTGTTTACAGTAAGTGCTGCAAATGTGGGTATGGTCACCCTTGTGAACCTTTATCCCATTGGTTAGGGAGGGGCCAAGAGTGTCCCCCACCCACATGCTAGCACTGGTCATGAATGTGGCACCCCCAGTACCCTCGTCTGAACATCTCTGGACCTATGGGAGTCAGAACAAGGATTGCACAGCTGGTGTGAACTGTGTGGATAGCTCAAAGGGCTGGATCCGCTGTCACTTGTACCCACGAATGAGAAGTGGACTCCCATGGTCAGTTCGCTGATCTCCTGGTAAGCTACAGGGACACAAAAGCTTCAGGAGCCTCCTTTCTGAACAGTCTAGCTGGCCAGTTCCAACTGGATCTTCCCTGAACCTTACTGGTGGCTTCTACTGGAGTGCATCCTGACCCCATAGTGGTGTAACTGAGGTTCTGGGCAGTTTGATAATTGTCTGTGTGTACTCATCCTATAACCCTAAAAGCTGAGACCTAGATTTTTTTTCAAGGATTATTGCCAGGAGAACTGACAGAAAACCAGGACAATTATGGAAAGTCAATCTAAAGAAAGTGCATTGCTGTTTAATCAAAGATTCAGATTGATCCCACTCAGAGCTTTTCCACAGATGCAAATCTGTTTCAGTGGGACCTCGCGAAGACGGTATCATCCTCATGGAGCCCTGCTGGGATACAACCTGCAGCCTTGCCCCACTGGAGGAATTCAAGCTCCAAAAAAGTGACTAAGTCAGGAGGTAGAAATCTTCACTGGGTGAAGGTGTCAAAAGTATTCAGCTGGTGAAGGACCTTCTATGGGCGTGAAGTTTGAATTTCTCCTGCTCGGGGCTTTCCCGCCAAAAGTCAATGGCTACACCGGGACTTCGTCTGATGACTATCTGGCCTAGTGGAACCCATGTCAGCCACAACCTGCTGCCTTGCCCCACTGATGATTTTTTGCTTCCAATTCAGAGACTAAGTCAGAAAGTAAAACTCTGACTGCAACGAACCTGGTCTCTGTATCTGACCCGTGCTTCATTGCTGTTGGCCTTACACCTTACCACTGTCTCGGTCTAGTGCGACAAGTTGCTGCAGTTAGTGCTTTGCAGTTTTTGGCACAAGTTTTATCTAAAACTTTAAAAAATCATATCTCCAATTCTCCTTATTGCATTTTTGTCATTTTGGTGTCATTTTGTTCATTAAAATATTGTCAGGGTTTATTGCCCTACAGTTGGATGGAATGCAAGACCTTTTATGTACAATTCATATGCACAAGAGAGTCCCCATGACATCACCTAATCAATCACCAGAGGGGGACAAAATAATCCACTTTGGGGGTTAAGTCATACCCCTTAGACTCTGATTAATCGTTACTCTGAAATTGAAGGATACAACACTCAGCTTCCAACACCTGCTTTCTCACTTTTTCCAGTACAGGATTTCTCTTGAAAATTAATATACACATTTGGACACCTTCTCTTGACAATATTCAGAGCCACAAGCTCTGTTGTACCCAATATCTACACTCCTATCAAGATTGACTTGGTTGCCAAATTTGTGGAGTATCAATTACTGTCATACTCTGCAGTTTTCCACAGGGCTTCATTCATTCCTGGTTCAGTTCATTGAGGTATTGGATGACCTTATGTGTCAGATAAATCCCTATGATGATGCTTTTTTTTAACTTTGATTTTGTAAAGTCTACATGCTGATGACAACTGCATCATTATGCCTTGTTTAATGAAGGGGGTACATGGTTTGAAATGTATAAAGTAGTTGCATGTTTAAATCATGTATAGTCACAGGTAGCGAACATCTGTGGGACTATGACAGATAAGTTATAGAAAGGGTGTGATAGATGAGAGTCAGTAGTAGGCTTGACTGAGAAAACTAGGACTAAGTGATGATATAAGCTGAATATGGTTGTCAGGTTGGGATAATGTGAACTCACGTAGAGGTGAATATTCTGCTTGTCATATCATGAAGAATCCACCTTTGATTTTAAGAAGTACCGAGATAGCATTCCAGAACAGTGAGCTCTAGGTGTGGCAAGATCTTCTGTCATATCTTTTATAGCTTACTAGAGAGATCACAAGTAGGTTCTGTGTGGCTGATATCAGAAATAAGCTTAAATTTTAGCCTTCCATTGTTGCCATCCTATTACAACGTCGAGGATAGAAGGAACATCAGGCGGTCTCATGAGGTAGGTGCAAATTTATTTCAGTAAGTACAGGTTTTACGGGCAGCCACTCAGGAGCGCATCAACAACTCCCTCAGCTCACAGCACCAACCGTCACACTCCCTGGAGCCTCAATCCCCCATGCGCACCCGCAGGTGAGAGCACCACGAGCCCCCAGCCCTCGCTGAAGATGACTCCAGACATAACACACCTCCCCCTTTTTCAATAGACAAAAGAGAACAATAACAACCTCTCCCTCACACAATGTCATAATACTAAACACCTGGCAAGCAAAAAAAGAAAACATGAGACACTAAGCATAATCAAAAAGAACAAGCATTTAAAACATTACAAAATCTTTGAATCTATCAGGAACCTTGCGTGCCCGTCTAATTAACATAGAAGACAATGGAAAAGGGTGACTGATCACTTTATTCTCCACAGGTTCCCCGCTCACTGTCTCAAACCCCTTCACTTTGATCACTCTGGCACAGTTCCACCACTGGCCATTTTGCAATTTCACAGCACACCATCCTGGCTCACTTCTTCCACACAGTGTGTAGGACCATACCTCAACTTCCCCTTAATCCTCCTTGCCTTGGGCAATTTCACTCGTACATAATCACCCTTTTCCAAAACCACGCTTTCGTCCCTCTTTTGACATCATAGCATTGCTTACTCCTGATCTGACTATTTTTTAATCTGCTCCTCGCCGACTCAATGTCATGTGCTCCAAGTTCCGCAGTTTGCACCTTGGGTAGTTTGTTCAACCAGGCAGGCCTCAACAAATCCTGAGAGCCCCTGCCTCTCAACCCAGTAAAAGGAGAAATTTCAGTCACACTATGGGGAGTATTACAATATGACCAAAGCATGGCCCACACACCATCACCCACATTGACATCTCCAAGTACAGCCCCTCTCACACAGTCCGAAATCATTCTATTAGCTCTCTCAACTTGACCATTACCCTGGGGATGGTAAAGTCTGCATCTTTTATGTTTGATTCTAGCCCCTTCCAAAAATTCTTCCATCTCAGAAGAAACAAACTGCACTTGATTGTCAGACAACAGTTCTGACAGAAATCCTTCCCTTGCAAAAACATCAGTGAGAAAACTGATTACATTCTTTGTATTGGGCTCACCAAGAAACTTTACCTCAAGCCATTTAGACAAATAATCAACCAACACTATGGCAAACCTCTGAGCCGGATTTGAAACGGTCCAAGAAAATCAATACTCACCCTCTCCCACACCTTCCGAGGAACCTCTGGAATGCTCATGGCGGAGTGACACACCTCAGCCCTTTGTCATTTTTCACACAATTGAAGCACAAGCCAACTCTTTCTTCCACATCTTGGTCCATCCTGGGCCACCAGAAAATCACTCTTAATCTCTTCTTAGTCATTGTCATATCCAGAAGAACTATGCGGCTAATGTCAATGAACTTTTCTCTGAATACGCCTGGAGGTACCAATTTGTCAATTCTGAACAGCAATCCATCTTCCAAAGAAAGTTCAGATTGAACCTTACTGAACGGTTGAAGATTAACAGTAAGGCAACCCATTTCTGGTGTACTTCAGAACTTTCCCCAACACCAAGTCTTGATCCAAGGCGGATATCCATTCTCTTTCATTAATACATTTGACTTGCAAAGAAAACACTTTAGCCACTAAACATTCAACATCATCTTGATCTTCCAGCACTTTTTCCTCAGCCTAGTCAAACAGTCTGCCTTCTTGTTCTTACCTCCCGGAATGCATTCCAACACGAAATTGTACTCTAACAGCTTGAGACTTAGCCTCACCAACCTAGCAGTAGCTTTTGAAGAGTGACCATTTGTACCAGTTAAAATGGGAATCAATGGTCTGTGATCCGATCTTAATTTAAATCTAGTGCCCCAAACGTAGACTTTAAAACGCTCAACTGCCCAGACACAAGCAAGCATCTCACGCTCAATAAAATAATACTGCCTTTCAGTGGGTTTGAGCGTGCGAGAAGTAAAAGCCATAGTGCGGGCACAATCACCCGCACCCTGAGACAGCACAGCCCTGAGGCCAATAGAAATCGCATCCACAGTTATAGTTAGAGTCTCACCAGGACTGAAGGGACTTAACAAAGGAGCATTGGCTAAACTTTCTTTGATCTTGTTAAATGCAAACATCTGCAACTTTTCTTCAACATAGCCAGCAGAGGTTCAACAGTGGTTGAAAAATGTTCGATAAACTTAGAGTAGTACTCGCACAATCCTAAAAATGCTCTCAACTGTTCCTTATTCATGCGTGCAGGTACTTTTTCAATAGCTTCCATCAATCCTGGCATGGGACCGATGCCTTTGCCTGATATCCCATGACCCAAATACTCTACTTCACTCTACTCTACTTCACTCACACCAAACACGCATTTATCCTTCCTAAGTCTAAGAGAGACCTCTTACATTCATAGCATCTAATACCGCACTCAGCCTCTTAAGATGTTCAGGACCATCCTTACAAAAAACCAACACATCACCCTGAAATACCAGCACACCAACCAACCCCTTCACAACTTCACTCATGACCCTTTGAAAAACCGCACCAGCTGAGGCGAGGCCAAAAGGCGTTCTGCACAACTGGTACATACCGTAGGGTGTTATGAATGCAGTAAGATGTCTTGACTGTTCAGCCAAAACAACCTGATGGTAGGCAGAACATAGGTCAAGTTTTGAAAAAACACTAGCTCCAGACAACGTACACATCATTTCTCCTATTTGGGTAGGGGATACCCATCCACCCAGATTGCTTGGTTTAGGCTCTTCTAATCAATGCACACTGTAATCTCATTATTCTTCTTCCTTGCCACCACAATGGATGAAAGCCATAATGAAGACTCTATTGGTTCAATAATGCGGTCCCTGTGTAAATTGTCAAGCACACTCTTCAAACTGTCTCTCACACTTAAAGGCACCCCTCTCAGTTTGTGTTTCACAGGAATACATCCCTCCTTTACCTTGATGACATGCTCAAACCCTTTCAACATACCCAATTGCTCACTAAACATGTTGCTGTTACACTCAAGTAAAGCATTCATGTTGTCTCCATGTCCATTTGATTCATCATCAATGATCGACAAAACTTGATGCACACCACCTGGCTTTAGAACAAAACCCAAGCAAGCCTGGTGATGCCACCCAAGAATATCTGGTCCGGTGTATGACACATAGACCTTCCTCTGAACCTCTCGGCCTTTGAAACGAATGACTGTCTCAAAAAACCCAAGGAGGTCAATCTTGGTGCCATCGTACCCTCGAGGAGACACATCAGGTGGCAATAATGTTTCCTCCACATTGTATTTAGTAACAGTGTCTTTGAATATGATAGTGATTTTACGACCCAAATCTGTAAGCAAAGGTATCATCAAGCTACCCACTTTAAATATCTCAATAGGATCTTTGGACAGCGGTAAATCATTTTCATGACCTCTAACACATTGAATCCTATCATAATAGATATCATTGCTACCCCTAGGTTTGTCAGCTGAGACTGTACTGGTATTACCACCCCCAACTTGCTCATCCATAGACACATACAGTAATAAATTATTCATATAATTGGCTAGGCTTTGGTCACAATCTTCTGTAACCACATTCACTTTCCCCCTTTTAGCTCTGTACATTTTACCAAAGTGACCAGTAATACCACATTTGTTGCATTCTCTATAAACAGCTGGACACTGCCTGTAAGAAGCTAAGTGAAATTTGGAACCACAGCGATAACAAACATTACCACTAGTAGGTGGCCATTTCCATTCAATGGTTTTAGGTTTGTCAATAGTCTTATTTACTGAAGACTTGGTTCGCTTTTTCCACTAATACTGTATCATCAACTTTATTTAGTTCTTTAACTGAATGCTTTGAATCTTGAATAGCGCTGGCAATTTATATAGCCTCACCTAAAGGTGGATTCTTGCACATGAGCAGTCTTTCTTGAATCTCTTTATTAAAGTACCTAGTAATTAGTTGGTCTCTGATTAGCTGGTCAGTAAAATTACCAAACCCACATTTGGCTGCTAGTATACGTAAAGAGGCAGCATACGTATCAACAGACTCAGTGGCCGTTTGCTCTCTGGAAAAAAAAATAGTGCCTTCTTACAAGTAAGTTTGGTGGTTTAGAAAACTGCTTCTCCAACCTTTAAACAGCTTCATCATATTCATTCAATTATTCGCCATCCTGAGGTGTGTAGACTGGTAAATGTGTGAATATTTGCTGACCCTCCATGCCTAGTGAATGCTCTAACATCCACCTCCTCCTTTCAGGTTTAAATTGAACCCATCAATTGCCCCCAGAAATGCATTAAACACTCGAAACCACTCTTTCCAAGGTACAATGGGCTCTCCAGGTAATTGTAGAAAAGGTGGCGGAGGGTTAAAAGACTGCATGATGACAGTAAATTACTCTAGAAATAGTATACCTTGTATGTAATATAGTCAAATGTTTTAAAATTGGCGCCAAATCAATCAATCAATCAATCAATCATGTCACTTATAAAGCGCACTACATACCCGCGAGGGTCTCAAGGCGCTGGGGGAAGAGGGGGGTGGTGCTGCTACTGATCGAAGAGCCAGGTCTTGAGGAGTCTTCTGAAGGCCAGTAGGTCTTGGGTCTGTCGGAGGTTGGTGGGGAGGGTGTTCCAGGTCTTGGCGGCGAGGTGGGAGAAGGATCTGCCGCCGGCGGTCATTTTCTCGGATGCGGGGGACTGTGGCGAGGGCGAGGCTGGTCGAGCGGAGCTGGCGGGTGGGGGTGTAGAAGCCGAGTCGTCTGTTGAGGTAGGCTGGTCCGGAGTTGTGGAGTGCTTTGTGTGCGTGGGTGAGGAGCTTGAAGGTTATCCTCTTGTTGACAGGGAGCCAGTGCAGGTCTCTCAGGTGGGGTGTGATGTGGCTGCGTCGGGGGATGTCGAGGATAAGACGTGCAGAGGCGTTCTGGATGCGTTGCAGCCGTCTCCAGGAGCTTAGCCGTCGTTCCTGCGTAGAGGGCGTTTCCGTAGTCCAGCCTGCTGGTGACGAGGGCCTGGGTGACTGTTTTTCTTGTTTCGGTGGGGATCCACTTGAAGATCCTGCGGAGCATTCGGAGGATGTTGAAGCAGGATGAGGAAACGGCGTTGACCTGCTTAGTCATGAAGAGGGTGGGGTCGAGGATGACCCCTAGGTTGCGTACGTGGTCGGTGGGTGGCGGGGCTGTTCCCAGTGATGTTGGCCACCAGGAGTCGTCCCAGGCTGAAGGGTTGGAACCAAGGATGAGGACCTCCGTCTTGTCCGAGTTCAGCTTCAGGCGGCTGGTCCTCATCCATTCGGCGACGGCCTTCATTCCTTCGTGGAGGTGGGCTTTGGCGGTGTGAGGGTCTTTGGTGAGGGAGAGGATCAGCTGGGTGTCGTCGGCGTAGGAGATGATGTTGAGGTTGTGCTGTCGGGCGACGTGGGCGAGGGGTGCCATGTAGATGTTGAACAGCGTTGGGCTGAGGGAGGAGCCTTGGGGTACGCCGCAGATGATCTTGGTGGCCTTGGATCGGAAGGGGGCGAGGCGGACGCTTTGTGTTCTGCCGGAAAGGAAGGATGTGGTCCAGTCCAGGGCCTTCTCTTGGATCCCGGCGTCGTGAAGGCGTGTTCGTAGTGTGTGGTGGCAGACCGTGTCGAAGGCGGCTGATAGGTCCAGGAGGATGAGGGCTGCTGTTTCTCCGTTGTCTAGCAGGGTCCTGATGTCATCGGTGGCGGCGATGAGGGCGGTTTCGGTGCTGTGGTTGCTGCGGAAGCCGGACTGGGAAGGGTCCAGGATGTTGTTCTCCTCGAGGTAGCGGGTCAGTTGTTTGTTGACGATTTTCTCGGTGACCTTCGCGGGGAACGGGAGCAGAGAGATGGGTCGGAAGTTCTTGAGGTCCTTGGGGTCTGCCTTGGGTTTCTTGAGTAAGGCGGTGATCTCGGCGTGCTTCCAGCTTTCCGGGAAGGTTGCTGTCTCGAAGGAGATGTTGATTATTTTCCGGAGATGGGGCGCGATGGCTGTACTGGCTTTGTTGAAGATGTGGTGAGGGCACGGGTCTAGCGGTGAACCGGAGTGGATGGTGTTCATGATCTCGCTGGTGTCCTCGTCGTTGATGTTGGTCCAGGAGAGCAGGCGGTTGGTGGTTGTGGGGGCAGTGGTCTCGGTGGTTGCCGGGGCGGTCGTGGTGTTGAAGCTGTCGTGGATGTCGGCGATTTTGCGGTGGAAGAAGGTGGCCAGTGAGTCGCACAGGTCTCGCGACGGCTGGATGTCGTTGGTGTTGGAGCTGGGGTTGGAGAGTTCCTTCACGATGTTGAAGAGCTCTTTGCTGTTGTGTGCGTTGTTGTCTAGGCGGTCTTTGAGTGAGGCCCTTTGGCGGATCTGATGAGGTGATGGTGACTGCGGGTGGCGCTCTTGTGGGCGGCGTAGCTGTCCGCTGTCCGTTCGTGGAGCCAGATCTTCTCCAGTTTTCGGCATGTTCGTTTGGAGGCCTGGAGGTCTTCGGTGAACCAGGTGGCTTTCTTGCTGGTGTGGCTGTTGGGCGGATTCTTGAGCGGGGCGAGGGTGTTGGCGCAGTCGTCGATCCACTGTCTGAGGTTGCGGGCGGCGGTGTCGGGGTCGGAGGGTTCGGCGGGTGGGCTCAGGGCGAGGGTTGTGGTTAGCTGGTCTTCCGTGACTCTGCTCCAGCAGCGGCGAGGCATTTGTTCGGTGCGGTGGTGCGTGGTGGGCTTCCTGTAGGTGAAGTGGATGCAGTGGTGGTCAGTCCAGTGGGGTTCGGAGGTGTGGTTGAAGGAGACGTGTGGGCTTGCGGAAAAGATGGAGTCTAGCGTGTGGCCGGCGGCGTGGGTGGGTGTAGTCACGAGCTGTCTGAGTCCGAGGGTGGCGAGGTTGTCGATCAGGGTGGTGGAGTTGGTATCCTTGTTGTTCTCGAGGTGGAAGTTCAGGTCCCCGAGGAGGATGTAGTCCGTGGAGGCGATGGCGTGTGTGCTGACGAAGTCAGCGATGGAATCGCTGAACTGTGGTCGGGGTCCGGGGGTCTGTAGATGAGGGTTCCTCTGAGGGTGGTGTTGGGATCGGTGTGGATCTGGAAGTGCATGTGTTCGGCGGTGCTGAGGGTGTCGTCGGTGTTGGTTGAGACTCTGAGGGTGTTCCTGTGGACGATGGCGATGCCTCCTCCGACTCCGTTGGTGCGGTCCCTGCGGGTGATCTTGTATCCGTCAGGGATGGCAATGGCGATGTCGGGGGCTGAAGCGGGATTCAGCCAGGTCTCCGTCAGGAATGCGACGTCTGGGGAGGTTGAGTCGAGAAGCTGATGTAAGTGTGCCTGTCACCATAATGTAAATAGATTGCTTGCTCAGATCAATGACAGGCTGAACAATATGCTGTGGGTGTGCCTGTCACCATAAAATATCCCAACTGGTCAACAACAGGCTGAATAATAGGGTGTTCCTGTCACCGTAGAACCTTTTTCAACACTTGAGGTAACACAGGTCAAAATCAATGACAGGCTGAATAATATGGAATGGGTGTGCCTGTCACCGTAAGATATGCTCACTCGGCAAAGATACTTGAAGTAAAATGGGTTAATAACAAGAAAAATGACTTTTGTAGTAAAATGCTCTATTGCAGAAGAGGTTGGCTTGTAGAAAATGCCTGACCTTGTCATCCGATGCTGTGGAGAGAAAGATGGCCGGCGCGTAGCAAAGCGGTGTGCTTCCAGGGGAGATAGGTTTGTATAAAATGCCTGACCTTCTTGTTTGACTCCAGGCCCAGAAAAAAAAAATGGGCGCTGTGCATGCGGGCAGTAACAGCTCTCGTTTAATAACTGAGAACCGCCCACAAAGTTACTACAGCTGCCCGTAAAGTAAACCACCACAGGCGTGACTCCTTCATGCCGCCTATCAGATGCGTTGTCACCACTCACCGTGAAGACTTGAACTCATCAACGTGACTCCATCTTGCCACTGATCAGGCGCTTTGTGGACACTGACCCTGAAGACTTGGGCTCGCCAGTCGTCGCCAATATTAAAACGTCGAGGATAGAAGGAACATCAGGCGGTCTCATGAGGTAGGTGCAAATTTATTTCAGTAAGTACAGGTTTTACCAGCAGCCTCTCAGGAGCGCATCAACAACTCCCTCAGCTCACAGCACCAACCGTCACACTCCCGCCAGCCTCAAGCCCCCCATGCGCGCCCGCACGTGAGAGCACCACGAGCCGGCTGCCCACGAGGCCCCAGCCCTCGCTGAAGATGTCTCCAGACATACACATCCTCGGCCCTTTCAGCTGTTGCCAAGTGTGGTACCTGGCTGGTGAATCAAGACTACCTGGCCATTGGCAGCTGGCTTTCCTTTGGAAGTAGTGCAGAACTGGGCCTGTATCTTTCCACCCTGAGAAACCCCTCTCTACACTAGACAGTTGATTAGTACACTACTTAACGTTTAGAACTTGTTTTTATAGAGATAATAATACTATGACTTTTCTGTTTGCAAGCACTAAGATTTGTGACTATTACAAATTGAAAGGGAATAAAATGCATTGGCCTCTGAAGGATAAAAGACTGAGTTAATCTTTCCAGGATTCAGATTTATAAGCTGCAGAGTACACAAAGATCAGTGATGACTTCTAAACTAGCCGAGACGCATTACCAGTTAAAAGTAATAAATGTATAACAATTAGGTGGTGCACAAATAACTTGCAATCACCTCTATATGCATGCATAGTTGCCAATTTGCAATTAATTTTCTATTCTTTTTACATCCATTACAACAAGTTGGCCATTCAGCATTAACATTCCTATACATTGGCCATCTCGTAATGGATTTTCTCATGCTTTTTAAAAAAAAATACATTACACGTTGACTGGCGTGTATGTGTACATGGGCGGTATCATAACAGTGGGGATGTTACCTCATTGGGCTAATTAAAGTTCCATGGCATCTTCCATGTAATGATATGGTTATAAGCCGTCCACCCAGCCCGTGGTCACTCTGGAAAAAGGCCAACAGTCAGTGGTTGAATGGGACTGACCAGAAGTCCACTAATGTGTACTGCATGTATGTGTGCCTGTATGTTTAGTGCTAACATGAGGTCTCCAACAAACAGCTAAACATAGAGTAATTTTAACTTGGTGTGCAAATGCATTTTGGTTTGTTACAGCGCTATAAACAAACATTTCTCCCATCAATCTTCAATATTAAAAGGTAACATGGCTCACTGAACTGTATTAGCTAAAAATACTTATTATGCACTCTAGAAAGGTGTTAAATGAACCCCGAATGAAATTCGTTTTGAAGCTTATTGCAAGAAAAAGCAGTAGCCTACGGTGCTGCGACCTCGTCCTGTGCTTTCCGTCTTCAACTGCCTAGCAATGGCATTCGGAACCCACAGAGCGAGTGAGCAGTCACGGGCCGGATCTCAAATAACATGTTTCTAACAGGCATTGCACGTACAGTTAACCCACAACAATTCTCGAGCACTTGCATGTCCAGTAAGTGTGGGGAAATGAAGAAGAGACTAATACAATGTACCTATCATGACATGCACCTTTTTTTAGCATCCAGTGATGTGATTATTAAGACCTTTTGATTTATTTGTAATGAGTTTGGTTTTATACTTAATGAGAACGGTATTATCGGGTTGCAATCCTGATATTGTTCCCTACTGTTTGCTTTTAGCTCTCTGTTTTTCTTTTAATAGTGTCAACTTTTTTGATTTTTTTTTTAAACACATAGCTCATTTAAGCTTCCAATGAGGAAAATACTTGTTTTAAAAAAGTATAAACCTTATAAAAGAAGTAGCAGATGCTTAGTACTTCTCAGTGTTTAAAAAAGAATACTTTCCCCTTTTATCTTATCTTGTGTCCAGCCTTAGTGTTATTAATTTCAAGATAAAAAATGCTGTCAAAAAAACCTAAACACCGATCTGCATCATAAAAGAATAACAGTGGTTTGTAAAAAATGTTATTCTGTTTATAATGTTTAATTATGCATGACAAATAGCTTTCTAAATTGTGTGTTTACTTCTCTCCTATTGCTGTTTCCTACCTACTCACTGTGGTAGCACTGTACATTTATGGAAGGCGTATTAACCTGCATCCATTCAACCATGAGGCTGGGGAAACAACTAAAAACTCACCTGGAGGCACTTATGTCAGACCCACTGTTAGAAATGGGGTCTCTAGCTTGCAGTGGTTTGCACCCTGGCCAAGTAGGGACCCGCACTCTAGTCAGGGTAAGGGAGTCACATAGCTAGATAACCCCTGTTCACCCCGCTGGTAGCTTGGCACGAGCAGTCAGGCATATCTCAGAGGCAAAATGTCAAGCATTTGTACATACACACACAGTGAAAACACTGCAAAATGAGTCCACACCATCTTAGAAAAGTAGCCAATATTTATCTGAATAAAACAAGACCAGAATGACAAATATCCAACATACACAAGTCAAGATATCACTTTTCAAAGGTTAAATAATTCAGTCCATAGAAATCTATGGATGCGTTTCTTTTCGCACAAAGTACCTTGGATGCATCAAAATTCAAAGATGAAACAGATGCAGGGGAGGTGAGGCTCCAGAAAAGCAAAGCAATGCGTTGGTTCCTTACTCCCAGGGAAGGTGATGCATCGGTTCCTTACTGCTAGGAACGGGGGTGGGGGGTGATGCATCGGTTCCTTACTGTCAGTGGAGGTGACGCGCGGTTCCTTCCTGGAATGGAAGGTGATGCATTGATATCCGGACACGTGAACTCGGTTCCTTACCGTGGGCCAACTAGTAGCATTTGATTTACAGGCCCTGGGAACACCTGGAGCACTTTATTAGGGACTTACTAGTAAATCAATGATGCCAATCATGGATAAACCAATCACCACTGCAATTTACACAGAGAGCACTTGCCCTTTAGCACTGGTAAGCAGTGGTAGAGTGCTCAGAGTCCTAAAACCAGCAAAAACATAATGTAGCACACAGTCACAAAACAGGAGGTCAGAAGCAACAACAAAGGGGAAATCATGCCAAAGATGCCAGGTCTAACACGTGTCCCCCCCCAGCTGAAAGTGGGGAGGACTACCCAATCTCATGGGAGTTCTCTTCACTAAGGTGGAAGAACCTGGACAGACCATCAGCGTTGGCGTGTTCTGTTTCAGGACGGTGTTCTACGTAAAGTCTATTCCCTGTAGAGAGATGGACCACCTCAACAGTTTTGGGTTCTCTCCCTTCATTTGCATGAACCATCTGAGGGGCCAGTGGTCTGTCTGAACCCGGAAGTGGGTCCCAAACAAGTAGGGTCTCCACCTCTGTTCCCGGGGAAGTAACCTTCTACTAATGAAGGCTACGGGTTGATCTAGGCCCTCTTCGTTCAGCCGTGAAAGCATGGCTCCCACACCTTGCTCTGAGGCATCAGGCTGAACCACAAATTCCTTTGAGAAGGCAAAAGACTTGATTACGGGCACAGTGCACATGGCCTCCCCAGGGTGTCAAAAGCGGTCAGGCATGCCTCAGTCCCGATCCTCTCATGGGGCTGCTTCCTTGAAGTCAGCTCTGTCAGGGGGGCAACAATGGTGCATACCCCCTGACAAATCTGCGGTAGTACCCCGTGAGGCCTAAGAAGGCTTTCACCTCTGTCTGGTGCCAATCTTGGGTTGTAGGGACGCCACCGGGCCACTTCCTACCTGGTGTCCCAAGTACACCACAGACAACTGCACTATCTGGCACTTACTGGCCCTGATAGTGAGGCCTGTGCTCTGCAGGGCCTTCAACACATTCTGAAGAGGGTACAAATGGTCCTCCCAACTGGAGCTGAAAACTGCAATGTTGTCAAGATAGGCGGCACTGAAGTTCTCCAACCCAGCCAGGACCTGATTGACCAGCCTCTGGAATGTGGCAGGGGTGTTCTTCAACCCAAAAAGGATAACCCAGAACTGGTAGTGCCCTTCTGGTGTTGAGAACTCGGGCCTCTCTAGTGCCCCTCGGTCAAGGCCATCTGCAACTACCCAGACATTAAATCAAATGTACTAAGGATCTTGGCAGTTTCCAGCCGATCAATGAGCTCATCAGCTCGAGGAACGGGGTGTGCGTCAGTCTTGGTGACGGCATTGAGCCCATGGTAGTCCATGCAGAACCGCAGTCCAGGAGTGACACTGGGCGGGGCAGCCGTTGGAACCAAGACCACTGGGCTGGACCAAGGACTGCTGTAGGGAACAATCACCCTTAGGGTTAGCATTTTGGAAACCTTTTCCTTAAAGCTAGCCTTCACTCTGTCCGTCAGCCTGTAAATCTTGTGCTTCACAGGTTGGCTATCCCCAGTATCAATGTCATAAGAGCACCAATGGGTGACTCCAGGTATGATTAAAAATAGAGTTGCAAACTGTTTGGGCAACTGGTAACAATTCCTCTGCTGCTCTAGGGTTAGTGTAGGGGAGAGGATCACACCCTCCACTGACCCATTCTGCTCTTGAGCAGACAAGAGGTCGGGAGAGGTTCACTCTCTTCTTCCACCCCATCATCAGTAGCCAAAAACATAGTCAACTTTAACCTCTCGAAGTGAGGCCTGAGGCGGTTCACGTGCAGGACCCTCAGGGGGTTCCTAGCAGTCTGCAAGTCCACCAGGTAGGTGACGCTACTCTTGCACTCCTTCACCTCAAATGGGCCAGACCTCCCGTCTTATAGAGTGCGAGGCTCTACAGACTCCATAGCCCACATCTCTTGACCAGGCTGAAATTCAACCAGAGTGGTATTCTGGTTGTACCAATGTCTCATTTCATCCTGGCTAGGTTCTCCTGAGTGAGTTTCCTCAAGCGTTCTCTCTGGTTCCAGAAGGCCAGCATGTAACTGAATACATCCTGTGGTTGCTTCCTAGGAGCTTGCTCCCAGCCCTCCTTTACCAACCTGAGGAGTCCTTTCACAGGGTGCCCATACAGAAGCTCAAAAGGGCTGAAGCCAACCCCCTACTTCCGTACCTCCCTGTAGGCAAAAAGAAGGCATGGTAAGAGGACGTCCCACTTACACCTCATGGGCTCCGACAGGCCACTGTTAGGGCCGAGTTCCTTCCTACAAATTACTGTGGAACTCTTGGCCAATGGACCTTTGTTACCTGCTGAGAAGTGTACAGGGGAGAAATAACTCATTAAAGCAGAATACAATTTTTAAGAACCATGACTCTAATGAATCACAGACTCCGAATTCCAAGCTAGTGGGTTTATTACAAAGCCAAAAGCAACTGGATGTACAAACACCTCATAACGCGGTTGTAGAAGTACATAGGAACTAATACAAATCCAAACCTACGATCTAGTTTTATGCGATGAATCATAAACAGAATAACAATTTCCAGAAGCAGAACACAGGCAATGACTGCCCCAACGTCAAGATCCGACTTCATCTATGGTTCATGAATAGAAAGCATTTGCCTGTCCCTATACTACCACTACCATGACATCCCTACTTTGCATTCCCCAGGCAAGATCAGGAAAAGGTGTCAGCGGTGAAGACTTTCTAAGAAGTACACTCACCTTATGCAGGTCAAGTAGCCAAAGCTATGGAGCTTGTTCTAAGATGCTCCTTCTCTCTCCTTTGATCTCCTCACCTCCTCTCCTGACTCCACCCCGGGGCACTGTCCCTAATACAAAACACAGAAATGTAGAACACGCCCAGAGATCACTTCATTTCGCTGGACACTTCTCATAGGTGATTTTCCATTCGGGTCGACTTCCAGCTCCTGGCTCGATGACCTTGATTCCCAGGCCTCCCTCAGTGAGAAAGAACACCGTCTCCCAATTATCAGCGTTCCTTACACATAGTATCATCTCCTTCCCAAGCCTAACTCCTAAAACAAAAGGCGTTATTCTAACTAACAAAGACGACTTTATCCACCTGCAACAGAAACGTGAGAACAGAACAAATTCAACATGCGCCTGAATTTCACTAGCAAACCTTGCCTGAGAACTTCTAGGGAAAATACATTTCAGGCCTACAGAAATTGGCCAACATAAGAATGAAACACATAGGCCCTTCAAATACACACATTGGTGAACATTTCATTTGGGCCGTTCTACATCATGTTACGTAAACACATCAAATGCATCAAGCAAATTATGAAATCCTACACGTTAAACACAATTAGTCACATCTACGTGCAACTTTAATATGGTACACGTTTAAATCAAATGCATTATTACATATAAGCAACTTCGTTAAGCAAATGACATCAAATATTATGGATTACAATATTAAAACACGAATGCCACATTGTTTCTTCGCATGGCACGATACTTTTCTATCATTACGACTTTCACATGTTATTACTGAATATGATCTAATAACCAATTGTTACAACGACAAAGAATATATATGCGGATGCGGACTATCCGTGATTATAATGCACTCCTCCAAATGAAAGAGCACCATCGAGCTCCATCACTCCCCCCTCTGATGACAAGTGTCAACACAATGAATCACAACTCCCTGAAGAAAGAACCGACCTAAATAGAAGTTGTAGCCACTCTTCCCTGTCGGAACTTCTCTAGGCTCTTGAGATTATCATAGTGACTGTACTGCAGTCTCTCTATTCTCCTTTCACGCTCCCTAAAAGATCTCTCAGCCTGACCTGCCTTATGCCACTTGTAGGCTTTTATCAATCCCAACAAGATAATCACACAAACCACAACAATGATGATGGGTTTCAAGATGTAACCAAGAATTCCCTTCCAAGGAGCGCTTTGGGGGAAATGATTGCGACGCCACTCACTCTCACACCAGAAATGTGTCTACTGGGATACCTCCCGGGACACCAGGGTTGCGTTAAACGATTTCTAGCGATAGGCTTTCTCGTGGCCAAACGCAGGATCGCCTGCAGGTGGGGGAGGGGCAGAGCCACAAAATTTAAGGAATGGTTGAAGGATCTTACTTATTGCCAGGAGCAAAACAATATTTACGCTGAATTGCTACCCCCCCGTTCACGTCCCCATGACATCTGGGACCCGCTCACTAGCTATTTGCTCAGAGTAGATACAACAGACATGGAAGGTGAGGATGCACCATCGTAAACCACACACCACACTGAGAGCGATAGGCCGCAAGATCAGGAGGTTGACCATTGATGCGATTGCCGGGACAAGCCGATAACGACTGTTATATGCTGGGCTCTATGAAGTTGCATCCAACTAATGTACTGTGCTGCTGTATTCATGAACTGCTACTGTAATGTCTACTGCACCTTGTAATTGTGATATTGTTATACTACAAAATGGCAATAAACAGAGTTTAAAAAAAAAAAAAAGAATTCCCTTCCAAGGTTGGCAAACTAACTTCCAACCTTCTTAAAGCCCTGTTCAACCTTGTCCCAAACACCCTCTGTGGCCAAATCATGCACTTCATGGTGAATCTCAGTGATGTTACTTATATACTTCTTCAGATCCCTGCTATTATCAGGTATATAAGTACAGCACTGTTGGACCCTCAACATTTTACAGACTCCGCCCTCTTTTACTAACAAGACATCCAAAGCAAGGCGGTTCTGCATCACCATAGCTCGTATCGACACCATCTCTCCATCTACGAGCAACAAAGACAGAGCAGTATTCGCTGACAGCTTATCCACAATAGTTGACAACCATCTAATCTTAATGTCATTAAGAACTACTCCCAGACTTGGTATCATTGCTCCAAATACATCTCCAGCTATCTCACCGGCACTTGTACCTCATTTCTCTCTATGATGTACTCCACCTTCCAAGGGTCCTAAATCCTAAACATGATAAATCTTGGGAAACACAACAGCCACATAACATGTACCATACCAATTCAATGGCAATCGCACATACATTTTTCCCACATACGAAATACACATTTGGTACCACTTGCACCGTATCCTGCAAGAACTTATTCGCGGTGGCCTCAATCATAAAGATGTGATCACATACACTTTGCCCCACAAATACATTATCACAATATGTTTGTACCTGTCTGATGCAAAGCTTTCCTCTCTGTTCAAAATCTAAAGCAATTGGACCAGAGCTCCCACTCTCCTTATGTGCTAATTCCCACTTGGTCCAGGCAATTTTTCCCTCTCTGATAACTGTCTTGTCTATCTTCTACTTGGTCTACAAATTTCTTTACTATGTCAGTTAACAAACATGTTAAATTGTGACGATGTGCATAAGCTGTATCTAATGTGGTGGTAGGTATGAAATACTTCCCCACCCTATCTTCCTGCTTGTAATGATCATACTTATTCAGGTACTTATAAGCTGGGACTTCTGAAAGCACCACATCATAATTGGAAAAGTAATATTCATAATGACCCTTACCATAAAACATACTAAGCAACAAACTACATGTAATACCATATGTCAAAGGAAGATAGTGATAATGAATACCTTCCTCTACAGACGCAGGCAACTGCATGCACACATAGCAATCTCTCACATCCATCGTGTTTACGTTTTTGTATAGCAGCTTGGCATAAGCATTAAGCGTGTAATCACCTTTAGATAAATCTACGTTTAACAGACGACTAGTCTGATCTAGCATAGCCTTTTCACCTCCTACGATACCCTCTTTTGTGCTAGAAGTAACAGGTGTGGTTGTCCCCTTCACTTCCACCCTTTCAACTTCTGCATCATGTAAATATTTTACAGACACAATAATAACTACCGCTATTACTATTATCAGCCCTATTAAGAGTGTACCTATCACACACTTAGACCTACGATTCGAATTTCCAGACTCCATCTTCAATTGTCGGTTTAGCACAGCAAGAGGATTAACACAAAGTCTCTTTCTCTGCCTCTGATTGCTGTTAACCAGTTCAAATGCAGTTCGTTGAAGTTCTGGAAATCAATTTACAGTTCGTTCTTCTTCTATTTACACAATTCAAAAGACTTCCTTAGCCCTCTTTCTTCTTCTACGGAAAGAACCCTAAATTTATTCTTCTTCTACTCGGGCCTAGGTTATCTTCTTTAAAGCAAGTTATATTTGTAGTTCACAGTTCAATCAACAGTCTCTTATAAGCTCAGAACCAATTTCAACTATGACATGTTGCAAAAACCAAAGACGAACAGCTGCAACTTCCTGAGCTGGTGGCTGATATCCAAAAGTTGGAAAAGACAAAGCTCGCAGAATAAAAATTCGCACTTTGCTCAAGATTGGAGGTCTTGGTACTGTTACCAGCAACACCCCCTCTATTTCCAGACCACGGACTATCAGTTCGATATCGATTTTCAGTTCTGGGGTCCTACTGACCACTCGTGAAGACCTCAGCCTCCCGGTCCCCACTACTCCCGGCATCTGTGACCAGATAAGTCCACTCTGGGGCTGGGTATCTCTGACAAGGCACTCTTGCTCTTCTCGATCTTCTCGGGCTCCCTTGCTCTTGTTCTGTGTCACTTAGATCCGATTCAGACATCTCAGACACAGGAGCAAGATCTCTTTCAGGTGCCAATCTCAGATTTAACCTCCTTTGTCTCCCAGGTGACGATTCCTCTGCTAGTTCTGCTCTTCTCCTCTGCACCCGACCACCTTGCGCACCAGTTCTTTCAGCTGAGTCTGACTCTATACCACTAGCAACGTTACCGTCTCCCTCAGAGTCAATACCTGGGCCTTGTGTAGCGTGACCCCCCTCAGCTTGCTTTGGTGGGCAACCAGCTTCGTCAGCAACCCTCACAGCTTGGCTTGTCCCCTCCTGTGGCCTCGCAACCACAGCTGGATTTTTCTTCTGGGAGAGGAGCTGCTTCTTCCGAGGGTCCTGAAACTCTGTGGGTGTGGGAGACGTATATTCAGTCTGGCAAGCCTCCACACTTCACAGCTGTATTTGTCACCAAGATCACTTGATATGGACCTTTCCAACGGGCGTCAAGGCAACTCTTCCTCACATGCTTACGAACGAGCACCCAGTCACCCGGACCAAGTCATGGCACAGGTCCTTCGAGATCGGGGCAGTCGCAGCTTCAACCTGG
Source organism: Calotriton arnoldi (assembly GCA_963921515.1). NCBI lineage: Eukaryota > Metazoa > Chordata > Amphibia > Caudata > Salamandridae > Calotriton > Calotriton arnoldi. The sequence goes on from CAWUFW010002647.1 coordinate 330,949, forward strand.
TGAGACACAGAACAGACCACGTCAGCCAGTCCTTTGCAATAATCAAGGATCAAATCATCTGTGATGTTTATCAAGGCTGTAGACGGCACTGCAGGCAAACGCATCGCCCTCCCCATCAAGATCTAATGAGGCGAGAGACCTGTTCTCCTGTCAGGGATACTACGGATACTCATCAACACCACGGGAAATGCATCAGGCCATTTCAGAGATGTGGATAAACACACTTTTGCCATTCTCATCTTGAGAGTTCCCTTGATTTGCTCCACAATTCCAGATGCCTCTGGCCTGTATTTGCAATGCAGTCTCTGATCAACTTGTAAGGCAGCGCAAAGCATCCTCATAATCTCACTATGGAAATGTGTTCCTCTATCCGACTCCAATGAGGTTGGAAACCTGAACCATGGTATAAGCTCCATAAGCAATAACTTTGCTACCGTGAGACTATCACACCTCCTAGTTGGATAAGCTCCCACCCACCGTGAGAAAACACACACCACAACCAAGATGTACCTCAATCCATTGCACCTTGGCATTTCAATGAAATCAAGCTCAATCCTATTGAAGGGTCCCCCTGATCTTCCAATGATACTCAATGCAACCACAGTCTTCTTTCCAGCATTCATTTGCTGACACGTAACACATCTGTGTCACACTGCTTCAGCAAATGCATGAAACCGTGGATTAAACCATGTCTGCCTGAATACTCGCACCATGGCATCCCTAACAATGTGAACTTATCCATGAATCTGCCTTGCCATAGGGCTCAATAAGTCATCTGGCAACACTGCTTGACCATCAGATGAAACCCAAATACCATCCTCCCTTTTCTCACAATCTGTTTTGATCCAACCAGCTTCTTCCTGTCCTGACACTTCTCCCTGCAGGCGCTTGAGCTCGTCCCAAGTGTCTGCTATGACTAACATCATGCTGAGCTCGGTTCTTTCTGTGCTCTCTCCAGTATACTCTCCTGTGAAAATGCACCCTTGTTCCGCACAGAAACGTGCAACTTCGTCTGCATACCTGTTCCCAAGCGTGACAAAGTCCTCCCCCCTCCCGTGGGCAGCACATTTAACCACTGCAATTTCTTTTGGACTTCGCAATGCCTCTCACAACTGTCTCACATACTCCCCGTTTCTGATCGGAGATCCTGATGACGTTAAGAATCCCCTCTGTGACCATAGCTGTCCGAAGTCATGAACCACACCGAATCCATACTGGCTATCGGTGTAGATGGTGACTCGGATTTAATCAGCAATCAAGCAGGCACGTGTTAGGGCAATGGTTTCAGCCACTTGTGTGGAGTATACTCCCTGTAAACAAGCAGCTTCCACAACTCCAGAAATAGTGCATACAGCAAACGCTGCTCTCAGATGACCCACATTGTCTCTTAAGCATGAACCATCTACAAAGAATATCTCATCAGATTGGGGCAGACGTTCATCGACAATGTCAGGTCTCGGTTTGGTGCAAAGGTCAGTCACATCGAGACAGTCATGGTCCTCAAAATCTTCATCATCAACATTTGGTAAATGCATCAAAGTAGCAGGATTCAATACAGAACATCTTTTCAGAGTCACATTCTCTGAGGCAAGTATGACATGCTCATAGCGTGTGAGTCTGCTATTTGTCAAGTGCTGTGCCTTTGTTCTCGTCATCAGAAGCTCAACTGAGTGTAGAACATAAACAGTAAGTGGATGACCCATCACAATGCTTTCACACCTTTCAATGCTGACACCTGTTGCCGCAACGGATTTGAGACATCCGGGCAACGCTGAAGCTACTGGGTCTAAAATAGCAGAGAAGTAGGCAACTGGTCTACGGACACCTCCATGAGTCTGTGTGAGTACTGAGAGTGCGCAACCTTCTCTCTCACAGCAAAACAGTGAGAAGGACTTGTTGTAATCAAGCATTCCTAGAGCCAGAGGACGACAATGGCTTTCTCTCAGCTCCAAGAAGGCAACCAAACAGTCGTTATCCGATGGTACCGGATCACTCACATCCTTGTGCGTCAATCTCTGTAAAGGCTTCGCCTTCAATGAAATGTTGGGAATCCACTGACGGCAATACCCAACCATTCCCAGAAACATTCTGACTTCCTTTTGTGCTGTAGGCGCAGTCATGTTCATGATCGCCTCAATGCGGTCTGGTGATACCTTTCTCTTGCCTTTTTCAATTTGGTGACCCAAATACTGGACCTCAGTCAGACAGTACTGTAGCTTGCTTGGGTGCACCTTGTGTCAGTTCTCTGCTAGATGATTTAACAAGGCAATAGTATCAATCCTGCAAGCATCTTCTGTTTCGGACGCAATCAAGAGGTCATCAATATACTGCATGAGAACTGAATTCTGTGGCAGTACGAGACTCTCAAGATTCTTCTTCAAAATGTGATTGAAAATCAATGGACTCTCTGTATACCCTTGTGGATTACGACACCACGTTAACACATGATTTTACAGAGGGAAAGCAAATAAAAATTGGCTTTCCTCATGCAAGGGTCTTGAAAAGAAGGCCTGACATAGATCAATCACCGTGAACCATTCGGCTTCACAAGGAATCTGAAACAAAATCACTGATGGATTCGGTACCACAGGACAACATGGAACAACAATCGTGTTGACCTTTCGCAGGTCCTGCATGATTCTAAACTTCCCACTCAGCTTCTGCAATCCCATTATAGGGGAACTTCATGGGCTCCCCATTATCTCTTTCAAAATTCCCTGCTCGATCATGGACTCAATTACAGGCTTGATTCCTGCCACCGTTTCAGGTGTCAGATTGTACTGAGACGTTCTTGGGAATTCAACATTTGGCTTGACCTGAATCTTAACTGGCTCAACCCCTTTGATCACTCCTATCTCTTCCCCTGTGAAATCCCATACTTCCAAAGAGACTGAATCTCTCAGATCGAGTGGTGAGTCCTCGCCTGTCAGCACAGGGAACATCTCTATGCAGAGATTCTGGTTTGCCAGTTTGAATGCAATGTCGTCATCATTAGTCTGCAACTCCACTCCTTTGGGCGTGCAATAGATGGTGCAGTTCAATTACACAAGAGATCGCGACCCAATAAGCAGACTGGACTCGAATCGCAAACCACAAATTGGTGTCGATGGTGAAAGGTTCCTATTCTTGCAGGTATCTCATCGGTTAATGGATTGGTCATTCTCTTAATTGCAACTCCTACAACTTGGATTGATTTTCCCGAGAGGGGTAGTTTTGAGACTACTGCAGATCTTACAGTAGAACTAGTATCAATAAAAAAGGTGATGAAATGACCGTCAACATCTGCCTCTACATACGGTCCTCTCTGGTCTATCTCCAAGACAGCTCCAAGGGTACAGTCTTCCTCCCCCCTCAGGCACCATCATTGTAACGGGTCTGAAGCAAATTAATTGAATCTCTTGATGAGTGGCATCTGTTGGTACGTTCGGTTTGCTTGTGGGATTCTCTGTGGTTGGGGAACGTGCAATTGTGGACCCAACCCACCCCCCTTGTACAGACCTGGGTCTTACCATTGTATTTACCTTCTCAGGTACCTGCACTATTTCTTCATCTTGGACCTGATTAGCGGGATCTAACCTGCACTCGCGCTTCCAATGCTCGAGTTTGTGACAATAATGACATGCAGTAGTCTTCTTCAAAGTACCAATATCCATCTCTGTCTTGGGGTCTACAGGTTTCCCCCTTCCTTGGCCTGTTCCGTTTTGGGTCCCTCCTTGGTTGTTTCCCTGCCTTCGTCCCAATATTCCTCCACTTGGCTGTGCTTGGTCCACTCTATCTGCATTCCTCATCTGGACCAAGATCAGCTTATCCTTGAGCTTCCTATGCTTTGAGTCTACTTCATCACTGCAGTACCTGGCATACTGTAGAATCTCATCCACTGACTTATTCTGCCAACAGATCAAATGCTGTTGGATCATGAAGCTAATCTCTGGTCTTAAACCTAGGACGAATTTGGAGACAAACTGTCCCATGTCTTTGGAATCTAGGGTGTCTAATCCACTGTACTGCTTAAAGGCTTGTAAGAGCCTTTCGTAATAAGCATGAACCGATTCCTTTGGCTCTTGGGTAGTTCGATCTATCTTAACCCAATCAATATCTCGTGGCAAAATTTTAGAGTGCAACCATGTGATTACCTGCTCAAACTTTTTCATAACCACAGGTGAAGGACCATGCGTAACAGGATCTCGCACTGGTTCTGATGTTGGCCATTCAACAGCAATTTTACAAGCTGACCACAGATCACTTGGTACTACAATGTCAAACAATGTATTCAAATCAATCCACAATACTTTTGAAATCTTGACAAAGCGATCGACTTGCTTGTACCACTCAACAGGTATTACTCTCAGCCGAGGAAAATCATTCGTGAATGCTGCCAAATCACCCCTACTCCAAGGCACATGGACATACCCTCCGCTCGGTACCTCTCGCAATGGGTAAGCCTCTACGCCTGCTGTTCCTTCACCTGGAGGCGGCGTATCGCCGATACCCTTTTTGACACTCTTTTTCTTGGACCACCTCTCTTCCCACTTGTCCATCATGCTCCATGCACGCATTCCTACAGTCAATTCTCGAATGTGTGTTTTCAACCCTATAACTCTTTTCTCTTCCAATTCTTGATCACTGTAATTTAGCCTATGACTTCCCTGTAACATCTTCGTCTTGGACAAGTCTACGTCATACCTCCGTGCTAATTCTGTCAGTTTCTCATGAGCTTTCCTTGCCTTAGGGGTCACATCCTTTGCTACGAGCAACAGCTCATCTTGTTCATAAAGTTCCATCCTTTCGAAAGGTAAGTTTCCACGTATTATTTCATCCGCTTCTGCCTTCAACCTTACCACATCTAGTACTTTGGCCCTCATAGCAGCCTTAATTGTTTCCTGACTCGATGTACTGTTTAGCTCTCCAATTTCACCACTCAGATTTCCATGGTGACTTCCTGCCACTATGGTCCTTGGGACATCCTGACTCCCAGAAATTCCTTGATCAGTCCCTCCTCCTGTCATCCTCCCCACGGGACCTCTAACTGGGGGTTCCCACATCCTCAAATCAGAACATGAGTCTGCTAACGACACTGATCTTACCGCCCTAGACTCAGTGTGCCCTCTAGAAGAATCCGTAGTGGTGTGCAATGGAGTACTAGCCTCAATAGGTCGCAAAAGAGGACCAATTCCGCTCACTGTACCATTTCCTCCAGAACTGATACTTTCTCCTACTGTTGGTAACTGTGTTAGACTACTGTTTTCTATTTGACCTGGATCGTACACTGACACTATGGAACCAATGGTGACCTGCACCGTAAGGGCATCCGGTAACCGCGTAACAGCGTTAGCTCCACTTGTCTCTGTATTTCTCGATGGTTGCATTCCCATTCACTCCGTTCCTGTTGAAATCTTTCCCACTACTCTCGCACCAGAACTCATCTGCGATTCTCCTGTCCCTTCCGCAAGTGCTCGTCTTCCCTCTTCCGAAGTTGGATTATATGTAGGCGGACGCTCTGCTAGCAGCCTATCCAGCAAACTATCATCAATGTCACTATCATCTTCTTCTTCCTTCCTCTTCTGGACGTCTCCTACCTTCACTAACAGTGGGAATAACCTCTCTCCCTCAATGGTATCTACTCTCCATTTCTTTAACATTGCATCCTATCGTGCATCTTGAAACGCCCTTATCGACTTTCTCACTCTTTCCTGAATTTGCTCCATTTTTCTCGCATGTGCTGCTCTTATCCATGCATCCAGTGCCTCAAACTGTGTCAGTCTGGGTGGAGGTCGCAATGAAGCCATCACTGCCCTCAGCTGATACAACACATCTAATCTAAATGAACCGTAATGTGGAAAAGCCAAATCTCCCTCCTCAGTAACCTTATGCCAATTTTGAAGCCAAACTATGGTATGGAGTCCTACATTCGTGGCCATATAATGTGCTAGTGTGTCCTCGGGTGGTGCTTCCTCACCCACTCGAGTTACTACTCCTCTATCTCCCTTACAAAGGTCACATAACACGCTAAAACATCGCATGATTGAATCAACTCTTTAAACCCACAAAATGTTTTTGTTTTTTACTTCCTGATGACAATCCACCAATCCCAGCGCGGCTTTACACCAACCAACCTATCGCAGCGCAGCACACTCCAAAGTCACTCTTCCTCCTCCCTCAGCAGTTCACCCTCCTTTACAATCTCTTCCTTACGCATTCACACACCTCATTCATGGAAACAAGTAACTGTCTGTCCACCAAACGACCGGTCAGTCACATAACCGACTGTCCACGAAACGACCGGACAGTCTCACAAGTAATTGTCTGCCTCACCACTGGCAACTGTCTGTCCGTGAAACGACCGGACAGTCACCTCAGACCATCTGCCCACAAACAGCCGGACAGTCATATAATGAATCGATAGGATCCAATCGCTCCAAATCATTCACACACAGGGACCCACGACCTGCGTTGGTCACTCGAATCGCTGTGGTCCACCCTTGTGCACTAGCTTTCCACACGACTCTATCAAGCTCTCTCACACACGTTCCCTATCTCCCGTGGGTCTGTCGATGACGCCTCATGACTCCCACAACCACTGGTCAGACAATTACAACACTGGTGTCTTCTACACCACAAACCTATCCCGGGATCTTAAGCTACTCGTCGAGCCTGACATCAAAACAAAACAAATCGTATCACATGGACCTCGCGCGTTCGGCCCGAAACCACAATCACTCGACTCTCAACCCAACTCCGCAAGACATCACACAATCAAATCATCACCGCAATCTAACACACATCCCTATTTATACTCACTCCACCGTGAACTGCTGTTCCCGCCGCACCGTCTCTCTCTGTCAGTTGCCACCAAAACTTGTCGTCCTCCACTTTCAATCCTCTGGGCTTTCATTTTTTGGGCATTTTGGGGCTCTATGACTAAACTTTCCCCAATATTCCTAGCTTTTCCCCTCACTGTAGAGGTAACCGTCCTTCTGCTACCAACTGTTAGGGCCGAGTTCTTTCCTACAAATTACTGTGGAACTCTTGGCCAATGGACCTTTGTTACCTGCTGAGAAGTGTAGAGGGGAGAAATAACTAATTAAGGCAGACTACAATTTTTAAGAACCATGACTCTAAAGAATCACAGACTCCGAAATCCAAGTTAGTGGGTTTATTACAAAGCCAAAAACAACTGGATGTACAAACACCTCATAACGAGGTTGTAGAAGTATATAGGAACTAATACAAATCCAAACCTACGAGCTAGTTTTATGCGTTGAATCATAAACAGAATAACAATTTCCAGAAGCAGAACGCAGGCAATGACTGCCCCCATGTCAAGATCCGACTTCATCTGTGGCTCATGAATAGAAAGCATTTGCCTGTCCCTGCACTACCACTACTGTGACATCCCTACTTTGCATTCCCCAGGCAAGATCAGGAAAAGGTGTCAGCGCGTGAAGACTTCCTAAGAAGTACACTCACGTTATATCGGTCAAGTAGCCAAAGCTACGGAGCTCGGTCTAAGATGCTCCTTCTCTCTCCTTCGATCTCCTCACCTCCTCTCCTGACTCCACCCCGGGGCACTGTCCCTAATACAAAACACAGAAATGTAGAACACGCCCACAGATCACCTCATTTCGATGGACACTTCTCATAGGTGATTTTCCATTCGGGTCGACATCCAGCTCCTGGCTCGATGACCTTGATTCCCAGGCCTCCCTCAGTGAGAAAGAACACCGTCTCCCAATTATCAGCGTTCCTTACACATAGTATCATCTCCTTCCCGAGCCGAAATCCTAAAACAAAAGGTATTCTAACTAACAAAGACGACTTTCTCTACCTGCAACAGAAACGTGAGAACAGAACAAATTCAACATGTGCATGAATTTCACTAGCAAACGTTGCCTGAGAGCGACCAGGGAAAATACATTTCAGGCCTACAGAAATTGGCCAACATAAGAATGAAACACATAGGCCCTTCAAATACACACATTGGTGAACATTTCATTCGGGCCTTTCTACATCATGTTACGTAAACACATCAAATGCATCAAGCAACTTATGAAATCCTACATGTTAGACACAATTAGTCACATCTACGTGCAACTTTAATATGGTGCACGTTTAAATCAAATGCATTATTACATATAAGCAACTTCGTTAAGCAAATTGGCATCAAATACTATGGATTACAATATTAAAACACAAATGCCACATTGTTTCTTCACATGGCACAGTACTTTTCTATCATTACACTTTCACATGTTATTACTGAATATGATCTAATAACCAATTGTTATCACGACAAATGAATATATATGTGGATGCAGACTATCCGTGATTATAATGCACCCCTGCAAACGAAAGAGCACCATCGCGCTCCATCACCACCAATCATGCCTTTCAGGGTGCAGTAGTACCTTTCAACCAACCCATTACTGTGGGGGTGGTAAGGGTTGGTGAATTTGTAGTTCACTCCATACTCCTTCCACATGGCCTTCATGTAGAATGACATGAAGTAGGTACCCTAGTCAGATATCACCTCCTTGGGCCACAACGGGCACTGTGACCATCCTTAGAGCAATAGCTTCCAGGTACCGGGTGGCATGGTCCACCAAGAACAGGATGAACTGTTGCCCATGGATGTCTTGGGATTCAGAGGTGCTCATGACAGGGAATGGTTGCAAGGGAGTCTTACATCTCCCCCTCCACTCTCACCACTCGCTTGGCAAGTCTGGCAGGACCTGCAGAGTATATCTGAGGGTGTTCTCATCTGGGCCAGTAAAAGTGGCTGAAAAGCCTTTCAAAGGTCTTATCCTGCCCCAAATGTTCTGCCAGAGGCACATCATGAGCCAAACCTAGTAGGAAGGCTGTGAAGCACTGGGGAATCACTAGCACACAGGCTGCTCCAGGATCAGCAACCTTCGGCTCACTATAGAGGAGATCAATCATCCAATAGATCAGGAGAGATCTGGACTCTTTACCAGCTGCCAGGTCCTCGGCCTGCTGCCGAAGACCTACAAGAGTAGGGCACTCTTTCTGCATGGCGCAGAATTCCTCCCTGGTGAGACCCCCTTCTTCTTGCCAATGGGTCAGCTCAGGCAGGTTCTCCAGTTTGGCTACTTCTTCCCCCTGTAGGTTCCGGGGCATCCCCCTCAGGTTCAGCCTCCTTCAGGACCATGGGAATTTCTGGAGCGGGTTTCCCACGCCCTTTGCCCAACCTCTTCTTGGCACACACCTGGGCCACTGTTTCAGGCTCCAGGTCATTCTCATCACCCTGGGCTGAATTGGACCGTGTGGTCATGCACGCCCACTCAGGCAATCCCAATATCTCCAAGTGGGACCAGTATTTCACCTCCCTCCAGGTGGTGTGTTCCAGGTAATTTCCCGGAAGACAATCCACGGGCATGGATGGGTTTACATCTACCCTTTAAGGACCTGAGACCCTCCCCCACTCAAAGGGAACCTGGGGCACTTTACAAAAGCGCTCACTGTTGTCTACTGCAACTACTTGGTGAAGTACTCCAGGGACATCTTTTTTCTTCAGAAACCTGGTGACACCTGTCAGTAGTCAGACTGGCTCCTGTGTCTTTCAGAGCCTCTACCCTCTGTCCATTGATGGTCACACACTGCCTGTATTTCTTAGTGTTATCAGGCATTAGGTTTCTCTGGATCATCTCACCGACCCCTAATGAGACAAGGGTCATCTCAGCTGGTTTCCCACACCCACCTGGGACCAACTCCTCCTCAAGCGCTCCTCTGGCCAGTGACTGCCCACTGGTGGGGGGCTCTGCCCACTTGGGACATGTAGGACTCCCTCTACAGTGCCCTGCCTGGTTATAGTCAAAGCATGTCAGGAATCCCTATCCCCCAGGCTTTTCCTGGGGGGAAATAACTCTTCTTCTTCTCAATGGGAGGCTGGGAATCCTTACCCTGGGAATTATTTTGGGGCCCTTTAAAGAACTCACCATTTTTACCCTTGCCCCACCTTCTGCTGCCGCGGACCCTGCCCACCTTTGGAGGAGTCTCCCACATACAACCTCTTGTGGACCCTGGTACTCACCCAGCTGTCCGCCTCCTGAGCACGCTTCCTGTGCTCAGTTAGCTTGCTGTCCATCAAGTGCAGCTCTGGAAAACACAGACTAGACAAGTGCTCCCACACAATGAAATTGTACAGCCCCTTGTAATCTGTTACCTCACTGTCCTTCACCCAACCATCCAGTGATCTGCAAAACGTAGATACACACTCAAGCCATATCTGGGAATCAAGTTTCTTGTGCTGCCAAAACATGTTCCGGTACTTCTCTGGAGTAAGACCATACCTAGTGAACAGGGCATCCAACATGGCAGGGTAGGTGAGCTCATTTATGTCCCTTAACGCCAACAATGTGTCCCTTCCCTCCACTATAAAGTAGTTCCAAAAACCCGCCCCCAATCCTTCTCAGGTGCCCTGTGCATATAGAGAGCTGACTCATACTCCTGAAACCACCCGAGTATGTCATCCTCCTAGGAATACTCTCTCCCTAGACCTTTGGGTATGTGCACTTTAAAATAAGGCTGCACTTTAAAATTGCTGCAATCATGTGTGCTGGACTTGGCCTTCAAGTCTAGTTCCTTTAAGCTCAGCTCCTGAGCTAACATTATTTTTCTCTCCTATACTGCCAGCTTATGCTACTGGAGCATCCTCTTGTGCTCCATCTTGAGCCTTTCCAGCTCCAACTGATGTCTCCTAGCCCCCCGCCTGCCCTCCAGCCCTTCTGGGGACAGACCTCTGGAAGAAACAATGCTGGCTGCCCTGGAAGGTGCCTTCCTCTCCGGTAGATCTTGATTAAAAAAATCCTCATGCAGGCTCTGTTCCTCCACATCATCATTCTCATCCTCTGTAAGCCCACCTGCCTTTCTTGCTGCCAACCAGGCCCTCAGGGCCTTTTGCAGCTCCTCCTTTTTAGTGAGGCCTTTAAAAGAGCAATTCAAATCCCCGCAGACACTTTTGAATCAAAGCACTGTATGGGTTTCCAGCTTCTCCTCCTCAAACACCAAGTCTGCAGGTTAAACTGATGACTCCAAACTGAGACATGATTGTGGATCAAAACTCAGGAGTTGCAAAGGAAAGAAAAATGGAAAACAGTATGCAGTTGTGTAATGTTCTGTGATATGGAGGTAGTGTACACCAATCACTGTTTGCAAAGTACAAACACAAGTCCTATCCCACTGCTGACCACCAATGTTAGAAAGAAATGGGGTCTCTAGTTGGCAGTGGTTTGCACCCTGTCCAAGTAGGGACCCTCACTCTGTCAGGGGAGAGGATGTAGCCTAATGGCTGGGGCAGTCAATCTCAAATCTGGGGAACCGTGTTTGAGTCTCTGCAATGACGCTCAACATCCTGTGATTCTGGGCAAATCACTTAATCTCCCCCTGCCTAACAAAAATGAATGTGTCCTTGTGTAAGCAACTGGTGCTCATGTAAGAGCTTTGATACCTGATACCTATGGGTCAAGTTCGCACTATATAAAACTCTGGGGGTGGGGTAAGGGAGTAACACAGCTAAGATAACCCCTGCTCATCCCCTTGGTAGCTTGGCATGAGCAGTCAGGCTTTTCTCAGAGGCAATGTGCAAAGCATTTGTACATACACACAAAGTAACACAGTGAGAGCACTACAAAATGAGTCCACACCAGTTTAGAAAAATAACCAATATTTATCTGAATAAAACGAGACCAAACTGACAAACATCTAACAAAAACAAGTCAAGATATCACTTTTTAAAGGTTAAATAAGTTCAGTCCATAGAAATCTATGAAAGCGTTTTTTTTTAGCACAAAGTACCTTGGATGCATCAAAATTCAAAGATGAAACAGGCTCAGGGGAGGTGAGGCGCTGCAAAAGCAAAACGATGCGTCGGTTCCTTACTCCCAGGTGAGGTGATGCGTCGGTTCCTTACTGGTAGGCAGGTGAGGTGATGCGTTGGTTCCTTACTGTCGGGGATGATGCGTTGGTTCCTTACTGGAAGGGGAGGTGATGCGTAGATCTCAATACACGAGTCCTCGGTTCCTTACTGCAGGCTGACATCCATGTAGCGATGGCGTCAAGGGACGATGTGTTGAAAATCCAGACGCACTGCGTCGATGCGATGGGGGCAATGCAGGGGCTGCATCAATTTCACAGCCGCAAAGCAGGCAATGCGTTGATTCTTCATCGGCGAAGCAGTGGCTGCGTCGGAGCGGGTGCCATGAACGTTGGTGACACAGTGCTCGAGACTCAGGCTGCGTTGATTTTTCAGCCGCAAAGCAGGTGCTGCATCAATTCTTTAGCCACACGGTGGTACTGCGTCAAGAGAATTGAAACTGAGTCGATTCATGGATTTTCTCAGTCGGTTACACTTCCAAGGCCCCACAACTGGAATTGACACCACTTGGCAAGTCAGAGCTCTCAGCAGAAGAGCCCAGGCACTGGCAAGTGAAGTCTTTGATGGCCCTGAGACTTCTTCACAGGAGGCAAGCATGCACAAGCTCTAGGAGAACCTTGGGAGCAGGATTCAGAAAGCAAAGTCCAGCTCTTTCACTCCCAGGACAGAAGCAGCAAGCTGCAGGCCGGCACAACAAAGCAGCAGGCAGAGTGGCAGTCCCTCCTACAGCCAACTCTTCTTCCTGGCAGAAAGTCCTTAGTCCAGAAGTGTTCTGATTTTGGGGTATCAGAAGTCCAATACATATACCCCTTTCAACCTTTCAAGTAGGCAAACTTCTAAGGAAAATCTTTGTAGTGCGCAAGACCCTGCCTTTCCCAGATCTGGCTCCAGACACACTACAGGGGGGTGGAGACAGCTTTGTGTGAGGACAGGCACAGCCCTATTCAGGTGTCAGTGACAACTCCTACCACCACTCTAGCTAAGGAAGGCTCATCAACCTGTTGATGACCCATCAGTATATGCAGTATATGCAAGGCACACCTCAGCTCCCTTTGTATGACTGTCTAGAGTGAATGCATAAGAGCCCCACTGTCAGCCAGCCCAGATGAGGATTCTAGAGACAGGCAGAAGCACACAATGGTTAAGCAAAAAAATGTTCACTTTATGAAAGTGGCATTTTCAAACACTTAATTTAAAAAACAACTTCACCAAAAGATGTATTTTTAAATTTTGAGTTCAGAGACCCCAAACTCCAAATCTCTATCTGCTCCCAATGGGAAATTAAACCTAAAAGATATTTCAAGGCAAACCCCATGTTACCTTAAGGGAGAGATAGCCCTTGCAATAGTAAAAAAGCAAAATTAGTAGTATTTCACTATTAGGACATGTAAAACACAACAGTACATGTCCTACCTTTCAAGTACACTGCACCCTGCAAATGGGGCTGGCTTGGCCCTACCTTAGGGCTGACTTAATGTAGTTAACGGGAAGATTTGGGCCTGGCAAGTTGGTGCACTTGCCAGGTCAAAATGCCAGATATGCACTCAGAGACACTGCAATGGCAGGTCTGAGACATGTTAGCAGGGGTACTCATGTGGATGGCATAATCAGTGCTGTAGGCCTACTAGTATCATTTGATTTACAGGACCTGGGCACACCGGGTGCACTTTACTAGGGACATACTAGTAAATCAAATATGCCAATCATGGATAACCAATCACCAATGCAATTTACACAGGGAGCACTTTTGCTTTAGCACTGGTCAGCAGTGGTAAAGTGCCCGGAGTCCTAAAACCAGCAACAACAATATGGAACACAGAGTAAAAAACAGTAAGTTGGAAGCAAAAAGACAGGGTAAATCACGCCCAAACTGCCAGGTCTAACACCCGCCAATCCCAGTCTCAATTCATATCCTTACACATCACGTTGGCAGTCATGCCTATGGATGATAATAAGGTAGCTCATCGAAATAGCATTACACCACCTGTTAAAGGAGCCTAATGAATGTCACCTTTTCTGAACATCTTCTAACACAAGGGTACCTAGAAAAAGAAATTACATTGCCGTCCATTTGTCCCACATGGAAAGGTCTTAACTCCAATCCTATTGCTTTCACTATTAGATAAATGTGGGAATATGGAAAGCTCTACATTTAATATTGGTATTTATGCACTAAATGCAGCACTTTATATTCCCCAAAATTAAATTCCTTCAGCAAACCCCTCCATTCACCATTCCGTCTAAAGTAAATTGAAGTACATGTACTACCACATGCACAATGTAATGTAGTTCACGTGCACGTGGAAATGCATTAGTCTTAGATTATGTTATCATAAATCATGCACACAGGCCATTGTAAGTAATAAATATGCAGGAGAATCCACCGGATAAATTCCGTCCATTTCAGAGGTAACATGATGGAGAAAATTCAGCCTTTGAGTTCTACCTCATATTTTGAATTTCTGCACAAATTGGTGAATTTTCCGAAAAGATAGAACCCTTAGTGAGACCTCGAGAAAAAGAGTTAAGTGCAGCTGCCTAGTACAGTAGAGGCTTTATTTGCTCTGTTCTACAGGACTCAGCGAGGACTTAATTTTTCCATGTTGATATACGTGGCTTTGCTCTAAAAGGTGCTCCACACATTCCCTTAAGTATAAAACTACCTTCACTTAAGCTGAAATAATCTTCTCTCCGAAATGCTATGGCTGTAACTCTGAAGAATACATTAATTTATTTCAGTGCCTCTCCCTAAAAAGCACCTTGTGTAGTCAGATCTGTATGTCTCATGCTTTCTGGAGTGCACACTACTCAAGTTGCTGCCCATTCCTCCCATGCCAATATAACATGCATTTTTCTCATTCTAAAGTTCACATTTCTTTAGGTGCCTCCAGATTTATAAATGGTACTCAGATTTTCAGACGCTAATTCCTAACAATCGGAGTTACTGATACATGGAGTCCTGGTAACTCTGGTAGTGTGCTAAGGTTTCCACTTATCAATGCCAGGACAATTCCTATGGTATTAAAATGATGCTAACTGTATTGCTCCTAATCGACCACACATTAGGGCAATGTACAGATAAAGTCATACTTGATTAATAGGTGATCTAAATATACTGAGAACTTGTATGATAGGAAAATATCATCACCCTATCAAATCAGCAGCAATTTGTTTTGAAAATATCAAAATGACTGTTCTGTTATTGGCCTAATGGGCACTGCATCCTAGCTTCCAATAAGGGCTAAACGCTTCCTCACTGTTAGTAGGTACTAGCAGAGCCTCCACATTATCCACCACTGACGAAATATTGTTAATAAGGGTTTGTACCCAAAGCTTCTCAGTTACCTGCAGTAACAGAACGAATAACGACTGGTCTCTCGCTGCCGGCGACAAAGCCAAATCCGTAGACCGGATCACGCTCGATTGTCACATGTCGTAGAGCGTCTGAAATCTGTTGACCACATTCCATATCATTGCCGCTCCCCTCCGGCATCACATGACTAGACAAGAAGGTGAAGAATGTGCAAGAAAAAAAGAAAGGAATATCAGGAGGATAACAATAATGTTACAGTAAATACAGGCATTTATATGAAATAAGTAATTTTACATTAAGTACAGGTGAGTAGTTGGTACATGAAATTCGTTTTTAGGTCGAGCCTGGGCAGCACATGCGCTGCTCTGCGAGGCATGCTGTATTAGAGTATGGACTTGAAGCTCCGCCCAATCTCTATTTTTCTTTGGCTTTGTCATTGTCCTTTGTAAATGCTGGCTTCTCATTCATTAATAGGCTTGTCATTCCCTCCTTTGTACCGCCATATCTTCATTTGTAACCTCCCATAAGGACTCGCCCTTTTACTTCTGTTGTTACATGGTATGTCTTATTTAGTCGGTAAGCACTATTTTCTTTAATGAGTTTCTCCTACTGCAGGCACGACATGCTTTCCTGCAACATTCAGCGTGCCATGTGCGCTTTCACTTTCCAAGCAGCCCGGGACAATGGCGGCCGCTTCTTTGAAATGAAATAGGTCTGGCATTTACAAGGGTTTGAGCTATTGACATTGTAAATGACAATGCCTTTTATTTATGTGTTAATTATCAAAACAGATAAATAAAATGGATTGTTATTTACAATGCCAATAGCTTAAACTCTCACAAATGTGAGACCCATTGCATTGCAAATGCTTGTTCTTCAAAGGAATGTGAATTGATTTAAACTTTATTTTATCATTTGCTTTCTCAACAATCAAAGTAGTGGAAGAAAGAGTCCAGACGGAATTCTAATGCCACTAACCATATAAAAAAGATTTTCTTTGATAGCACTGCTTCCAAGTACTCTGTAGTTATTCTAAGACTTGAAGGACAGCACTTATTGCATTCATGGCCTCTAAGTGTCTCGCGCCTTTCAGCTTTTGTCAGAACAAAACCGGAAAAATAATTTCATTGGCTCAGTTTCTAGTACAGATAGGTTCTTAAGGTCAGAAGATATATGGTGCAATCATGCTACTTCACTTCAACCACTGTTTCACGACAATACTTAATAAACATAAGCATGTATGTGTGTACCATTGGGCATATTGCGAGATTGTGGATGATTTTTGTTGCTCCACGTGAACACCAGGAAACATCAAATAAAACATTTTAATGAGAATTTCAACACTTGTCCCAAAATAGGACACTAGAGGCGCAATGACGAGTTCCCCTGGTAATTCCCCATTTCTTAGTCCGGCTCTCACTGACCGTACAGAAGAGGTAAAGCCGGAAGTCAGAATTAACGGTTCCCTATTTTAGTAGTTTGCACATTATTTTTTTTAAGGCTTCTAAACATATAGTGAAATTAAAATTGAACTTTGAGTAGTCCGTCAACAATCTCAAAATAAGGAATAATCTTTGTCCTGAGTCAAGCAGCGTGGGTGATCGTGAACAGCCACAGTAGTCCTATGTATGTTGATGGTTGCCAGTATGTTGTTTTTTTATCCTCTGTAAGTGCTGAAGCAGATACGTCGTTAGCTAGTGAATTGCTTTTGTTTATTGTATTAGCTCGACAGTAAGGTTCCCAGCAATGAAGACTTGGCTTGGACGTGGAGATAAGATCATGAGAGAAGTCGTCTGTACCTTGGAGGCCTGACCCATGATACATTCAAGGACAAGATGATGTGTAATTCTTTGAGCAGTGATGGGAGTCTAGCTGCTCCCAAGTGACACTGTTATTTGATTGGTTCTTTTACTGAGAAACTGATAAGGAGACCCTTCTGGAAACTTTGTGCTGTTTTAAGTGTGTGTTCCTTAGTTTAGTCTAGGAGAGACCTGATCCTAACTTTGTTTAATGGAACCTTCATTTTGTTTCTGATGTTAACACCCTCTTTCTTTCCCCAATTTCCCGTTCCCATTTTCAGTTAGAAACCCCTTTGGCTTTAATACCTTTAACTTAGAATAGGGAATTTGCCTTAGTGAAACACTTAATTTGGATATTTTGCCTTCTCTATATGGTTGTATTTAGCATCTTGTTCTTTATAATTCTTACATTTTAAATTACTCCACCATTTTAATCTGCAACATTTATGATACATTTATGAATCACTACTAACTGATTTGCATTGTGATTTGACTAATTTGTAAATAAAACCCTTAAGGTAGTAACTCGATTCTCTCTGTCGTGTCTGTGGAGCCACATTGGTTTCACTGTATTTGAAAATGCATTCAAATGCTAGCTTGTAATATTCTCAACATGTCGACTAGAGAAGGTCCATAGGCCAGTGAGGGAGTTTTTTTGATGATTACACCCGGCAATTGAGATTCAAGAACCTCCACTTCATCATCATCTCAGGGCACTTAGTACATAGACCGTTGGTGGACTGTCTTATTTTTCCCTCTTTTCAGCATCATAAATGTTTCAATTTAATTCCAATGAAGGAAAAAAAGGATGGCAAAAACAAATTAGGCAATCCTGAAGAGATGGCAACCGACCTCACTTTCAGATGCATGCAGTAATCTCGGGTGTTGGGGGAGCTGAATTCCCTCATTTTAAATTGCTCCCACATTGTGCAGTAATACCACACACCTTAGATTTCCCCCCGTGAACATTCAGCAAGAAAACACCTGTTAAATGTGCATGGGGAAACGAGACAGCAATCAATGTGGGCCAAACATTGGCGCTGAGAGTGTGTTGGTGTTAGCCCTGGCGGTGAAATTTCTGCAAATCCTGTAAAGGTATTCCAGCTCAAACTTTGAGTAAGTCCAGCACCACACATGCCAACCACTGAATCTTCAACACCCTTCCATAGAAAATAATAGAGTCAGGGACTTAAAATAAAATCCCTTAGGAAATAGTAGTCAAATTAATTATTTTATTTCAACTTTTAAAAATATTTATAGAAATTGCAGTGAATGATAAAATATGATATATACCAAAAAATTAACTATTTTATTCTAGGTTTTTTAATATATATTTTTAAATTTAAAAATCGATGTAACTTTAATCTTTTGTAAATTAACGAAAATTAATTCTAGACATAGCTCTTATGTATAAAATATTTTTATTAATACTCAACCCTAACTATTTTTATTGCATTTTTTGAAGTTTAATAAACTGTTTTACATTTCCCTATACTGGCAGCCACTACAGAACAGACAGGAATCTGTACCATTGCCCCCAAGTCCTGATTGTATGTCCCATGAGGACAAGTCTTACAACTGGGTGAACTTGAGGTGCTGAAGACTGGTGCCTGGAACACCAGACAAAACAGGCTGTCTCAGACCTCAGCCCTGAGAGAAATCTGCTTTGTATCCCTTTTTTGCATCGCAAATTTGCGTTAGTAAAGACAAAATAAAAATGCAAGTACCATAAAGCAAAGAAATCAAAGAATGGGATAAACTAGACAGAACACAATAGGGCTTTGAGGCAATCTTTACAATTTGTAACTGTTGGCTCAACAATAGTTTACAATTGACATGGTAGCCCATCTAATTATTGTTTTTTTAATGCTTTCTGGTAGCTTGTGTTCGGCTACATTAAGGCAGAACTAAAACCGCAAGCAATAAATAAGAAATGATGAACTAAACAGTAATGGGTTTATGATCGCATTGTTGCTGCCAGGACTGTATGTATTTTGCCTGAATGAAGAATTACTGCTGACTGTACTGAATTAACGTGTTTTTGTCAGAGAGGTTTGCTATGCTGATGTCTCTGCTGTATCTGTTCTGTACTTGTGAGAGAATGTTGATCTGCTGCAGCCTGTGCTACATATATTCTGTGTAGTAGAGAACAAGTTGTGGTTGACATGTCCCTATATATTATGCTTCTTTATATATAATGTTAACTATTGTCAGAGATGATCTTGTATTCATATTGTCTCATTTGTACAACGGACTAGTTACTACATTTCTCTTTCTCCCTTCTCCTTCCCTGGTGTGTCTTCCTGTTATATTTTGTCTTGGGTTTCTTCTTCTTTTTGTTAGGTATAAGTGATTCTCTCTTTTTTGTTGGTAGGTAAATGCAAAGTTAAAAGCGTAAGTTTGATTGATGGCAGAACCAAATATACTGATCATTTCTGCAATCCAGGGAATAAAACCATACTGTACTGAACTCGTATGTTAGTTTAAATATTTATTAGAATGTGAAAAGGGTCAATACAGACCAGCCGGAACTCGGCAGCCAGACTCCTCCTCAACCTCCCACATAGAATTCACACAACACCACACCTCGGGGAACTACAATGGCTTCCAATACACAAAGGCACTCAATTCAAGCTCCTCACACACACATTCAATGTACTCCACAACCCAGGCCCCCCCACCTGAATAGTCGCATCTCCTCCCACCAACCATCCAGACACCTCCGCTCCGCAGGACCCCTACACGCCAACATCCCACACATACACAGAACCAGATCAGGAGGATGAGCATTCACTTACATTGCTTCTGAAGCATGAAACCACCTCCCTCTCCATATCCGTGCCTTCTCCTCTCTTCAAGAATTCTGCAAGAAGCTGAAGACCTGGATTTTCAATTAACCAACCTAATACAGGTAGGTCTAGGCACACACACACACCTACTCAGCACCCGGACCCCCTCACGGGTGATAGTGCGCTTTACAAATACACATAACAAAACTGTTTCTACAAGAAAGGCATCTGCTTAAAAAGAAGTTGCTTTAGAGCCACTTTAATAGTGAAATTTTCTGGAGTTGTGCATCTAAGGCAAGAAGGGTATTAATTTTGCTGCATAGGAGCTTTGAGAGTTCCACATTAGATATCATGAAAGATGATGCAGTAGGGTTTATGATGGCTAAAACGAAATTTGACAATAATAACCTTTTCTTCTAGTAAATGTTTATCTGCCTAACATGACTCAAGATAAGTTTCACTGCACTTTGTGCAAAAATAGAATCTTTTCAGTATGACAACCTAATTCTAGAGGTAGACTTCAATTCAAGGTCAACATCAGTAGGCCTAAGCAAAATTTAAATTGTGCCAGCATAATTTGAATTATTTTGGGTATTTCACATTATGTTTGTTATGCAAAACTCCTGAAATCATGCCTTTATTCCACTTTGTGTAATTATGTGTCATTTGCTGTAAAAATTTAGAGTGGATGCGTCATTCGCGGTAAACGTTTACTGCGAATGAACGTTAATAACTGAAAGCAAGCAACTGTTTTTCGGGCTGCTTTTGTTTTTGCACTGTTCTTTTAGTGCAAAATGCATTCTTGCATAAGAAATTGACACGTGGACAGATTTCACATTACAATATAGCAGGAAATGATGGGTCTTTATTTTGCATAATTGTTTGCAATTTTCTGTAAATTTGTCAGAATATTGCATAATTATGCAAAAGCAAATTACTAAAATTTCTCAAACTTCTAAACATCACATACAGGTGGAATTACATATAGGAGGAGTTATGAGGGACACCTTATACGGCAACATTGTGGCCTATGTGGAATATTCGTTGACATTTCGGTCTCACAATCTAAAGCCTGGGTAAATCAAACAATCCAAACGAGAAGTTGAGAGGGCAACAAACACCCAATAGCACACGCTACAGCAGTTCAATCTAATCTTTAGTCAGGCTTTAGACTCTGTCTGTAGAAGGTCACTGATTGAACCTTTTCTCATTCCTTAACTAAAAAATCATTTTCCATTTATTTATTGGGATTTAAAGGGTTGGCCATTTTTGTATTATGGCACTTCACCTTAAGAATGGTTTCAAGTACCATTAAATTGTGACAGCAAGCTGTCAATTAATATTCTACATCAACCACAATATCGCAACATAGTCCGTCCCTCATAAGCAATACAAAAACTATTTGATGAACATTCATTGGCTGAGTGGTTACTTCACTGACTGCAGCCACCTATACATTGATTAATTTTAACATGTAATAATTATGTGGGTAAAATCAGTGAGTGAATCTTTTTTGACCATGTGTATCTATATATCAACACCATTATAAATTTAGTATTGGAAAAACTATATCTTAATAAACTCCCCATATGTGATGTTGTTCTATACAGCGTACGCCTCTATATGTTCACATTGTTGCATTGGTGTTTGCTTTGTCAATGTTTATTTAGACAAAACGTTGATTATTCACTTATTTGGCTCTCTAAAATTATTCCTGTCAGGTGTCCTTCTACTCATGATCAGTCTCTGGGTGGGACAATTGGGTTGCCCTATTCTGTGTTGATTTAAAGGTGCAATGGGGCAAGAACAAAAAAATAATTTAACAATCTTAAGGCACTGAAATTGTTTGAATATCGAAGATGTGTGGGCAATCCGAAATCCAAGTGAAAAGGAATATAACTTTTATTGACCTGTGCGTGAACGTCATTCAAGGTTTGGCCGTTTCTTGATCACAAGATTTCAACTTTCTATCTCTAAATATGTAGAAATTGAAAATATGCTAATTGTAAACCATGCTCAGTAATTCTGGAAATTGACCTTTCCCCTCAAATTGTAAAAAAAAATAAAAAATAGAAAAAATAGAAAACTAAATACGTCTCTCTCAAAAAGCCAACAACTGATCAGCACTATCCAGAAAGAAATTAGGGCATTTTGGATTAGCAACATAGACAGTGTAACCAATCTTTAAGTAACAGACTATTTGCATGAAATGATAGTTGTGCATGCAAAGGGAAAAGAGACACATTAACCTTTATTCTGATTTAGAAAGTTCCTTGAATTTCTGGGAGTAAAAGTTTACAACGTGTCAGGATAAAGAAAATCTAAGCAGGTGTTCTAAAGTTAGGTTTGATTTAATTCTTCCTGATGCTGACTATTTAAGGAGAGGTGTAAAACAAAATATTGTGAAAGTTTTAGATAACAGATTGAAAAATAAAAAGAATGCTATATGTTAGAAATGAGGTCTCTGGTTGGCAGTGGTTTGCCCCCTGTCCAAGTAGGGACCCTCACTCTAGTCAGGGTCAGGGAGTCATACAGCTAAGATAACCCCTGCTCACCCCCTTGGTAGCTTGGCACGAGCAGTCAGACTTATCTCAGAGACAATGTGTGACGCATTTGTACATACACACTCAGTAATACAGTGAAAACAATACAAAAGGAGTCAACACCAGTTTAGAAAAATAGCCAATATTTATCTGATTAAAATAAGACCACAACGACAAAAATCCAACTTACATAAGTAAAGATATCACTTTTCAAACGATAAATAAGTTCAGTCCATAGAAATCTATGGATGCGCTTCTCAAATGAAAGACGAAAACAGGCGCTGGGGAGGTGAGGTGCCAGAATAAGAAAGCAATGCATCGATTCCTTACTCCCAGGGAAGGTGATGGGTCAGTTCCTTACTGCCAGGGGAGGTGATGTGTCCGTTCCTTACTGGAAAGGGGAGGTGATGCGTTGATTTCTGGACACGTGCCCTTGGTACCTTACTGCGGGGCAACATCGATGCAGACACAGCGAAGTACGATGCATCGAAAATCCGGACATGCTGTGTCAATGTGGCAGCGGCGAAGAAGGCGCTGCGTCGATTTCACAGCCATGAAGCAGGAGTGCGTTGATTCTCCAACCACAAAAGAGGGGCTGTGTTGGAGTCGGAGCGGGTGCTGCGAACATCGGTGACGTGGAGCTCAGGGCTCATGGTGCGGTGATTTTTCAGTCGCACAGCAGGTGCTGCATCATTTATTCAGCTGCACAGCAGTGATGCGTCAATTTTTCAGCCACACTTGCAGTGCTGCATCAAGTAAACAGGCGCTGAGGGTAGATATGTGGCTTTTCTCACCATTCTGCACTTCTAAGGGCCCAGGAACTGGATTTGGCACCATTTGGCAAGTCAGGCCTCTCAGCAGAAGAGCCCAGGCACTGGTAGGTGGTGTTTTTGATGGCGCTGAGACTTCTTAACAGGAGGCCACAGCACCGAGACCACCCTCATAGCCGCTGCTGACGCCATCTGCACCCTCTACGATCAAGGCCACACTGCAGCCCTCATACGACTAGAACTCTCACCAGTCTTCCACACCATCTCCCACCACACACTAGCCACCAGACTCCACGACGCCGGCATCCAGGGAACTGCCTTAGACTGGAGTCATTCTATTCTCTCTGGTAGAACACAAAGAATAAGACTCCCGCCCTTCCTCTCCGAACCCACAGAGATCAGATGCGGAGTACCCCAAGGATCCTCCCTCAACCCCACGCTCTTCAACATCTACATGGCCCCCCTTGTAACCATCGTCAGAAAACATGGACTCAGCATAGTATCCTAAGCCGACGACACCCAGCTCATCCTCTCCCTCACCAAGGAACCTGACATCACCAGGCAAGTTTCCAGGAAGGAATGAAGGGCGTCGCATCCTGGATGAGCAGCAGCTGCTTGAAGCTCTACTCGGAGAAAATGGAAGTCCTCATCCTCAGATCCACCCCCTCCGCATGGGATGACACCTGGTGGCCCCCCGCCCTCGGGAACCCACCCACCCCCTTGGAGCACACCCGCAACCTCGGCATCATACTTGACTCCTCACTCACCAGGAACCGCCAGATCAATGCCATGTCCTCCACATGCTCCAACACCCTCTGCATGCTCCACAATACCTTCAAATGGATCTCCCTGACTCTAGGAAGACCGTCACCCACGCACTCATCACCAGCAGGCTGGACTACAGAAACGCTCTCTACGCCGGAATCAACAAAACACTCCTTCACTAACTCCAGACCGTCCAGAACGCCGCAGCCAGACTCGTCCTCAGCATCCCACGACATGACCACATCACCCAGCACCTCTGTGACCTCCACTGGCTCCCCGTCAAAAAAAGAGTAATTTTCAAACTGCTCATAAACGCCTACAAAGTCCTCCATAACACCAGATCCCAATACCTCAATGAAAGAATCTCCTTCCACGCCCGCAAGACAAACCTCCGCTCTGCCGACCTAGCCCTTGCCGAGGTCCCCCGCATACACAGAGCCAGAACAGGGGACAGATCCTTCTCCTACATCGCAGCCAAGACCTTGAACAAACCCACCCTCAGCATTTGATGAAGCCCTACACTGCAAATCTTCAGAAAGGACCTCAAGACCTGGCTTTTTGGATGACCTCGGAGCTGCCCAAACCCCCCCAGCGCCTTGAGACCCTCACGAGTGAGTAGTGCACTCTATACATCCCCCGATTGATTGAAGCATGCACAAGCCCTTGGAGAACCTTGGAAGCAGGATGTTGAAAGCAAAGTCCAGTCCTTTCACTCCCAGGACAGAAGCAGCAAGCAGCAGGCCAGCACAACAAAGAAGCATGGAGAGTTCAGTTCCTCCTACAGCATCCAGCTCTTTTTCCTGGCAGAATGTCCTTTATTCCAGAAGTGTTCTGATTTGAGAGTGTCAGAGGTCCAATACTTATATACCTTTCTGCCTTTGAAGTAGGCAAACTTCAAAGGAAAGTCTTTGTAGTGCACACGTCCCTGCCTTTCCCTGACCTGGGTTCAGGAGGGTGGAGACAGGTTTGTGTGACGACAGGCACAGCCCTTTTCAGGTGTCAGTGACAACCCCTCCCACCACTCTAGCTCAGGAAGGCCCATCAGCCGAGGGATGGCCCATCAGGATATGCAAGGCACACCTCAGCTCCCTTTGTGTGACTTTCTAGAGTGAATGCACAAGAGCCCAACTGTCATCCTAACCCAGATGTGAATTCTACAGACAGGCAGAGGCACAGAATGTTTAAGCAAGAAAATGCCCACATTCTAAAAGTGGCATTTTCAAACATGCAATTTAAAAACCAACTTCATCAAAAGATGTACTTTTAAATTGTGAGTTCAGAGAACCTAAACTCCAAATCTCTATCAGCTCCCAATGGGAAATTTCACTTAAAAGATATTTCAAGGCAATCCTTGTGTTACCCGACGAGAGAGATAGTCCTTGCAATAATGAAAAACTAAATTAGCAGTATTTCACTATTAGGACATTTAAAACACACCAGTATATGTCCTACCTTTTGAATGCACTGCACCCTGCCCATGGGACTGCCATTGGTATACTGTAGGGGTGACTTTCATTTAATAAATGGGAAGATTTGGGCCTGGCAAGTGGGTGCACTTGCAAGGCCGAAATGGCAGTTTCAAACTACACACACATACACTGCAGTGGCAGATCTGAGACATGTTTGCAGGGCTACTCATGTGGGTGCAAAATCACCGCTTTTCAGACCCTGGGCACACCTGGTGCACTTCACTAGGGACTTATTAGTAAATCAAATAGGCATATCATGGATAAACCAATCACCAAAGTATTTGACAAAGGGAGCACTTGCACTTTAGCACTGGTCAGCAGTGGTAAAGTTTTCAGAGTCCTAAAGCCAACAAAAACAGGTCAGAAAAAATAGGAGAAAGAAGGCAAAATGTTTGGGGATAAATCTGAAAAAAGGGCCATGTCCAACACTGTATAATTGTGTTAATTACTAATACTTTCAGACAAAAGTGATCATGATAATTATATTAACACTACATTTGTCGAGTACTATAGCAAAACGATGAGATTGATGCTTTTCTAGCAAAAAGCTAATCTTCAGAGTTTAACTAAAAAAAATTGAAAAAATAATATTACCAGAAATAAAAATTAGAGAAGTTCAGATGGCAGTAAAACTACTTAAAACCAACCGGGTAACTGTCACTGTTAGAAATGGGGGTCTCTAGTTGGCAGAGGTAGGTACCTTTGACCAAGTAGGGGCCCTTGCTTCTAGTCAGGGTAAGGGGGCTACACTCCTACAATAACCCCTGCTCACCCCCTTGGTAGCTTGGCACGAGCAGATAGGCTTATCTCAGAGGCAGTGTGTAAAGCATTTGTGAACACATACAGTAATACAGTGAAAACACTACAAATGGACACCACACCAGTTTAGAAAAATAAGTAATCTTTATCTAGATTTACCACAAGACTAAACGACAAAAATCCACAATACAGTAAAAAAATATGACTTTGAAATGGTAGAAATAGCTTAATTTAATGTAGATGGTAAATGCAACACTTTACTCTCAAAGTACCTTGGATGCGTAACGCAATATAAACAAAAGGGTCGCAGGGAAGGCGATGCGTAAGTACCTCACTTCGGGGAAGGCGGCGCACTTGTTCCTTACTGCAGCGCAGGGGAGGCGATGCGTCTGTTCCTTACCGGAGAGGAGCGAAGCGTCTGTTTTTTATGGCGTCCCGGCAAACTTCTCCGGTGATGCGACGCGCTTCTTCGATGATGCGACGGCAGACAGCTGCGGTGGCGGCACGCTTCTTTGGCGATGTGACGGCAACAGCTGCAGCGGCGACACGCTTCTTCCTCGTTGCGTCGCGCTTCCAGCTCCAAGCGACACGCAGTCTCTAGAGGGACCAAAACAACAGCAGGCACCTCTCTGCAGGTAGAATTCCCAGCAAGGAAATTCAGGGGGAGCTGGGGGTGAAGTCTTTGTGTCCCTGAGACTTCATAACAGGAGGCAAGCTCTTCTTCAAGCCCTTGGAGATCTTCCACAAGATGATTAAAGTACACACATAGTTCCTTTTCTCCTTTCCTTGGCAATAAGTAACCACTGCAGGTCAACCTCAAACAGTCACCAGCGCAGGGGCAGTCTCCTCCTTCAGCTTCCTTGGTTTCTCTCCTTGGCAAAGGTTCGTCTTGATTCCCAGAAGTGATCTAAAGTTCTGGGGCCTGGGCCCCAATATTTATACTCCAAAATCCTTTGTTCTCTGAAGGCAGAGAGTGTCTGTACCCAGCCCAAACCAGTTCTGTCCTCCCTGGTGCAGCTTCCTGGCAGGAGGTGGAGACAGCATTGTTGAAAGCAGACCTGGCCCAGGTAGCTGAAAAGAAATCTCCTCCCCCTACTCTTGATTCTATTTAGGCCCAGGTAAGTGAAAGGAAATCTCCTCCCCCTACTCTCTATTCAACCCAGGTCCTATTCAGCCCAGCCCTGACTCATCAGACTGCTGGAGCCAAAGCCCTCTCCAGCCCCCTGTCACTCACAAACCAGACATGTAATACACAAACCTAGCAGAGGCATACTGGATGGTTAGGCAAGAAAATAGCTACTTTCTAAAAGTGGTATTTTCAAACACAGAATGTAAAAATCGCCCACACTAAAAGATGTATTTTAACATTCTGAGTTCAGGCATACTAAACTTTATTTTTCTATGTTGTTCCTAGGGTCAGTTATGCTTATAAGATGTTATAATCAAACTGCCCATTCTGGCCTATGGGAACAAATAGCCTTGCAATAGTGAAAAACGAAATTGGCAGTATTTCACTATCAGGACATGCCACACACACCAGGGCATGTCCTACCTTTCACATACAATGCACCCTGCCCATAGGGTTACCTTGGGCCTACCATAGGGGTGACTAACAAGCAGAAAAGGGAAGGTTTTAGAGACTGGCAAGTGGGTGCACTTGCCAAGTCGACATGGCAGTCCCAGACTGCACACAGGCTCTGCAATGGCAGGCCTGAGCCATATTTTACAAGCTGCTTCTGTGTGTGGCACAATCAGTGCTGCAAGCCCACCAACAGCATTTGATTTACAGGCCCTGGGCATTCATGGTGCACTGTACTAGGGTCTGACAAGTAAATCAAATAAGCCAATTCTGGAGTCACTAATCCATCACAACAATTTACAATAGGGAGCACTTGCACTTTGGCACTGACCAGCAGTGGCAAAGTGCCCAAAGCATCTAGACCAGCAAAAATATAGGAGGCAACAGCGAAAAAATGGAAGGGAGACCCACTCCAATGGTGCCAGGTCTAACACGTGTCCCCTCCAGCTGAAATGTGGGGAGAACTACCCACCCCCTTGGGAGTTCTCGTCACTAAGGCGGAAAAATCTGGACAGACCATCAGCGTTGGCGTGTTCTGTACCAGGGCGGTGTTCCACCGTGAAGTCCATCCCCTGTAGGGAAATGGACCACCTCAACAGCTTTGAATTGTCACCCTTCATCTGCATCAGCCATCTGAGGGGCCTGTGGTCGGTCTGAACCCGGTAGTGAGTCCCAAACAAGTATGATCTCAACTTCTTCAGTGCCCAGACCACAGCAAATGCCTCACGCTCAATTGCACTCCACCTCTGTTCCCGTGGAAGTAACCTCCTACTAATGAAGGCTACAGGTTGGTCTAGGCCCTCCTCATTCATCTGTAAAAGTACAGCCCCCACACCATGCTCTGAAGCATCTGTCTGCACAATGAATTCCTTTAAGAAGTTGGGCGCCCTAAGCACGGGTGCCGTGCACATGGCAGTCCTCAGGGCATCAAAAGCTTTCTGACAGGTGTCACTCCAGTTCACTTTCTTGGGCTGCTTCCTGGAAGTCAGCTCTGTCAAGGGGGCAACAATGCTGCCATACCCCTTAACAAACCTCCTGTAGTACCCTGTGAGTCCTAAAAAGGCTCTCACCTCTGTCTGGGTCTTGGGAGGCTCCCAAGCCAGGATGGTATCAATCTTGGGCTGTAGAGGCGCCACCTGGCCGCTCCCAACCTGGTGTCCCAAGTACACCACGGAACCCTGCCCGATCTGGCACTTACTTTCCTTGATCGTGAGGCCTGCTCTCCGAAGTGCCATCAACACTTCCCAGAGGTGGCGCAGATGTTCTTCCCAACTGGCGCTGAACACTGCGATGTCATCCAGGTAGCCGGCGCTGAAATCTTCCAGTCCAGCCAACACCTGGTTGACCAACCTCTGAAAGGTGGCAGGGGTATTCTTCATCCCAAAGGGAATAACCCGGAATTGGTAGTGCCCATCTGGTGTGGAGAATGCGGACCTCTCTTTTGCCCCATCAGTTAAGTCGATCTGCCAGTACCCAGACGTTAAGTCAAATGTACTGAGGTACAGGGCAGCCCCTAACCGATCAATGAGCTCATCAGCTCGGGGGATGGGGTGCGCATCAGTCCTGGTGACTGAATTGAGTCCTCGGTAGTCCACACAGAACCAGAGTTCAGGTGTGGCACCAGGCGCGGCAGCCTTTGGGACCAAGACCACTGGGCTGGCCCAAGGGCTGTTAGAGGACTCAATCACCCCTAAAGCAAACATCTTGGAGACCTCCTCCTTGATGCAAGCTCTCACCCTGTCAGTCACCCGGTAAGTTTTGTGCTTTACAGGAGGACTGTCCCCAGTGTCCACATCATGGACGCACCACTCAGTGACACCGGGAGTCAGGGAGAACAGATCAGGAAACTGTCCCAACAGTTGGCGACAGTCATCCTGCTGCTCAGGGGTCAGGGCGGAAGAGAGGTTTACACCGTCCACTGACCCATCTTGCTCTTTTGCAGATAGGAGGTCAGGAAGAGGCTCAGTCTCCTCCTCCATTCCATCATCTGTTGCTAGGAGCATGCCCACTTCGGACCTCTCCAAGTGGGGCTTCAGGCGGTTTACATGCAGGATCCACAAAGGGTTCCTAGGAGACCGCAAGTCCACCAAGTAGGTGACATCACTCTTGCGCTCCACCATCTCAAATGGTCCGGTCCACTTATCCTGGAGCGCACAAGGCTCCACGGGGGCCATGACCCACACTTTCTGTCCAGGCTGAAACTTGATCAGAGTGGCATTCTGATCATACCACCGTTTCATCTCCTCCTGGCTGGCTTCCAGATTCGCCTGAGCGAGTTGTCTGAAACGCCGAGTTTGGTTTCTGAAGGCCAGCATGTAGCTATATACATCCTGGGGAGGTTTACTGGGAGCTTTCTCCCAGCCTTCCTTTACCAAACTCAGAGGTCCTCTTACAGGGTGACCATACAGCAGCTCAAAGGGACTGAACCCTAAGGACTTCTGTGGCACCTCTCTGTAAGCAAACAGAAGGCATGGCAAGAGGACATCCCACTTATGCCTCATAGGTTCCTCAAGACCCATAATCATGCCCTTTAGGGTCCAGTTGAATCTCTCAACCAGCCAATTACCTTGGGGTGGTAAGGAGTGGTGAACTTGTAGGTTACACCGCACTCCTGCCACAGGGACTTCATATACTTAGATATGAAGTTGGTACCACGGTCTGACACCACCACTCTGGGGAACCCCACACGGGAGAAAATCCCCATCAATGCACGTCCCACCACGGGGGCCGTCACAGTCCTGAGAGGGATGGCTTCTGGGTGGCATGGTCCACCAAGACCAGGATGAACCTGTTGCCCATGGCTGTCTTGGGATCCAGAGGCCCCACAATGTCAATGCCCACCCTTTCAAAGCGGGTGCTGACCACAGGGAACGGTTGAAGAGGAGCTTAGTGCTTCCTCCCACTCTTACCACTTGCCTGGCAAGTCTGACAGGTCCTGCAATGAGTATCTGAACTCTTGCGCATTTGGGGCCAATAAAAGTGGGTGACAAGCTGTTCAAAGGTCTTGTCTTGCCCCAAATGTCCTGCTAAAGGCACATCATGAGCCAGACCCAGTAGGAAGGCTCTGAAGCGCTGGGGTACTACCAGCACACGGGCTGACCCAGGCTCAGCAACCTTAGGCTCGCTATACAGGAGACCATTCTCCAAGTAGATCCAATGTGATCCAGACTGATCACCTGCTGCCTGGTTTGTGGCCTGTTGCCGCAAACCCACAAGAGAAGGGCACTTCTTCTGCTCCTCACAGAACTCTTCCCTGGAGGGTCCTCCTTCCTGCTGCCAATGGGTCAGTTCAGGCAGGTCCCCCAGTTCAGCTACTTGTTCCCCTGTAGGCTCCAGGGCATCCCCCTCAAGGTCTGCCTCCTCCTGGACCGTGGGAACTTCGGGGGCTGGTTTCCCATGCCCCCTGCCTCTTCTCTTTAAGGCAGGCACCTGGGCCACTCTTTCAGGCTCCAGGTCCTCGAATACCCTTACTGGCTGCCATGGACCGAGTAGTCACACACGCCCACTCAGGCAGACCCAACATCTCCAAATGAGACCTTCTCTCCACCTTAGCCCAAGGGGAGCTTTCCAAATCATTGCCTAGCAGACAGTCAACAGGCATGGCTGGCCTCACAGCTACTTGAAAGGTACCTGAGACCCCCCCCACTCAAAGGGAACCTGGGCCACCTTACAGTGGCTCTCTGAGTTGTCAGCGGCAACTACAGGGTAAAATGCATGGGGGATCACTTGCTCTTCAGACACCAGCCTGCAACTGACAGCTGTCACACTGGTTCCGGTGTCTCCCAGAGCCTCCACCCTATGGCCATTGATGGTCACCCACTGCCTGTATTTCTTAGTGTTATCAGGCAGCTGGGTCCTAGGGACCATCTCACTGTCTCCTAAAGAGACCAGGGACATCTCTGCGGGACCCCACCCACCTTGGGCACCCAACTCCTCCCCCAGGGCTACACTAGCCATCTGCCAGGGCGGTGCACCAGTGGGTGCTGCATTCGCTTTCATGGGACACTTAGGATCCCAGAAGCAGTGGCCCACCTGACCACAAGTATAACATTTCCTGGGCCCCTTTTGAACAGGCTTATCTGTCGGGCCCCAAAATTTTCTCAGGGGGAGGCTGGGAACCCTTCCCTTGGTTCCCTTGGGGATTACTTTGGGGCCCTTTCTGGAACTCCCTCTGTTTACCCTTGTCCCCCCCACTCTTCTGCTGGGGACCCTGCCCACCTTTGGCGAAGTCTCCCACATGACCCTTGTGGACCCGGGTACTAACCCAGTGGTCCGCCTCCTCAGCAAGCTTCCTAGGGGTAGTCAGCTTACTATCAATCAGGTGCTGGCGTAGCTCTGGAAAACAATTACTGGACAAGTGCTCCCATGCAATCAAATCATAGAGCTCTTCAAAATCATTCACTTTGCTACTCTTCACCCAACCATCCAATGCTCTGCAAAAAAAAGACACATATTCCACCCAAGTACTTGACTCCAGTTTCTTACAATTTCTAAACCTTTGTCTATAAAGCTCTGGGGTCAACCCATACCTGGTCAATAAGGCTTCCTTTATGCGGGCATAGGAATTCTGGTCCTCAGAGGGCAAGTCTAACAAGGTATCCCGCCCCTCACTGAGAAAGTGCCCCCACAACCCCGCACCCCAATCCTTCTCAGGGACCCGGTGGGAGGACATGGCCACTTTGTAGGCCTTAAACCATTGACCAATATCTTCATGCTTGTGGAACTCCTTAATTACATCTTTGGGG
Organism: Calotriton arnoldi; assembly: GCA_963921515.1. Classification (NCBI taxonomy): domain Eukaryota; kingdom Metazoa; phylum Chordata; class Amphibia; order Caudata; family Salamandridae; genus Calotriton; species Calotriton arnoldi. The sequence continues at coordinate 363,370 of CAWUFW010002647.1, forward strand.
ATATATACTCTTGTTTCTTCAGGCACTGATGGTGCGTTGCCACCAGAGGGAGTAATCTCTAAGCTCTTCGCTTTCAGCTCCAACTCCCTCAACATTCTTTCATGCTCTAAATGCATTCTCTTTTCTTCCAATGCTAACTTCTTATTTTCTAATTCCATCTGACCACCCATTTTGAGCTTGGCTAGCTCCAGTTGATGCATTCTATCCCTCTCCCTGTCCTCCAGCTCTCCTGGGGACAGGCCCTTTGAAGAAACACTGCTGCCTGCCCTGGAAGGTACTTTCTCCCCGGTCCGGCCCAATGGCCCCTCTAGCTGCCCATCTGTATTCTCTGCCTCCTCCCTAGGCTCTTCAGGATGCTCAGGAGTATTTCTAGATTCCAACCAGGCCCTCAGCGCCTTTTGGAACTCCTCCTTCTTGGTGAGGCCTTTCATAGAGATTTTACACTTTCTACAGATGGTCTTAAGCTGTGGCACAGTGTAGGTATCAACCCTCTCTTCTTCAAATTGTAGATCCATAGATGCGTTGGATGCTGTTTTGCTCATGGTAACAAGAATTGGCAGTTCTTAGCAAAAAATAGAAGTCCCAAGGAAAATATTCTCCCAAAATGTATGTGGTTGCGTAATGGTCTGCACTCACTAGTAGTGTACACCAATCACTGTATATGAGTCACAAATGCAAGTCCAGAATCCCCACCGCTGAACACCAATGTTAGAAATGGGGGTCTCTAGTTGTCAGAGGTAGGTACCTTTGACCAAGTAGGGGCCTTTGCTTCTAGTTAGGGTAAGGGGGGCTACACTCCTACAATAACCCCTGCTCACCCCCTTGGTAGCTTGGCACGAGCAGATAGGCTTATCTCAGAGGAAGTGTGTAAAGCATTTGTGAACACATACATTAATACAGTGAAAACACTACAAATGGACACCACACCAGTTTAGAAAAATAAGTAATCTTTATCTAGATTTACCACAAGACCAAACGACAAAAATCCACAATACAGTAAAAAAAATATGACTTTCAAATGGTAGAAATAGCTTAATTCAATGTAGATGGTAAATGCAACACCTTACTCTCAAAGTACCTTGGATGCGTAACGCAATATAAACAAAAGGGTCGCAGGGAAGGCGATGCGTCAGTTCCTCACTTCGGGGGAGGCAGCGTACCTGTTCCTTACTGCAGCGCAGGGGAGGCGATGCGTCTGTTCCTTACCGGAGAGGAGCGAAGCGTCTGTTTCTTACTGCGTCCCAGTTACGATGCGACAAGATGGCGCCTCGATGCGATGCGACAATCCGGTGCGATGCGACAAAATGGCGTCTTTGTTGCGATGCGACAACTTGGATGCGATGCGTGCACGCCCGATGGCCGTGCGGCGAAATCGGTGGTTTCTTGAGCCGCAACAGGCCCTGCGACGCGCTTCTCCGGTGATGCAACGGCAACCTCTGCGGTGGCGGCACACTTCTCCGGTGATGCGACGCGCTTCAGTGGTGCGACGGCAGACAGCTGCAGCGGCGGTACGCTTCTTCGGCGATGCAATGGCAACAGCTGCGGTGGCGACACGCTTCTTCCTCGTTGCGTCGCGCTTCCAGCTCCCAGCGACACGCAGTCTCTAGAGGGCCCAAAACAACAGCAGGCACCTCTCTACAGGTAGAATTCCCAGCAAGGAAATTCAGGGGGAGCTGGGGGTGAAGTCTTAATGTCCCTGAGACTTCAGAACAGGAGGCAAGATCTTCTTCAAGCCCTTGGAGATCTTCCTCAAGATGATTAAAGTACACACAACGTTCCTTTTCTCCTTTCCTTGGCAATAAGTAACCACTGCAGGCCAACCCCAAACAGTCACCAGCGCAGGGGCAGTCTCCTCCTTCAGCTTCCTTGGTTTCTCTCCTTGGCAAAGGTTCGTCTTGATTCCAAGAAGTGATCTAAAGTTCTGGGGTCTGGGCCCCAATATTTATACTCCAAAATCCTTTGTTCTCTGAAGGCAGAGAGTGTCTGTACCCAGCCCAAACCAGTTCTGTCCTCCCTGGTGCAGCTTCCTGGCAGGAGGTGGAGACAGCATTGTTGAAAGCAGACCTGGCCCAGGTAGCTGAAAAGAAATCCCCTCCCCCTCTCTATTCTATGTAGGCTCAGGCAAGTGAAAGGAAATCTCCTCCCCCTACTCTCTATTCAACCCAGGTCCTATTCAGCCCAGTCCTGACTCATCAGACTGCTGGAGCCAAAGCCCTTTCCAGCCCCCTGTCACTCACAAACCAGACATGTAATACACAAACCTAGCAGAGGCATACTGGATGGTTAGGCAAGAAAATACCTACTTTCTAAAAGTGGTATTTTCAAACACAGAATGTAAAAATCACCCACACTAAAAGATGCATTTTAACATTCTGTGTTCAGGCATACTAAACTTTATTTTTCTATCTTGTTCCTAGGGTCAGTTATGCTTATAAGATGTTATAATCAAACTGCCCATTCTGGCCTATGGGAACAGATAGCCTTGCAATAGTGAAAAACACAATTGGCAGTATTTCACTATCATGACATGCCACACACACCAGGGCATGTCCTACCTTTCACATACAATGCACCCTGCCCATTGGGTTACCTTGGGCCTACCTTAGGAGTGACTAACATGCAGAAAAGGGAAGGTTTTAGGGACTGGCAAGTGGGTGCACTTGCCAAGTCGACATGGCAGTCCCAGACCGCACACAGGCTCTGCAATGGCAGGCCTGAGCCATATTTTACAAGCTGCTTCTGTGGGTGGCACAATCAGTGCTGCAAGCCCACCAGCAGCTTTTGATTTACAGGCACTGGGCACTCATGGTGCACTGTACTAGGGTCTGACAAGTAAATCAAATAAGCCAATGTTGGAGTCACTAATCCATCACAACAATTTACAAAAGGGAGCACTTGCACTTTGGCACTGAACAGCAGTGGCAAAGTGCCCAAAGCATCTAGACCAGCAAAAACATAGGAGGCAACAGCAAAAAAATGGAAGGGAGACCCACGCCAATAGTGCCAGGTCTAACAGTCACCAATTCTTGCAAATGGTGATAACAAAATGCTACTAAAAAGATGTAAACTGAACATCACAAAATCAGCCCTTATATTACACCCACACCTAGAGCTTACCAAGAGCAACAAGCCTTGAGAGTATGAAAATGCACTCATTTCACAGTTGGGTACCGTGTTGCAGGATCCAGTGCTCAGCACATGGTTGAGCAATCTCACGGACTAGGCTGCCCCGGCATTTCTTCAGTCATCTAGAGATGCAGAGATCTGCATAAGATGAATGATGTAAAACGTGTCCTTTTTCCTAGCATGCTTAGTTGATGCCATATGTTAAACGAAAGAGACATAGTCATGCCTTAGGAATTGCCCTTTCAAAGATGGTGGTTGGTCCAGAGATTTCAGCATGAAGTTCCCAATCAAAAATAAAACTGAGGGGGATATGTACAAGGAAGTGGCGGAGCACGGCATTAGCCTCCTTGGCTTAACGCCGCGCTCCGCCACTTCTGAAACGCGAGGCTGCACCATATTTACAAGAATGTGGTGCAGCCTTGCGTTTCCCCCTGTAATGGCGCCATGTTTAGCAACCTAGAGCCAACGAGGCACCCTTGCACCGTAGTGCAAGGGTGCCTGCGTGCAGGGGAGTATTGTTTATGTGTAGGAAGGTGTCACTTCCTATACATAAACAATCCTAAAATGCCATTCTGTCACTTTCATGTGTGCTGCTTCATGCAGCACATATGAAAGTGACAAAATGGCATTTTTTTAAAATATTGTTTATGTACAGGAAGGAAAACCTTCCTCTACAAAAAATAAACCATGGCATTTTGCTTTTTCCATGTGTACTGCACAAGGCAGCACACATGGAAAAAGCAAAAACAAGGAGAAATAATGCATTTCTCCTTGTTTTGCCAACTTAAGACCAGGATTTACCTGGTCTTAATTTTGGCGCTGCCTCCTATGTACGCCACCCTTGTACATAGGGGGCTGCGTCAAAATGAATGGGTGTTGCGGTGGAACGCCCACCGCAAGACCCATTGCCCTCCCCTTTCACGCTAACCATAGCGTGAAAGGGGGCCTTATGTGCAAGGCAGCGTTAAGCCACATTAAGTGGCTTAACGCTGCCTTGTACATAATGCGCAGCCCTTATCGCCACCACAATGTCGGTAAAAGTGGCGTTGTGCTGGCGATAGCGGCTTGTACATATGCACCTGAGTTTTTTCTGTGATATTGGTTCCATTATGAAACATATATAAAGGGTTAACCATCAAAGGATTAGTCACAATTTATTTTTTCCCCCATTTTTAATTGCATTCCTCATTAATTTTCTTTTACTTTTGTCCCAGATTTTGGGTCTTTGCAGATTGGATTTCCCTTTGGATCTTCTTATTGATGTCCTTGCTTGGCTTTGTCCTTTTTCTGATGGTGGGGAGAGTTTGGTACCTTGGTTATCTACTTCTGCACAAGTTTCATCGTCAATTATGAACAATATATTTGCCAAGGAGGTCTTTTACCCTTTTCTTAACTTGGACCTTATTAAGGAGACAGTTCCCACCTTTCATGTGTACTATTAAGGGCACGGTGGCGCCATTGCTTTTGGAAGGAATCACACTTCTTTCAGGTAATCAGAAAGGAAACTAGACAGACCTTCAGAGCATCCAGTATGTGACACCTTATAATATTAATGCTAAACCTTGCAAAATTCTGACCTGATGTTCCAATAATTGACTGATCTCTCTATGTGCTGTAGATGTAGCCTCTTACAACATTTAAACGTTAAGATTGGAAAACATTGCATCAAAACTAGTGCATGACAGTCAGACTGGTTTTATTAAAGGATGGTTTAAACATACAAACACACTAAGCCTACTTGACTTTTTGTATAATAACTCAGAAGTCACACTAAGGCTGGATGGCACAAGGTAAGACGGTCCTTTTTATACCCAACTCTTAGCTACTTTGGCTATCCTGTAGAATTTTTATGTTTTCATACTAACCTGTATAAAGGGGCTAAAGCACAGATTCAAACCAATTGAAATATAACTAAACAATTAATTTAGATAAAATGAATTCTTCAGGGCTGTCCATTATCACCAATTCTCTTTGTTCTCATTTTAGAACTCCTACTTATACATCTGAGAAACAATCCTGTTCCCATTTGGATATCTCCCAATTCTTCTAATCTAAAAACTTTAGTTTATGCTTATGATGTGTTGCTTCTTCTCTCAAACCCTACTTACTTGGTAGTAAAAACTGTAAACATAATTGAAATGCAAAGTCAGTACTGAGGTTACAAACCCAATATGATTAAAATGGATGTGCTCCTAATCTCCAAATCTTCCCTCAAGGGGCCTATTAAATGCTTAGCCATTAAAAATGATCTCCTAATGGTACCAAGTATCTGTGTTTACAGATTATGGCAGATCCTTTGAAGATTGTAGATTGTAATCTTCAGGACATTTTTTTTAAAGTATGGACAACCTCTGATATATGGGCACATTTTTATCATTATGGCGAAAGATAAATGCTTCTAAAATGAATGTCTTGCTCAAGTTCTTATACCATTCTAGTTGTATAATGCATTTAATTAAGAAAAACATTTAAAGCTTACAAGCAAATATATTACTTGGAGGGCTCCTAAGGGCTTAAGGAAAGAAACCTACAATTTCTAGGGAAATGAAAAAAAGGGATCAGAAAAGGGGTGGTTTATGATTCCCAGTTTTATATATAATTCCAACTTTCTTTAACTTAGGGACAGTTGTTTGAATAGATGTCTAACTGTCAAGGACTGGAAGCATAGGTGGGCTGAAGTTTCCCCTTCTGGATTGCCCAAAGATAAGGTGACTCTTCCCTGTAGCCACAGTGCCACTCTGCACTGAATTATGCTGTACAAATCACAAAATTTTGATTTTGCTCTTTGCAGTGTCTTGTGACACAAGGGACACTAGGTTGAGGGCCAGAAAGTGATGTCCCAAAGAAAAAGAAAGTGTGCTTCAGATGCAGATTTTCTTTTCCCCATGAAGGTTAAAGTCCCGTCATTGGACAAATATGCAAGGGTTGTGGGAAAGAGAACCATTTTGTGATGGTTTGCAAAACTAAGGAAAAACGAAGTGCGTCACGTCAAGAAAAGAAAATGGACGTCCGAGTGTTCCAGAAGCGACGTTCTACTCATGCCCACAAGGCCAAGTGGCCACATCAATTGGAAACTAAAATGGAAATTAAATGAAGTCGATCGCACCTAGGATCTTCATTCAAACGTTTTTCAATGTCATTGTCAAGCAACAGTGAAGAACAGGGATGTGCACATGTTGAATCGGCTGCATGCAACAAAGAATACAAGTAAAAGAAAGATCAACAAGTGAAGTCATGAAATTCATTAGACACTGTCCTAAAATCACACTAAAGGTGAATGGTTGTTCCATACTTTTTATCATAGACAGTGGTATGTCGTTAAACATCATGCCTGAGGAGAAGTATAACAACTGTCTCCAGTGCACCGTCTCACACTGTTGAAGACTAAAGTGCGTACATGGGCTGCATCAATGCCATTAAAAACTCAAGGTTCATTTGTAGCAACTATGAAGCATAAAAAGACGAAAGTACAAGCACCTATTCATGTACTTCAAGGTACGTCGGCAAGTGCTTGTTTACTCAGTTTCAGTACTGCTGCTGAAATAGGACTGATATCTGTAAACAACAACATAAATGCTCATCTTGAAATAGTGAGTCAGTTACCATCGTTGTTTCATGGATTAGGAAAACTTAAGACAATGAAAGTGCAACTGCATATTAATGAGAACATTTGTCCTGTTGCTCAGCGACATCATCGTATTGCTTTTCATTTACAGAAAGCTATTTAAAAAGAGCTTGAGACATTACTAAAGCATTATATCATTGAACGATCTACTGGTCCAACACCATGGGTTTCGCCCATAGTTGTAGTGCCTAAAAAGGACAGTGAAGGAGCTGTATGCATCTGTGTTAATATGGGTCAAGCTAACAAGGCAATTGAAAGAGAACGACATTCTGGTCCACACATTGCCAATATGATCACACAGCTGAATGGCGCCAAAGTCTTCTCTCGCCTTGATCTGAACAAAGGATCTCATCAATAGGAACTAGAAGAAAATTGCAGGTACATTACTACCTTTTCTAACATATTGGTTTGGTCAGATATGTCAAGTTTCGGTGTGCCATCAGCTGCAGAACTTTTTCAAGATGTAATTTGCCACATAATACAGCCTGTCATGCATGCTTTCAATTACAGTGATGACATATTGGTATTTTGGGGCCACACGAAAGGAACATGATAAAGCTCTTACACAAGTGTGACATTTACTTGCTGATACAGGTTTCACTTTGAATACAGAGACATGTGAGTTCCACAAAACATAATTCAAATTCTTCTGCCATATTTTCTCTGATGGGGGAATGACTCCAGATCCAGCTAATGTACATGCTTTGTCAGCCACCTGTCTCCCATAAGATGTTACCATGTTACGCTTTTTTCTTGGTATGGCCAGCTACTGTTCTAGGTACATCCTTGATTTTGCCACAGTAAGTGCCCCGTTAAGAGACTTAATGAAACAAAATGCTTCATTTCAATGGTCACATGAATGTGAACAAAGCGTCAGGAAAATTAAACATGCAATTTAGAACATCAATAAAATGGCGTACTTTAATCCAAAGCTAAATGCAGAAGTTATTGTTGACACAAGCCCAGTAGGGCTGGGTTTGATACTTGCCCAACACAATGGACATCCAAATGCTCAAAAGTATATTGTGGCGTATACTAGCAGAAGTTTGTCACAAACTGAACATGCCTATTTACAACCTGAAAAGGAAAGCCTAGCTGTGGTGTGGGCTTGTGAAAATTTTCACATGTTTCTATATGGAAAGCATTTCACTCTTGTCACAAATCATCAAGCATTGCTACCATCTTTGGTAATCCCAAAGCCAAGATGGCCCCTCGAATTGAGAGGTGGGTGTTGCGACTGCAGGAATATGACTACACTATTGTGCACCGACTAGGGAAAGATCAAAATCCTGCTGACTCCTTTTCACGAGTCCCAGTACAGTGTCATAGTACCTCTTCTAAAATGGCTGAAGTCTACATTAACTTCACCGTAAAGTCCAGTACACCTGCTGTTATATCAGTGGAACAAATCATTGCTGCAATGAGCACAGATAGTGATATGCTAATACTCCAAGACATTATTGCAGAGCAGTCCTGGAAACAACACACTCAACCTCTTACAAATGACAGTGAATATCAGAAATTCAAAAATATGATAGATTAAATTTTCATTACCAAAGTAGGTAACATCTTACGAGGTTCGAGAATTGTTGTACCAGAGAGTCTGAGACAGCAAGTCATTTAATTGGCACATGAGGGACATCGTGAAATTGTCGCCACTAAGTGAGCTCTCCAAGACTGAGTTTGGATTCCTCATCTTGATGAAAGAGTTGAAAGGGAATTAAAGGCCTGTCATTTGTGCAACTGTTTATCTCCCAAAACAACCCAGCATCCATTGAACGTCTGATCTTCCAAAGTATGTGTGGGGAAAATTGCTGTTGACTTCATTGGACACCTTGACAATGGACATCATCTAATGGTAGTCATTGAAGAGAATTCTCATTTTCCCCTGGTAGAAGACCTCTCATCAAACACTCAGGAAAAAGTAATTGAGAGCTAGATGGTATTTTTGCAACATGGAGTGTTCCTTCAATTCTGAAGTTCGACAATGGCCCACCTTTCAACAGTTGAGAATTCAAAAACTCTCATATTCATTTGAACATCAAGCATCAGAAAGCCACACCTCTTTGGCCACAACCAAACAGTTGTGTTGAGCATTTTAAGAGCACCCTAAAGAAGACCGTTCAGTGTGCTTCACTGGAAAAGCTTGAACTCAAATCAGCTATTTATTCTGCTCTTCCTGCATACCGGTCGACTCTCCATTCAACTGCAGGTGAAGTTCCTGCAAACCCTGCTGTATAGGAAAGCCAGGAAGACCACGTTGCAACAATGGACCACTAAAAGTTGATTGATGATGATGAACTTCGCCAAATAGATTCATGTCACAGACATAAAATGAAGACCTATGCTGACAAACGCCAATGTGTGAGGAACACTGTCTTTACAGAGAGAGACTGAGTCCTTGTCAGACAGAAACGAAAATGCAGGTCTGATGCTCCTTTTGATGCTGACCCACTGAGGGTTGTGAATAGTAAAGGACACATAGTCACAGCTCACCGTCCATCACATGGGACTCTTCGTATTTCAAGCACCTGCCTCGACATTCTCCAACTCCAGATGCCATAAGTGAGACTTCTTCACCTGAGAGTCCTGACGGCCCAACAACTGTACCTGTGTCTCTGTCACCAGTGCAACTCATGGACACTTCTCCTGTATCTCCGCAGCCTCACATGACAAGATCTGGGCGATTGATTCGAGCACCAAAATGACCTATTGAAGAGTTATGTATTTTTTGTACTTTTTATTTAACAAAGGGGCAGATGTAGTGTATTGTGAGTTAGAGATGATGGGACCCTTTTGGTTCCTGATGAACTCCATAGAACAGTGACATAAGTGCTTGGGTGTGGTTGATAGAATTCATGATGTAGAAAGTTAGTTAACGGTCACACGCTGAGGAATAAAGATGTTAAATACCAAGCTCCAGTAGACTGTTACAACACCCCTCAACAAGGCTCCCGTTCTTTCAATGGGACAGAGCATTGACTTCTCAGAATTGCAGCTATATGTTTTATAAGAAAGTACCAATATGTCTTAGAGCAGGTACTGAATTTATAATAGAACAGTATGGGTACTTCTATACCTTTCATCAGATAGAATTACCAGTTTTAAGCAGAGCTGCTAGAAGTTTAATGAGTTGTGCTTCTTTGCGGGATATCGTATTTTAATCGAGATTGCTTAGGCACTTGATAGTCTGGATGCTGTAGTCTTCATTGGTCTACATGGACCCTTCTCACCAGAGCTGCCATCCTTTCATGTTCAGTGGAGTAGTAGCTGAACTTCACGGCAGTGTTGGTCTGTCTTCAGTGAAACATATCCAGTTTTTTGGCAGCACTGACCTCATGTTTATCAACCTGTTTCAGAATGTATAATCCTGGCTGCTAAACATTTATTACAGCATTACCAACACTCCTCAACAAAACTGCTATATTTAAATGTGACAGTACTGGCACTTTTCAAGGGCAAGCTATACATTAAATGGGGCAGTATTAGAACATAGCATAGCTGCTGTACTTTTAGACTGACTGTTAGACACTTTTAGCAGAGATCATATTTTCTTAATTTAGCAGCACTGAAATATCTCAGCAGAAATGTTTTTCTTTTAGTTTTGAAGTACATCATACTCTACTTAGGGCTGCTCTACTTTTAATGAAATACTAACAGATGTTTGTAGTCTCAACAAAGAAACCGATATTTGAATGGGCATGTAGTATGGACACTCCTAGAACTCTTGAACATGTGTGATGCACAATGTCCTATTTATTTATCTACGTTTGTGCTGCAGTTCAAACAGCAACAAAATGCAAAGACAAAACAACGATTAGAGGAGATTCTTTCCAGAAATGAGTCAGCTTGAGATGTCTGTAACATTTGCAAGCCATTGTGCCAGAGCTGAAGACAGTTAAACGCAACATAGCGTGCAATGATGTAATATGACCAAAACTGGGTTGCAAATCTAAGATATGGCTAGTCCACTTGGTCCTTTATGTTATTCATTTCTGATCTCTTATTTGCAGGACTGTGCTTTATAAGGAAAAATGAATAATTGGCAGTGCCTAAAACATTCCAAAGGGTGCTGGCACCAGTTTCCACCACTGGTACAGCCAACGTGCACCATGAGTGTGGCCCACTAAACCACAGTGCAGAAAATTTCCACCACCTTAACTCATCACCTCTTCCAATACTGTCCATCTTGATTCCACTCAAGCTGCTTTAGCTCTTTACTTTGGGATCCCTTTTCTGCCACTACCCACCCTCTATTCCTGATTTACCCTCTCTCTTTTTTCTCTTCTCCTTCTCCCCACCACCCTATGTCTTTCTTCTAATCCTTATTAGCTCTCGCTCTGCTTTACGCTAGTCCTGTTCTTTTTTCTCTATCTTTCCTCTGCTCCTTTTCCTCTCTGTCCTCTGTCCCACTTTATCTCGCGACTGTCCCCTTTCCACCTTGGCTGCCTTCTCTCTCCCTCCTACCTGATTTCCTGGAATCTACTAAATAGGATCTGACAGGGGAGCCGGTCTAAAGGAACTAACTTCAGACAGACTCTTACAATGTACACACACCTCACTCACACTATAAGACTGATCATACATTTCAGGGACTCACTCAGTATCACATACACTCCATGCACAGTCATTCAGTCTATATATGTGTGAGACACTCTTTTACTGTGCACGGTTGAACAGGAAGTAACAAGTCAAACCAAGGTCAGGAAGTAACAAGTCAAACCAAGTAGTATGTGGTTTTCAAAAACATATAAAAATGCGTTTTGCTGATCTCTGAAACCACCTTTATTATTAGAAATATTTATAGAGCGCATAGCTACCCGAAGGCATCCCAGCGCTAGCAACGGCAACAGACTGGCAAGCTAATAGTTAATGAGTGGGGTTTTGGAAAAGCCAGGTCTTGAGAAGCTTCCGAAAAGAAAAATGATTGGACTCTCAACGGAGATGAGGAGGAAGAGCATTCCACAGTTTAGCAACATTATAAGAAAAAGAGCGTCCGCCACCTCTCACCCTTTTAATTCTAGGGACTGAGGCTAGGCAGAGGTTGGTTGATCATAGGCATCTATTTGGACGATAAGGGGAAATGATGGTATGGCTGATTGAAGGCCCTCTCCCCCAAAAGAACTTGTGGGCTATGCATAGAGATTTGAATTTTATTCTCTCCATGATTGGCAGCCAATGTAAGGCATTCAGTGCAGGCTTGGCAGATTGGCTGTTGGGAATCTTAAGCAGCATGCATGCTGCGCAATTCTGAATGACTTGCAACTTCTTTGTGGTTGACAAAGGGGCCCCTAAGTTCAGGGCATTTCCATAGTCCAGGCGAGAAAGAATTAGAGCCTGGACCATGAGTCTCCTTTCCAAAAAGGAAAGGAGAGGAAGAACTTTACGGAGCATCCTAAGAATGCCATAACAGGTGGCAGCCAGTTTCATCGCCTGGTGGTCAAATTTTAGGGACCTGTCGAGCCACATACCTAGACTTTTTATCTGGGTTTTAGGGACAGGAGCAGGGCCAAGACAATTTGGCCATGCTGATCCAAGGTCAGAGATGGGAGGGTTACCCAGGAGCATAAGCTCCATCTTCTCTCAATTGAGTTTAAGACAGGAGAGTTGCATCCAATTAGCCACTATTTCTAAGCAGGATCCTAAACAGGATGACGAATTCTCGGAGTGATTTAAAGCCACAACTAGTTGAGTGCCATCGGTGTACGTGACTATATTAATACCATGTGGAAGAACAATATCTGCAAAGGGTCTCATATATACATTAAACAATGTAGGACCCAGGGACGAGCCCTGAGGAACTCCGCAGCTGAGTGACATACAATTAGAGGTATTACCTCCTTCAAAGACCTGAAAAGTCCTACCTTCCAAGAAGGACTGCAGCCAGGTGATAACACCACCTGAAACTCCGACATTCCAAAGTATGTTAATAAGGATGTCAAAAATTAACAGTGTCGAATGCAGAGCTAAGGTCCAGAAGGATAATTGCCGCTGTACCTCCTTGGTCAAGAATTTTCTTGGACTCTTCAACCACAGCAAGAAGTAGTATCCACTGTTTCTTGGGAGAGATGAGCTGGTGTGGACTGACTTTGTCAGGGCCTTCTAATACTGGAGGTGAGTCCATCAGTGCTCTGGGTTAAGGGGTGAGTGATTTCTCTGCATTTGATCCACTTATGTTCGAAGTCAGCCCCCCACTAGGGACTATTTGCAGTTGCTGTAACGCTACAGGAGGCTGCATTGAGGCTTCCAGATGTCTCATGATGTGGTGAAAGTGCTTCCCCTAAGGGATGTATAGCAAGCAGAAAAGCATTAAGTACTTTTATTCCATTGTTGCTACTTAGGGAGAAGAGAGATGCAGACCTCATCTCCTCTGATGAATGTATCCCAAGGATTTGATCAACAGGCTTCTAATCTCTCACTGATAAAGAGTCCTGCTTAGAATCCCTTCCAGATCTACAGTTCAGTCTAGACGTGACCCTTTTGAAAGGGTTGTGGTGTTAGATGCAAAGATGGGGTGCTTTGGACCATGTGTTTGAGGCTGGGGGTTGATGGGAGAACCAAAAGGTATTGTAGGGGGTCACACAGACTGTGGGTCACCAATCAGTGAATGTTGGGGAAGGATCTCTTTTGTTTTCAGTGAATGTCGAAAGAGGAACCCACTTTCTCATGTAATGGTTGGCAGAATATCTTTTCTTGATTCACTGACACGATACATGCTTACATTCACCTCTGTTATGTATTATATGTTTTTGTAAATGTTGGCTAGGTAGTTGTCTTTCGATGAGCCATCAGTGGTAAGCAAAGGACAGTAGGTGGTTTTAGGGTAAAAGTGGAAAATGTGAAAAGTGGTCAGATCGAGAAAGGGATGGCAGAGTCTCATACAAAGAGGAGTACCAGCTATGCAGAGCTTAGCAATTCCCTGCCTTGAGCTACTCATTCTGGGTGAGGGAGATATTGAGTGCTGAATTCTATGGCTCCTGCAAGATACAAGGTAATAGGAGCCACGTCCAGTCCTGAAAGAGGACAGTGGCGGCTCGCCGAGGGAGTGCTGCGGGGCGGGGAGGGGCAGGGTGGGGGGTAGTGGAGTCCAACATACGACGGACAGGAGTAAGGTAAGTAATTAAATAAATAAACCAATTTACCTTGCACTCCCTGCATCGCCGAGTTGGCGATGCAGTGCGAGCAAGGTAAATTGTTTTATTTATTTAATTACTTACCTTACTCCTGTCCGTCATATGTCGGACTCCACTAGCCCCCCACCCTGCCCCTCCCCCGCCCCGCCCCACTGCTCCGCAGCACTCCCTCGGCAAGCCGCCACTGAAAGAGGACCCGGTCCCGGTACAGCAAATGACTCAATTCACTAACCATGCCTATGTTCAGTAGGGATGTCACTCACAAAGAGCGGGCTGCCAGCATTCCACAAACTTTTAATGCACTGGTCAATCACTTTGCAGCTAACTGAAGGCTGTATGGTCATTGGCCACTGCATTACTGTGCTGCCTCTATAATTCACCGAAACTTCTTTCAAGTGAAATGGGCATGATCTCTGGTTACATCAAGTTTTTACAGGCTAAGGAACCGCAGACCTGCATTCCCGTACACAACATCCCACAAATTCGATTACATTTTTACAAATAATCTCCCTCATTGTTACAATTTTTACAATCCATGTTTATTTGACTCCCAAGATAAAATCAAGTCAGAAAAATGTTCTTATTACATATCCCTGCCCAATATACGCGTTTCAGACCTCATAAGGCCCTCAGTCAGAGGATTACAGGAGTCAACAGTATGCATTAAAAAATATTATGTTCAACCTAGACAGTGGCTGTCCTGAGGCACTTTTAAACATTATCTGGCCTTGAATGTGGCATGTCCCTTCCTCTTGCCTTACACTGTAGTGACAATAGATGTATCGAAAACAGCAGATGGTGGCATAAACAATGAGCAGAAACTTTGGGGCAGACATAAGGAAAGTCGGGAGAAATAGCGTACCATCACTGTTGCCCTCATCGCTCAGCCTTCCTTTCTTGCAAGCTACCAGCTTCACACTCCCCGTGGAAGCGTCAGCACCAATCATGACAAGTGGGGGAACTAATTGCACTGGGGGATATGAATGTGCCCGGTTTATCTTTTTTCATGCCGTGCAGGGCCCATAGACTGCAGTCTGGTGCCTCACGTTCCCATGGGATGCCCAAATGCGCATTATTTCTCTCGCCGAGCAACACACAGGACAAAAACACAAAAGCAGACATGCATAGACACACACAAGCACACAAACATGCCTGCACACCCTAGACCCCCACAGCAATCAAGGAAATGTGCTTTACTTACCTCACTTCTCTTCATCTCTAGCTACACATCACATGCACAAACACGTATCTGCACCACCACCCTGCCTGAAGCCTTACCAATGCAGGTGATGGGCAGCAACAAGAAATGCCTAGACGCTATCATTGTGCCCCAAATTGGCAGGTGCAACAATCAGCCATGATTTTCCATCGGCATCAACGTCAGCAGCTGTTTCTTTTACTGTACCTCAATACATGCATCATTGCAATACACTTGATCTGATTGGCATCTTTAAGGCGAAACCTAAGAAGCTGATATGAATGGACCACATCATTTAGGCATTTTGCACTTTTAGACACAGGATACACTTTCATTGCCTTGTAGAATATTCCTTTCTAATTTGCATTTCTCGGTCGTGAACCCCTTCCCTCTAGGCTTCCCTCTCCACTTGCCAATCCAATCACCCACCCTGCTGCTTAGCTGTACACTTTCTTCCTATGAAACAAATTGGGATTGTGGGTAAAACTCAAATTTGCATATGCCCAGTAACTAACTCAGCTTTGCATTCATTTGTAAGGGCCTGCACCAGAGTGCAACCTTTATAAAGAACATAAATTCAGATATATACTGTGCCTCGAGTTTGTTCCTACTCATTTGCCTTGTATTGGTTTTTTGTATAAACACCCGCCACTTTGATTTACTGCCTGTAAGTTAAAGACCCTGAGAAAGAAAGGTCAGCTTCTTTGCCTTTCATTCTATTCACTAAGTAATTTGTGTTGGCCAAACAGCTTTGATAAACCCATTAAATTAAATCCTATCGGACTGCAAGCTTTCTAATGGGTTACGCATAGCTCTATTCAGAGTCGCACCCCTGCTCCCCCCCATCCCGCAGTGGTCTAGCCCAGACTCGGCAGCACGGACAATGCTTCTGTTGCACCCTGTAGCAAAGACCACACGAACGCGTCCACGGATAAAACACGATTCTGTTCAGTATAAAAGGAGTTCTAACAGCAGCAGACTTTGAGATGAGGAGATTGCAGGAGAGGGATTTGCTAAGAGAGCTACACTCTCCTCTCCAAAGGAGGCGGCTGATAACGGGCAGTTCATTTGCAGCTAATTAGGGAAGGATTTGAGGGAGTCAGCAAAGAGGTTGTTGTTCACTTTGCCACCCACTGTGCGGTGGTGTTCTGTTTTTCTCCAGCATCGAATAAGAAAATGAAGACAAAGCACTGAATTACGGTGACTCGACTAAAGGGCCTAGTAAACAAAAAATATGGAAATATACCGGGCGAGGGAAATAGGAAAAAGCAGGTTTTCAGAGAAAGGTATGCAGAGAGCCATGGAAAATCAGTACACGAACAAAGGGAAGATAAATGACGACAGGCGTGGGACAGAAGCTAGATAAGGTAAATACATCATAAAGAGATGGAAAGTCCAGCAAACAGGAAAAAAGAGATATTTACAGATCATGTCAGATAAATAAGACAATGCATCACTTCAATGGAGGGCATACTTTTGCAAACAAGAACAAACAAAATACTAAAATAGAAACAAGTTAAAAAAAGGGTATTCCAAAGAGTAAAGACAAGCATTTTATACATTGTATAGACACAGTCTGAAAGCACGACTATGTTAGATGTGGAAGAAATAAGGTAGAGGGAAGCCCATATTGCTTGGTGTGCTCAGTTGATCAGATATGGACACGTGCCACATTCTAGATATATGAAATAGGATGTTGGTTCTGTGGATTACAGAACCAAATAGAAAGCAAAACAGGAGCATATGCAGAAACTCAAACCTTCTCGAATTTATTCCAGGCGCACATCCTTGACACCTGGCTTGGTGATCAGAGTTTGCATTTTGTCTATGGTGTATTGCTAGTTTTACACACTTTTGTTATAGCTAGAGACATGTGTGCCATTTCAATGGAGACCAGTTCACCAACTGTACCCAGATTATTTGGATTGGCACAGTGAGTTTCTTTTTACCAGCATGGGTAATGCAATTCATTGTTCTTATTTGTGACATTACTTATCATAGCATTACCTATTAGTGGCGGAGACCTCGATGGGATTCTCATTACTGACAAATCTAGGAACTCGTTTACAGTTGAATGAAATTGGAAACCCTCCATTTTCTGAGGGACTTGCTAAATCCGTAACAACATCCACCAGTAGAATTTCTTTCACGTTAGGGATGGAATCTCGAAGTTTCAGCCACTGGATGCTCCTTCTCATTCAACGTTTCCTCCAAAAATGTTGCATTACCATCCAATTCAAACACACACTTTTAATGCTTACATTCAACTAAGTGCCTCCAGCAGTGGACTCAATTGATTTTTACAATGGAGCGTCACAGACTGATACTATTGACTACTAAACAGAAAAGAACCGTATATCACAACAGTATGGTAGATCGTGTGTTACTAATTACTACTAGTTTCAATTGTTACACCACGATGCATAGTAATAGAATTACCCCAGAAAGTTTGCACTGCTTGGTTTCAGGTCGTTCATTTTTTTGCATTTTCATTTCATTTTTAAATCTGTATCTCTAGACAGTCAATCTTGCCTTAAAATATTCCCCGATGCAGCAATAGAAATGTGTTACAATTTCAAACTCCTTCAATTCAAATTACATTTTTTTGGATCAATAATTTCGGATTGCCATTACGTTGACCTGGTAGTTGCTAATTTGTTTATTTTGCCTACATTTATTTAATCTTTTTTCATTTTTATCTATTTTTTAATATTTTGCTTTTTATTAGTATTTCATTTAATGAATGTTATTAGAGGTTTTTTTTTAAATGTGTGTGTGTTTTTTACTTGTTTGTGTGCTTTAATGCACAAAATGTAGTGTGGCAAAAACCAGTATTTCATTGTGAACAATGCGAAAATATTTCACAGATCCCTGTGAAATATGGGTTTCAAAATTATAGCAAAATCCCCCAAATCTCTCTGCAGAGCTTTAACACTGTCATGGTCAGTAGGATTGTGATACATGTAGGACCAAATTATGCAGAAATGTTATCTACGTTTTGCAGCAAAAACGCAAATTATGGTGCATACTATCTGGCAGTGTAATTTTCATCCATTTGAGTTAGAAACAACTTTTTTTGCGAATTCTGCCAATTAAATGACAATTATGTGGCAAAGTACGTGACAAATGTGGTGAATGCAAAATTATACAGAAGTCACAGAATCACACAAATCCACTGGCCTTCAGCAGTGTTCATTGTTTACTCAAAATTGTGTTCTTGAAAAGTAAACAAAACTTAAAGTCTCTACGTCCAATTGTTAGCTGCACTTTGAAGAAAACCACAGTTCCACGCTAACTATCCAACAATATACTTTTAATATAAGATTAAATACTGGGTAAAATGCGCAATATGGTCATTCTTCAGCTTCGTGATTTATGATGCCTCCAGACATACTCAGTGGCACTAGTGGACCATATTGCACTGTTACTGTGTTCTCTCTTTCTTTCTCTCTCTCTCCTTTTATATTTACATATATGCACAACATTCATGTATAGGGTTAACCTCCAAACTACCTTTTTAAGTCTCATCTACAAAACATTTAAGCTGTCTGTTGTCAAAAGATCTCTTGTGGACATCAAAAACGGACACTAGGCTTTGGACCAGCCCATTGCTTACCACTGGCTTGCTTTTTTGTCACTCTCATTTGCTTACTTCGTATTAACGGCTTTCCTTCCTTCTCCTGCGATTTGTTCCTCCCTAGAGTACAG
This sequence comes from Calotriton arnoldi, assembly GCA_963921515.1. NCBI lineage: Eukaryota > Metazoa > Chordata > Amphibia > Caudata > Salamandridae > Calotriton > Calotriton arnoldi. The sequence goes on from CAWUFW010002647.1 coordinate 382,160, forward strand.
CTTCTATGACATTCTTTTGATTGAATCACTTTTATTCTTACACTGCTCACATTCAGGAAACTATTTCTTTCTTTTGAGCACTCCATGCAGTGTTTTCCTGCTCTCTCACGAATGTGCAGCTTTGCCGCTCAAAACACCGACCCCTGGGCTTTCTGTATTGCTCCCACTCCCTAGCTCATCCATTGCTCCCTCTCTCTTTCCCATCTGATATTATGTTTGGAATACTCCCCCAAAACCTTTCATTGCCCTCCTGCTCCCCACTGCTCCTCTGTGCAACTGCACCTCTCTTTCTCGTACCCTTACCCTCCCTCCTTCCCAGCTGCAAGTGCTCAGTTGCATTGGCTTTTTAACTTCTTCCTAGCTCCACCTTTACTAACCTGCCTTCCTTTGCTGCTATTTCACCCCTACCCTGCATTTGTTTTACTTTTTTCCTCCTTTCAGGAAGGCCCAGCAGCTGCAATCCTCTACCGGCACGTCTTCTTTTGCAAAAGGTGCTTTTGTGCACATGTACCCAGAGTCAGACTTGGAACTCAAAGCAGCCCTGTCAATTTTGTCAGACCAGCCCCCGTGGGAAAGCGGGGAGAGGTGCAGTGCAAGTGTGAAGCACTGCTGCTTTTGTTACTGGGTGCCAATATGGCAGCAGCACTGCAAAACCGGCCCCCATCGCAGACCGGCCCCTACCCTTCCAGCCTCCCAGGGAACGAGTCCGGCCATGCATGTACCCTATTTTCTTTTATTTATCGCTCCAAAACTGGCATCCTCCATCTTTGATCGGTAAATAAAAAATGACAGCAGTGTCAAGACTCATACAGATCGCTGTGCCTTTTTTGCTGATGCAAAAAACACTGGCAAAGCCAAAAAGTCAGTATTAGCAGCTATAGAGTGAGACAGATTGGCTTTTAAAAATTTTGTAACCTGCTTTAATGGGGGGGAGGGGCACAATTATATGTAATAGATAGATAGATAGATAGATAGACCTATCCCTGACACCCCAACTATATCTGAAATGTTGGCTTCAAAAGAATTGTAATTTGAAATTGTGGATTTAAAATTATGGAGTAACACCCACCAAATTCTGTACTGTAATATCCTGGTAGGTGACTCTCATAGCATCTCACTGTATATCCAAAATCCCTATATCAAATGAGAACTTTTTCCTTCTTCGCTGATTCATCATCACTCAGGTCCTCAAACATAGCCCATGAATAATCATAGGTCTTCCTTTTTCTTCCTGTACGGTCATCATTTGCCATGTTTCCAATAACGACGCAATTACAGATTGCAGGAGACTGCCTGTCTCTTTGGCATGCATCCAAAGATACATTTTTTATGAACGTGTAGTCAAACCGCTCTTCCCAGTAGCCTGATGAAGAGTTGGTGTGAGCAAGCTTCACCACTATTAGAAATTAATGCCCCCATTCACTGAAAATCATACCTCGCACAAGTACTAATGGCCTCATTGTGAGTTCCTTTGAAATGCTGATGGAGCCAGTAATGGTAGTTACCGGCTCCATCAGCATTTTGAGATCTTCTGGAATACTGCATGTTGGATCCGACATTCTTGGCGTGGTTTTTCCCCCGAACTCTACGCACTTAATGACTGCTAACCAGTGCTAAAGTGCTTGTGCTCTTTCTTTTAAACACAATAATATTGACTTACACCCAATTGGCACATTTAATTCTCTAGCAAAGTGGTAGTAAATGTACCCACGACCTGTAAATTAAATGCTACTAGAGGCCCTGCGGCACTGATTGTGCCACCCACTTAAGTAAGCTTTTAAACATGTCTCACGCCTGCCATTACAGCTTGTGTGAGGAGTTTGAAAAAGCAATTTCGACCTAGAAAAGTAAACTTTTTGACAGGCCTAAACCTTCCTTTTTAATAAATTTAAGTCACCCCTAGCATAGACCCTAAACAGCCTATAGGGCAGGGTGCAATGTTCTTAAAAGTTGGACATGTTCCTTTTAAAACATATGTCACCCTAGGGTAGACCTTAAACAGTCCATAGGGCAGGGTGCAGTGTATTTAAAAACTTTGACATATACTTTTAAGTTTTACATGCCCTGGTAGTGAAAATCTCCTAAATTCGTTTTTCACTACTGCAAGGCCTACCTCTCCCATAGCATAACATTGGGTAACCTTGTTACATTTAATAAGTGTTAACTTCTAATTATGAGTAAGTAGGAATATCGAGTTTGGTGTCTAAAGAGTTGCATTTAAAAACCCTCTTTTATGGTAAAGCCGAATTGTACGTCAGAATTCTGAAAATGCCACTTTTGCAAAGTTGGCATTTCCTTGTCCTAAGCATTTGGTGCCTGCAGCCTGTCTCATGGGTCACATGACTAGGTGTAGCTGGCAGTTGCTGTATTACTTCTAGACAGTGAGAGAAAGGAGAATAGTTGGTGGAAGGATGGGCCATCTTTGACTTGATGACGGGGGGAAGTTTTCAGTTACCACACTTGCATATCACAAGCCTCTGCCTGAGCACATTCACAGAGGTTTAACATTAGTCTTTTGTGAACCCAAACAAACTGGAACCACAGCAGGGAGACCGGAAATTCCAAGCACCTCTGGGAGTGGAAACCTTCGGAACCTTTTCCTACAACAAAGTGGGCACACAGTATAAATAATGGAACCTCAGTCCCAACTCTTCAGTTCATCACTTGACCTGTGGAAGACTTAGAAGGACTGCTGTGTTGCTCTGCAAGAAGGACTGTGCTTTGTAGCCCTGCTGCCTGAGTAAAATGAATGGACCTGCATCTTGAACCCAGGACCACCAGAGTGATTCCAAGGGCTGGTTGACTGACCTCCTGATCAGAACCTCAGGGACAAAAAAGGCTCCTACCATCTTGAAACCAGCATCTGGACTCTGTCTCCTGTGAGTCCTACCCCTAAGTGGTGCCATCCCAGTCCTGGAACCTTGGAAGTGGGCCTCAAATTGCTCTGCCAGTCCAGCTGTGGTCAGAACCGACGCAGCGCAACACATCTCCTCACAGCCTCACTTCAGAACCACCTCAGCAAGACGCATCCCATGATGCCAAACCTCACATCGCAGCCCATGGTCTCCTCGGAACCACCACTGCTCGAAGCATTCCTCAGTGCAGGCCTTCGCATCGCAAGCCCCTCGCCAATGGCATCCTCATCTACAATGCAGGACTCCGCATCGCAGCCCTGCAGCTTCTTCAGAACCGCTAATGTGCAACACATCTTCAACGCAGTTCTTCACATCGCAAGCCCCTCATGGACAGCATCCTCGACGACGCAGGACATTGCATCGCTGCCTCGCAGCTCCCTAGAACCACCTCTATGCAACGCATCTTTGACGTGGTATCTCGCAACACTCTACAAGCAGAATTTAAGGTACTTTTTTCAGTCGGCCTAATGTGGTTCCTGTATCCAGCCCGTGCTCCATCATGGTTGACTTGAACTTGTGACTTTTGTCCTGGTCCAGTGGAACCAGATAACCACAGTTGGCGTTTAGTGCTTTTAAAAACTATTTTCACTTAAAAGTTTAAAATTCCATATTTCTGAATCTACAGATTGGACTTTTGCCGCTTTGGTTTTTAAATTTTTTAAATTTTATTTGTGTGGAATTTTTCTTGTGTTGTGTTTTCACTTTATTAATGTTTGAAGTGGTACATAAATTGTTACACATTGCATCTAAGTAAAGCCTGACTGCTTGTGCCATGCTACCCCAGGATTAAGTACAGGATATTTTGGGGTTTGCTTGTGACTTCACCCTGACAGGAATTGTGGTTGCTGCTTGAGAAGGGGTTTGCCCTCCTCAACCAAGAACCTAGTTTCCTCCACTCCCGATCTGTATTGTCGTACTTGGAGATTTTGGCTGATGAAAGCCATGAGGATTACTGGCCCACTTATAATAACAGCCAGGATCTAAGTATTTTATATATGCACACACTTGGTAGTGATATTTTTTCTGGGTGTGTTTTCCAAACAGGCTTACTCTCATTCTCTTTAGTCGTGAAGTCACACAGTTGTAGGCATACACAATTAGAAAGCATCTCTTAACTGCTTAAATCTGTATATTCTTTGGCTCTAACATCCAAGTTTGGGAATATACAGAGGCCTTCTGATGACAGGCGGCCCCCCATTCCTTGATGGCAGGTCCAAAATTAGGAAGCAGGGATGTAAACACTCATTGTTGAAATTCCTGGAGTTTTAGAATATTCATTTTTAGTACTGCTTGACATCGCAGAGTTTTTGTCACCACTCTTCTGCATAATATAACCAAACAATGGGCTTCTGGACATCCTTTATCTCATTCGATTGAGCGTTTTGTGTATCATATCGCCTGCTGGGGAGTGGCTGCACTGCAATGCATAAGGTAATAGTTTATATCCTAAAACTACAAGGAATCATTACACTTTTTGTCATACTAAATGCCTTATGTTGCACATAGATTATAAACACAAACAATCCCTTTTTGCAGTCTCTCTGCAGACCGTTTCAGCTGTCTGTCGGGAGTCAGCATTGTATGCTATACTCCACAGAGCCACTCCTTGATGTCTCCCATGTCATTCTCAATTGCCCTGCTCCGATTATTACTTTCCTCCCTTTCTGTGTTTAACCCGCTAACAGGAGCTTTTTGGTTTCACTGATGGTAGATTTGTCATTTTTCCTGTTCTGAATGGTGCATTGCAAACAGAGCCACGTTTAAATACCTGCTTGCTGCCTTTTTGTGCCTCCTAGGGGTCACTAAAAAAATAGCAGAAATGTGGAAGATACAATATCAATCTTGACAGATTACTACGAACAAGCATTTGCCAACGACTTCTGTTTCGCGTGTATGTAAAGGTAAGCAAGACCGATTGGCATTGCCAAAGTTTGTTTACATTGCAGCACATGAAATGAAGGCCTTTTTGGATATGTTATAAGAGACACCTTGAATGATAAACCAGTGACTACAAACCACCCAGCGCAACGGCAATAATCAAAATCCTAGCGCTTGAGTGCACAGCATGAATCTGAGAAATTTCCTGATTATGCTAGAGGTGCAGGTGCTTACTTCTGACTGGTCTTACAGCAATATTTTAAAGCTTTCCCTTAGGAAAGCTATGATTCCACAGCACTTGATTAGGCAAGGCTATTAAACTATACTTTTTTACAGCGTTGTTTGGAAGCAGCTTACAGTGGAGAGTTACATAAAGTGCCCTGCACATTTGTAATGCTCATTTTGCAAGTTCTGCACAGTTTATAGCGCCTGACTTCTTTGGATACGGAAATATTTGGCCGTGTGGCTGCTGCATTAGTGTTTCCTGGCTCCCATGAGCCACAGTTAGACTGGTGCCCATTCACATCAGCAAGGGCTGTTTTTCTGGATTTAGGTTATGAGAGTGCACTGATGAGTGAGAGCTGGTAGGGGTTTGTTTTACTTGAAATCCTTGCGCTTTCTTCTACCAGGCTTTTTGCCTTCAACACTTCTGTTTTCTGCATTTGTTTTTGTTGCCATGAGGACTCTGTGCACTCTACCACTGCTTACCAATGCTAAAGTGATTGTGTTCACTCCATTAAACATGGTAAAATTGGCCCACACTAGATTCTCTCATTTAATTTCATTGTGCCAACCACTAAAGTAGCCTTTTTAACATGTTCAACCCTGCCATTGCAGCCTGTAGTGCAGTTTTAAACTGCAATTTCAACCTGGTGAAATAAACCATTTGCCAGGCCTAAACCTTCCTTTTTCATACATAAAAGCCACCTCTAAAGTAGGCTCTAATGGCCTATAGGGCAGGGTGCATTCCATTTAAAAAGCAGGACATGTGGGTTTAAAAAACCCTACATTCGTTTTTCACTACTGTAAGGTCTACCTCTCCCATTGGACAACATTGGATTACCTTATTACATTTAATAAGTGCTAACCTTTGATTGGGAGCAGGTAGACAAGTCATGTTTAGACTTGAATGAATTGTAATTCAAAATCATCTTTAATGGTAAAGTTGGATTTTAAGTGATAATTCTGAAAATGCCACTTTTAGAAAGCTGGCATTTTCCTGCTCTTTTTTTGTACCTCTGCCAGTGTCCTGGTTTGCGTGACTGTGAATGGCTCTGCTGGTGAGGCTTGTATATTCCTGACATACCGTGAGACAAAGGCGACTGGGTGTAGGCAGCATGGGCCATCCTGCCTCGCTGGCTGTGGGGAGGGGGTTGCAGCTGTTCCCTTTCCCACTTACACTTCAAAGGGCTCGTCTCCAGCACACACAAAGGAATCTGCACCAGTCTTTGGTCAACCCATACTTCTTGGTGCCTTGGCTGGGGAACTTTCCAGAACCAGATGTGTGGGTAGCCAAGGATGTCTCCCCACACCCTGGATCCTATATTGAAAGGTGAGATTCTGAGGTTTTGGGCTCTTTGCAACTACATATGAGTCCATTCACGCTGAGACTCTGCTGCCTACCACAGCCTCCGATGCGAAGCTCTGGTGAACCAGATTCTGCATGCTACTGCGACTGCCAGTGATGACCGGGACTGCGAGATCTACACTTTAAGCTACAACAACAGACTTTTTTGTTCACCCTGCCAAAGATTGTGGATGTTGCCTGAGTGGGGCTTCAACCACCTTCAACCAATAACTCAATTTCTTACAAAGGTTCATTGGATGCAGAATGGTCGTTTTTTTATGGGGTATTTTATGGTCTTCATTTGTGGAAATGGATGTTTATCTGTGTACCGCCAACATGGGAGATTTTATGGTCATGGGTGAAGGCAAACTCAACATTAATAAAGTGTACCAGAATCTGGGCAACTTTCTGCTCAGCAAAGGAAGACAGTTTGTGAACTTATCTTCTTCCAAAGAGGAGAGACAGAGCCATCATCCAAATATTTTATTTCATTTATAGTCATAATTAATACAAACAACTGAAATGCATCTATTATATTGGTATTTTACATGCATACATGGACAGATGTTGCAGTGCAATCCATAAAGGGTATGAATAGTCATCAAAAACTTCCACCTACTCTCCCATCACCACTAGCCAGCACTTTACTAAACAGCTAAAATAAAATAGCTAAATATACTGCATTCCTTACATACAGGAAGAATGCTCTCAAAAGAGACAGGAAGTGAAACACCTGTACAGAAGCTCTTGGCAGGAGTCATTGGTTTACCTGAAGGCCTGACGGCTTACAGCAATCATGATCTCAGTCCTTTCCAATATTTTGATCCTAAACTTAGTCCAGCAGTCTGAGCCAGAGTGGCCATTTAGGCACTGTAGGAGACTGGTACGGATGTATAGGTGAGGAGGCTTGATGGATTTCGCAATGGTGTCTTTATTCAGATTTTAATGCAATCTAAACATGCACAGCTATTTCTGAGATTATCTTCTTGAAATGATAGTGATCCCATTTTGGCTTGTTCTTTTCTTCCTCTAGGTCTTCAGGTGTGGACGGGCTCCCCGGATTTCACTACCCCGCAACTGCTGACCAGCATCCTCCAGGGCAATCCACCACTCCTTCGGACCGGATTTGTCTTCTTCCTCTCCCCGGCTGGGCCCTTCAGGTTTCTCCTGCTCGGTGGCTTCCCTGGCGGTCTCCCGTAAAGTTTGGCTCTTTCTCCACTCCGCAGGAGCCCGAGCGGTGGTGCCTTCTTCTCCAGCTGCATATGTCTTGCTTCCCCAAGCGTCCTCATCCTCGTTTCTCATCTCCTCTTCCAGTTTCTGTGGTTCTGTTTCTCCCGGTGGCTTCCGTCTGATTGGTTCTCAATTTTCCTGACTCCTCTGTCCTGTTTAAAGGATCAGTCACCATTTACTGCTGCATTACTGTGGTGCGAGTTTGTGTGACCTTTTTTCCTTTTTCCTTCAAGGTCTTGCAACACTGAGGGAGTTCTTTGGGAGGACGACAAAGTGAAATGCGGGTAAGTGAAGCCTCCCAGGCACACAACCCCTCACGTCTCCCTTCCCTTACTTTCTTGATACCAAGAAAACTATTGTGGGGATATTGGGACAAATAATTTGCATTCGTTTAAGGACTGCATCTTTGATGGAGGGTTGGAAAGTGAAATGGTTGTAGGGCCAAAAACCACCTGAGGATGCTGTCATTATTACTTTTGTTTCATGTCATCCAAACCAACGGGGCATGATCTGTGAAGAGGGTAAACTCATGGCCCTCTAAATAATATCAGAGTGTGTTAATGGTTCACTTAATGGCTAAGGCTTCTTTCTTAATGTCTGCATACTGTCTTTCCCTAGGGAATAGTTCCCCACTGATATATGTTATGGGGCGTTCTTCTACATGTTCATCTTGTTGGGATAACACTGTTCTAGACCTGTATCTGAAGCATCAGTTTGGACTATAAAAGGCTTGTCATAGTTAGGGCTGATTAGGACTATTTCAGACAACAACGCTTATTTGAGCAATTCAAAAGGATTGATCACGGTAGTTGAAGGGTGACGCAACTCTGCTTCTGTCCTGGTAGACTTTTTTAGAATGTCTATCAGAGGGGTGGCTACTTGTGAAAAACAAGGTATGAAATGCCCATAGTAACTAGTTTTCTTTTTGTCTTGGCCATGGGAATTTTTTAAATGGTTGTAACCTTTTCATCTTGCGGCCTTATGTGTCCGCCTTCCAGGAAATATCTCAGATATTTAACTGATTTCGCAGCTAATAAGCTCTTCTCTGGATTGATCTTTAAACCATAAGAGTTCAAGGTACCTAAAACTGCCTGTAAATGTTCTATATGTTGAGCCAGGTCCGGATGTATATGATGATATCGTCAATATATGCAGCTGAATACGGAGTATGGGGTTGAAGGAACGTATTCATAACACATTGGAATGTGGCGGGAGCACAGTGTAGCCCGAAGGGCAACACTTTAAAATGAAATTGGCTCTGGGGTAGAATAGGCGTTTTTTTCTTTGTCTTGGGCTCGAAGGGGCACCTGCCAATACCCTTTACATAGGTCGAGGATACTAACGTATTGCGCTTCTCCCAAACGTTTAACCATTTCATCTTCCCTGGTAAGGGGATATGCATTGAATTGTGAAATCTTATTTACTTCACTGGAATCTATGCAAAACCAGACAGATCTGTCCGGTTTTGGCACTAACACAATCAGGGAACTCCACTCACTAGTGGAGGGCTCAATGGCTCCCATCTGCAACATTTCTTGTACTTCTGTTTTTATAACCTCCATTGGGCTTCCGGTATACGATAGTGTTTTAGTCTTACTGTTTCCCCAGGGTGAGTATGAATAGCATGTTCAACTGCTGTAGTTCTACCAGGGATAGGAGAAAACACCTCGGCAAGGGGCTGCAGTTGCATTATCAAATCCTGTTAAGTCCGGATCTATGCTTTGCAGGAAGAGGGAAACACTTTCGGCTCTTATTCCTGTCAATACTTGTAAGGGACCTTCTCATTTCTTGAGGAGTTTAATATGGTTTATTTGTGAGGTCTTCTAGTTCTATTTGATAGGTGACTGGCTAGTACTTTGGCTAGTACTTTGTGAGGTCCCTGCCACTGCTCCAATAACTTGGGATCTGATGAAGGCATCATAATCAAAACGTGATCTCCCACGGCAAACTCCCTTCCTTTAGCTTTTTTGTCGTACTGTCCTTTTTGTTGTATTTGAGCCTGTTCCAGGTTTTCCTTAAATATGCTCCAAATCTGACCTAGATGCGTTTGAAGTCTGGCTTCATATTCAGGTAATGGCTTAGTATTGTCTCCTTCACTTTCCCATTTCTCTTTTGCTATATCTAATAGAGACCGGGGTTGAAGTCGGTACAGGAGTTCAAAAGGAGAGAAACCCGTACTCCTTCTGGCTTTACTCCTTATGGCAAATAATGCCAGGGGTAGAATATCTTCCCAGTGTCTCGTCTCGAGATTTAATAATTTCTTCAAAGTATTTTTCATTGTAGCATTGTATTGCTCGACAAGACCGACGGTTTGGGGGTGATAGGCTGCTGTGCGTATATGGGTAACTCCCAACATGTGGCATACTTGTCGCATCATTTTGGAAACATAGGGGGTACCTTGATCTGTCAAAATTTCTTTTGGGAAGCCAACCCTTGCAAAGACATCTATCATAGTATTGGGGTTACGCAGAGCAATGGCTTCAGGAAAGCGCGTGGCATAGTCAACAAGCACTAATACATAATGACACCCACTCTTAGAGGATAATAGAGGAACTATTATATCCATCCCCACTCGGGTAAAGGACACATCTATTATAGGCACGAGGATCAAGGGTGCTGAAGGGGGTTTATACCCACTAAACATTTGGCAGATAGGACATTCTTTGCAGTATTTTTGTACTTTTTGATAAACCCCCGACCAGTAGAATTTATCTAAAATATCTCGCTCGGTTTTTTCTTTCCTGAAATGTTCTCCCAGCAGATGGCTGTGGGCCAAGAACAGGACTTTATCCCTGAAAGGGGTGGAGATTAACAACTGTGCCGGATCCTTAGGGCCTCCTTTTCTATACAAATTGGGGACCTACTTTTGTCTGGTCTTCCTGTTCGGAAGCAACAAGCCAGGCCTCACGAAATAAGAGGTCTTCCCTTTGGCTGCCTTAAAATTGCAGTCTTTGTCCCAAATAAAGTCCTCACACTTGGTGGAAAAGACCTTCAAAGAAATTCGTCCTTTTTCCTCCAGTTGCTGTTTTCAGTTTTTTCTCTGTTTGGCGGGCAGCCACTCCTGATTGTCTCCCTGAGAAAAAGGAGCAGTACCCCACCTTTCATCTACCTCTTCCATGTTTCTTGTACCAGGGAGTTGCGGTGAGGATAATCATTGCCTGTGATCAGAGGTTCTGGTAACTTTGGTATGAGACCCACTTTGAGGGGCACAACAGGTAGATCTCTGTGCTGTGGGCATACTTCTGCTACTGGATATCTCTCTGTCCCTGTGCATGCACTGTATGTTCTCCGTTTCAATAGTCTTGAGAGCTTTGTGTGACAGGACTTGGGGTTGCATCACGCTTTGTAGACATCTGGTGTCTACCAGGGCAGTAAATGGCACATCGTTAACTGGTACCTCACAATGGTAAGGAGGATGTTTCCCTGGAGGATTATTATATAGGACTCGAGTCATTCCTATTTCCATTGGTTCCTCTTTTTGGGGGCAGAAGCCCTCCACATTGGAAGCACTGTGACCCAGGCGTAGGAGTCACAAGTTCTGTTTTTTTCTGAGGAGAAGGATGGGGATGACGAACAGGTATGGAACTCGGTCTTCTCCAACTCGAATCTTCCCTTCCTTTCCATAATTCTTGAGCCTGACTATAGGCACTAGCTATTTCTATGGCTCGATCTAGAGTCAGATGGGTTTGTTTCCTGACCCATTTCTGTACTGGGGGATGAAGGGAGGTGAGATATTGCTCGAGGTATATCTTTTCCATTGTTTCATCCTTAGTTGCTGTATGGGGTTTCAGTAAATGGCTGTTAGATCCTTCACCCAGTAATACAATGCTCTGGGGTTTCTTGGTCTCCTTCCTTAAAATGACGGAAACATTTATTCTATACGTCTCGCCATCAACTCCCAGACGCTCAAGAATGTTCCTCTTAATATCAGTATAAGGAGTGGTACCTTGAGGATTTGAGGCCTAGTAGGCGGACTGTGACTCCCCAGTTAACAAAGGACCTAGGTACTGACCCCATCACTCGTCCGGCCAGGCTGCTGCCTGTGCCATCTTCCCGAAGTTGTTAATGAAAAAGTCTGGATCCTCTCCACTAACGTATTTTTGTAGGACCACCGAGGTCAACACAATATGTCCCCTTTGTTGTCCCAGGGTATGGGCCAATGCCCAAGGGCCTTCTCATGCGTAGTGGATTGTATGATCAGTGCCTATTGTATGGATTTACGATCCTCTGCTGCTGAATTGAGAAACTTCTCCATCACCCGTTCTAGCTTCTCATGGCTTTCAGCTATCCTGTTCACTACTGCCTCCATACTTCCTGATCCCACTTCTGACATCACTTGTAGGAGACTGGGACGGATGTATAGGTGAGGAGGCTTGATGTATTTCTCAATGGTGCCTTTATTCAGATTTTATTGCAATCTAAACATGCACAGGCATGTCTTAGAATATCTTCTTGAAACGATAGTGATCCCTTTTCGTAGTCTTCTTTTCTTCCTCTAGGTCTTTAAGCATAGACAGGCTACCTGTATTTCGCTACGCCGCAACTCTCCAGAGTTGTGGCGGCTGACCAGCATCCTCCGGGGCAATCCACCATTCCTTCAGACCAGATTTGTCTTCTTCCTCTCCCCGACTGGGTCCTTCAGGTTTCTCCTGCTCAGCAGCTTCCCTTGCGGTATCCCGTAGAGTCAGGCTCTTCCTCCACTCCGAGGGAGCGCGAGCGGCAGTGCCTTCTCTAACGGCTTCTGTCTTGCTTCCCCAAGCATCCCACCCTCATTCCTCATCTCCTCTTCCAGTTTCTGTGGTCCTGTTTTCTCCCAGTGGCCTCTGTCTGAATTGTTCTCCTCTGTACTGTTTAAAAAACAATCACCATTTAATGCCTGGTTGACTGCAGTGCGAGTTTGTGTGACCATTCTTCCTTTTACCTTCCAGGTCTCCTAACGCCGAGGGAGTCAGTTAGAAGGATGACAAGGCGAAATACAGGTAAGTGAAGCCTCCCAGGGACACAATCCCTCACAGAGTTTCTGGGCTTTACCCAGTGGGCTCCTAAGTACTGGATTGCTTTCAGAGTTGGATGGGCTGCCATACTCTTGCCATGGAAGTTCTAATCCAAGCTAATAAATATATATTTTTAAATGTGCTTTTATTTGCACCGTTTAGGCCCCTTTTGACTAACAATTCCTTTGGCAGAGAACACCCCCCTACACACAACAAACAGAGACAAGCTTGCTCACTACTCACACTCATACAAAAAATATGGGGCTGATTAACTGTTTTGAACATTTTTACTAGTGCTGATTTGGTTTCCGAGTTACGCTCCTCCACTAGCCTGTCTCTCTGACAACTAATCCATCAACCTGTAAACCCACCAGTAGTGGCAACAGGCTCTCCATTGCATTACTTTCCTCTGACCATGAATTAACCATTCTATGGCCCCAATAGTCAGCAAATCCCCCCCCCTTATTTAGCAATCAAATCCCCCGATTTAATCCTTATATCAAGGTAATCAAATGACATTTCTACTTTGCTTTAGGGACAACAAAGCACTGGTTTATTTCCTCACAAAACAAACCTTCATTTCTTTAATTAATTTGTAGCCCTTCTTTGTCTCTTGGCTTATAAATCACCTTTGTCATGTGTGATACGCCCAACTGAAAATACTGAACTGAATGGGGAGAATGCATTTGATTCTGGAGCATTAAGACAGCACCTTTTGGTTAGGCAGTGGCAAGTACCTTCCCTCCTGAACCCTAAGAAAAACTGCAGCGGAGGGGCTTTCCCTCCTTGACACTGGGAGACGAAGGTCAAGGTGATTCTATGCTGCCCACAGCAGAACTATTTTGGAGCTGAGAGGCATCATGAGTCATTGATTGAAAAAATGGTTTGTGAAAGAGGGGGCAGAAGCCCACAATAAATCAAAATGGACAAATATGTATTGGTGAAGACACCAGTAACTGTAGCTGCGGTTAATGAGACATGGTTGGTGGGAGTCGCAGAAGGTGAACACACCGACAGAGACTTCTCTTCAAACATGCAATTGAAGAGATTATTGAGGTCAAACACTCCTTGGAACAAAAAAATGGATGTAGTAACGACAGAAGCAAATTTGCTTAGAGCTGACCTCTGGAAAACAAGCGTGAAGTTTCAACATACAGACAGGGAAGTGGCTGCTTAAAAGGTAGGGTTAATGCTCTAAAGAAAGCAGTTGGCCATATGCAAAGAGATAATGAATCCACACGAGTGAAAGTGAAAGATTACAAAGGATGCTCCCACAGAAATAACATTAGGGTAGTGGGAGTCCTAGAAAGAACAGAGGGCCCTAGTGTTGTGCTATTCTTGGAAGACTTTATTCTCAACCCTATAAGACAGAAAGGCCTCTCAAATTTCTTCTCAATCAAACGTGCCTACAGGTCCCGATTCCCCTGACACGGATAGGCGCCCCACCAAGAAGAATTATTGCATGCTTCTTCAAACACATAGACAAAGATGCCATTCTACAGGCTGCTAGAATAAATGACCACCTGCAGTTGGAAAATGCTACCATGATAATATTGCCTAATTTCACATTGAAAGTCCAAAGACTGAGGTGTAGCTTCAATGAGGTAAAGGGGATTCTAAGAAAAAGAGAAATGAAAAACATGATGTTGTTCCCAACCAAACTGTGAATTGTGGCAGAAGAGAAAACATGGCACTTTGGAAAACCTGATGAAGCTTGGGAATGTTTAGATGGCTTGAGACTGGCCAGACCATGATGAGATGATGACGGGTGCAACAGTGAATGCAATCCATAGGCAGATAGAACAGGGGAAAGCCCCACACACTGGGAAACCCGGAGCAGGGATAAAGGTGCACAACCTATTCAATGGACCTTGTTGGAAGATGGTGGGACAGGAGATGGATGGAGACAAACTCTATGGGCTACCATGGTAGAGGGAGCTTCGTAAGATGGGAAATTGCTGAGTTGATGTGAGAGGTTGTATATTGGAATTAATTTAAGTTCCGCTGTATGATTGGGGTCAACAGTCCCTCTGCAGTTTGGGGATGCAGGCAGCTTGGCTCCTGGTAGGCAGGGGAGGGGGGAGTTGGGTTGAGGGGGGTAGCTGCAGTTTTTATTTGTGTTTACTACGGTTTGTTCCTATTTGGACATGGACAGATACACAGGGCTACTATGCTGCAATTACAGGTCCATGGGATGGATTAATACTCAACCTATGTGTGTTGTATGTGTCCCCTAGTTTGCATGCCTTTTCTTTGAAGGCTTTGAGGTTTCTACTGTTGGATCTACCCAAAATAATGTTGATTTTGGGTAGGGACTTTAACCTGGTAGCGGTTGAAGAGATGCACTGGAAAATAGTAAAGTAGGAGGGGAGACAGGACAGGTCCCCTTAAAAATATTCTTAGAAGCAATGGGCCTTACAGATGTATAGATAGCATGAAACCCATTTGATAAGCAATACAACTGCTACTCAGAGGCACACCAGAATTTCTCCTGAACTGATGATATTTTGACTCAACGGATACATAAGAGGCAATTTGGGGTGGCAAGGACACTAGAGTGGGCATCTCCAACCACTCTCCCATGTAGGTGGAGATCAAGGGACGTACTGGATGGACCAAGAAAGGGTGGCTTCTGGACCAGTGGTACCTCAGGAATAGGGATATATGCAAAGCATTGAGAGCACCACTGTGCTGAGAATACAGGCACAATTTCCTCTGACATTACGATATAGGAGGCATTGGAGGCAGTGGTCTGGAGCTAGGCAATCTCCCTGATCATAGGAGAAAAAAAAGAAAAAAGAGGGTCAAAATGGAGAAGATAGAGTCAGAAATTCCAAACTTGGAAGGGGCTGTTGGCCATCTAGGGGCTGATAGCTTGCGACATCAGCTGAGCCATAGACAGCAGAAATATCAAGACATTGCCGAAAACAGGGCAAGAACGTCTGTCCTTTCCTAACAGTGTAGGTTGCATGAGGTGGGAAACAAAATCAGGGAAACTACTGGTGTGGCGGGCAACAGAAAACGCAGTAGGAACTTGGTTTCAGAAAAAAAGAATTGTCATGGCCGGAGAGCTTGGGGACACAAGGAGATAACAGAAATATTCGCCAACTACTACCACCAGTTATACACTTCAAACAGCACTAAGATGCCAGACAATGTTAGGGTGCTCTTGGAGGATGTCAAACTCCCAGTACTCTCAACAGTGGACAGGCAGGCATTAGATGCTAAAATAGAGGAAGAGGAGATCGAGCCAGCGATTAAAGACCTTCAGTCTGGAAAGGCAGTAGGCCCAAATGGTCAACCAATACAATTTTATAAAAGCATGTCCAGCAAACTGTTTAAGCACATCCTTCAGATATTTAAGGGTGCTAGAGAACAGATCCAACTTTATTTTATTTATTTGAAGAGTTTTATATAGCGCTGGCTAGACCCGGAGGTATCCGAGCGCTTTACACAAGGACCAGTGAGTTACAAGTTACAAATTACTTCAGTTACATCAGTTAATTATAGGGGAAAAAAAACAGTGTTACACAGTAAACGTGTGTTACTAGAGCAAAGAATGACAACGGCACATGAAAAAGCAATGTTACATGGTCACATGATTAAATAGAGCATAGAATAACAAGCCACATGTCGTATGGGCATAGAAGGTACGGGGGAAAAGAAAAGGGATAAGGAATGTAGAGCGGGTCAGCCAGACCAGCAGGGGGAAAGTACTTCAGGGGGACAAAAGCAGTCAAAGTGTAAGACAAACAAATTGGGAGACACAGCGGAGAGACGAGGAGAACAGTGTCGAATGTCCGGCTGGGTAGGTGATGGCCGAGGGGGTGAACCAAAGCTGATCTCCTCTATAGCTGTCAAGGCAGCTCCAATGGGCATCGGCTATATTGCCCGGTCTCCGCAGTCAGGATAAAAATAACGGTTCCTGTGAAGATTTCGAGATTAGACGCCGGGGTTAGTGAGATGAGAACCGCAGTCTAAATCTAACCCCAGGTGTATATAAGGGTCAAAGAAGGGGGTAGTTTCCAGGGGAATAAAAGCCAAAAAGGCAGTCCCTAGCCGGTGCTGATCATCTGACGTCCATCTAGAAAACAACCTGTATGAGATACAATGCGGGCAAGCTGGAACCCGGCTGTACAGTATGTGCAGATTGATTCCTGGCTTGGTGCCATAGGAAGGTTAGACATAAAGCTCCGCATCGCAGCAGCCACAGACTGCTAAATTACTGACTGATTTGCCTATAGCTACAACAGGGGCGCCCTCTTAGGGCCAGGCCCCGCTCTATGTGTGGGGTGCTCCCTGCAGTGCCTAGTAGGGTCGACGTTCATGCAGAGCCACTATGACTGTGTGGGCTACTTCTTATACCTGGTGCTGTACTACTCCTCCTGGGTGGCCGCCATCTTGAGGTCAGGTGCCTAGGGATTCATGTCAATGCCCTGAGGGGCTCCCAGGCGTCTGCCTTGCACAGCATGTGATTCAGTCCCAGCCACCATTCACCCTTTAGACATTTGCTCCTTCCTTGCCCGCTCCACCTGTGCTCGCAGTGCCTCAGGCTCGATCGCCCCTCATCGGGCCGCCATCTTAGGGTCAGGCGCCCGCTTCCACGTGCTCACCGGGATCCTCCCCAGTTTCAAAGGTGGAGACAGGGGGAGGGGGCGCAGGACCCCCACCTATTCCTCCGGTACTCCTGATATCAATGGGGCCTGATTCCCTCTCGGGGAGGCAGCGCTTGGGATGCAGTGATAGCGCGCCACGTCTCACCGGCGCGGGCGGAGCTCTCACCTATGCTCCCAGAGGCCGTTCACTTTCGGTGCCCCGTCAGTCCTGCTGTTTGTCACCGCAGTGAGTGGCCCTCAGATCAAGATGCGGGCCGAGGGTTGGGGGTGTTGTTTGCTGGGTAAAACGGAGGTCGGGGGCCTCGCAGTGCACTTTTTTCAGCACCGGGCGCGTATTCTCAGCTCCGCAGGCGCCATCTTAGCATATTCATTGGCGGGGACATCACGGCTCCTTTCTCAGTGATGCTAGATCGGAGAAGGGCGATATTGGTCTTCAGGTGATCTGCCTGTATTCCGGTTGCAGAATCGTTGTTCTGGGTGGGAAAATAGTGTGGTGGGATTCCGCTCGGAAAGCTGGAAAGAGGGTTCAACACGGAGCATCAGCTCCGAGCGGCCATGATGGGCTGGCTCCTCCTCCTCCGGATATGACCATATGACCAATGAATAGCTACAATAGTAACGATCATAAAGGAAGGCAAGGCACCAGACGAGTGTGGCTCGCATAGGCCGATTTCTTTCCTAAGTGCAGAGATAAAGATACTAGCAAAAATCCTGGCAACTAGGTTAAGGGAGTTTGTCACAACACCAGTCTACTCAAACTAAATGAGATTCATGCCGAAGAGAGTGACCAGGATCAACCTGTGTAGACTATGCGGATGCAAGAGCTACACTGAAAGTTTGATGGAAACAATGGTAGCACTATCTTTGGATGCCACTATGGCATTTGACTCGCTAGAATGGAACTACATGTTTTATGTGCTGGAAAAGATGGGGCGGGGCAAAATGTGGGCATTGTGTGAAACTACTAGATTAGAATCCCTTGGCTCGGATCAGAGCAAAAGGAGTATTGTAGAAGTTGTTTCAGCTAGGGAAATGAAGTAGGCAAGGGTGCTCACTCTCTCCAATACTCTGTCATAGCGCTTGAGCTGCTGGTGGCTTGGGTGAGGAGGGAAGGCCTGATGAGGGGGCTGAAATGGGACATTACATGGGATATCACTATATGCAGACAACATGCTGCTGCATGCTACCCAACCTGAGATCACAACCACAAGGCTCCTGCAAATCTTCAGAATATTAGGCAAGTATGCAGTGTATATCATAAACTAGAGGAAATCTCTTCTACATCCACTGGCGGACAAGCTCCTGCTATCTCACAAGGATGGCAGCTGCAAACCTCAGTAGAGAGATTCCGACACCTAGGAATCAATGTCACATGAGATGGGAGGGCCTTCCTACAAGAAAACCTGTGCAAAGCTTTAAACAAATTTAGAGACAATGTAAAGCATTTGAGAGCACTGCCTTTATCGTTACTGGGTAGGGCATCCATGTTTAAAATGACTACTTTGTCTAAACTGCTGTAAGCGCCGCAGAACACCCCATACAAAATACTGATTTTTGCAACAAGTTGATAAGGAAGTGCGGCTCTTACTGTGGAATTACAAGACACTGTGCATTGCCCTGACAAAACTGATAAAAGGTGTGTATGATGGGGGATAGTGTTGCCCAACATCCCAAAAACTATTGGGCCTCACAGCTGGTGACAATAAGAGAGTGGGTCTTTGCCCCACTGGAAGAGCCGGGGCTTAGAGGTGACAGGCATGCTATGGGATGCAGGAAGCTGTGGCTCCTCCGCTAAGACAGAAGAGCGTCGCCCCACTGCTTTCAGCAGTGAAAAATGACAAATAAAATAATAACAACACAGTTTATCATTTTATTTTTCCTTGCTCACTTCCTTCAGCCAAGGGTGGAGCAGTACATTCCGACATGACACAGCAGCAGGAAGGAGGAGGAGGAGTGATGGCACTGCTTCAAATGCGCACAACAGTTTGGCCATCCGTCTAAGGCCGGCCAAAACGTCATGGGCACTTTGATCTCTCCACCCGAGCTGTGCTGTACAGCCGGGTGTAGAGCAAGCACAGATCTTAGTCCCTTAGTCAGCACCTAACTAGGGTGCTCACACCAATCACAGCGCTGCTCTAATGCTGGGTAATACCGGCATGAGACCAGCATCTGGATTGGCGTAGGGGAGCCTGTGGCATGCCAGGAGTCGAGGAGCAGATGCCAGAAGAGCACCTACGCTTCAAATGGCAAGTAAGGACTTTTAAACATCTTTTCCCTGCGCTGCCCTGCCCGTGCTGCCTTCCCCGTGCTGCCTCCCAACTTCAATGCCCCAGCAGCCGTCACTGGATGCAGGGGTTATCCTGCAGCACTCTACTGCAACCACATGAGTAAGACCCTACTAATTCAGACACAGTCAGTAATAAGAGTCTGGAAGGAAACCACAAACTTTCTTGGCTAGCTTTGGGTCAGCGATCTCTTTGCTGAAGCGTGGAAACTTGGAGGGTTTGCTAAGTTTGAACTAATTGGAATAAGCACATTAAGAGACATATGAAGAAGGCGAGACTGATGTCCATGGAAACACTTCAAGGAGAGGACGAAATGGCAGACTCTGAGCAATTCAATATTTAGGATGTAGGCATACAATGGCTATACATATTACTAAAGACACTCGCAATGAAGACTCCTAGCAGCTAGAAGACAGGGTATTAGGTGAACCGCTGCCCAACAAAAAACCATATCTCTGATTTACAGGAATATGGTATTCAACTCCCCTGGTATTTAAAAAAAAATGCAAAGCAGACTGGGAAAATGATGTGGGTCTATTTGGAGACGACGAGTGGGAGGAAGCACTTGCTAGCCCCCCAGAAAGTGTCAATACAACATTGCCATCATGGGCGTGCCTGAATCTAGACACGTGTTTGCATGCTGGTGCCAAAGCAATTGCTTGCCCGTTTTTTAAAATTTCATTCAATTTTTCAACTTGGAATTTAGAGACAGAATTTAAACTTTGAGTAAGGATGTCTCAGCTATACCTTCCATCCTGAAATAAGTAAGACATTGCTATCAGTTGGGGGGTGCTCTCTTATGGTATGTTATAATTTATTTGATCCCAAACACCTTTTTTACTTAATGCTAAAAAGGATTATGAAAATCAGCATTATTCAGTATTTCGAACAGCATAATTTGGTTCTCAATCTATGTACTAACTTTATGCGCACGCACAAATCAATATTTTGTGAATTGGTCCAGTAGATTACAATGCTGTAAAACAGTAAACCAGGAAGCCAAGCTTAACATAATCAGAAAGTTATTACCGTCAAAAGGGATTTTGGAAAAGCACCGTAAGCCAGCCTATTGAGGAGGGATATTCATGCAAAGTGCTCTGCATTCCATGAAGGCCTGCTGGTCAGGGGTCTTTCATTACCGCAACAGATGTTCACATTCAAAAACGTACGCCCAGAAGGCAGCCTTCCTCATTCTAAAAGCCTAGGAATTGAGAACATAAGGATTTTAAAGTAAGATCACGAAGCAAGTTCACAGGCATTTATGTGGCAGTTCTTTTCCAACACGTCCTTGTGTAATGTTACTGGTGCTCATGTAAAGCGCTCCAATACCTTCGGGTCGAGTTCGCGCTATCTAAAAGTGCAAAAAACAACAAACAAAACACAGCTTTGACTTGCAATCAAGTAGAGCTGGGTGTTGTTTTTTGTGAGCGGATTAACGTCACGGACCTTTTTTCATGTAATCTGCCTCCACATACTGCACGCAAAAATTTGGCGAATTACAAATGTTTTATTTTGAGCAGGCCATTTATGGGTAAGAAATGGCCATGCGCCGCGTGATTTGCGCAATTTGCATAAGTCTATTTTGCATACGTCTATTTTGCAGCCAATCTGATTGATCAGAAAAAATGACCCTGTTCTAACTTGGCAGAAACAATCGCCGTGGGCAATTCATAGCAACAAACAGACATCATAGTTGCAGGCATCTTTCTGTGTTTAGGCAAGACCTCCACGCCTTTTCATATTTCAGTCCTACGGCGGAGTTGGGTGGATTTGTCTCCCAATTTGCACTGTGAGTGAACTAAAATAATCAAATGGCAAACGTGCTTTTTGGCGCAGCAATCCACTTATACCTACTTCTAACATATTTTACAAGTAACTGCTTTATACAGCCTATCAATGTGCACAAGGCCTTTAAACAGACCAGCAGGTACTATCGTACTGGTCTTATGGCATCAGTACCTAGAAGCTGCCACATGAGGTAACCTGTTGTGTACCCCAAAATCAATATGCAAAACTTGATTTATCATAGGAAGGAATGACGGTGTAAGGATGTTTACCATACAATGTAGAGAACCAGGACTTATTCCTGGGACAAACAACAGTGCTTGAGTTACACCCCTATTCTGTAAAATGCATATAAACCTCATTCTGCTGGGTCTGTAAAACCATAAACGTATGTTTAAGAGGGTCGGGTAGTGCAAAGCATATCTGCACTTCTCTTATGGGTAGCCACTCAAGCTAAAATAGGTCTGACATAAATCCCCTGCCCTTTCACTTTAAATTCATCTGTTCAATGTTCATTTCCAACCCCGGTACAGAGAAGGGGGTGGAATTAACTTGGATGTACACACTTCCTTACCAAGAGTTCACAAGGAGATTTAACTTAATTTAATCACTCTCTAATATAACACATATTACTAATTACTCTCTCTCTCCAGCAATCTACCGCTTTCACATAAAGATTTTGCGTTTTAGTAGAACTCCAATAAGGAGATACAAACTACAAGTACTCACCCCTCCCCACACTTGAGCACACCCCTGAAATTTCACCAGAATAACACCTCACCTCAAAATCACTTAGGGCCTGATGACATGTGGTCCATTAAATTATGATCCCTTTGCAAATACCTGTTTAAGTGGCAAAATGTTTATTGCACTTGGTAATTGGCAGGTGCGATAAAGTTCACACACTTCGTTAAAGTTCAGCAGGTGAAACCGGTCAGAAATTTAATAAGGGTAAAAGGCATGGCATTTACCATGACATGCAAAGTTTGGTGTACTAGCACCAACATCTGCATGTTACTCCTGAAAGTCACACTATGTGATAATTATTGAATCTAATACATTTCAAACACCTCGGCAGATTTTATCGGGTGTGATAATTATTGCATTTAACAGGGGCCACTTGTAATCAGGCTCATAGACTGGGTAACAGCAAAGCTCATTGCTCAGCACACCAGCAAGCAGTCAGAAATTGAGAACAAGCATTGGCATAGTGTTAGAAATGGGATCTCTAGTTGGCAAGGGCTTGCACCTTTGTCCAAGTAGGGACCCTTCTTCCTAGTCAGGGTAAGGATGTTACATTCGTGAAGTAACCCCTGCTCACCCTCGTGGTAGCTTGGCACGAGCAGTCAGGCTTAATTCAGAGGCAGTGTGTAAAGCATTTGCACATAACCAACAGTAATACAGTGTAAGCACTACAAACGGACACTAGACCAGTTTAGAAAAATAACCAATATTTTATATACTCAAGACAAGACCAATTACGACGAAAATCCACAATACTGTACTTTAAAAACGAATACTTGATAAGGTAACTTCTTCTTTGCAGGAATAGTCCAAAAACAAAGTTCGTACGAGTCGGTAGCTCCGTCTGAGCCTACCGCGATGCTGAAAACCACAGAGTCTAACAGTTCCAGCCGACCGCGTCGATACGGGCCAGCAGAGTCGTGAACAGACTCGGTTACAGTACCTTTCTCGTTGTGGCTGGTACGGAGTGTACGAGCCGGTCGGCGTTCGTCGCGGTTGCGGTGCAAGACGGAGCGATGCAAGGTGCGGTGTCCCTCGATGCGGTGCAGGCAGCGGCTCGATGAGCGTCGTGCAGACGGGGTCGGTGAGTCCAAGGCGTGCGATGCAGGGTGAGACGATGCTCGATGCGGTGCTGACAGGTTGCGATGCAGGCGACCAAGCCGGAGTGCGGGAGCTGGCGTCGGACAGCGGTGCGGAGTCGGAGCGGTGCGTCGCAGACGTGCGAGCGGTGCCCCAAATGCGGTGCGGTCACGACTCTTGAGCCAGTTGCAGCGACCGCGTCGGTCGGGTCCGGCTGGTTCAGTGAAGCGATGCGATGCGAACTGCGGTGCCCACAGGTCACGGTGCAAGCAGCGGCTCGGGGTTGGCGGCGTCGGACGTCGCCCACGGTGAGACCAGGGTTGCGATGCGAAGCGGGGCGATGCGGTCTGCGGTGCAAACAGGTCACCGGTCAGGGAGGGATTCGGTTGACGGAGTCGGGTGCAGTTCCCTTCCTCTGTGACAACTGAAACAGCGCTCCAGAAGCGGTACCCAGAGGCTTGTGAAGTCTTTGCAGTCCCTGAGACTTCTTAACAGGAGGCCAGCTCGGTTCCAGGCCCTTGGAGATACTCAGCACAAGTTTGTAGAAAGTTCAGTCCAGTCCTTTCACTGCCCAAGACAGAAGCAGCAACTGCAGGCCAACCCAACAAAGCAACAACACAGCAAAGGGGCAGTACTCCTCCTGGCAGCTCTTCCAGCTCTTCGTCTTGGCAGGTTCCTTGATTCCAGCGAGATCTAAATTCATGGGGTCAGGGCCCCAATATTTATATCCCAAATTCCTTTGTTCTCTGAAGGCAGAGAGGCCTTTGCCTAGTCCAAACCAGTTCTGGAGCACTTTGTTGACAAGACTCCGTCCCTTCTTTCAGTGAGTAGTCCAGGGACATCAGACGCACCACAGGAGGTGGAGCCAGCATTGTGGAGGGAAGGCACTGTCCTATTCAGGGCCCAGGTGCGACCTCTCCCACCCATCTACATGTAGACCTTGCCATTCAGCCCTGCGCTGACTCACCCTGTCTCCTGGCATCCCCCAGCCCCTGTCACTCACACTCCAGACAAGGAATACACAACCTCGCAGAGGCAGGCTTGGATGGTTAGACAAGAAAATACCCACTTTCTAAAAGTGGTATTTTCAAACACAGAATGTTAAAACCAACTTCACTAAAAGCTGCATTTTATCATTCTGAGTCCAGGCATACTAAACTCGAATTTCTACCATGTTCCCGGGGTCAGTTAGGATTATAAGCTGTAATAATCAAAACTGCCCGTTCTGGCCTAGGGGAACAGGTAGCCTTGCAATAGTGAAAAACAAACTAGGCTGTAATTCACTATCAGGACATGCCACACACACCTGGGCATGTCCTACCTTTCGCATACAACGCACCCTGCCCACAGGGGTACCTTGGGCCTACCTTAGGGGTGACTAACATGTAGCAAAGGGAAGGTTTAGGGACTTGCAAGTGTGTGCACTTTGCCAAGTCGACATGGCAGCCCCAGGCTGCGCACAGGCTCTGCGGTGGCAGGCCCGAGTTACACTTTACGGGCTGTTTGCGTGGGTGGCACAATCCAGTGCTGCAGCCCACCAACAGCATTTGGTCTATAGGCCCTGGCACTCGCAGTGCACTTTACAAGGGACTGACACATAAACCAAATAGGCCAATCATGGAAACGCCAATCCATAACACATTTTATACAGGAGCACTTGCACTTTCCCACTGGACAGCAGTGAGGAAAGTGCGCAGAATCATTACACCAGCAAATACAGAGTCAAAACCGGGAGGTCAGAAAGCAAAAAGTCAGGGGAAACACGCCAAAAGATGCCAAGTCTAACACATAGCCAATAGGTCTCACCTTTGGGACCTTATAAGTGCTTAGCCAGAGGTTTTGTCTTGGCCTTTGTTTTTAAGCTATGTAGTAGAGCAGAGTGGCTGCTGTGCAGCATGTTGAAAAGTTATAATAAACAAGAATGGCCACATTTCTAGAGGAGCAAAAAAGATCAACCGACGGAGAAAGGAGAGCTGGTCAGAGAAGAGACGGTGAGGGGGACACAGAAAGGCAGGTACGGGACAGTGAGAGAGCATGTGTGACAGTCAGCCACACAGAAATAGAGGCAACGGGAGAGATGTAGAGAAAGGAGATTCTCGCAGAGTCACGTGGAGTGAGAAAGAGACAGATAGTCAGGAGGTAAAGAAGAAGCGAGGGGGGAGAAAAAAAGAGACAGACAGAGAAAGTAGAACGAAAGAGAAAAAGAAAGCGCTGCCGAGATAGAGCACCATATATCCGTGAGGTGAAAGAGGGTGGGAAGAACTGAGAGAGACAAAGAAAGTGCAGCGACAGAGGTACAGAAAAAGAAAAGAGACCAAGAGAGTGCCACTGAGATAGAGGTAACAGGTGAATCCGACACAGAAAAAAGGAGTAGAGACGAATGGAGTGAGAAGATGAGATCAAAACGAGGCGGGAAAGTTAAAGAATGACAAATAGAGGTGAAAGGGTGATGCAGGGGAAGGGGTCGCGATAGGAAGAGACACAGACAAACAGGGAACGAAGGTAGGCACAGACCTGTACAAAGGGAAAGTCAGAGAGCGACGAAGGGAAGGGCATAGAGACAGATCCTTTGGAATAAAGCAATAGAGGAAGACCAGGAAACAATGACAGAGATAAGAAAGAGTGTAAGTGAGAAATGGCAGAGGGAAAAAGAGACACTGCGAACGAGAAGTAGGTAGTGAGTGCGCGATGAGAGTTAACAAGAGACAGAGCGAATGTAAATAAAGAAACTTTGAGTAAGTGGGTGAGCGCTGTCATTTATATAGCGCCCATCACAGAGTCGAAGCTCTATTGACCCGAAATATGCAAACAAATCAACAGTTGAAGATGAAATATGTCCGAGAACAGCCAGGAAGTAACGAAGTCAGAGACATAGAAAGAGGGAGAAAGAGATTTTGGAAGATAGAGAGTGAAAAAGAGTAAGAGAGAGAGAGATAGAAATACATCTAAAGAAAGACATACTGCGAGAGAAGAACAAACACACACAAAACATACACACAGACTCACAGGTCAAGAGAGCGTCAGAAGGAGTAACAGAAGAGTGAAGAGGCACGCGGAGAGCTATAGTCAGACAGCTACAGAGACAGTCAACGAAAGAGGGAGCGAGGGAGAGGGAGATAGAGACTGGATGAGACAGGGACAGTCAAACAGAAAGAGAGCGAGAACAAGA
This sequence comes from Calotriton arnoldi, assembly GCA_963921515.1. Classification (NCBI taxonomy): domain Eukaryota; kingdom Metazoa; phylum Chordata; class Amphibia; order Caudata; family Salamandridae; genus Calotriton; species Calotriton arnoldi. The sequence goes on from CAWUFW010002647.1 coordinate 408,423, forward strand.
AAGACGGGGTTACATTGAAATATATAACATCAGGAAAGGCAATAAAAGGACAAGCAAACACATTTATGGGGGCCAGGATTTAGATTTTATTGTCAGACTGTCACCCAGAGCAAGGGGGAGAGAGAGGGGGAGAGAGAGAGAGAGAGAGAGAGAGAGAGAGAGAGAGAGAGAGAGAGAGAGAGAGAGAGAAAAGCAGGAAAGAGAGAGAAGGAGGAAAAGAAAGATAGGAAATCGGTGAAAAAAGGAGACAACATGGATGGAAAATATCTTGCAAGAGAGAAATAGAAACACAAAGTGCAGGGTCCTGCAAGAAAGAGGCAGGAGGTGGAATGAAGTCCAAGCAGTGTTAGCATTCAGCTAACCCTAGAGTCAGCAGTGCTGGCAGAGAGCTCCTAAGAAAAACTTTAAGACACTACACATTTTTTTAAACAAATTAAGCTCTTAGTGGACATTTTGAAGTATGTGCTGAGGGGTCCCTCGAGCACCGGTGAACTCTAGTTTGACGAATGGCAGGCTGAGGAGAAGCTCTACCAAACATTCTAGCTCAGATGCTTCCTGCAGGAAGTCCAGCTTTAACCAAGATGGCTGAGCGCAGCACAGTGACCGTCCTTACCTCATAAAACTGAAAGTATCCCTTCCCCATCCCCATGCAAAACTCCACGTGTAGGTGGGGCCGTGATCTATTAAAGTCACTCCAAAAAATACAATCATAGTTTTCTGTTTTAAAACACGCCTCAAAAGCTCTAACGAGCAAGTGGATCTCACGTTATACTTCATATTATTTTCATGTTCGGGCTCATAAGAGAAATGTTGTAAACATCGGGACCATTCTATTAAGCTTTCAGCTAAAGTCTGGCCTTGGATCACCCTTTCAGCTGAGGTTAAAATTCATCCCGGTGTGAAACACGAACACATCCACAAAACACTTCAAAGCTGCTACGGATACATGAATTGAAAACATAAAAATACGAACCGATCTGAATGAGCGAAAAAAATCTCATTCCGCATTTTTGGTGTTCAAGTATTCTTCAAGTATTCTTATTTGCAGTCCATTGTTCGTTATTAAAACATGTGAATGTTTAATGCGCTAGGAGTAATGGGCCTAATCTCTTATAAGCCCCTGGCCAAAACATTTAGATTCAGTGCGCTAGCATTCACGGGCTGCAGTTTGTGATAAAGCCCCAAAGTAGCAGTACTTTCCACCCTCCCATAATTTTTAAAGCAGTCTGTTTTCAAAGGGAGGGTGTTGCTAAAAGGGTGAGCGAGCACTATTATGGCAGTTACCACAGAGAAACCAACGACAGAGAGAGAGAGAGGAAGAAAGTGCGAGGATGATGGAGAGCGACAAAGGGAAGCGAGGGCTGCAGGAGTAGAGAGAGAGTCGGGGAGACGGAGGGAGAGTGAAAGATCGGGAAAACAAGAGAGACGGGCGGAGACACAGACTTAGAAAGACGTGCACAGGGGAGGGCGGACAAACGAGCGGCGCTGAGAGGCAAACAGAAAAAAAAAAGCTAAAACAAGCAGCAGCTGTTTTCAAGCACTCGTGCTTGTGCTGGCTGCGGGAGCGAGCAGCGGCCCGTGGGCCATTTGTTTTCAATTAGCACGCGCGCCGCTGCTCGCTCCCGCAAGGTGGATGCCAGCACAAGCACGAGTGCTTGAAAAGAGCTGAACCGATGGCTAAAGGTCATCTCCTAGAGCAGCGCATGCGCGCTGCCTAGGCGAGACCTAAAAAACAGTGGGCCTCATTGAGAGTATGGGGGTGCGGCCTGCAGGGTCAGCAAAGGCTATTGCCTCCAATCACTGGGTGGAGGACATTCCGTCCATATTGTGAGATACCTCCATATTTAGAGATGCTTGTCAGACATGTAGGGCAGTGAAGCAGCCACTGCCTACTGTGACTCTATTGAAGGTGCTGAATCTTGCCAAGTGGGTGCCATGTTTGATGAGACCATTAGACACAGTTTCTTGTTTTCAGGAAACAAACTTCCATAGAAGGATTTTTTTTAAAAAAATCAAAACAAAAAACAATAGCCCTGAAGCATAGTGGACATTGTGAGTTTTTCTTAACTGGGTCTGTCATGCCTTGCATGGCAGTGCTGGAAAGGGAGAATGAGTGCTGGTCAACCCACCCAAAATAGCGAGGTGTAATTGTTAGACCTGTCAGCCGTAGGGTAGCCTTACCCCAATCTTTTTGCTTTTTGCCTCCACGTTTTGCTGAATCTTTTTGTTGGCCTTAGAACTCTGAGCACTTCACCACTGCTAATCAGTGCTAAAGTGCATGTGCTTCTTCCCTAAACATGTGTGTAATTGGTGTATACCTGACTGACATGGTTAATTTACCTGTAAGTCCCTTGTTAGGTGGTATACCATATACCCAGGGCCTGTAAGTTAAATGCCATCAGTGGGCTGCAGCACTGATTGTGCCACCCACAGAAATAGCCTTTCAAACCAGGAGACATCATTTACAACGCACACGTTACAACGCGTGCCATTACAACGCAATTTTTACAACGCAAAATCCATTACAACGCATGTCATTACACCGTATGCCATTACAAAGCATTCCCCAAAGTAACGCGCCGGCGGAGTTAGAATAGTAATTTGCGTTGTAATGGATTATGCGTTGTAATGGCTTGTGTTGTAATGTATTTTGCGTTGTAAAAAATGCATTGCAATGGCACGCGTTGTAAATGCGTGCGTTGTAACATGTCCTATTCTTTCAAACCTGTCTCAGGCCTGCCACTGGAAGGCTTGTGTGTGCAGTTTACTGCCACTTTGACTTAGCATTTAAGACTGCTTGCCCAGACTTAAACACCCCTTTTTATACATATAAGGCATCCTGAGGTAACCCTAAGGGCAGCGTGCTATGTAAATAAAAGGTAGGACATGTACTATGAAGTTTTGCATGCCCTGGTAGTGACAAACAGCTGATATTCGTTTTTCACTACTGTGAGGCCTACCCCTCTCATAGGGTAGCATTGGGAATTCCTTAACACACTTTTAAGCTGTAAATCCTGATCAGAGAGGAGTAGCTTTTTTATGTTTCATATCTTTGGAATGGTGATGATAAATCCTCCTTTCTAGTGAAGTTGGATTTAACATTACTCTTTTAGAAATGCCACTTTAAGAAAGTGGACATTTTTCTGCACTTACTGCTCTGTGTGCCTGACACCCTGTCTCCAGTATACATCTGGGGTGGGTGACAGCTACACTTTGTGCATTCCCTCTAGACAGCCACAAGCCGCAAGACAGGAAGGATAGGTGTGACTGAGTACCCATCTACATACATCTGCATTCTGACGGCTTTGCCTGGGCAGGAAGGACAGGAGGGGCTAGCACATCACTTGAATAGGCAGTGTCCTGTCCCCACACAAAGGGCTGATTTACCCCCCTAGATACCCTGGAAGAAGGACTGGGCTGAAAGGGGAATGTGTGCACTTCAGAGAGCTGCTTTGAAGCCACCCCCACATCAAAGCACTTTTGGGTATAAGTACTGGGTCTCTGACCCCCTAAAATCAGACATTTCTGGATCTTGAACTGAACCTCTGCCAGAAGGACTGCTGTGCTGCTTAAAAGACTCAATTGGACTGCTGATCTGGAAGGCCTGCTTTTCTATTTGTTTCCCTGCTGCCTGCTGCTCTCTGACTCCGCTTAAGTAGAGCTGGACTCTGCCTCCCCTCCAAGTGATCTCCAATTGCTTGTTGGCTTGCCTCCTGTTGCTTGAGACTCAGGGATATCAAAGTCTCTACCCCTGCTCCTGGCCTGGCTCACTGGAAATGGCCCAGATACTTGAAACACGGATTTTGACACATCTCTTGTCTTTGCGTAGCAGAACTGGTGCTCGGACCTGGTTGGGGGAGCAAAATCAGCGTATCGCATCGGAACCAGTGCTTTGCCTCCAGAGATCGACACATTGGACATGGTATCGCCACTGCTGCAGCTTGGTGGGGCTGATGCGTCCCCTTGAATGCGTGGCTGAGTCCGGTGCATCGGTGGATGCCTCTCGACTCCAGCACCCATCTTCGGAAGTGAAGCTGCGTGGAGAAGAACGACGTATCTTGCTGTTTGCAACCAGGAAAGGTACTTTGTTCACCGGGTCCTGCGTGGGTCCTGTAGCCGACCTGCACCTCCATGAAGTCGGCCGAAATTTGTTTTTGCCCCGGTCAAGTGCGACCTAAAGCAACCTTTTTAGCGCTACTTGCTTCTAAGCACTTTACTGCGTTTATTCTTTTAAAGTTCAAATCTCAACTTCTATACGTTGGATGTTTGTTGTTTTGGTCTAGTTTTGTTTATAATATAATAACCTATTTTTTATAAATCTATGTGGAGTCTTTTTGTGGTGTATTCATTGTATTACTGTGTCTGTGTGTTGCACAAATACTTTACTCATTGCCTCTTTAGATAAGCCTGACTGCTTTGTGCCAAACTAACAGAGGGTGAGCACAGGTTATTTGTTAGAGTGTATCTAGCTTACCCTGACTAGGACTGTGGCTTCTGCTTGAACAGGGTGCATACCTTTGCCAACCAGAAACCCAGTTTCTAACAGTGACCTTAACTATGACCTAATGGTCAAGTGGCGAATGGGCCATCAGGTCAATGGTATATACCAGAGGAACCAGATGAGACAGTGCAAACCCATCACTTTCTCTGACTCTAAATGGAGCAGGTGAATCAGACGTTTGGCAGAGCAGGAGCACTTAAATGACCCCCAATATGTTAATTTACTTATTTTGCAGTTGTGCATAGAGTGTACTGAACACAATTATTTAGTGGCACATTGTTGGGGCATGTGCTGAATCCTACCTGCAAGACGGAGTTAAACATGGAAACATGGTAGGAGCTACTCTGAGAAGGCCATTGAGAATAACGACTCAACCTGTGATTTTTCAGTGAAGAGAAAGCTCTCATTATTTCTCAATGGGAAATGTAATTCTCCGTAGTTTTGATATCTGCCTTACAGAGTGTCAGAAAGGACAAACAGCCTATCCTAATAATGACTTTACTGGGTTCTGCTGCCCTCATTATAAAGGGACGTGTCTAAAGCTCTGTAAACAAACAGCAACTTCCACAGGTCTAATTCATATTTAAAAATTAGAGTCTTGAATTTGTGGTACAGTTGTATCTATCCTCTACTGTAGTAGGTGAGATGGCATGGATGGAGTAAGGTCCCATGGCCAGCACACTTTCTCTAGTCATTAGTTTGATTGAGATTGTTGGGCGTTCCATCACCTTGTGTGTGGCTAATGTGATTGGTAAGTAGGTTGATAGACTTTCACTGGCTTTATGATACTTTAGATATTTTCATGTGCTCCTTTACTCTGCTCTTAGAAATAAAGGAGTACACATCTATACAATTCATGTTACCCATATGCAATTAAGAGAAACTGTGTCATAAACATTTTAGGAAACTGGGTTACTGGTTGAGGAGGGTGAAACCCTACTCAAGCAACAACCACAATTCTCGTTAGGGTGAAATACAAGCAACCCCAAATTAACCTGTGCTTAACCTTCTTGTAGCTTGGCACAAAAGCTATAAGACTTAACTTAGAGGCAATGTGTAAAGTATTATGCAGCACACAAACAATGAGTAATAAAGTAAAAGCACAACAGAAGAAAAATATCACACCAATTTTTTAAAAAATAGAGTCAAATGTAATAAAATATTTTAGACCAAAATTGCAAAAATCTAATCAGTAGAACCAGAGATATGCAACTTTACATATTTAAGTGAAAATAGTGCCTAAAAGCAGAAAGCACCAACTGTGGTTATCTCGTCATGCCGGACTGGGACAAAGTCACAAATTCAGACTGACTGCGATGGAGTGTGGCCCACATACTGGGCCAAGTTAGGCCCACAGAAGAAAGTACCTTAAATCCTGGTTGCGGAGCATTGTGAGATCCCGTGTGGAGGATGCGTCACACAGCGTCGGTTCCGGGGAGTTGCGAGGCTGCAAATTTGCGATGGGAGGTCCTGTATCAAGGAGATGTTGCGCAGTGGTGGTTACCAAGGGCTGCGGGGTCCGGTGTCCGAGATGCATTGCACAATTCGGTGCTGCGAGGCGATGCATCACACTCCATTGGTTCCACGTTGGACCACAGCTGGACTGGTAGAGCACCTTTAGGCCCACTCCCAAAGGTCCAGGGCATGAGTGGTACCACTTGAGGGGCAAGACTTAAAGCAGACAGAGTCCAGTTGCTGGATGCAGCATTCTAAACTTTCTGAAAGTGGCATTTTCTGATCAGGAGGCTCTGATCAGGAGGCCAGCCAATTAGCCCTTGGAGTCACTCCTGTGGCCCTGGGTTTCATATACAGGCCCATTCCTTCTCACTCAGGCAGCAGGCACTCAGGCACTTCGAAGTGGGAGAAGCTTCTAGAGTCCTTCCCCTACAGAGGTGTCTGGAATTTCCTGCATCTCTGTCCTTGCCCCAGCTTGTCTTGGGGAACAAATGTCTAGTGTGAAATCCTTTGTGAGTGTGCTGAGGCAGAGACTTTGAGATGTGCAAGTGTGGTGACAGCTCCGCCCCCCCTATCAAGTAAGAGATCGCCCATCCTGCCAACACATATTCCCCCTTTGTCTCACTGTTTGGGAGTAATACACAAAGGCCAACTGCCAGCTACACCTACTCATGTGCCTCATGATACAGGCTGCAGGCACCAAATGGTTTGAACAAGAAATAGCTAACTTTCTAAACGTTGCATTTTCTGAATTGTGACTTCAAATCCAACTTTACCATAAAGGAGGATTTTAAATTACAGTTCTTTAGAGACCAACCTTGATACTCCTACCTGCTCCCAATTGATAGTTATCACTTATTAAATGCAATAATGTAACCCAATGTTATCCTATAGGAGAGGCAGGTCCGGCAGTAGTGAAAAACAAATGTAAGAGTTTTTCACTACCAGGACATGTAAAAGCTAAAAGTACATATCGAACTTTTAAAATACACTCCACCCTGCTCTATTGGCTGTTTAGGGCCTACCCTAGGTTTAGGGCCTACACTAGGTTTATATGTACTAAAAAGGAATGTTTAGGCCTGGCAAAAGGGTTATTTTACCAGGTTGAAATGGCTGTTTACAATTGCACACACAGGCTACAATGGCAGGCCTGAGACATGTTTAAAGGGCTACTTAAGTGGGTGGCACAATCAGTGCTGCAGGCCCACTAGTAGCATTTAATTTACAGGCCCTGGGTACATGTCGTACCAATTTACTAGGAAGGTGCAAGTAAATTAAATGTGCAGATTGAGTATAAGTGAAATTTACCATGTCTCAGGGAGGGAGTACAAGCACTTTAGCACTGGTTAGCAGTGGTGAAGTGCTCAGAGTGCTAGTAGCCAACAGAAATTGGCTGAGAAAGCAGGAGGGTGAAGGCAAAAAGTTTGGGGATGACCCTGCGGAGAGGGCCAAGTCCAACACACATACTGTCAGGCCTTGGTTGCCCGTCTCATGTTCTTCAAGAAGAACATATATGTTATGACAACCTATTCCTATGTGTGTATTTAATATTCCAAATATAAAAATTATATTTGGGCTACAGGGAAAGTGATAGGCACAGGGAAGCTAAACGTTTATCTCTCCATTTTTTGTTTCCTTAAATAAACCTCCTTTATCAGGAAGAGTGGAAGTCAAACACACAAAAGGTAACGGGAGGAATGCTGTCAGTCTAAACAGCTATCAAGTCATCTGGGTAGCAATTCAGCCCATCGTTTTTCACCCACTGTGCCACTCCAGACAGAGGCCTACATTATACAAATCAGCAATGACCCTCCTCCTCATTGGAACAGTCCACCCTGAACTGCCAAGCAAAGCCCTTTCTAGAAGGCTATACAAGCAACCCAGACCAGTTTTGGCCTTGTTCGGCTTTTTCGATGACATATTGGTTGGATCCGGTGGCACAGTCAGCAAAGCACCCACATCTTGGTATTACCTTGGCCATTTAGAATGTAATATCACACACACACACACACACACAAAAGGTGATGGGAGCAATGTCTGCAGATAGTCTAAACCACAAGCAATAACTCTGGGTAGCCCATCTACCCATTGTTTTTCACCCACTGTGCCACTGTAGACAGAAGCCAACCATATGCAAATTAGTACTGGCCCTGATCCTCATGGCAACAGTTAATCTCAGATTGCCTGTGGAGCCCCGCCCCCACCAGGGGCTGTATCATGATGGCCTTTTTTTGGTGCAGCACAGAGCCGAACACCTGTTTATGCACCTGCATGGCGCAAAGTGAATTCATTTAAACCAATCCTTCTCTGAGGAGTGCTTATTTTCAGACAGCACTGCTTGGAAACAGTGAGCAATGTTTCCTTTCTTCTGTTTACAAGCTCTACTACCTGAAAATAAATCACTAACTAAGCAAAATATAGAGTTGAATGAATTCACTTTACAGCCTTTAGGTGCATAAATCAGGTGCTCAGCGCTGCACTAGAAAACCCGGCATGATATGGCACCAAAAGGGAACAGAAGAAGTCCCAGAGCAGTTTCAGCCTTCTAAGGCCTTGCCATTGAGGTACAGTTTGGATCCTATAGCATAGTAACCCGAATCCAGGCATACCCACAGCCATTCAGGGCATAACATCAACACAAGAGGTGTTAGGATGACTGTTTTTAAATAGGCTAAACAACTGGCAATTGCTTTGGGTATCCTTCCAACCCATTGTTGTTCACCTACAATGCCACTCCAAACAGAGACCTGCCTTATCCAAATCAGTACTGACCTTCTGGGAGTGATCATCTTGACTTTGGAAAATGTCACTGGGAACACCACATCATCCCATATTCAGGACCTGGGCTGGGTTGTCAATGGGCCGGGAGACCAGAAAAACAGTTGTGCTTCATTGTGTGCCTGTAAGACTCTGGTGGAGATGCCATACCCTCCCTTTTGGGCCACACAGTGCATCAACATTCCTTGGTGCATTATATATGTGAAGATTTCATCTGGATCATGGGCATTTTCTCTACGACATAATAGATATATGGCAAGTTCTACTTGGGTGCACAGATTCCATAAAAAAAGTATTTTGCTCTGGTCTACCGCAAACCAGCCACTCTTGTGTGGTCAAGGAAAGGCTGAAAGATTACCTGACATATGTTCTATTGAAACATCTGTGTTCCAGCAGCATGATGGCTTGGGTCCCACAAATATTACTTAATTATTTTTATGTCGAAGTTCACCATTAGGAGGACAGTCTGTAAATTACGGAGAGAGTGCTTCAGAGTGCACAGATGAGCTCAGGTCTTTCACAGCAACTATCTCGTTCCCAACCAAGTTAGAGTTTTTAATGTGAACTTGCTTTGTAGTGGTCATGCACTAATGGCCACTGAAGATGTAGGCCCACTTATCCTACTGCCAGGTCTCACTTCGGTTACTAAATAACAGAAGATGGTCTTACTGTCTAGAACTTTTTCTGCCCACAGGTCCTTTCCTCAGGTAGTATTGAAGAGGGTTCACCGTCTACCCTTTATAACACTGTGTTCGCACACAAAACCGCCATTACACTGTGCTCTAGACTGCTAGCCCTTTTGCAGGTCTTTGTAGACAGGCCAGACATTGCTTGGCCATGGGATCTAGCGCTCTCTCCGGCTTTATAAAACTAGATGTTAAGTGGCTGCTTTCACTGCATATTTCATTGCATTCAATCTGGCACCTTTCAGATATAATAAATTCATACCCGTAATTCAAGTCATTCGATTTGCAGCCATAAAAAAATAATAAATTGCACGGTCGAACATTCAGGAGTACATGCTGGACAGTCATTCTTGCATGGCAGCTTTCTCAGAAACGTGCGGGGAGCTTGGGTGGGGGCAATAGACAATTCAAGGTGCAAATACATTTTCAGGTCCCATAAAATCCCCCGATCCATACTTAAATTAATGAATGGGGGCCGTATAAGTATTATTATGTTTTACCGCTTCACAATACATATTGTCTCAAAAATCAATTGGAGAAGATCGTCATGTTGTTTTCGAAAAAAGCTTTTCCATGACAGGAAATGGTGGCCAACGTGTGCTTGTGTGACCTTGAGCAGGACAGATAACGGAGAGTTGCTGCCTTGGGTTTTATACTATCCAGTTTCTACAGACGTCCTTGAAAGCAATTCTTATTTTTAGGTCTGGTGCTTGCCACAATTTTTTTATTTTATTAAAGTTGTATATTTGTAATTCAATTATAGGGGCTTTCTGCCAGCCCTCTTCATCTATTGGTCTGATGCTGTGTCATTCACAATTATTTCGTCCCACAATAGCATACATCATGGGATAATGGGTCAACCCACGACAGCCCCTGGATAACTTCACTGTGAGTAACAGCATTCTGCTCTTTCACAAGGAGAATATCTACACACTGAGGGCCCGATTCAAAAAGGGCCTTCACACATGCAGCAGAAGCCCCACAGTCATGGGCGAGTCTCCGCACTCGAGGAGAAATCTCTGTAATGAGAATTCTCATTATGGAGCTACCACCCGAGTGCGGACACTTCCCTACGACTGCGGGACCTCCAGCACGGGTGAGGAGGACCTTTGTGAATCAGGGCTCAATGTTTTCTTGGAAAACAAAAAAATAAGTTTCCTTTCAGCCATTTTGCTTTATATTGTGATGGCCCAGCAGCTCCCCCGACTATCACGACAAAACATACATTGACAAAGTCTAGAGGCTAGCAGCCAAATGTCAGACCTATTAGCTTTGCCAATACTTGTTTACAGTTCAGCCCATAGGATTCGATAAGCAACTACTGTGCGTACTGTGGGCAAAACGTGGTAAAATTGTAAGTAGTTGCTCTGGACATACTGCGTTCATACCCGTTTCAGTTGCACTGCTGTCCCTTTCATTCTCTTTCTTAAAAGTGTGTGCAGTTGAAACAGGAGACTCGAGTCTGTGCTCAGGGTGTTTGGTGAACAAAACATTTTGCTCTATATAAGAACCACTGTGCACTGTGGGAAGCCCTTTTGCTCCAGTCAGCCAACCCACAAGGGGCTCAGAGACTGACAGGACAGTGAGGAGCAAAGCAGGAGCCAAATATACTAAGGCTTTTTGTGGTCGCAATGGGTCCAATTTGCAAAATCTGAGCATTTGCGATTGCAAAATGTCCTTTTTGTATTTTGTATGTACCAAACCCAAATTACGATTCACTAATACATTACTTAAATCACAATTTGGATTTGCGATTGCATACTGAATCAGTATTTGGAAGGGGAGTTTTTAGGGCATCCTTTCCAAATAGCTATTCTAAATGGAATGTATTAATGTTTTGTGACCAAATTCTGGTTGCAAAACAATATTTTACTGACTACTGAACGGTAGTGGTAAACCATTTGAAAAGGACCCCTTCCCCTTTGTGAATGTTAGCAGACACAATTTTTAAGACTGCACATTGGTCCCATGGACTACTGCCTACACTTTAAAAATGTGTAAAGCTTTTCATTTTATTTTAAACAATTCATGTTTTCATTTAAGAAAATTGTTCTGCATTCTTAAAAAACATTGCTTTATTTAAAAAAAATCACAGACATGGTGGTCATCATAGTGGGTCACAATTTGCAACATACCTTGTTAATATTCATGAGGTAGATTGAAATGCAACCCACTACGATTTGATATTTTGTGAACCGACCTATTGGTACATAGGCCAGTTCGCAAAATACCACACCGTTCTCTAAAATACTGGCTGCAAATTGCGACCAGTATTTTGCACATCTGGTCCTAGGTCTCTTCATAGAAAATCAATCAGAAATCTATGTAGCCCAAAATTTATTTGCATGCTTTTCTGTAGTCTGCTCATGCCATCATCGTATGAATTTCCAAAGATGAATTTCCATAATGCAGCTTTAGTTGGCAGCGTCCAGCAGCCACAAACCCGTTTGCAGTGGTGAGCAGACTAACTGTCGAAGAACGCGTGCAGGTGTAGCAGATGCACGGTCACTTTCTGTAATGGTTATGACCATATGAGAGGGTAATTTCTGTTGGAATAAGACTGAAAACCACTAATGGCTCCGAATACATAACATTTCAAGGAGACTGAAGATAGCTCGTGCTAGTCAGCCAATGGTGAAAGCAGTGGAACACCATAACGCTTAGGTTTGCTGCTGTAACCATGGCAACCCCTCATTTCCTTACCTCTCTCCAGCTCTATAGAATCACTATATTTTCTTTCATTAAACAAGTGCATTGTTAGCCTCAAGGCTGTTCTGCACACAGCAGTTCTGTGTGATTGCGTGTGAAGGGGAGGAGGGTCTGCTCCGATCTCCTCAATCACCCAAGAAAACCACAGGAGGCCTTTTTTATTTCAAGCAGCATGGATCTGCACAGCTGCTGCTCCAACGATCTACATACATACACTTCTCTCCAGACAGACTCAATTTTGGAAAATATACAAGCAATCAGAAACAAAATCTCCGAAACAACAGCCTCATATCAGAAGGAGGTGTTTCAGCAGTCAAGGGGTCCATTAAAATGCCAGTCCTGGACCCTAATCCAGAGCCTGCCCCTCCTTGACGGAGGAAACAGCTTCTTCTGAAGGTAACCAACCAAAAGCTCAGGAGACACAATGGGTAACTATCGGACATCCGGGACCCAGCCCTTAAGGGACCCCCTTAGCAGTGCATTAGGAATCAGTTTTAGTCGGAGATGCTCCTGCTGAATTATAAATTGATAAAGGGCATTGTCTAAAAGGGGTCTGTCTCTTTCTGTTTCGGGAGCCTTCTTCATTTTTGAAGCAAGTGGAAGTAGGAAACCCAAATCACATAGGAGCTCAGCAGTATAAAAGGTTTTGCCACATCCAAGCTCAGGGGCGTTGCTTAGTCAGTAAGATTCGGGGGGGTGAATCTCATGTTTCCAACTAAAACAGTGAAAGGCCACAGGGCAGAGGGATGAGATGACCAAGTTTCGGGATGGACTGTTCACATAAGCAATAGGGTCAGTACTGTTTTGCATTTGGTGGACCTCTGTCTACAGAGGCACAGTGGGTGAAAAACAAATGGTTTGAATTAGGGGTGTGCAAAATTGACATAATTTGCTTTCGTGAAATTACAGCAAAATTATTTGTAATTATGTGAAAAGCAAATCTGTCGTTTTGAGTTATATTTTAGAACAATAGGCATCCTCAAGTACATTTTTGGCGCCAGGATGCATTTAAACAAGAACACAGTGAACAGTAGCCACTCCTATTCTGTTCTTCCAGTGCATTTGCAGTAAACGTTTACTGCAAATTGCACAATTCCCTGTAAAGTTGTATTGTGAATGAAGCATAATTAATCAAAGGGGCATAGTGAGCGTCACTTTGGGAATTTCACATAACAAGAGTAATGCTACATTCCCACAATTACACTGGTGTAATTTATATTTCACCCAGACCTATTAGGAATACTATCCCAAGAGAATGCCATTGGGTGTATTATTGCCAGTAGGATGCCTGGAACCCTGAGAATGGCACATTTTACCAATCCTACTGCTACAAAAGTTTGTGAATTCTAAAAAGTAATACATTTGCAGCCATTCAACAAATATTTCTATTGGTGCACAGTTACTAATTTTTGGTAAACCCGTCACTATCAATATTTAAGTTCCCAATCCAAAAACATGAAGAAGTTAAAACCTCTCAGTAAAATGAAAACAACAAGAAAAATCAATGCAGATACAGCAGCCCTGGCTCAGGGCCCCCCAGTCTGAACTACCAAGCCAAGAATACATTTATTTGTGGGGTGTCAAGCCCCAAACACTCCCCTGAAGCTATGACCTCTCCAGGCGGTCGATAAAAAGGCGGTCAGTGAGGGCCTCGTGAAAATGGAAACAAGGAGTGGAACAAAATTTTCTTCATTTGACTGTATGAGCGTATTTAAACTGTTGTGAAGGGAAACACGGGTTTGCTGTAGCATTAATTTGTAATTGAAATGGCAAAACCACATCAAACAATACAAAATGTGCTAGCCATTACAGGTGGCAATTAGCAAACTGCTGGTGATACTGGCATAAGTGACAATGCACAGTTATGAGTTATTGGAAGAATAATGCGTGTTAGATGCCAAAGTGAATTGAGAATTTTAAACATTAATTGAAGAATAAAATGTGAAAGTTGTACTTTCTATACAAGAAGTCTGATGTTTTGTTACAAAGTTATGGAGTGCACACGGTATGGTGGATAATATCCGAAAATTAATTACATTGGAAATACTCTAAGGCACTCAAGTGTTCAATGCTGCATACAGAGATATACCGCTGCGCTAACAGGAAGGTCCAATGCAGAATTTAGCCCCGATTTACCACCGATATATGAATACAAATGCTTCACTGGGGTTGAGTTAACAAAGACATATTTTGCATCGTATGATCTTGTCAGAATACGATCATGTCTAATATTAACTATTTTAATTAAGCATTTACTTCTGCAATTACGGGTGTATTTTGCAGAACAGGTTCCATTTAGAGGGGCAGGGTAAATAAAAGTCTACGTGGCCAACCGCTATGGTCACTAACTACATCTTGAGAAGCTGGTGAGGCTAAATAGGCACAGCTACCTGGTGTCAGGCAATTTCTGCCTTGTGAAGTATTAGATTATATGTCTGGAGGTCCTCACACTATAGCTTTTAGCCTGCTTGCTGGCCAAGGCACTGCCTTTTCCAATTGACTGTGATTAGGTTGAGCCTACTAGACAGCACATATGTTGTCTGCTGTGAGACATATTGTGACTTACCAAGAGCATAGAGGGATGTTGAGCCCACTCATTGCTTACCATTGGTTGACTTTCCTTGTCACTCTCATTTGCCCGCTTCTTATTCGTAGCCCAGATTGTCAATCTTGTGTTTGTCTCTCCAATAGAGCACTGCCTCTTTACAATGTCTTTGACAGGCTGACATCTCTGCTTCCACTGCTTGCTTTTCAAGCATTACTTTTTTCTTGTGTCAAGCACTCCATGAGAGTGCAAGTGCAATCGAGCTGTTTCACTCATGTACATGTCTCCCCCTCCCCCTGCACTCTGTGTTGCTCTGTGTTTCTGGTTCTCATAGACTGCTTCTCCCCCATTGCTTCCCCACATACTCTATCCAACCCTCCCACCATATGATGCTTTTGCATCCCCTTCTGAGTTGCTTCCTCATTCCCATCAACTTGCCCCATGTTGCTTTGGCTCCCTGCCCACTCTGATTTTCTTTTTAGTTACCAATCCATCTCGGATCGATAACTAAAAGAAAAAAAAAGCGCCTCTATCATTATGTAGGCGAGTGCATGCGTGTTGCGCGTGCCTACAGAATTATACAGGCTGCTGCACCAAAGGCTTTAGCCATGCTGATCAGCATTGTGAATGCTGTGCAGTGTGGCTAAAAATCATTGTCCAAAACTTGTTTTTATCCTGTAATATTAATACAATGCAATGTTACAAATCTAATTTTCCTATATATGGTATTTGCTTCTAATTAAAGCACTCTGTCACCCGTTCCAGCCTTGTTCGCACTATAAAACACTGCAAAATAAATAAACATGGATATGCCCTGCCCAAAAAAGGAGAAGCAGTTGGATCAGTAGATTAATCACATTCGGAGCTGTCAGTCACAGCCACAGTGTGCTGGCACAATCCTTCAATTCACGGAGAGAGGAAGTATGTCCATTCAACCACAGAGAGGTAAAGAACAATAAAGGTAAAGAAAAATACATGAAATACTATATTTTTCCTACTGATGCCCAGCTTTCATCCCTTCTTCGACACACAGAGGGAGTGAAGGGAGAGTATATTTTCTGTAATGTATGCCATTGGAGAGAGAACCAGTGTTCAAGAGAATAGAGAAGCCACGTTGTGTTGGACTCATCTTTCTCTACACTGAAGTTACAGTAAAGTGACATTGATGGGGAAAAACTACAAAGCAGTTGGGTGGTCCTGAGCTGACTGGTACACCAGCACACTCATGGGGCAAGAAACTGGAAGCCAAACAATGGGATGGCACTGGTACATATTGCCTGCATTCTGTATTCTGATTGGCTTTCCAGCTCCCTACGTCGAATCTGTCTGCTTATATTTGATACATAACACTAACTGTTAAACTGCACACACACAAAAATCACTAAACATAATTCCATTTCCACTTTGCAATCACAAATGTCAGATTACAATGTATTAAGACATTTGTGATGCAACAATACAACAGACTTGGATAGCCCTGAAGTCACTCATACCATCAAGAGTTCATGCAGAGTGTCATCCACTACAGAAGGTAATTAATAAGAAGTACAGATAGGCGCATTAGAAAGCCATCTAAAGATTAATGAGGTTAAACCATCCACTGCAAAGATCAGTGTTAAAAATGGCCATAGGTTTGAATCCCAAGGTCATTCATAAAATAACTATTTTATAATCTGCTATGCAGTGAAATGGCCTTACAACCTGGAATTTATTTATGACAATTATAGATTGGTCATGACCAATTCCACCCTGATTTCTGCAGGACTTTTTATTGGCTTGAGTACAGGGAAGGCCATAATACTCGCAAATTATTGAAAAATGTAGAGAATGCTTCCCTTCTCAGAATTAATTCTATTAAAGACTGTCAGAATGACTAAGGCATCCTCAGACATATTAAAGGTATTCAGGAATTCCAAGAAAAATCAATACCCAACCCTAATTCTGCAGTTCATAAAAAAGTTAAACGCACATTTCTCAACTATATTCATGGGCTTGTCTTAAATCTAATAAGACTGACCAATTGGACCCCATCCTTGGATAAATGAAACTTATCATACAATATTTATTGAATAGAAAATTTGCAGTCTTAGGATGCCTTCACACTATGTAGCTCTATAAAATTCTGATCAAAACCCGTGCACTGATATTTGCTTCTGTTACACAAGACATTGTGAAATCTGACATATATAGTCTCCAAGTGGAATCAAAAGCAAAACGAACAGATGATGGATGGAATGCTGATCAAATCAAACATTCACCCCTAGTCATAGATCTGGGTTTAATCCATTGATTGTTTGCTCCCCCGCCACCCCAGTTTAGACCTAGCCAAATGGAAAGCAGTCTTGACCCTGCACCCCATGGGAGCAGCACAGCCCGAACTGCCAGGCTAGGTCCTCCCTGGAGCAGAAACAAGCATCCTGGGATCAGTTTCGGGGTATCACCCCTCAACAGTCAGGTTAGCTTGAATCCAGGGGCACAGTGAACACAGGACCCACGTCTGGCCATACCCTTGGCTTGACAAAAGCAAAAAAAACAGATGATGGACGAAATGTTGAACAAATCGAACATTCACCCCCAGTCACAGATCTGGTTTATATCCATAGTTTTTTTGCTCACCACGCCACCCCAGGTTGGACTCAGCCATATGCCTGATGAGGGGTGAAACCGGTCCCAGGACCATGTAATTCTGATTTGGTCTGTAATATGAGTATCTGCCGGACTGGGATTCAAAGTTCAGTAGTAATATCTCAGACCCATTGTACATGGCCCGAAGACAGCAGTTGTAGTGTCTGGATGAAATGAGGAATATCCTGCAGAGTCGGGTACAATGTTTCTGATTTTACTGGTTATTCTTCATTTCAGAGCTCCCGGGAGTTGCCATGGTATCGAGAGTTGGAAAGGAGGTAGAATCACCGCACCAAAACCAGAGGACCTAAAACGGAGACCCATAAATGGTAAAAAACACTCATTGCAGTATGTACCATATGCTATACCTCCACATCTATGGTGACAGGCTTCATTTGTATGTTAGTTATAGTCACTCATCTGGAGTGCAGTAATTAAGCACATCGGTGCACCGTTAGGTCGAGGGATGCATGTGATGCAAGCAAATGGCAAGATCAATATAATAAGAATTGTTTATGAGAAATGTAACAATCTTATTTATTATTGTTTTTATGTAGCTACATATTATACTCGGACTGGTTTTGTACTTCTGCTCTTTCTCTTTCGAACTTTGTTTTCTGGTATTTGATGTTCGGTACTAGTCCCATGAAAACATTTCCTTTTCCTTTTACAGCCTACTTGTGAAATCAGCGTTCTTCTCATCTAACAATTATTACAGTTCGGTTTTAGTGTCAGGGGGCCTAGCCCCAGAGGTAGAAGGCAGAATTAAAATCAATTTAAATTTAAGTTGTCATTTACATGATTAATGTAAATGGTTGAATCCCTTTTCAGGGTTACTTTTTACATTGCAGAGTTATTAGCGGATACCAAAACATGTATTTTGCTCTAGTTACTTCACCCTAAGAGGTCAGAAATGGAAACCGGAATATATGTTTCAGCTAAATGTTATTCATATTTTTAAATTAACTTTATTAGCACTTCAGTAGTGTAGGTGACTTGCTTGGATGCTAAATTATGATATGTATTGCGAGGACTGCACTTTTCTATCAGTGTTAGATGAGAGAAAGTAATGTCTGATAGAAAAGGAGATCAGATGCTGTTAGTGCCTCTGGAACCATGTATGTTCCGCACTTTGGTGGCCATGTTTCTTAAATACGGTCCGTCCATGAATTGGGCGCCATGGGCGGAAGAGTGCCTCTGATTGGTCAGAATGCAAAGAGGTTGGAATGTTCTGCTGGGAGCTTTGAGGAGACAGTTGCAAATTGCGGCCTGTATCTTGGTTGCAAGAGCATCAGACGCGCCTGAATGGCTGCAGTGTAATAACCTTAGCCTTCTCAGCCCTTGCGGTACAGGGGGCCCCAAACCTCTATGGGACCCCTCTGGCACTGTACACTTGTGGCAGGCCCCTGTCCTGAGAGCTCCTGACTCGGTCCGAAGCATAGGGGGACCCCTCCATGTCCTTTGCAGAGGGCCCCCTCATGTTTCGTTACGCTACTGAATGGCTCGAAATTAGGCTTGCACCCATCTTACTTTTGAGGGGGGGTGTTTTCAATTACACTTTGTGCGATCGTAGATGCCAACTCACACTTCTGTAGATCACATTAAGTAGTAAAATTCCAAGAATATAATATTATTATAGTAATGCAATTTACTTGTAGGGGGTTGTCTAAGAATGTTCTCCATGGGGGTTCCGGGCTCCTGGAGAGCTGGTATGACTGGAAAATCAGTGGGGAATAGGTTGGTGTGCAGTCACAAGTTGACAGACCTTCTGTGTTTCACAAAATCCTTCCACCTTCTGCATTGGACTCAGTGAGACAACCTCAAACCCTGAAGATGTCACCAGCTGCGGAGCGAACCAGGGAGATTCTAGATTTATTTCATAGAGGGTGGAGATAGGGAACATTTAAGCATCAATGTACATGTACTGGGGAGTTTACTTCGGGGATTCTCCTCTATAGGATTTTATTTAGGATATCTTGTGACTGAGACATGCCCCTGCGGATGCTCAGCTAAACCCACACTGTTCTCAGACTCTAAAAATGGCATGTGAAAGCAGTGGTTAAGTGTGCAATTGTCTGCAAGATTTTGAGTGAACATGTTTAGGGGCATCAGCTGTAACTGTCTGTTATCGGGCATGCATCTGTCCTTTCTTCCATGCCCTGTTCACCTTCTATATCGTGTTTACTCATGGCTTTTTTTATCTTTATCTGCCTGTCTTGGATGTTTAGATGTTGAGGTAAAATGAATTGTGTTAATTCTACATATTCAGGTGCAGGCCCTCAGACTAACTCCCATACTTTGTGAAGACTTTGATTGGTGCTGTGTGTGCTGATTTGCCTGTGGTAAGTTTCCATAGTATAGAAAACAACATCTGCAATAATGGCCTTCTCTTACTTTGGTAAGTCGATTTGGTTAAGGGCCCTCTCTTAAATAAGGCTGTCTAATAGTTTCCCTATAATCCATGATAATTCCACAACGGCACAATCAATGGGAAGCTTCTGTTCATAGATTGTTGATGGCAACCAAGGGATTTCTACTCATGAAGTCTGAGACGCTGTTTCAGGAGCTTTTGATTAGGCAACATGGATGATGACATCCGATTCCAGGAACTGAGCCAAAAATTCACAAATAGATGTTCTTTTTGACATCAGTCCCTTGAAATTCTGAAGGGTCTCCAATACAGAAAGTGCGCCAGTCACACTGTGTCATCTTAAAAGAATGAATACATCAATTGATGGACCAAACACTCAAAAGGCACACACAACCTTACAATTAAATGTGTTTGGTTAGGAGGAGTGAGCACATAGAGACTTCAGGACCAACAGTTAGACGTCATTCTGGGCAAAAGCGCAAACTAGTGTCTAGCTGTTGGAGTACAGTAAGAAGGATTTCATTGGCTCATGATAATCTTACCCAATGAGTGAGTCATATGTCTCTTGACTTCTGCATGTGCTTGGTGTAATTTTCGGTTCTGGACTTTTAGTCAACAGACGTGCTAGTAGTCTCTCAGATTTTCAGAGCGGAACTCTATCAATACGACTGAGAAACCTGTTTGCATTTCGCGCTACCTGATGATTGATACAAAAAAAGAGGCATTGAAGAATAAGCATGTTCATGGATAGGATTGGTAACACTGTCACCGCCCCTTCTGCATTGGTGACCACAGCACTCCCATAGCCTGCACTCCCACAGCCAGCAGTTCCACAGCCAGCAGTTCCACTACCAGCAGCAGAAAAATCCCCCATACTTGGTATCCATGCATTGACCTCTTCATGCTGCTGTACTCTGAGATAAGAGTCTGACAATTTGTCCCATTGCTAGCAGCCTTCAGAAGTATCATTACCATTACTAGCTCAAATGCAGCTACAACGTGCCCTAGTAAATGCAACACCAACTCCATTAACACTACTACCAGAAGCAGAACCAGTATAGCAAATATTTTAACCAAGGCAACCACATGCACTATTACATCTAAAAATGAACACTAGCATCCCCATTACAGGTTACAGAATTCTTGTTATCAATTCTAAGATATTTCTCACAATAGTGCTGGAAGTATGTCGTTTTCCCTTCTTAATGGTTCATGCCAGAGCACAAAAATGCAATTGTAGCACGAAGCATTTGGGGTGAACATATCTACCTCTCTATTTGCCTTGTTCAGTTTGTAGGAAAAATAAAATGGCTATATTCACAGTTGGCAAAAGAAAAGCAGAAAAAGAAACATGGGAGTAACCCAAGACATTTAATGTCAGGAACCTTGCAGGATTTCAAAGTAAAAGTGCACATAGTAGTGTGATACAGTAAATGATAATGGCCATCAGAAGCAATCATACCAGTTGCTGCTACAGTAGACATCTTTGCAGCACAAACTGACAATACTTGTTCCCTGATGTCACCACACTTGGACTTTAACAAAAGCAGGTAAGCCCGTCTCTACCACAGAGAAGAGATTGACATCAATCCAACATTGACTGTCAATAGGTACAAAGGCATCAAAGCTGTTATGCCAAGGTAAGCTCTAGTGCAGGGGGATCTCCAATGGGTAGCCCTGGAGCTACTGGTAGCTCACCAGTACCTTCGAAGTAGCTCCCTGAAGTGCAGCCTAGCACAGTACGTAATTCAAAGGATATAGCCAATTTGAAGAGGGCAGCGCTACGCATCTCTGTACCCTTGGAGTGGCCGCCAGACAAACCTATGGCAGGGCCATACGCTTATACACAAACACACATTGTGACAGCCTGAGGTACCTGCAACTTTACCACCTGTCTCCACTCTCAAATTAGCAAAGTTACATGGAGATTGGACACTTAGCATTCCCCACTCTATTGATCACACAATACCTGTGAAAACTGGGCAAAAAAAATGTGCCAGCAATAGCCGGAGTGGAAGTCGCAAGAGTGTGTGCACACTTATGTATGTGTTGTGTATGTGTCTGGTGTTGTGTCCCCCCTTGAAAGACATTGTCTCACCCTGGGTGCCATTTGTAATGCCAGGGAACTCCAAATGTATATCGTGCTCCCTATTTAAGGGGTTTATCCCTGGTACAATGATGACTATTACTGATATATTGTTGGCACTGGCATAATAATAGTAAATCTTGAGATATGGTGGGCATCCTTTGGCTAATCATGGCATAGTGGCAGCTATGTTTGCCATACTGGGAGCATGATTTTCCTAACTGTGGCCACCTATTACATAATCATGGTCATCCTTAGAATAAAAATGTCCATGGCTGGCATGATGTGGTGGCTCTTAGCATTATGGTGGGCAGCCAAGGCACAGCTGTGGCCCATACCTAATGGTGGGCATCCTTGGCATAATGTAGGGTTCTGGCATTATGGTGGTCATCCTTGGCAGGTGGTGGTAACACCTACATAGGTGGAGCAGAATCTGTCAATGTAATGACTTGTACTAGGGAAATCACAAACTGACATTTGATGGCCATGCATGAAAACTGATATTTGAGGCAATAAAAAGTGTTTATTTTTTCCAGAAAAATATAAGTTTTTCTTTTCCAGCCAAAATATTGTATGCACAGTACTGACTGCCACATTATCATGAAGGTATGTATATATAGGGAAGTCTATTGATAATGAAGATATATGTATCTTCCAGGTAAATTGATGTGAAGTAAAGAATAGTAAATCTGTACTTACCTATATATACCATTTGTGATATTGTAATAGTCAGTATTCTGGGCATGATATTTTGTCATGACGATATTTTGTCACAACAATATTTTGTCACTAGGTATTGTGACATACATCTCGGTGGTCACTACTAGTAATCCTATTACATGTGATCACTCTTGTGATTGCATTTGATATGGTGACTACTGCAACAGTGGCCAAAGCCATTAGTCGTTCGGGCGTTATTTTCTTGAATGAAAAGTATCACTTATGAGGGCACCAGATAGCTGTTAATGAAGATGGCTACTGTAGTGATGAGCTCCTCTAGCCCGCCATGAACAATTCTTCTGTCTGTTGATTCTGCGCACATGGACCCTGGGCTTTCAATGAGGTGAGGTGCAAGCAACTGTCATAGCACAGTGAGCCACTGAGGCGGCTGAGAGGTACGCCAGGTCCATTGCCCTGAGGCAAATTTCCTCTCCTAGATGCCACTCATGAGGAGGTTTGTTGGCGAGGGACATCAACCTGATTTCCACAAATGGGACTGTGACTTACGGACTTATCTGAAAACCTTCCGTGACTTAATGCAATGACACGCTCATCATTGCACAGATCTACAAGACGTCTCACTGACTCATGCCTTACGCTGTTAACTGGGGAAGTTCCGAACGCTGCTGGGATCAATGGATGTACTGGGTGGTATGAGTCTTCTGTGCTACATGGCTCCTTAACTTGCATAGTGATTGACTGGTTAAGTGTCCGTCATTGGCCCAGAACTAGGGGCAAAATTGATCACAGGCAGCCTAAAATGATATTTGACAAAAAGCAGGAGATTGATCGTGGAGAGCCTACCACATGGGTTGTTGAGTGCAGACAATGGGGATGTTGTGCTATGCTGTGTGAGATTGAAAGATAAATTCACTCACGATGAGGATGGATCCCCTTCAGGAATGGATCGATACCCAAGACAAGAGGCTTACGCAGGCAGAAGTGAGAATCTCAGATATTGAAGACTCGCATGGACAATTGGCTAACTCGCTGACAACCCTTATCTGGGAGTTCAAAGGTATAAAATCTAAAAATAAAGACCTTGAGGGCTGCTCTCAGCGGAATAACATTTGTATACTGGGAGTTGTCGAGTCCACAAGCATTACCAACATGCACTGATTTGTAAAAACTTCTAACCACACTATTTGGCTGCGAGGCCTTCTCCAGAGTCTTTATAGTGGAGAGGGCACATCGGTCCCTGACCCCTAAGCCTCACCCAGGTCAAAATTCAACACTGATAATTGCGCGGCTCCTCAATTATTGAGATGGCGATCAAATACTACAGCTCAACAGAGCCATTCGTGAGCTACAGTATGGAGGCATGCCAATAGCTTTTTACCCTGATCTGATGTCTGCAGGGCAGCATGCCAGGAAATCATTCATTGAAGTTAAAAAAAACATTTTGCTCAAAAGCAATTACTAACTCGATGCTTTACCCGGCAAAACTCTGAGTGGAGCGCAGTGGAAAGGTTTTCTTCTTCATGTAGCCGGAAGTTGCTGCAGAATTTATCAACATCCATATGCAGTGAGGTAACAATCCTGGATCTTCTGCCAGTTCTGCATCACTTAGAGGAAGCCAGCGGAGTGATGCCAACAATTTAAGTGATAATGACTAGTATTTTTCTCCTCTGCACTGTAACTACTGCTCTGACTATTTTTATCCATCGAGTTGTGGGAATGAACAACTGCCTGAAACCATATAACATGTCTGATTGACATTTCATGATGTTATTTGTGTCACGACTCGCTCCCTGCATTCTCGTGTCCACCACCAGGGGGCGGAATTGTGGGGCTTTCCAGTGTTCTAATATGCTTCCAGACACTCCCCTGTATGCATATCCTGACTTTCAGGCATTTGGACATCATTTAGGAATTGACATCCATTCCCAATCCATGCCGGGTTTTGTGGAAGCCAGTCTGCTCATACTGGAAACCCCATTACCTATAATCCCCTGCTCACTGCTTCATCTCCACCCCTGCAGGCCAAGGACGGGTGGAGGAATTCAGCTCACCTGTGGCTGGCTGCTGCTAGCCTGTTCACACCTGATGCATGTGATTACTGTGAGCTCTTTTAAGCCCCAGTTCCCTTCAGTCCTGTGTTGATCATTGTAGCTGTATACCGGTGAGGCCGATCTTTGTTTCCAGTGTTTCCTGAGCTTTTGGTACCCTTGTTTCCAGTGTTTCCTGAGCTTTTGATATTCCTTGATTCCTGAGCTATAGTTAATCCGTGTTCCTTGATTCCTGAGCTATAGCTATTCCTTGTGCCTAAATTAGCACTGCCTGCAGTGCTACCTTGTTTCCTGAGTTCCTGAGCTATAGCTATTCCTTGTGCCTGAATTAGCACTGCCTGCAGTGCTACCTTGTTTCCTGAGCTATGACTATTCCTTGTGCCTGAATTAGCACTGCCTGCAGTGCTAACTTGTTTCCCGAGTTCCTGAGCTATAGTTATTTCTTGTTCCTGTTCCTGGGCTTCAGCTATTTCTTGTTCCTGATTTGCACTGCTTGCAGTGCTCTCTTGACTCCTTGTTTCCTGAGCTGTACCTATTTCCTGTTTCCTTGAACCAGCACTGCCTGCAGTGCTACCTTGACTCCTGGGCTTTAGTAAGTCCCTGTTCCTGAACTGCAGCAGTTTCCCTTGTTCCTGAACTAGCACTGCCTGCAGTGCTACCTTGACTCCTGAGCCTTAGCATTCCTTGTTCCTGACCTGCAGCAGTTTCCCTTCTCCTGAACTAGCACTGCCTACAGTGCTACCTTGACTCTTGAGCCTCAGCATTCCTTGTTCCTGACCTGCAGCAGTTTCCCTTCTCCTGAACTAGCACTACCTGCAGTGCTACTTTGACTCCTGAGCTTTTGCTCAATTCTTGTTCCTGCCCCAGCACTGCCTTCTATGCTACTTTGTTTTCTTGATTCCTGAACCTGCACTATTCTAGTATACCCTTGTAGCCTCCCCTTCTGTATATCCTTTTCCAGTCCCTGCCTTCTTCCCATTTCCTTGGTTTCAGTTCTAGTTTGCTGTCTTTCTATTTCTGCTGTCTTGCTTCTGTAAAGTTGTATGTTTGTTACCTGCTTTCTGCCAAGTGTGCCCTGTGATTTCCTTCCTTTCCTGTTAAGCACTCCTCCTTGCTAGCTCCTTGTCTATTGTGCTTGTGTTTAGTGCTACCCCTTTGGTGTTACTGCCTTGCGTGTTCCTGTTTGATCGCCAGGATCTGTGGGCACAGCTGACTACCTAGGTGGTGTTTCTTGTTCACTGTGAGTATTGTCTTTGAGTTACTGTTATAACATCACCAAAGGTATAAGCTCCACAGACCCTGCCTTTGCATGCATATCCTATATGTGGGTATTTTCAGTCAGTAACTGTAACAGCAATTGCGGGTGAGGAACTTACTGAGCTTCAGTCTTACCGTGTGGAGCTCCTGAGTGCTTTACCCCACATTCCCTTTATTGTTAATGTTGTATTATATATATGTCTTGCACGTCCGTCCTGGGTGTAGTTAGTCTAAATGCTAAATTGCCTTGTGAGTGCCCTTCCTTTCTGAGTCTTAGCCATCTTGTTCCTTTGTACAGACTTCCCCTTTGGATCCCTTTTCTCCTCTGACTTCCTGTGTGATCCTGGGCAGCGCTGTACTCCTCTCTCTGTGTACGTTTTCTACTCCGTTCCCAGTCCTTGCCCAAGTCCCTGACTGTGTTCCCGACATAGTCCCGGACAGTCCCTGACATTTGATGTGTTTTCAGCAGAGCAATCTTTATACTGCTATGCCAGGTCATATATTCTTTTTTGCTGCTGGTGTAAGGAAAATGTAATTCTTTTAGCTATATATAAGGTTTACAGGGGATTCTGGGTAGGAAAACATTGGGGGATCCATGCAAGCCACACCTCCCTGGACTTACCTTGATGTGTAGTTTTCAGAAATGTCTGGGTGTGGGGCCAAAAATGCAGGTGCCCCCCTTACAAAACCAGGTTCTTTTGTGCTAGATCATTCTGATATCTCCACAATACGTTTTTGGCCTTTCCCTGTCACGGGTACTTGGCCCACCCACAGAAGTGAAGTAGTATTTTTATCGAGAGACCTAGGAAAATTCTGGGTGGTAGGAAATTTGTGTCGGCTCGGTGATCCCACAACTTTTACACAGTCATGTGAGGAAAATAGGATTTGTTTATAGCTAAATTAGAGGTTTGCGGGGGATTCTGGGTAGGAAAATTTGGGGGATCCACGCAAGCTACACCTCACTGGACTCCCATGGGTGTCTAGTTTTCAGAACTGTCTGGGTTTGGTAGGTTTCCCTAGATGTCCGCCGAGCCCGGGACCAAAAACTCAGGTGACCCCCTTGCAAAAGCAGGTCGTTTTGTGATAGATCATTTTGAAGTTTCCACACTATGTTTTGAGCCATTTCCTGTCACGGACACTAGGTCTACCCATACAAGTGAGGTACCACTTTTATTGAGAGACTTTGGGTAATGCTGGATGGGTGGAAGTTTGTGACTCAGCACAGATTCCAGAACTTTCCATCACAGAAACGTGAGGAAAATGTGTTTTGTTTTTTACAAAGTTTGAGGTTTGCAAGGGATTCTGAGTAACAGAACCTGGTGAGAGCCACACAAGTCACCCCATTCTGGATTCCCCTGGGTTTCTAGTTTTCTAAAATGTACAGGTACAGGTTTTCTAGATTTCCCTAGGTGCAGGCAGAGCTAGGGTTCAAAATCCACAGCTAGGCACATTGCGAGAAAAGGGTCAGTTTTCACTGGAAAAATGTGATGTGTCCACGTTGTGTTTTGGGCCGATTCCTGTGGCGGGCACTAGGCTTACCCCCACAACTGAGGTACCATTTTTATTGGGAGTCTTAGGGGAATACAGAATAGTAGAAAAAGTGTTATTACCAATTGACTATTTCTGCATTTCTGCCTTCCAAATGTAAGACAATGTATAAAAATGAAGTAATTCTGTAAAATGCCCTCTAATTAAGATGCTAATATGGGGACCCACAAATTTGGAGATGTGCAAATAACCATTGCTTCTAAACTCCATCTTTTGTTACCATTTTGGAAATACATAGGTTTGCTTGATACCTCTTTTTCACTCTTTATATTTTATCAAATGAACTGCTGTATACCCGGTACACAATGAAAAGCCATTGCAAGGCACAGCTCAGTGATTGGCTCTGGGTACCTCAGGTTCTTGGTGAACCTACAAGTCTTATATATCCCCGCAACCAGAAGTGTGCAGTGGACGTAACGGTATATTGCGTTTAAAAAATATGCCATTCTTAGAAGAAGTTGCAGGTGAAAATGCAGGCACAAATGGCTGTTTTTTTCAACCCAATTTCAATATTTTTTTATTTCAACTGTTAGTTTTTATAGGAAATCCTTGAAGAATCTACACAAATGACCTCTTTATGAATTTAGAAATGTGTCTACTTTTCAGAAATGTATAGCTTTCCGGGATCCATTATTAGTTTCAGACCCATTTCTGCCACTAACTGGAAAGAGGTTGAAAGCACAAAAAATTGGAAAAATAGGCTATGTCCCAGTAAAATGCCAAAACTGTGTAGAACATTTGGGTTTTCTGACAAAATTCTGCCTGTTCGTGAAAGCTGGGAAGATGGTGATTTTAGCCTCATAAACCCTTTCTTGATACCTTTTGCAGGGGAAAAAACAGATGCTTTCTCCTGTAGCACTGTTTTTCCCAAAAACAAAAATTTTGCTGTATTTTGGCTAATTTCTCGGTCCCCTCCAAGGGAATCCACAAACCCTGGGTACCTTTAGAATCCTCAGGACGCAAATTTGGCATAGATACCTTATGTGGACAAAAGGTTACAGGGGCCTAAGCGCAAACTACCCCAAATAGCCAAAAATAGGCCTAGCAGCGAAGAGGTTAAAAAGAGAAGAGAAAAGTAATCACCAATCCCCATGTTAAGAGAATAAAGCAGCGTGATATTTGACCTCTGCCTTTAAATCACTGGCAAATGTGACAAGCTAAACACAGAACTTAACGATATCTTTACTTATTGCTCTGACTGTAGCAATACACCAAATATCAGCTTGGGAATCACCAGTGGGTTGTGACTCAGTGGAAATACTGATATAGATGATGATGATACCTTTCGAATCCAGCAGATATTACTGATATCTTCTGTCGTTACTATTTGAAGTAGTGCACATCCAAAACACAATCTGATATCCCGGACATAGCTGCATATTCAGGTAATAAAGCATTGGCCTGGGTTGAAGAAGAAACGTGGGAATTAATGAACTCTCCCCTTAATTTAGAAAATGTTAAGAATGACGGGCATGTTCAGAGGTAAGACTCCTGGAGGGGATGGTCTATCCATTGAAATTTCTAATGAGTATATAGATCTCCTCTCCCCCTGATTATGGATTGTCTATGACAACACGCTACTTAAGGGCCACCTTTCCCCATCCACAAGGGAGGCTATAATCACGGTCTTTCCAAAACCTGACCTAGACCCCACTCAATGCTCCTTTTACCGATCCCCTGCCTTTATTAAATAGGGATAATAAATTCTTGCTAAGATATTGATGCAACAGCTACAGCCGCTAACAAAACTGCTAGTGTTACCAGAGCAGGCTGGCTTAATACTGCAATGCTCCACTGCCTTCAACCTGCGCACCCTCATGGCCATCCTTCATCGTGTTGGAACACAGTTGTCAGCCATAAAATAATTGGTGGATGCTGAGAAGGCGTTTGACACTGAAGTGTCTGCTTATGAAAAAGACTTTGAGACAAATGGGGCTGCGCGAGTGTTTTCTCAGCTATATAGCCCTGCTCAATGCATCACTTCTGCTAGGATCAAGGTGAACGGTCTGTATTCCGTGCGAATAGCTATCAGCAGGGCTGTCTTATGCCACCCTTAATTTTTCCTTTAGCGATGGAGTCACTTATGTATTTTCTGCATGACTTTTATGCTAATTGCGGGCAATATATGGGGGAAGGCCCCTAGTGATAACCCTATATGCTCATGATGTAATACTATATATTCAAAATCCCTGGGATAACCTACCGTTTATCATACGAGAAGTGCTATGATACAAAGGCACTTGGGATTGCTAATTAATTGGGCAAAATCAGAGTCTTTTATTCTGACGGATGTCACTGAGCCATTTGACATGGAATACCCCCCGAAATGGAGCATGGACGATGTGATATACCTGGATATTAGAGTTTCGTGCCACCCTCTGGCGCTTCTTCGCCTCATCTTTGGTGTTGAACTTGAATCACTTACAACACGAGTTGAGAATTGGATACAAATCCTGCTTTCTATGTTAGCTCGTTTCTCGCTCATCAAGATGAGAGTTCTGCTTGCGTTTTATACGTATTTGCCAATATCCTTATTCATAGTCCGACAGAATTTTTCAAGCGACTGCAGCATTCAGACATCAGTTTGGTGTGGGGGGTACACAGCCCCTTGTGAGTCAGGTGATTCTTACTCGAACAAAACAGAGTGATGGTCTGTCAGTTCCAGACTTCTACTTATATTATTTAGTGGCGCAGGCACATTATTTTAAATATTGGCTCCCCGAAGTGAGCGCCCCGGTGCATACTAGAATCGAAAGGACGACGATGCACCCTAAGTCCTTGCTATCTACAGGATCAGCAGGAAACCTTCAATTCAGCCAGATGATATAGATGTCTTAGAATGGCATGCTTGACATGGTGGGAAATATCTTGATATCTTGGACTCGAAATGTCCTACTCTCCTTGTCTTCTGGTGACCAGTAACCCACTGCTTGAACCCACATTGGGAAATTATGCAGTGCCAGTCTGCTTAAGATCAAAATAAGCACCATAGGGGGATCCTTTCCTAAATGAAGACTTTATTAGCATATCAAAGTGTAAAACCAGGGGAGGCAACACGCCACTTGAAATCTTATATTATTATCGGATGCAGTCAGCAACTAGGCGCATATGTACAGACTTCCCCAAGCAGCCTATTGAACTTAAACTACTCACAAAGTATATAGTTGGCGCCGACTCAGCAAAGTCCATCATTTCCTTCCTATACACTGAATTAATAGCGACCTTACTGGCACCTTCCTCGAAACCTAGGGTCTAGCGGAAAACGGGCCTGGGATGCCAGAGGTGAGATGAATGCTGGTCCTATTGCTGCGCAAGTCAGGGATGCTCCACTTACATATAGGCATAAATCAATACAATTTAAGTGTGTATATTGCTTTTTTCTCACACCCCAACGTGTAGCGAAGTTAAGCCACGATTATGAAGTGAAGTGTGAAAAATGTAATATGCCAAATGTGGGGTTTCTTCTTGTGGCATGGCCCTGCCCAAAGATTGTCATGTACTGGACTAAGGTGTTTGAGTTACTGAGTGAAATGATATAGACTTCTTTAGCGCCTTCACTGCGTTTGGCTCTACTGGGAGCCACCATGGATTTGCCCGCAGCAATACGGCGTTTCACTTCCATGGCTTAACTGCTGGCCAAGAGAAGAGATGCCTTGCAATGGATGCAGAGAACTATAGCTAAGGATGATCAATGGATTCCAGATATGGTCTATCATAGAGATCTGTGCTACAACTCTGCATCTGAAGGTACACTCAAAAGATGTCTGTGGCCCACTCTGCACTGACGTATTGCAACAAGAAGAGCTACATACTCACCACTCCTCTGATCAGTAGATGCTATCATTGCGCCTTCCCTAACATGTTGTTAAACCCATACGAGGGCTAACAAATGTTGCTTCATTGTAATGTGCTTGGTACGGAGTTGCAGATGCTGTTTTGCATTGTATATCCTGGCTGCTATTTCCTACTTCTGGCCTCATTGCTGCAACCTGATGCACTTTTGTGAATAAAATTATAATAATAAAAAAACCAGCTCTCATTATAGAAAAGAATAGAGACCCCAGCGTAATGGCAATTAGTGACTTGACGGTTTGGTGCCTTTTCACTTTGTCATCTATTGGCCAGTGCCTGATCCTAGCTGATTGATCATAATTACTGTAATTTTAGGGTGAAGAATGACAACCATAAACTCTTGGCACCAGTGCTTTTGAAATGTTACACGTAGAAAGAAACCCATGGAAAAGTATTTCTAAATGATGTATCTTCTTTAAGTGAAGATTATATTTATGAATAATATTTCATTTTGCAGGTATCTAGATCAAAGTACTTAACCAATATGTTTTAGAGCTGTTTCATAGAATGTCTTTTCATGTGAAATGTCCTTCCTTTCTATAATCCAGCAAAGACCCCCATTTCATTCAAACTACAACTATTTACATTTCATAAAAACAGGAGTATGATTATGTTTTGCAAAGTATCATTGAGCCAAGTACTTTTGTAAAATTGACCAGTTTCACTACAAAAACGCCTGCACGAGGATATGTATGGAACGTTTAATGCACTCTCCTACCAAGAACATGAGGTGTCCACAAAATCATCAGCATTCCAGATGAATGATGGAGCAGGAGAAAACAGTCCATCATGCAGATCCAAAAAGCTGCAAAGTCCGCAGAAGCCATATTTAGAGGCAGGGGGGCAAATGTCCTGATAGATTGGCTCAATAGAAGCAACTGCCTCAACAGTATGTATTGGGCTACTTCAAAGCATCAGCCCCCGAACTGGCCTTGACGAGATCCTGTATCTCTAGAATGATCCACGTGTGCATGTCAAACAAAGCCATCATCTGTTCTGGGAAGGCATATGTCCAGAAAGAAGTACCAGTGGCATATAAAGAGCTCGACCTAGATGCAATTCCAACTGTCTTAATGTTTAAGTGACAAGTCTGAGTTGAAAAAGTGACAATAGGCAGGGAGTCAGACAACAGGTGTGTTAGACCTGGCATCATTGGCGTGGTTTCCCCTGAGTCTAGGGCCAGGGCAGGAAAGGCAGGGCCTTGTGCACTTCAAACCATCTCTTTTAAGTTTTCCTACTTCAAAGGTTCAAATGAGTATAAGTACTGGACCTCTGACAAAAGGATTTTAGAACATTGCTAGAACTGAGGACATTCTGCCAGCAAGAAGAGGTGCTGTGCTGTAGGAGGGACCGCTGCTTTGCTAACTACTTTGCTGTGTTGGCTTGCTGCCAGCTAATTGCAGTGCTGTAAAAGGGACTGCCACTATCTGCTATGCTGTGCTGGCCTGCTGCCTGCTGCTTCTTGCCTGGGAGTGAGAAGGACTGGACCTGCTGTCTACTTCCTTTAACCCAAGTTTCTTCAAGGGCTTGCTAGATTGCCTCCTGTTATGAATCTTGGGCCATCAAAGACTTCCTTCAACTCTACTTCAGCTTCTGGACTTTTCCAACTGTGAGTCCTGCTGTGGCAAGAGGTGCCAGTCCAGTCCTGGGCATTGAAAGTGGGTTCTGCAGCTGTTTTTCTACTAAAATGCTGCAGTAACGACTTTACACCTATCGGAACTGATGCAGTGCCGATTCAAGGATGACGGTGCCATGGAACCCTACTGCGAGGCTCAACAACGACGCAGTGCCTGCATCATAAGCGGTTCGACGCCGGCATGGGACCCGACTGCAAGGCTCGATGACCTCGCAGCACCTGCATCGTAAGGGGTTCAACAACGACACAAGACTCGACTGCGAGGCCCGACACTGAAGCATCAGAACCAAAGCATCAAGTCTTCACTCGCTTCATCCAACATACTTTTTCAGTGGGCCCTGCGTGGGTCCTGCAGCCTGCCTGCCCTTCATCATGATCGGCCTGAACTTTGCATTTACCCTGGGCCAGTGCGACCTCAAGTAAACCCTAAGCGCTGGTGGCTTTTAAGCACTATATTCCAGATTATTCTTTAAAAAGTCATATCTGAAGTTCTACGAATTGGATTTTTGTTGTTTTGGTCTTGTTTTACACAGATAAATAGCCTCTATTTTTCTAAACTGGTGTTGAGTCTGTTTGTGGTGTTTTCACTGTGTTACTGTAACTAAATTGTTGCACACATACTTTATACATTGCCTCTTATGTTAAACCAGAATGCTCTGTACCAAGCTACCAGAGGGTGAGCACAGTTTACTTTAGGTTGTGTATCTGACTAACCACTGACTAGGATTGTGGTCCCTACTTGCACAGGGTGCATATTTCTGCCAATCAGAGACCCAATTTCTAACGTTGGTAGTAGCGGTGGGATGGGACTTGTGTTTTTGCAGTACCTTACAGCAATATGGTGTACACTACTATCAACATCTAGGACCAATTTGAATAAATTGTCTCTGATCCCCATTTGGCATTTTGTTCCTGCTCTCTTTAATTGACATTTTTTTTCCATTCCCCCTGATTGGCATGTTTGCTTTTTCCTAAAATCATGTCTTTGATTGGAGATCCCAGAGCTGCACCTGCACCTGCAAGCATGGATTTTGAGTTGGCCAAGTTGGAGAAATAAACTGTGACCCAACACAAGGATTTTTGCAAAGGGTTTGAGATTTCTACCAAAGGCTTCACTTAAACATTTGGAGTTTCAAAAGGCGCTGAGGGCCTGGTTGGAATCTAGGGATGTAGCACATTAAACCCCGGAGGATGAGCATGAGGATGAGGGAATAGAGGATGATGAAGAGCTGGACCAGGATTCAGTGGAGAATCTGGGACTACCTGTGGGACTACCTGTGGGGCAGTAGGCAACTAGCATGCAAGGAGCGATGGTCCCTCCTAGGGCAGGGAGCAGTGTGTCCTTTAAAGGCATGACCCCAGAAAAGCTGGAGGACAGGAGGGAGGAGATGAAATAAAAATTACAAATTGCCAAGCTAAAGCTAGAGGCAGAGCAAAAGAAACATGCCTTAGAGGAGAAAGGGCTGATCATGGAAATGGAGGAGAAGAGATTGGCTATAGAAGAAAATAAAATTATGTTGGCTCAGGAATTGAGCCAGAGGAAGCTGGACGTCAAATCCAGGAGGGCTGAGACTAGATGGTGGCAGCATTTCTGCAGTGCCCTCTGACAGGAGTGTCCACATACCTAAGGGTCTGGTGTCTGACTTTGTAGTGGGAGACAACATAGACAGATGGTTTAAGGCCTATGAGATTGCTTTACAGATGCACAAGGTCTGTGAGGGAGATTGGGGAGCTAGTCTGTGGAGGCATATCCCTAGTGAGGGGAGGGACACTCTACTGGCCGTATAAAGGAGTGACAGGATGAGGAATCCTACCATGAAGGAGACCCTCATCAGCAAGTTTGGTATGACCCCAGAAAAGTACAGACAAAGGTTCAGGAACAGTCAGGAGCCATCCCAACAGACCTGGGTGGATTGTGTGGATTCCTTTTGCAAGGCATTGGATGGTTGGGTGAAGGACAGTGAGGTAAAAGATTTCCAGGGCTGTATAATTTGTTTGCAACAGAGCACAAGTTCAGTCTTTGTTTTCCAGATCTGTGCCAACACCTTGTTGACAGTAAGCTCACTGACTCCAGGGAGCTTTGTAAGGAGGCAGACCGCTGGGTCCACAAGACGGTATCTGGGGGTATCGCCACAAGGATTCGCAGGGTACCTACCAGAAGAAGGGGGGGGGCACAAAACAAGAGGAATGAGTTCTCTAAAGGGCCCCAAACGAATTCTGTGGGTAAGGGTTCCCAGCCCCCTGCTGATAAGAAACAAAGTGATTCCCTGACAGTAGATCTGCAGGGAAGACTCCCGTGAATTGGTATGAGTGTCAGCAAAAAGGACACTACAGTGGGGATGCCAAGTGTCCCAAGCAGGCACATCCCCTCACTGGTGAGCAGTCATTGGGGTTGGCTAGTTTAGCTCTTGGGAGAATGTAGAGGTTACCCCAGTGTCCTTGGGTGACAGAGATGGTGCAGAGAACCCACATGCCTGACAATACTAGAAAGTACAGTCAGTGGGTCACCAAAAATTAGCAGAGGGTGGATGTTCTGAGAAACACAGGAGCAAGCATGTCAACCCTCAGGTGTCATCTGGTGTCTTCAGAGCAGGTAGTCCCTAATGTGTTCCACCAATTTTTTGCTGCTGACAACCATGAGAGCCCCTACCCAGTGGCTCTGGTTCTCTTTGGAGGGAGGGTTCTCAGGTCTGCTTAAGGTAGCTGTGAGTCCACCATGGCTGTGGATTGTCTGCTTGGCAATGACCTGGAGCATACTGTCTGAATGCAGGTGGAGCTCAGCTCACACATGGAGATGATGGGGTTGCATGAGTGGGTGTGCCTGACCACATGGTCCATGACAGCCTGCCAGTACTTCAGAACCTTCCTACTGGGTCTAGCTCATGGGTACCACTGGCAGGTCATTTGGGACAAGACAAGACCTTTGACAGGCTTGTCACACTCTTTTATTGGCCTCAAATGTGGAAGGCCTGAGATGCGTTTTGCAGGTCCTGTCCTACTTCCAAGCAAATGTAAAGCCCCCCTGCAACCTTTCCCTGTTGTGAGCACCTCATTCGAGGGGGTGGGCATTGACATTGTGGGGCTTCTGGATCCCAAGACAGCCATGGGCAACAGGTTCGTCCTGGTCTTGGTGGACCACTCCACCTGGTATCCAAAAGCCATCCCTCTGAGGACAGTGACTGCGACCGCTGTGGCCAGGGCACTGATGGGGATTTTTACCTGAGTGTGTTTCCCCAGGAAGGTTGTAACAGACCGTGGTATACCAACTTCATGTCCCTGTACATGTAGGCCATGTGGAAGGAGTGTGGGGTAACCTGCAAATTCTCCACTCCTTCCAACACTGCGGGAAACTGGCCTGGTATATGCTGTACACTTATGTAAGTGGAAACCTTGCACCAGTCCAGACAACACTTATGGTGATTTAAGAGGTCTTAGACAAACTTAGTAAGCTCTCTAAGTGGTAGCTGTGGAGAGCAGCTTGCAGGCTTAGTCCAGAAGGAGTGTAAAGCAGCTTGTTTTACCAGAATGCAATCTTATAGTATAGATTAAGTGAAAAAGAACAACACAAGGTATTTATAAAAATAGGTATTTATTATATAGTACTCTCTAACACATAGAAATAGCTCCTACCAAGAGATATGCATAAAATACTTTAGCAAAGGAACACAGTAAATAGCATGTAATACACCGTGGACCCCAGGGGGGGACCAAACCATATACTAAGAAAGTGGTATAAGAACCACAACTCAGGTCAAGACAAGGTCGAGAGTACGTAGAAGTGCTGGGGACCCAAGGAACCACCCAAGGTGAGTAGATAGGGACCCCACGGAGAGCGTGTGCAGTTTGGGATTACGACGGCGTGCTCCGTACAACTCTACGTGTAAGTCACGGTTTGATTTTGAAAGATTTAAGGACACTCTCCAGTGGACCCTGAAGAAACCACGTGGAAGACAGAAGGTTGGAGAGCCACCACATCCGTGGACACCCTAGCACCCACGTTACCTACACCAGGGAAGCCGGGTGCATACGTGTGAAGTGGTGTCGGAAACCGCCGTCGAACCCAATGGAGGACTTCAGGAAAGTGCCGCTGCTGAAGAAGGAGAAAGTGTCTGGTGTAATTCGAAGGGGGATTCTAGATGAGAGGTACCTGCAAGCAGAGGGGACAGAGTCTATGTCACTTGGGAGTGACTAGGAGTCTTGGACGTTTAATGCCCTCTGATGTCGGGTGTTGCAAGATGGGTGACGATGACCTTGACTCTGCAGCTGTGAGGACCAGGCGATGCTGAGGAAGACCAGGAGCAGTGCACGAGCTGGACCTCGAAGGATGTCAAGTGCTGAGGAGTCGGTGTCCGGTGGGAGCACCAACAAGCCTTGACAAATGCAACCAACGCAGGAATTGAAGAAAGAGCAACATCGGGACCACCAAGGTCCAGGGGACTCACCACAAGCAGGGGAGTCAGGACAGGGTCTGAGCAATCAGGGGAATCAAAACGAAACAAAGGTGACCCTCAAATGGACCCACAGGCTAGATGCACTGGAGTCGTGAGAGGACCTCAATCAGCTCCCCAAAAGATGCAGGCCACGATGCACACGATGTGGTGTGGCCCAAGACTCTGGTCACTGGAGGTGCTCGAGGTTGGAGCTATTTGGAGCCCGAAGATCTTCTTGGAAAGAAGTCAACAAACCTTTGCAACTGCAAGTTGATACAGTGCACAGGGGTTCGGTTATTGCAACCCTCCATGAGGGATAGTGGCCTCAAACTTGGTGAGAGGGCAAGGCTGGCCTCAGGAGCTGTGGAAAACCACCACCTGTGTTCTAGAGCCTTGGATGTCCGGAGGAGCTCAGGATCAGCAGACCGGTCGACTTAGTTTCAGTGCCTGCGGATGCAGGGAAGTGACTCCTTCACTTCAAGGGAGATTCCTTCAGGTGTCTTTGATGCCCACAGGCCTTGGAAGGTTCCTGTATGGTCCACAGGCACAGACTGGAAGGGGGACGAAGTCGAGCCCAAATGAAGTCCAGCGAAGTCCAGAGTGCCCAGACGGTAGAAGAAGTGGTGTCTGATCTGAATCTTATCCCACAATGAATCTAGGGACCTACACCCAGGTAAACCCTTAAGTACCCTAGGAACAGGGTTGGGACGATTCAGGGGGCCCTACCAGGAGAGTTTCTGGACAGGGGGGAGGTTACTTCCATGTCCTTTTTCCAGTTTCGCACCACAGCGGGAGCGGACGGTTCCCAGGACTGGTTTGAACTGGACTATGCATGGGTACACCAAATGTGCCCCTCATGCAGACTGAGTGGCGCTGGCAAGCGCACCCACCCCACCCCAATACACTAAATTCTGTCTGGGAGGTGGTCACACCTCCCTGTGACAGGATGCCTATTGTTCTGCCTTCCCCTGCTCGAGCTTGGCTCAGCAGCCGGAGGGCAGAATTGTGTCTATTGTCGGCAGCAACCATTTTGTGCTGTCCGGGTCAAGAAGCCTGGTACCGGGAACACTGAGAGCTTAACGAAGGGCAAGTCCAGTGCTTGGAATCATACCTCCCACACCATTTACGGTGTGGGGGTATGATTCCAACATGTTTGATACCAAACATGATAGGATTCGTTGCAGCGGTTTTCAAGATGGTCATCGCGTAATTACGTGGTGCCCCTCTATATAGTATATGGCTGCTTCACTAACAACCCAGGAGAATGGACTCTGTAGGCTGCAGGGGTGTCCTGCTCATGCAGGGGCACCCTCTCACTTAGAACCAAGCACCCTGCCTTCAGGAATGGAAAGGCCTGCTATAGGGGTGACTTATACGTTTTAAGTGCAGTGACCCTAGATATAGGAAACCTATATCTTTAGTAAGTGGTGCTAGTACCAGCTTATACAGGCTGCAATGGCAGGCCTGTAGTTCCATTTTGAATGGTCTCTCATGGGTGGCATAACACATGCTTCAGCCAATGGGAGACCTCTGGAGTACCTATGCCCTGAGTAACTTAATACCATATACTAGGGACTTATAAGGGTACCCCAGTATCCAATCTGGGATGTACCGAAGTACTGATTACAACAAGCTAGGGAGAGAGCAGATAGACTGGGGTCCTGATTAGCAGGATCCCAGTCAGACTAGTCAAAGACAGCTTAGCACCAGACAAAAAGTGGGGGTAACCATAGAAGCAGATCCTACTTTCCTACACACACCCAAACCAATGGGTTGGTTAAGAGATGCAACCGAACCCTTAAAGGGATGGTATAGAGTCTACCCGAACCCATGAGGTGTTAGTGGGACATCCTCTCTAGCCATGTCTTTAATTCCCCTACAGGGCAGTACAGCCGAAGAGTGTTGGCTTTAGCCCTCTTGAACGTCTTCACGGGCACCCAGTGAGAGGACCTCTCAGTTTGGTGAAGGAGGGCTGGGAGAAAGCTTCCAGAAAGCCACCTCAGGACTTATTCAGCTTCATGCTGGCCTTCTGCAACCAGACAGCCCACTTTCAAAAACTCACCCAGGAGAATCTGGAAGATAGCCAGGAGGAAATGAAGCACGGATATGACCAGAATACCACTCTGGCTGAGTTTCATCCTGGTCAAAAGATGTGGGTAATGCAGCTGTGGAGCCCCTTGCTGTGTAAGACTGCTGGTCAGGCCCATTTGAGGTAAAGGAGTGCAAGAGTTGTGTCACCTACCTGGTGGACTTGCAGACTCATAGGAACCCTTTGAGGGTCCTACACATGAACTGCCTCAAGCCACACTTTGAGAGGTCTGAGTTGACTATGCTCTTGGTCGCTGATGATGGGGTAGAAGAGGATAGTGAACCTCTCTCCGACCTCCTATCATACATAGAGCTGGATGGGTCAGCAGAGGGTGTAAGTCACTCCCATACTTTGTCTCTTGAGAAGCAGAGAGACTGTCGCCAGTTTCTGGGACAGTTTACATCTCTGTTCTGACTCACCCCAGGAGTCACTCATTGGTGTACTCATGATGTGGATACTGGGGATAGCCTTCCTGTTAAGCACAAAACTTGCAGGTTGTCCGACAAGAGTGAGGGCAAGCATCAAGGAGGAAGACTAGGAGATGCTGGAGTTAGGGGGTTACTGAGCCCTTCAACAGTCCTTGGTACAGCCCAAAGGTTTTGGTCCCCAAGGCTGCTCTGCCCGGTGTCACACCCAAACTCCGGCGCTGTGTGGACTACCAGGAGCTCAATGCGGTCACCAAGACTGAAGTATGCCCTATCCCCAGAACTGATGAGCTCATTCATCTGCTTGGAACTGCCAAGTTCCTCAGCATGTTTGATTTAACGTTTGGCAGATTGCCTTGACTGAGGAGGCACAAGAGAGGTCAGCGTTCTCAACACCAGAAGGGCACTACAGTTCCGTGTCATGTCTTTTGGGTTGAAGAATGCCTCTGCTACCTTCCAGAGTATGGTCAACCAGGTCCTGGCAGGGTTACAGAATTTCAGTGCTGCCTACCTTGACAACATTGCAGTCTTCAGCTCCAGGTGGGAGGACCATTTGCACCACCGCAAAGAAGTGCTACCGGTCCTGCATGAGGTTACTGCTGGAGGCTACTTTCCAGGAAACAGAGGTGGAACGCAATTGAAAAGGAAGCATTTGCTCTGGTCTGGGCACTGAAGAAGCTAATTCTCTACTTGTTTGGGACTCACTTCCGGTTTCAGACTGACCACAGGCCCCTCAGATGTTTAATGCAGGTGAGGGGTGAGAATCCTAAACTGTTGATGTGGTCCATCTCCCTACAGGAAATAGACTTTACGGTGGAACACCGTCCTGGAACAGAACACACCAATACTGATGGTCTTTCCAGGTTCTTCCAACTTAGTGAATAGAACTCCCAATGGGTTGGGTAGTTCTCCCCAGTTTCCGCTTGGACACGTGTTAGAGCTGGCATCTTTTGGCATGGTTTTCTGACTTTTTGCTTTCTGACCTCCTGTTTTGACTGTGTGGTGAACTTTGTTTTTCCTGGCTTTAGGACTATGAACTTTTTTACTGCTGACCAGTGCTAAAGTGCATTTTGTTTCTCCATGATTGGTATATTTAATTTACTGATAAGTCCCTAGTACAGTGCACTATATATGCCCAGGGCCTGTAAAGTAAATGCTACTAGTGGGCATGCAGCATTGATTGTGCCACCCGCACGAGTAGCCCGTAAAATCATGTCTCAGGCCTGCCACCACAGAGCCTGTGTGTGCAGTGGTAAACTGGCATGTCAACCTGGCAAGTTCACCTCCTTGCCAGGCCCAAACCTTCCCTTTTATTTCATATTTACATATTTATTACATATAAGCCACCCCTAAGGTAGGATCTAGGTAGCCCCAGGTGCAGTGTATTTAAAAGGTAGGACATGTACTTTGGGTTTTACATATCCTGGTAGTGAAAAACTGCTCCATTTGTTTTTCACTACAGCAAGGCCTTTCTCTCCCATAGGTTAGCATTGGAGCGAACTTGTAACACTTTACAAGTGTAACTTCCAATTGGGAAAAGATAGGAAGAATATGTTTAGTGTCTCTGGAGGATTCACAATTTAAAAGCAAGTATTTTAGTGAAGTTGGTTTTTAAATTGCAAGTCTGAAAATGCCACTTTTAGAAAGTTGGCATTTTCTTACTTTAACCATTCTGTGCCTCTGCCTGTCTCTGGAATACACGTCAGGGTTGGGTGACAGCTCGGTTTTGTGCATTCTCTCAAGACCGCCACACAAAAAGGGAGCTAAGGTGTGCACTGCATATCCTGAGGGCCCATCACCAGGATGACGGGTCTTCCTGAGCTAGAGTGAGAGGGAGGAGCTGACACTTGCACCTAAATAGGGCTGTGCCTATCCCCACACAAAGAGTTGCATACCCCCTGTAGTGTGTGTGGAGCCAGGGCAGGAAAGGTCAGGGTATGGTGCACTACAAGGACCTTTCTTTGAAGTCTCCCTACTTCAAGGACTAAAATGGGTATAAGTTCTGGACCTCTGACACCATATACTGAGAACACATCTGCAAGTGAGGACATTAAACCAGGAAGAAGAGCTGTTGTGCTGCCAGGAGAAACTACCACTTTGCTGCTTGCTTTGCTGTGTTGGCCTGCTGCCTGCTGCTTCTTGCCTGGGAGTGAGAGGACTGGACTCGAATCTCTACATTCTGCATCACTAAAGGTTCTCAAAGGGATTGTTGGGCTTGCCTCCTGTTTCTGAAGTCTTCACCTGCATCTTACTACCGGCACCTGAGCTCCTCTGCTGTGAGTCCTGCTCTGCCAAGTAGTGCCAAATTCATTC
The DNA here is from genome assembly GCA_963921515.1 of Calotriton arnoldi. Classification (NCBI taxonomy): domain Eukaryota; kingdom Metazoa; phylum Chordata; class Amphibia; order Caudata; family Salamandridae; genus Calotriton; species Calotriton arnoldi. The sequence goes on from CAWUFW010002647.1 coordinate 450,458, forward strand.
CTGTGCCAGTGGAAGTGACTGGTTGGCGCTGCAACCCAAGAAACCAACGCATCAACACCAAATCATCATTCAGAACTGGTGCATTTCTATGCGATATCGTCGCATTGCCGCTGCTTGCACCGAAGCCTTGGACACCGCTCGCCGACTGCGTGATGGAACGACCTCGAATTACAATGCAGCCCCCTCTTTGCCAATGCACCGCCTCCAAATCACCGCTGCTGCGTTAGTCTGGGACACTGCATCACTGATATCTGCAACGCATTGTCCCCAACTCCAATGCATTCTCGGTCCTGTGCGGCTTCGTGCCAGCGCATCACCTACAGCCCAGCGGTTCTACATCGACACCTTGGCCCAAGGCACAGCACTCTTGACATGGAGCATCAACGAAATTGCCCAACTTCGGAAACAAGACATCACCTTCGATAATGATGCATCCCCTCCTTTGTTTAACACATCACCCCTGAGCTTCAATGCATCCAAGGTACTGTCAACGGGTCTGCGTGACTCCTGTATCCGGCCGTGCTCCATAGCGGTTGGAGGGAACTTTCGATTTGCTCCGGTGAACCGTAACCAAATAGCCCATTTGGAGCTATTTACTTCTAAGCATTGCATTTCGATTTAATCTTGCACAATTCATAACTTGACTTGTGTATGTTGGATTTTTATCGTTTTGGTCTTGTTTTACTCAGATAAATATTCACTATTTTACTAAACTGGTGTGGAGTACTTTTGTGATGTTTTAACTGTGTTACTGGGTGTGTATGCATAAATACTTTACACATGGCCTCTTTAGTTTAGCCTGACTGCTCTGTGCCAAGCACCAGAGGGTGAGCACAGGTAGCCCTTTAGTGTGTACTACACTTACCTTGACTAGTATTGTGGTTCCTGCTTGGACAAGATGCATACATCTGGCAACCAGAAAAACAATTTCTAACAGTAGCCTTATTTTGTTTAAAAAATATAGAGAAATCGTAGCCTCTTTTGAAGGGTCTTGGGGGTCTCCAGGCTGTTGGAAGTTCTTTAATGTGACCAGCAAGAGTTCAATTAATTTATCCATAAATTCTTTGCATAACTATACCACACATGCTTTCTCCTTCATTGGGCCTATATCATCAGAATCAATGTCTTTCCCGGTGATGAAGCTTCCCAAACTATCTGCTTCTTCTGGATGTAAAACAGGCAATTTTCATTGCAAATTGTTTTTAAGCTCCTGTGCAACTCAGTGTAATACTTTTGAAAAACATTACAGTAATAAGGTCATGGAATACACATGGCTGACTAACTTATTCAACAGATAAAAAGGTTTAGCTAAGAAAACAATTTGTCAAATTGTCTGCAAATAACAAAACCAGTTACATTAGAGTACCTACCAAATCATATCTAGGTACCAGGATTAAATATCTATGCAAAATATATTTTGCAAATGTGTAATGATAAGATTTAAGGAGCATAACATAAACATACTCCAACAGTCAATGCAAACAAAAAACAATATGAAATGCCAAATAGGAAGGCAAAAACCAAGAAAAATAATATCAAGCAATAGGTAAGAAAAAAACACAAGAAAAGGATGTACATTGAAAAACTCCCAATTATTGCTTGAAAACATTTCAGAGGTGTAAGAAATTGGGTTAGTAGTTGAGTGTGAGCACCAACTTTAGGTAATAACCACAACCCTAGTCAGAGTGAATCCATAAAATCACTAAATAACCGAAATTCAACCCCCAGTGTCAATGGCATAAAACAGACAGGCTTAACGTGAGGTAACATGTAAAGTATTTATGGGGTACCGAAACAGTAATAAAGTCCAAACACAACACAAGGAAAATTCCAAACCAATTTAGGAAAATAGAGTACAGTTTAATAGATAAAATTACACCAAGATGACAAAAATCCAATAAGGGAGACCAGAGGTAGGAATTTGTAAAGTTTAAATGTGAAACTAACACCAATAAGCGTTAAGCACCAACTGTGGTCATCTCGCTGTGCTTGACCTGTAGCTAGGCACAAATTAAGGCTGATTGGAGTGCAAGTTGAATACACAAATCAGGTTCAACCTGGTCCGATGTTTTACCTTATATAAATAGAAGTCAAAATTCCTCAGTGGGGCGAGGCAGACAGTGGCCAAAGAGGGCTCCACTTAGTTGGATAGCCACTGGAGGTCTCAGTAAAGCTATTAATATTGGCAGGAAAGCTCACAGCAGAGGAAATATGAATTTCACGCCCAGAGAAGGTCCCTCATCTAATGGAATCTTTTTTGCACCTTCAACTGGTGAAGGTTTCCACCTTCATACTTATTTACTTTTTGGAAGCTTAGATTCTTCTAGCGAGGCAAGGCTACAGGCTGTAGTCAAAGAGGGCTCTACAAAGCCTGACACCTTTTTTGTACACTCCCGCTAAATCAGATTTGCTGCTGTGGAAAATCTCAGAGTGGGAGCAACTTGAATCTTTGGCCCAGCATCAACACACCTTTGTTGCATCGGCTTGGCAGGTTTGTCCCAGTCCTACAGAGATCTTTAAAGCAATTTTGTTTTCTAAGGCCCAGGTTTCAGGAAAGGTTAGGAGGAGTACACAATGACACCTGCTAAGCGTCCAGGACCTTGGGGGGCACCATTTGGGGGTCAAGACTCATTTCAGTAGATGCCGGCAACAGGGTCCAGGGCAGATGCAATTAGATCTAGTCAGCTGGGCATCTGTAGAAAAAAGTCTTCTTGTAGCTTGTTATGTCCCTGTACCTTGAACTCGAGGTCAGCATTATGACCCTTGGAGTCCACTTCTTTGTCCTGTGTACAAAAGGGAGATCAGGTCAGTCTTCATGGCTCTTCTGTTTTCCACAGGTCCCAAAACTATTCTGAAGAGGGTACTGTGGGTGCCACATTTATGCCTGGCACCAGCGTGTGTGTGGGAGCAACTCTGGGCTACTCCCTAACCAATGGGGCTAAAGTTCACAGGGGTACCCCAACCCATGTTTGCTGCATTCTTCTGTGTGGCCTATTGCAAACAATTCCACAGTGTCCCTCTCTACCTAAATCAATGATGGCAGAAACGTTTTCCCCTGTGCCTAGCTCCTGTGTCCATCTTAGAGGTGTGGCTAGGGAAAGTGGTCTCTCAAAACTGGATCTGGGGGTCACCCCTATCCCACTGGGATTGGTGCCTGGATGACTAGAGGGATAAAGGAGAGGGCAGGTTCAGGAATTAGTTACATCTACTTGTGATGGGTGTAGGCCTCTTTGAAGTGAATTATGTTCCTGGGCACAGCCTAGATAGTTATCCTGCCAGAGAAACAAAACACCACCCAGAACCAATGCCTTTGCCTCAGCTCTGGGAGCAAGTTCACACCTCATTGAGGGAACTAGTCAGCTCCTGGGTGACAGTTGCAAAGGGGCCTCTAGAGGACTTGGGCAGGAATATGGTGACTTTCTAAAAGTACCTTTTCCAGAATATTTATTACAAATCCAACTTCACTAGTGATTTGAGCTTGTGTTATATATTTCAAAAAGTCGAACAATGAGCTTTGTAGCTGCTTCCTAGTCTGAAAAACAATAATAAATGTAATATTGTATCCCAATGCTTTCCTATGGAGCAGCCCACCCTGCCACAGTGAAAATAGGTTTTAGGGCCTATTCGCTGTACTGAAATGTTTAAAATTAAACTTTTATATGTCCTTTTTTTAAATATCATGCACCCTACCTCTTGGGTAGTAAGATCTATTAGGGGTGACTTATTAATTTTTAAAAGCAAAGTTTACGCCTGTAATGGGTTATTTTGACAGGTCGAATTTGCATTTTAAACATGCCCAGCCAAGCTACCCATGGCAGGCCTGCAGTCATTTGCCTTGTCACTGCAGTGGATGGAACAATGGAAGGTGCAGCACACTAGTTACATTTAAATGACAGGCCCTAGGTACACCTTGTACCATACTCTAGGGATTTATAGTTAAGTTAAATATGACAATTATGGGTATGTTGATTTCATCATGTTCAAATGGTGAGTACAGGCACTTTACTCCTGGTTAGCAGGGGTAAAATACATTGAGTGCTACAGTCAGCAAAAACAGTCAAAACGAAAATCTGGGTATACATCATGCAAAAGATGGCCATTTTCAACATGAGAGCTGCATGGTTGATCTCTCACTATTTCTTCGCAATATCAACAAGCATTGGCATAGCCAATAGGTCTTGCCTTTGGGGCCTTATAAGTGTTTAGCTATGCAACACTTGATGTTGTTGCACCAAGGATATTGTGCTGGATAACTAAACACTTATAAGGTCCCAAAGGCGAGACCTATTGGCTATGCCAATGCTTGTTGTAATCTGAATTCCAGCAGACTGCAGGCACAAAGTACTGTTCCATATTTTCAATGCTACAGACTTTAGGCAGTAGACTACTGCTTTTTATGGCAACACAACAACCTACAGATGTCTTGGGGCAGATGTTTGTTTTACCTTTGGTAGGCGAATGCCAAGTTTGTGTGTCAGAATCAAGGGGATATTATCAACGCTTCGCGTTAAACATCGCAAATCACGCTTAACGCGATTTTGAATATCGCCGCCTATCGCTGGTTTACATCGCCGTGTTAGCGGCGTATTTACAACATCTTGCTCACAGGCGATGTACAAACCTGCGATAGACGGCGATATTCATCATTAGTGTGTGAAATCAAGCGATGATTTCACACGCTAATGAAAAGCTTGATAATAGGGGAGTGTGGACGTAACCAATCAATCCACCTCCCATTCAAAACATGCCTAAGTCAAGTTTTGACCAGGCGTTAAGGATCCTGCGAAAACCGCGGTTAGCGCGGCTTTCATCATCGCTTCGTGGTTCCGGGGCCGCGTTGTAAATAACGCGATGTCCTGTTCGCGACCTTTTGTCATGGTGTTACAGGAAGGAACGCCTACTTTGCATCTCATTAGCGATGTATATCGCTAAGATGTGTGGCGTTACAAAAACGCCGGTAACATGCGCTAATGCATGTTAGCGCCGCCTTGCTAATAGGGCGATGAAATTATCGCCGCTTCAGCGGCAAAAAGTGCCGCTAAAGCGGCGATAATGCCCTTGTAAATATGCCCCCAAGTGTACAAAAATGCGTGCACGTTTTTGGCCTCAAAAGCGAATCGATTCCAAGAGGTCTCCTCCATCTATGATGTGGTTGCGAAGCCCTAAAGGAAGGAAGGGGTGCCAATAGGTTTAAGAAAACTAAAACAACAACAACAAAAAAACAAAAAAAAGGCATGGTCAGATTTATTAGTGGCCCATGCGCCCCCTAAAACTCATATATCTATTGGTGACTATAATATGGAAAGTAGGCTTTGTGTTTCGCTTTATAAAAGGTCAGGAAGTGCTCATTTACGACAACATTGCAGCGCGCTTGTAATGTTGATTTTTGTAATGCTGCTTAGGTTACATAAAATAAATAAAACACACGCACAAAAGTCAGAGAGTTCGATGGGCCTCCAGGGCCAATACTGGGCTGCCGGCACAGGAAGACACATTGGGATGCAAATGCTAAATGTAATATAGTGCAGTCTGCCTCCCCAAAACCCAGATTCCCCTCAGCTGTAGAGTGTCAGGCACCGCCATATGAATTTAGTTGATCTTACTTAAAAGGCTTTTTAATGCGCAGACCACGCCCATGCCAGCCGTGATTCATGCATGTGTGAAGCAAAGTATGTATCGCAGCATTAAAGCGAAAAAAATATACAATAATAAATATAACAGAGTCCACTTACACAGAAAAATACAGAATTGCCTCTGGTGCTTAAATAATGGGATGATACTGCATACACACACGCACACGCGCCTTCAGAAGCAACCCATTGAGGTGCAACAGCATGTTTATTTTTATATTTTGTAGAGCGCAGCGGTCACCATAATAGGGTTTCTTGGCACTGGTGCAGTTAACATTTTACGAAATGACATCAGGTTATCTAGACTAAGACAGGACAGAAAATGGCAGAATATTCCAGTGCCTGGCTGCAGCCACAGTAAAGACTCTACAGTAAGTCATGGGGTGGGCCTTTGGTAAATTAAATGTAAACCTGATTTATGGCATGAAAATTGTGGATTGCATTATAACCCACCTAGGAGGCACCTTGACTAACCACTGGGTAGTCTAAGCTGAAATTACAACCTGCTGAGTTGACTGAATATCACGATGAGGACTAGAGAGAGGTATGACTGACGTAAGGATGTCTGGGGTGCCATAGCTAGAAAGCCAGTTTACAAACCGTCACAAAGCTCACCCCTGTGTTGTCTAATTTTAACTGTTCATGTCCTGCAGAATGCCTCAAGGAAGGTATTGTCCGTCTGCACTGCCTCCAGCTCCTAATTCCCTGCATGTGTACCGGTAGGTCCCAACCCCCAGCTCGTCGCCATGGAAATGAACACAGTAACCACCAGATGACATGGAGTTGTACTAGTGACATGTAATTGATAAATTAGCAGTCCGTAAATGTAAGCAGAACCTCCAAGGTAGAAATAGGGGCATAATGCAGACAGCACGTATTTTTAAAACAAAAAGTCAAGATATTTTCACCATGTTTCTAAAAATAAAAAGTGTTCATTACTGGTGAAAACAACATTGCAATAAATTATGTTTTTCAAAGTAATGCTAGATGTGAAACAAAACACTATTGGCTATTGTCGAATTCTGTGATTTAAAAACAATTGTAATCAAACCCCATAATTCACAAGAATCACAACCTTTCAGTGAATCACTCTGTATCCCATGTAAAGGGGAGTTTACATTTTACATGTAATATGCAAGGATGCACTATATTAAGGAGTCTGCTATGGCCTATTGGTGCAATATCGGGGTGAGAGGGGCCTTTATTAAAGAGCTCTGCCTCAGTCTCCCGTTGCCAGTATTCCTCGGCATCGACACACAATTACTTTTATCATTTGTATGAAATGATAGATTTCTTAATACATGGAATATGTAAATCTCACTTTAGACATACACTCAGAATATGGCTTTGTGTATGCTGCCGGCATTTCCTCAATCGTCTTTGCATCTCTAAGCTTGCACTCTATGTGAACTCTCCATCTGTCTCGCATTTGTTAGGATGGGAGTATTATGAAAAAATCTTAGTACATAATGGCGAAAGTCCAAAGTGCTTGGTGGTGGTGGAGGCGCAAGAAACACGAGCGTTGCATGCCTGTTGACAGTGCCAGTGGGAGGAGGCCTACTGAAAGACAGCTCGTGTGTAGTGTTGACCTTTTGTATAGGCCACATACCACACAAACGTAGTCTTATATGCGTGTATTCGGCTGTATAAAACACTATTTCAATAGCCCACTGCAGCCTGTTTCTCAGCTCTTTGACAATGTAAACCCACTGAAAACCGGTTCGTGGGGAGTACCCCAAACAAAGAGTCCAAAATCCAATGAGGGGTGGAGGGCAAGTAAAAACCACTGAAAAGCAAAAAGGCACCCAGATGACCGCTGGAGACAAGCCAGGCAGTTGGGCTTCTAAAAACTAACAGGTCTACATGGTACGTTGCCTTATATCCCCAAGTTCCCAATACCACCCAAAACATGAAAAAAACACACACAAAAAACACAGCAATGCTGGGGAATTGTTTACATGGCGAGCAGGGCAGCACCCTCTCAATCCACAGACAACGTGCTTTATGGGGCCGGAGACCAGAAGTTTATAACCGCTGCATTGATTAAAGATTAAAAGACAACAGCACGAGCCACAGCATACCTTCCCAGCCTCGCTCGAAGATAAAAGTAAAGAAACTGAAAATGCACCTCCCACAGCGGCGGCCTTTCCACCATTCCAAAACATAAAACACTGCTTTAAAAATGAACCACAAAACAGCGAAAAATAGAGGTATAACTTGAGGGAAAGAAAGGAATCTTCATTCTCTGCCAGTTTAAGAGGGAAGGAAAGCGGTTTAAAAATATACTTGTCTCTCCCCCTCTCGTGCTTACAAATTGCGATTTAAAATGCCTTTTTGTCGAGCTGCTGTAACTAGTTAACTGGTCCTGGGCATAGGGCAGGGCAGCACATTCAAAGAAGCGTTTTGCAATCGGATCCCACCTCAGCTTGAATTTGCCTGTACTGAATAGAAGGATTTGCGCCCCAGCCGCCTCCCTCTCTGGTTTTGTTTTAGCAGGGCTTTGAAGAGCATACCTGAGAGAAAGCCTTCAATTTGTAACAGCGAGGCGGGAGAAAAGCACAAAAAGTAAAAAAAAAAAAAAAAAAGTAACACTACGGGACGCACATCTAAAGATTTACAAACAATCAATCATAGCATTTGATCACATCTAGTCAGGGCTCTCCAACACTCTCTACCCACCTAAAAGCGAATCCAAGGCCTAAGGCATGAGCCAGGGGCACTATTGAAGTACCAAAAAACAAAAACAAAGCCGTACTTAATATATGCCCCATGATGCCTAGCAAAGGATCCTACGCATTAACTGCCTCATCTTCGAAAACCAAGAGAAAGCACTAGGACTAATCTGGGCTGCATCCTCTGGAATGACTTATCACAATAATTCAATGAATTTGAACACTGCCAACTAGGAAAGATACTGAAAATCTAACTGTACGCTACAAAAATGATTTACATGAACCTGCTGCCACATCTCACCCATTTTCTTCAGCTCTGATCACCGTGAAGCAGTTTGTTGGGGCGTTCGGACCTATAATATTTTATTCTCTATCAGAGAGCGTACTATAACAGTCAGCTGTAGGAGTGGTTTCTTAAGTATAGCAGCCCTGGACTGTCAGCGAGCCTATAACAAGCAGAAAAGTTTTAATGGGACTAATGCAGAAAAACGAAGTTGGGGCTTTTTCCTCATGCGCGTGCAAGAGAACTCAGTGAATCAAGGTGTGACTGTTTTTAAGTTTTGCCTCACAAACGATCAAGAACGAGAAATACTTGTGGGCTGTAATTCTGCTGCCTCGCACTGCACTTAATGTACGGGCGCACCTTAAAATGAACTTAAAGTTAAATAAATGCAGCAGTTGTAACATGCAAAAGATATGCCTGGTATGCACCAAAAATACCAGGCAAAAGTTTCCAAAGACAGGTCAACAAATAAACACTCTTCAGCTTAAGGCGCTGTACTATACATGTTTTAAAGCTAAACACAATTCTTGAAATCACATTCAGTTAGTGCAATGCGCGGAAGTGTACTGTACTAGTACATGCTCAGTGACTGTCGGGTTGTGTGTGCTTGGAGTGGAGAACATCCGTTAAAAACCAATATATGTATAAATTCACGCTCCCTCTCGTGTTTTAAAGAAGGTGCATTGTAGCGAATCTCGAGCACAAAGTGGTTCCCAACAAGGTTTCATCAATGCAAAATAATGTTTTATCCAAGTCTCACTATTAGAAGGAACGTAGAACAACGCCGCCAACAGCTCGTAAGGTCAACACACATGAGCCTGCATAACGGCAACAGCGAAATGGAGTTAATCCTCCTAGGTTGCTACTATCTCGATAACATTAATGACCACTAGAATCTCTCTGCTACAGATTATTCAGTCACTGATGAGTTTATGCAATCAATGAGTCGGAGTACCTGCATTCAGTCACTGATCTGTGTCTCCGTACAACCATTCAGCCACCAGACTAATTTTTGCATTCACCAACTTACCCATGCACAATAAACCATACACAAACTAAAGCAGCATATGGAGGAAATATTAAATGAATCAAAAGTAGAAAAAACAACAAGCTACCTCCTAAACATGGTAGGCATATGCTTACAATATAAAAAATAAGTTAAACGTCTTCTTGCAACAGTATTGTACACAGTATATTACTATCATAAAGGTCCAACAAGCTGTTTAATTTAGAAGCAAGCCGTTTAATTTAGAAGCAATGTGTCGGCCATCTTGGAGCGAAAAAAACAATGACACTATGCACAATAACAATCAAAGATAACCGGCCATCTTCAAATGCAGAAAATGTATAACGTGTCACTCTTGTACTGATCAAAGGTGGGCAACGAAATGCTTTTAAGCATGGGGGCTTATTTTGAAATGGTAAAGCAATAATCCACTACGGACAGTACAGTTCTAAAAGGCCCAGAAATCGCAGCCACAAAGAACAAGCACTGAAACACAAGTGCGGACCCGCGCCGCGGCCGCGAAAGTGAAACAGTACTCCGGGTTAAGAAGTGGGAGGGGTGGGGGGAATGCGATTCCCTTGCGGGAGCGAGCGGCGCCAGGAGCGATAATTGCTACCATATGGCGCCGCTCGCTCCCGCAAGTGAATCGCCAAACGTGCACGCGTTGTCATTGAAGGCAATGGAACGCGTGCATGTTTTTGGCTGAAAAGCAGAAGCGATTCCAAAAGGTCTTTTTGCCTATGCAGCGCATGCGCGCTGCGTAGGCGAGACCTAAAAAGCAAGTACTTACAGGGGAAATCACACATCCGAGCCCATATTGAGTTGTTCATCTTGGTTATTTTTTTTAATTTTCAATCTTTACTTCATTCCTGACCATTTTGCTGAGGATCTCTGACTTGCAGCTTCTTGGAACTTTCTGTAAAATTGCTACTTACATCTTCAGTACAGCCAACTCGACCTGACATATATATGACAAAAAATGATGTCTCAGTAGGATTAGCCACTGTAGCAACACAAGACAGCAACTGCATGTTTTCTTTAGGACATTATTTTTTAGGTGCAAAAATGAAAAGAAATTTGCAGAACTTGTCTGTTTCCTATGTCCACACTCGCATATTATTAGCATGCACTGAGAAAGCCAATGGGTCTCTCCAGGGAAGCCTACTGGCTATGCCAATTTGTTTCTCCAATTTTATTCTGTACTTACATGTGCTCATAGGTACAACAGCCATCTTGTAATGATTTCTTGTAAAGAGAAAGAAATATCAATTACGCACACTCAGCCTCCTATGAATGATTTTAACTAAACCAAAAATAAAATCAATCAAAGATGGCCACAGCTCATGCACGGTGGTGGCCACCTTTTTACGTTTTTCTAATTTAGTGTTCGAACATTGAATATGGCCATCTGAGAACAGTAAAATAAAAGAATCAGGTATGTGTGCCCTGCGCACTGAGGAAAAAGTTAGCAGCCCACAACTGCTGGGCCCTCCTAAAAAGTAATTGGAAACAAGCATTGGCATAGCCAATAGGTCTCGCCTTTGGGACCTTATAAGTATTTAGTTATGCAGCACAATATCATTGGTACAACAGCATCAACTGTTGCATGGCTAAACACTTATAAGGTCCCAAAGGCGAGACCTATTGGCTATGCCAATGCTTGTTTTGTTATGGGGGCATAAATAACAGGAGGGTGAAGGTCAGTCAGTCAGTTAGTGAGAGTGAGTGAGAGAGTCAGTCAGTGAGAGAGTGAGAGAGTCAGTTAATCAGTGAGTGAGAGAGTCAGTCAGTGAGAGAGTGAGTGAGAGTCAGTCAGTGAGAGAGTGAGAGTCAGTGAGTCAGTGAGAGAGTGAGAGTCAGTAAGAGTGAGAGTCAGTCAGTGAGAGTGAATGAGAGTGAGTGAGAGAGTGAGTCAGTTAGTCAGTGAGTGAAAGAGAGTGAGTCAGTGTGATAGTCAGTCAGTGAGAGTGAGTCAGTCTTTTAGCGAGAGTGAGTCAGTCTTTTAGCGAGAGTCAGTCAGTCTTTTAGCGAGAGTCAGTCAGTCTTTTAGCGAGAGTCAGTCAGTGAGAGAGAGTCAGTGAGAGAGAGTCAGTGAGAGGGAGTCAGTGAGTCAGTCAGTGAGTCAGTCAGTGAGTCAGTCAGTGAGTCAGTCAGTGAGAGAGAGTGGGAGAGTCAGTGAGAGGGAGTCAGTGAGAGGGAGTCAGTGAGAGGGAGTCAGTGAGAGGGAGTCAGTGAGAGGGAGTGGGAGAGTCAGTCAGTGAGAGAGAGTGGGAGAGTCTGTCAGTGAGAGTGAGTGAGTCAGTCTGTCAGTGAGAGTGAGTGAGTCAGTCTGTCAGTGAGTCTGTCAGTGAGAGTGAGTCAGTCTGTCAGTGAGTCTGTCAGTGAGAGTGAGTGAGTCAGTCTGTCAGTGAGAGTCTGTCAGTGAGAGTGAGTGAGTCAGTCTGTCAGTGAGTCTGTCAGTGAGAGTGAGTGAGTCAGTCTGTCAGTGAGAGTCTGTCAGTGAGAGTGAGTGAGTCAGTCTGTCATTGAGAGTCTGTCAGTGAGAGTGAGTGAGTCAGTCAGTCATTGAGAGTCGGTGAGAGAGAGTCGGTGAGAGAGAGTCAGTGAGAGAGAGTCAGTGAGAGAGAGTCAGTGAGAGAGAGTCAGTGAGAGAGAGTCAGTCAGTGAGAGAGAGTGGGAGAGTCAGTCAGTGAGAGAGAGTGGGAGAGTCAGTCAGTGAGAGAGAGTGGAAGAGTCTGTCAGTGAGAGTCTGTCAGTGAGAGTGAGTGAGTCAGTCTGTCAGTGAGTCTGTCAGTGAGAGTGAGTGAGTCAGTCTGTCAGTGAGAGTCTGTCAGTGAGAGTGAGTGAGTCAGTCTGTCATTGAGAGTGAGTGAGTCAGTGAGAGCGAGTCAGTGAGAGTGTCAGTGAGAGTGAGTTAGTGAGAGTGAGTCAGTGAGAGTGAGTCAGTGAGTCAGTGAGTCAATGAATGATGATAGCTAATCTAGGATGAGATTATTTTAATGACTGTGGGTGGGCGGTAAACTGGCGTCATACACAGAACAGCGCAACACACAAATTGGGATTTATTTTTAAAGCCCATGGGCCAGTGACAAATCTACTTTAAATGTTCATTTCACAATGTCATAATGAGGGGGCTTGCAGTTGCAACCACAACAGTTACTAATTGGAAATGCGCTGACCAGACACCAGATAAAGAGTTGGCAGCTCAACCTTTCATTGCTTGCCTTCTCCTGCTGGCAATGTGACTGTAAAGGAAAACACAGAAAACTGATACAGCAGCAGAGTTTTCCATAGTAGTCTATTTCCACAGAAAAACAAGTACGTGAGTGGTGCGTGCACCCAAACGGAAGTGGGTTCAAAAAGTCTAACTTCCCCTTCCCCCCTGTATGTGATTGGAAAAGTATTTCAGTTTGCTATATGTTGCACATTGTTTTTATTTGCCCAAGATTCAATGCTCTATGCCACAAATCTATAAGGCCGCTGCTGTTGTCTAATAATTTTAGACCGGTGAGAGCAGCACTCTTATTTCTTGAATCTTTTATTAACATTAACCATTTTTTTTTATGTGACCTGCTTCTTATCTGGTGTTTTGTTTTTGTGTACATAAGATTCCCGTTTGTTTTATGTATTTTTTTTTTTTCTATACGCACTTGCACTTATTCTGTTTTATCTTCTTTTGGAGCTTTTATTAATATGTGATGTTAGGAGATGTCTGTCTATGGGGAACGCTGTATTTTTTTTAATGCTATTTTTTTCATCTTCTACACACAGTCATGTATTTATTGTATGCATACTTTTGATTTAAATTCTTTATAAAGTCATCAGTAATAAACGAATGATAGAAGCCACTTACTAACTTTTACACACTGACACATTTGTAGCACTACCCTTTCTAAAAATCTATAGTCTAGTAACCTGCTTAGTGATTAAGTTTGTAATTTATTCTATTTTGTACCTTTGTGAAACGTGTAGTTGGCTTTGCTTGATCGTACTTACTAAACAGTTGTATTGTCTTAACGAAATAGTGTGCTGTGTGGAAAGATTAAATATCTTCAGGGGGACTTGGGCCTAGTGTACACCAAAATAAAATAAAGCTGAGTGCGAAAAACTCTTCAGTGTCCGAAACTCGGGGGCACAGTTGATTTGAGTTAAGCACGCTTTGTCCACCCCTTGACCAAGAATATCCGGAGGCAAACGTCCCCTGAAGGGTGCAGCAGCTGACTATATGAATGCTAAATGCAATACAATCTATTTGGAAAAAAATAGCGAAGCTAATTTTACACTTTTAAATGAAAACTTGATCAACCTTTCTATGTGGAATCAACAAGCCAGTGATTAAAGTTAACTTGAATTTGGCAGTGTATATGCTTCCGAGAACTTTTAGCATTTCTCAGAGAAGGCCGGGAACAAGAGAAACATCACGAAAGTGAATAGCGGCTTCTATTCAAAGCCATGCATGGAGACCTTGTTAAGGAATGTTAGGCGGTGAGTGCAGCTTCAAACAAATGAGCCGCGTCTGTGTTTATTAGCGCATTTAACAAGCATTGGCCGCGCGGCCGTGAAAGTCGCGCGGCCGCGAAAGTGAAAGCGATCGCGCTCCAGATGGCGCCTCGGGCGCTGAAAGCTGGTGGCTGCGCGCGTGCACGCTTGCGCTAGGCCAGCAAAAGCGTGTGGGGTAGCACTTTGAAAACCCCACTTACAAAATGTCTCGCAGCGCATGCGCTGACTCAGGCGAGACCTAAAAAGAGGGAGCTAAGGGCAGTAGGGCGAAGAAAATTACATTGGGCTTGGGACCCTAAAGAGAATGGCCAGGCATCAGTATGCAGCTTCCAAACATAAAAACTAAAAGTTTTTTTTTCTTCAAAAGTAGGTGGTTGAGGGGTAGATACTGGCAGACAGAGAAATGAGGAGCCTGGTAGAAGGGTTCCCTCCCACTTGCAAAATGCAAAAAAATGAAAAAAATATATAAACAGCGGGTGATGGGATGGAGCAATTAATGAGCTTTGGGCAGTTTGGGGCTTTTATTGAGTAGAGGGGAGCACCAGAAGAAAATGATGTACTTCCATGAAGTGTAGAAATACAACTAAAAAGGTAGTACTGTCAGAACAACAGTGGACCCACAAAACAACAAGCCTTGTTTTTCTTTGTATCTCAGGGAAGGCTACCTCATTGTTCGTTAACTTCTTCCTCTACTCTAGCTATGCCTGCTATTTAACACTCCTGGAAGACTACATAGTTTGATGGAAAAAATAGGTTTATTGATTTCTGTGACCTATCAACCCCTTTTCATTTCTTTGTGACAAACCTATTCGCATGCAAGTGGCAGTGAAACTCGCGGCATTCAAGACCCTTCTTCAACAAGACAACTCTTGGTGACAGTAAAGATTGTTCAAAGAGCAACTACTTGGTCCAATATTTTCTGGACATACAATACTCTCCTATTGGCAGCATGAAGTCACCCTCAGTCTAACAAGTGGTCTTTGTGCAATCCAAGACCATAACCAGTGCTGTCTTAACGCATGGGCATGCTGGACAGTTGCACAGGGGCCCGAGAGCATTGGGGCCCCATGTAGACCAGAATTTAACTCTAATTTTCAGATAAACATTTTTATTCCTGTGAGTGGTTGTGTAGGCAGGGCCCAGTGCATTGCTTTGCCCGGGGGCCTATAATGCTATTAAGATGGCCCAACGTGCACCGGGACTAGCCTGCAGAGATAAGCATCCCTCCCTGTCATCAAGCCTAATGTTTTGATTTTGCCACAGCTGCAACCATGACGCGCCCTTGCCACTCTACATTTACTTCCAGTCAAAAGCAGCTGTTGGATATATCTTTACCTCACATAATAATCATTATGCAACTCTGCCTCCAGTACTGACACATAACAATCTATTTGTGCATTTGCCAGATACTGTTCTGGACAGGACAGGACTCGTGCAGGGATTTCAACCAGTCATCCTTAAAGTGTGGGATTACAAAGGTGGCTTAGAAGTAGTCCTTGTTCTCTTTCATTAATAAAATGTGTGTCTCTGTCCATGAATTTGACAGTAATTCTTCTACAAGAGTCACGTGGTATAATCTTTAATCCTCTCTTCTTGTCTTATTTTCCAATTCTGTTGAAAACTGCTTAGGTTGATATCAAGGAAGTACACCAATCGCAATATTTGGATAATTCCTGTGCCTGTCCATCTGTCCTCAAAGTTATCAACCTTGAAATGACCAATGAATATTAGCCAAGTAATTAACCATGTACCAATTTAGTTCACTGGGTACCAACAGATGATTGGCCCCTGTCTTGGCTAGTGCTTGCTTGCCATCATTGTGTACTGAAGAATCCTTTCAAAAAGACACAGCCTGAGCATTAACACACCAGAAAACACACTCCGCTTCCTCCAGAAATAGCTTTCTTCAGGGCCTTTTCATGAGTTGTCATACTAATAAAACATCCCCTGTTCTTACGCGGTCACCTTACCCTAACGCTATAACACAAATTTCCAATTATGACCTAATATGAGATACATTCATGGTCTCCCATTCAACATTTTACATCTGGAAGCAAAACATGGTGCTATGTTAGAGGCCACACAATTTATTGCATTTGCCCTCGCGGAGGATATTACTTCATGTCAGTCTTCTGGACTGTCCCACATGCTCTAGTTAGACTCATCTGACATGTTGACAATATATTGGGACTCCTTCCCTCTTCCAAACATGCCCACGAAATTCTCATATAGATCCACCTCAATAGATACTTCAGTCATTTCTAAAGAGAACAAGAATGGCACATTAGAAAATGAACTAAATAAAGCATTTGTTTTAACGAGAGTAGACCATATACTTTATGCACTAATAACACTTTTGGATGAATGAGCAAGTGGTTATTTAAATGGAGGATCCAAAATTAAATGTTTGTCATGTTACTGCAGCATGCCAATACAACACCATCCCCAACGCCACAGAGCGATGCAAGGCCTGCCAATAAAACACTATCTCTAAGAATATGGCAAAGTCATGTTAATTGATTCATGAATATTTTTAATTACATTTCTCCCACTATCTTCTTCCCCCACAAAATTAGATTTACATTAGTGCAATACAAAATGTAAATTTACATTTTCTTAATCAGGTCATGAAATGGTGTAAAGACTCATTAACCTTTATGTTTGCTCCATTTCTTAGATACAAATAGACTAATTACTTAACAATGTGCTTATATTTGTACAGTGTTATTAATTTAGAGCAATATAGCACTTGCATTCTTCAGCAGGGAGGGAAGGGAATTTTAATTGATAATAAAAAACTGTATGTGCCGTCGCCATTAAGAATGCCATTTTCCAATTGACCTTTTCAGCAGTCTTCCAAGATGAAGGTAACCTCATTTTTATGTAAATAACAAGGCCATCTTGAACTAGTGATGAGACTGCTATTTTTAATGCGCTGTCTACTAATGTGTGAAGAACAGATGTATCTTACAGCCATTCTTTAACTTTAGATCTATTAAACCTATGTTAAATATTCATGTTTGGTGGTTTTGATTTGTATGTGGAAGGGAAGTAAAGAGAAATCAATCATTCTAATCTCTTCAAAACTGTTCATGTCTGAGACAACTGAACAGAAAGTATGTTAGTTGCTGCTTTTACCCTTACTCAGAGCTCCGGGACTGATATATGAGTGAACTACCATTGTACGTGAAAGCAAGCATGTCTATAGTCCTTTTCCTCCTCCCAGTAGACATCTTTTTGACTTTAATCTAGCAAATCACCAACATTCCTTAACGAGCTCAGCGTTTTTGCAGAGAACAAAACTAAGTGTGGTGGTAACAGGTTTGGGACGACACAGTATCCCTTAACATCGAAACAACAGGAAACCCAGTTCATTGATTTATTAGCTATAAGCATCTACTATGATGCTGAGTGCAGAAACGATCATATAGTGTTAGAGAAGGGGTATTCAAACTGGGGAGCGGGCCCTCCCAGGGGGGCCTCAAGTTATCCTGGGGGGGGGGGGCACGAGGCTCTGGCCAAAAGAAGCATTATGCTGATAACAGTGGTTTGTTTTCAGCAGAAGAAAATGACCAGCAGTAAGCCAATCTGTAATGGACCATCAATAACTTATTTTGTAATTTCTATCCTAGCTGGGAGAAGGTGTCAAAAGGAAACGACTTCAAATATTCTTCAAAACCCCCACCCCCATTTCTAATAATCTCACTGTGGATACATTTACACGTTAATAAAGCTTGCATAACCAGAATAGTATGTTTGGCAATCATGTTTTTGATTGCATTTTTAAAACTTTACTTAACTGCAATGTTCAAATAAGTCTAGACATATTTAAAATTGCCAGTTTAATAGAATAATTGTGAAACATTTTGAGGGGGGGCAGTGATTATTTTTCCTCGGGGGGCTACATTAAAAAGTTTATATACCACGGTGTTAGAGGAATGGGAAACCTGCCCCAGGCGTTTGTCTTTCCAATTGTATATATTTGTAGCAAGATAATCTATATTGTTAATTAAAAGCCGACAAATAGGACTGAAAATGACTAGGTATGAATGAGCTTACTCTGCACAGACTAATAAACCAATTGTTTCATAAACCACTTGCTGAAAATATACTGGTAAGGTCACAGTGAGCAAATATGGTGCAAACAAGACACCAAGCAAAAACGTCTTAGATATGTGAATAAGCAATGCCTCTAAAGAACTGTGATGAATCCAGTGATCAACACACACAGACACAGATTTAGGTCAGTTTTCCTTTAAGAATTTACAATATAAACACAAGTTGTTCCCTATTAGGGCTGATACATTGATGCCAGAGAAAATATTACATTTATAGTTCACCCTGTAGACTGCCTATGGGCTTCATAAGTTTGAATGGGTACACCTCACAATTGCAGGCATACACTTTGCATGGGCTCACACATTTTCCTAGGTTGACCATCTTGTGATGTTAAGTGCATTTCTTTCCATATTGTACTTAGTCTGTGTGCACAATATCTTAAAACTCTTGCACTTTTGCAAAATGTGTGAAAAATATTACTACTCTTGCAAGTTTGCACAATCATTACACACTTTTTCCCAGAAAGACAATAATTCACGTTTGTTAACGAAGTGAATGGTATTACAGAATCAATAATAAATAAATACTAAATCCTACCATATGCATTTCATCTGTGCAGGTGGAAGACTGTTAAAGGAAACTTTGGTTACACCATCCGACGGTAAGCTAAGTAAACGTTTGAAAAATATCACATCATAATCCTCCAGAATGTAAACACTCAAATGTCTTCCTCCTTGACAATCATACCTTATAGTAATCAATAACTACCACTTATAGTTACCCCAGATTGTGATGGCATTCATTCTATTTTAAAAAAACAATATGTATTTATTGACATTTGTAACTTCTTATAATACACATCGCATTATAGCCTTATAGCCCGCCGTAGCGGGCTATACCAGCTATTAAAGGCCGGTCCAGCGTTAAAGGCCCAAGCCGAAGGCGAGGGCCTTTAACAAGGGAGCGGGACTTTAATAGCCGGTATATCCCAGCTACGAAGGGCTATAAGGCTATTAGAACATTCTGCCACTAGAGGGCAGAATGTTCTAACAAATCAAACAAAGGCTTCAGGGAGCGCGAGGGGATTCAAATCCCCTCAGGCTCCCTGAAGCCTTTGTTCACAGCCACAGCTGTGAACAAAGAAACATTGGAATGTTGGAGCTCCGGGCTTATACCAGCCATTATGAGCCCGGAGCTACTCCATTGTTTTCAATGGAGCTCCCAACATTCCAATGTTCTCATACTGCATACAGTAAAAATGTATAGGTTGAGCCAGTCCTTCAGTTCAATCATTAGCAATACTGCCTTGCGGAACGTCTCATCAGGGAACAGGATAGGTAGAAACGACATGTCCTGGTTCAAAGAAGCATAACTTTCACCAGACAATCGGTCTGGTGTGAACATCAACCTCCCCACCCAAACCACCCCCGTAACTTCCATGGAGTCAATTGGGAACCCGTGTGTTAAATCTTGACTGCTGTTTGTATTCTAGGTATAGGAATTCCATCATACACAATCATTTACGTGGAGTTCAATACCAAGCGACCCCATCCCACCCTGGACCCGACTCTACAGCCCACGCAACTGTTTAGAGGCAGGATGATCCTGTCCAGGGGGCTCTACAAGGGCCTGGGTCATTGCTCTCTAGGCCAACAGGGCATCCTGATGGCATTCATTCTAAATGTAAATTATCTACAGAGACCCCTAGCCCCACCAAAGGACAGGATAAACCTGGTCCCAATTGTTCCTGTCATATAATGAAAACTAAATTTCCCGGGTTGTTGCATTACAGCGACAAGTGCTGTGGAATTCAGAGGCAGGCATGACACTAAGATGTGCTATTTTAACTGTAAACTAAGGTATGCAGAGAAAGTCATTGTGATATTGCCTGCGAATGTAGTACGAAGATCCATCACAAGGCCATAGTTGATCATTGATGGACACCATTGCTCCAATAGTCCAGACCCATGGTGGACCAAGAAGAAGGTGTGGGTCGCATATATCACCCGTCACAATACTAATATTACCATCTGTTTGAATTCAAATGATTTATTGGACTCCATTGAAGTTCCTAATATAGATTTGCTTAAAAATATGCTTGCACATTATTGTAGGCTGTTACCTTAAAAGTATGTATTACTGCTTTCTTAGCTCTTTAAATTTAGAACAAAATCTCACAAAAGCAGTCCTAGAAGTGATTTGGTAAGATGTGCAAAGTTGAATTGAATAGGACTCTTGCAAAAGTTCTGAAGAGCACCGAGTTGGGAATGACATGTCAGCAATAGTTGGTTTAATAAATTAACGTCATAACAAAAGGGAAGGGAATGTGAGAAGAATGTACAGAGTTGGTTGTG
The DNA here is from genome assembly GCA_963921515.1 of Calotriton arnoldi. Lineage (NCBI taxonomy): Eukaryota > Metazoa > Chordata > Amphibia > Caudata > Salamandridae > Calotriton > Calotriton arnoldi. The sequence continues at coordinate 470,962 of CAWUFW010002647.1, forward strand.
TTTACTCCCAGACGTAGCTAGAAGTACTGACCTCTGACTCAGAAGCCAAACACTGTGTTGGTCCACAGAGAACCTCTGATATTATGTTCTGTAGTCTGTCAAAGGGTACAGGATAATTTGTCCTCACAAGGCTAACTGCCCCTCTTTTGCGAATTGTTAGGGGAACAATATTTAACCACAGGTTTCATCGGGAGGGAACAGGCTATTAGTTGATCCCCTTTGCTTTTCCTTAGGTCAAACAGACCTGATGACTGAGTATATTGTGTAGAAGAAGAGAAACAAGTTACAAGCAAAGTATGTGATTCAACTCCAGTCAAAATGATTAGTTCCCCATTGATTTTGATTAATTCAAAATGAAGACAAACAGAAATATATTACTATTGTGTAACAGTGTGTGAGAGTACTTTGTGTTCTTTTGAAACATTTCTGTGCTTTTCAGTCCAGTAGCAGTTTCTTCACCTGCTAAGCTCTTTTATGAAGTAAGCATTCAATGAGAGCACTCAACAGATATCATCTCCAACCCTCCTAACATTCGTAGACAGGAGTTTGTGCTAAAACCTCCCCGCCGCCTCGCGGTAGGCTATTAATGAGGAGAAATCTTTTCATTTCTCCCAAATGTTCAACGTTGCCTGTGTGCTGCATGGTACCGCACAGGTACAAAGGAGGAAAGGTCTTAAACGATAGTATTTGGTACTGGAAGGGTTGCCTTGCAGTGCAAACCTATGCTTTAGAAAATGTACACAACCTTATACTAATGCGCAAGGGTGTATTCATTGACGCATGGCAGCCAAAGGTGCGCCAGTGCTGGGGGAAAGAAAAACTAATCTTTTCTTTCCCTTTAATGCGAAGTAGTACAGCAGCAGTGTTGCGTCAAATATTAGCTGGGCCATAGTGTTTACAGCATGTGGTAGGTGGGAGGACGGTGCAATTATAGACACAGCACTCATTTAAATTTAGTTGCCTTCATTGTCTAACACACATGACCTTTAATTCGGTGCATGATGCCCTTTAGTTTTCATTTTATGAATGCCATAAAACAGCTGAGGTTTCAGATAATAAATATTTTGCTGCTAACAGCCTTGTACAAATTGGTTTTAGAAGCTTCCCAATTCTGCAATTAATTCCTATTTAGACTACTCTTTTATGGTAACCATCATCTCCTGTTCCTCCATACTTTCCCTCAGGTTTAGATCCTTCACCATTACCAACCTTCACACAAAGAGATTGTATTACTGCATTTTTGTAACAGAGTATGTGGCAAGATGTATTAAAAACAAAATATTGTAGGAGGCATAGGTAAAAACGTGATTCAACATGGACGATGAGAGGCAACATAAGGAGTTGCATATGCATCTGCATAACCTCCTACTAGGAGTGGTGGTTAAAAAAAATCCAAGATGGCTACAAAGGTGCACCCAGCATGATCGCAACTCTTCCAGTCTGGCTTGGGGTGTAGGAATGAGGACATGGGCGGTAGTCCAGCTCGGTGAGGACTATTTAGGTCAAACAGCACTGCTTACAGCCAATGTATGAATATAACAAATACAACTCAGCATGGAAATGTGATGAGAGCTAGTAGGGTAGATACAATGAACAGTATTAAAACGAGTAATAAAGGACTTGTCCTTTCCACTGGGTTAAGCTTCCATGATTGGTACCTGTTTAGCTGTCCTTCTCCAGCGTCATCTTGGGCCATTCCCACTAGGGATGATTTAAACGTTCCTCTCAGTTCTTATATTAATCCCTCTTCACCCACCAGACATGGGTCCGAAAGCTGAAGACGCCAAACAAAAACATGCACATGAGACATTGATGGGGACAGACAACCAGCAACAATAACAATGAAAAGCACACCCACTTTCAATCCCACCGTCAATTCTTTCATTACAACCTAGAATTTGCTTGTAGACCTATAGTAAGCAGTGCAAAGATGTAAAAGAAAGCACAGGGAAGAGGAAAAGAATGGTGACTGGCAATGGGAGCAAGAAAGAGAAGCAAAGCCAGTGAGAGAAGAAGGTAGACAACCGGGAAGGAAGTGAAAGCCTAAAAATGAGACAGTCTGCACACATTCAGCATGTGAATATACAAAAAAATAGCAAAACAAAAGAAAGTAACGCAACGCTGATGACTGTAAAAAAGACCAGTGTGAGACATGAGAGTATCAGATATAGGATAAAAAGAACTGAAAACATAACAAGGAGGAGGCTTAATTTAATTTGGAAGGGCTAGAATGACTCGAGATACATACATGTAGAAACTAAGACACATAAGATTAAAAACACAGACTGTGGCAAAATTCATGTTGTCACTCTGAAGCATTGAATCAGATAACGTGATAACACAATAACACGCTTGACCTTTTTAATTTACTGGGAAACTAACGTGTGAATGTTAAAAGCTCTTTAGAAGTCACTTTACCTACAATCATATCAACCTCATTCGTTCATTAATCATTGCTGGTGCATACCTAAACCCTGCACAAAACTGTAATGCAATAGATCTAATCGTGATCATGGGCCTGCTGCCTGAAATGGCCCGGTTCCTGCTGACAAGAACTTATAAACATACAAATAGATAAATAAATACGAATATAACACAAACTGTCCTGACACGAACAGAAAAACAGCTCTGACACTGAATGTGATAGAGGGATCTAGGGAATTACAATGAAAAGTGCTACACAGAAATACCTTTATGAATAACCCATCAGTGTTGTTACAGAAGAGCAACTTTACGGAGAAAACAAAAACAAAAGGATACTTTAACTGTACAAGTTGCTACAACAAATTCCTTTAGAACAAAAATGTATTTCATCCAGCCTCGAACGAATTTACCATAATCTAACCCTATCTCTGAACCGACCACAACTTTAACAGCTATTCTTTCCCTATGCCTGGCCCTGATTGCAGCCCTGAAGCTGTATCTTACTGTAACACTGAATATTTCCCTAAGTACTAACGCTAACCTTATTCCTTATATTAACCCTAAACATATCTTTGTAGCATTTTTCAAAATCATTTCATTATATGTAGTGTTTTATAAATACAATGAAAAGTATTAGGTCTCTTTATTGTTATAGCGAGCTGAAAATATCTTTCTTTGTGCTGATGTTCTCTGCTGTGATTTCTCTGTTAGAATATTTCTCTATTTAGATTTCGTTGCAATTACATCATTCCCGATAGTCCTGTTTTTTATAAAAGAAAATAGGATTGTATAGAAAAATATATTCATAACTGTGTTGTCATATTCTGTAAGAAGTTATTACAAAGGAAATGAGAGTGTTTTCTGGAAATGTTGTTTACAGATGTGTTATTTCACTGCCAAGACATGAATATGTTATTATATATTTATCAAAATCTTATCAGTAAATTGAATATTATATATATTTATGCGTGTGTGAGAACAAACACGCCATGAAAATAAATGTAAAAATTAAACGTGGCATAATAACTCATTGTATTTACAGCAACTGTACTAATAAACATACATTCACATGTTTATTACAATAGCGCAAAAGCCATATTCGAGTTATTACCACAGTAGAGTGGATTTCACCTGAGAAATCATTGCTTATTGCCTCACAAATTGCATGTTACAATTAGTTTACACATTGAAACAAAGGGGCTTATTTATGAGAGGCCTGCCTTTTTTTGGCGCTCCGGCAGTGCAAGTCTCTCAATCATATGCATGGCCTCATAGATATGGAGTAAGACAAAGCAGCGCAAGTTGCTGCCTTGCTCAACTCTGCATCAAGGAGGCTTTCCATGGGCGTTGTGATGGGTTTTCCTGTGCAGCACCCAGGGATTTTAATGTTGTCCCAGATTTAATTAATCACATAAACCTGGGGTAGCGCCAAATCCTTACACCTCCCCACAGCAGGCGTAACAAGGAGAAATATTTTTATTTCTCCTCGTTTTTTTCTCTTTCCATGAGTGCTGCATTCTGCAGCACACATAGAATGAAGAAAACGCCTCTCAGTATTGTTTTTGTGCAGGAATGTGCCCCTGCAAGGTGACTTGCATTCTGCCCTACACCAATTCGTCTTAAATGAGGCCCTACTTTTCTTATAGTCACAGCGCATCTTCAGTATGGTTTTACTACACAAATTTAATTCCTTGGATCATGGTTTTGTTTAAATACCTTTTCTTAAAACAAATGCACATGAAAAAATGCCATGGCATCAGTGGCAGTCCGTGCAGGTAAGTGTGGTGAGGTGGAGGGGGGGAGGTGAAAGTGACATTCGATGGGATAAGGAATATAAAATAAATAAATAAGTAAAACCACTTACCTTGCGCTCGCCGCATCGCAGAGTCGGAGATTCGGCGAGCGCAAGGTAAGTGGTTTTAATGATTCATTAATTTTATATTCCTTATCCCGTCATATGTCATTTTCACCACCCCACCCCCCTGCCCCACCGCGCTTACCTGCACGGATAGCCACTGCACGGCATTAAGTATAGATGCATATATATATATATTCACTGAAAAAACCATAGGTTTTAGGGACAGTTATAGTTAGTTGGACATTTCACTCGTACAAAACCATAGAAATTCCCCCGTAATAGTTAGTTCAGCTAACTATAACTCGCGCCCCCGCAATGCACTGCTGATGACGTCACATATTACATCACTCATGACATGGTCAGTGACATCACTGATGACATCACTGATGACATCTCAAATGGAATCACTGATGACATCATCCAGTGACTGTGTGTTTGTGTAAAGTTTAAATATGTTTAATATATATAGGGAAAGGCGTATTGAAGAATGAGTGGGTGTATAAGTGTCTGAATGGATGATTTAGTACGTGCGTGACTGACTCTACAAGTGAGTGATTAAGCGTATCTTACTGAATGCATGGGTTAGTGACTAACTGTGTGAATGTCTGTATCCGTCTGTTTGTTGGTGTGTAAGTGGATGCATGGATTTGCGAATAGCTACATGAGTGTCTATATGGGTTATTGATTGGTTCTCTGAGTATCTGTATGGCTGCCTGAGTGTTTGTGTGGGTGGGGTGTGTGTGACTCTGTACATAGATGTGTGAGTGGGTGATTCACTGGGTGCATGATTTCAAGAGTGCATCTGTGATGGACTGCTTGGGTGGGTGAGTGTGTGTATGGGTGTGTTAGTGAGTGAATGTATATCTCAGTGGTACATGTGCGAGTAACTACATATGTAAAAGGCAGTATATATGTGTGTTAGAGTATTTAAATGGCTATAAGTGAGAGTGTGTGATTGTGAGAGTGGCTGTATGGATGCGTGTGTGCTTGTATCAGTTATTGTATAAGAGCGTAAGAATGTGCTAGTATTTGTATGAGTAAGTGAGCTGGTGTGTGTATAACTGTATAGGTGAGTAAATGGGTGTGTGATTAATTTTTTGCATGACTGACTAGGTGTGTGAGTACCTCTATGGATGAGTGGTGGTGTGTGAGTGTTTATATAGGTGTATGAGTGCATATGATAGTCCTGTACTGAGTGACTGTAAGTATGAGTGACTGTACGGGTGAGTGAGTAGATGTGTGTGTGTAGACCTAAGAATCAGTGAGTGGGTATGTAGTTATTGGTATTGGAGTGTGTATGGTTTTGAGAATGGCAGTCTGTAATTTAGAGTGGGTGTATCAAAAGCTATATTAGGGTGTGAGAAGATGCATGAAATTATCACATGGATGATGTCATCAGTGATGTCATTTGAGATGTCATCAGTGATGTCACTGACCATGTCATGAGTGATGTAATATGTGACGTCATCAGCAGTGCATTGCGGGGCGCGAGTTATAGTTAGCTGAACTAACTATAACGGGGAATTTCTATGGTTTTGTACGAGTGAAATGTCCAACTAACTATAACTGTCCCTAAAACCTATGGTTTTTTCAGTGAATTTCAAAGGTTTTTTAAATGCTAATTTCTAACTGTAACGTGTCTGAAACCTATGGTTTTTTCAGTGAATTTCAAAGGTTTTTTAAATGCTAATTTCTAACTATAACGTGCCTGAAACCTATGATTTTTTAAGTGAATTTCAAAGGTTTTTTAAATGCTAGTTTCTAACTATGCATGCAGAGGTAGGACATGTGAAGAAAGAAGAAAAAACACGCAGAAAGAAGCAAAAGAAATGCAGAAAGAAGCAACAGAAGTCCACAAAGACGAAGAAAAGTGCAGGAAGAAGAAAAAGATGTGCAGAAAGAACCAACAGAGGAGCAGAAAGAGGCCATGTTGCAAAATCATCCTGTGCCCACAACTTTTTCAGACAGGTACTGGTGGTAACTGACTCTGACTAACCAGAGTCAGTGCTATGCTAAAAGACACTTAGAATACAGTGAAAACACCTACATACACTAGGGAACACTATGCGTTGGGGTACCCCTGTGATTAGCATGACCTCCTCTGCAAGTCCCTAGTACATAATAGGGCAGGGGGATTAAAACTACCTCTTAAAACACGTGTGCAAACGCGTCCCGTGGCGCGTTTTAAGTTGCGGGATTAAGTCCCCATGAATCCTGAGGGTTCCTGGGGCCCAACTAGCCCCCAGGTACCTACAGTTAGGACCACAGAGCTGAGTTGCAGAGAGGCGTTCCGAGGCCACGCACCTTTTTCACCTCTCTGCAACGCAACTCTGTTGTGCTTACTGAAGGTACCTGGTGGGCTAGTTGGCCCCCAGGGTCCCTCAGGATTCAGAGGGCGTGTTTGCGCACATGTCACCTGAGGCCCCGCCCCCTCCCTTCACCACTGTGCAAATGCGCCCCGTGGCGCGTTTTAAGTTGGGGGATTAGGTCACCTTGAATCCTGAGGGTTCCTGGGGCCCAACTAGCCCACCAAGTACTTCCAGTAAGCACCACAGGCCTGCGTTGCAACGCCTGTAACAAATTGTGTAGTTGTGTTTAGGTAGTGAAGGGGGTCGTGCTGGGGGTAGTGTTTTAGGGTTTAGGGTAGTGCAGTGGTGTTTGTGTAGTGTAGGGGGTCGTGCTGGGGGTAGTGTTTTAGGGTTTAGGGTAGTGCAGTGGTGTTTGTGTAGTGTAGGGGGTCATGCTGGGGGTAGATTTAGGGTTTAGGGTAGTGCAGTGGTGTTTGGATAGTGTAGGGAGTCGTGCTGGGGGAGTGTTTTAGGGTATTACAGTGGTGTTTGGGTAGTGTAGGGGGTTGTGCTGGGGGTAGTGTTTTAGGGTTTAGGGTAGTGCAGTGGTGTTTGGGTAGTGTAGGGGGTCGTGCTGGGGGTAGTGGTTTAGGGTTTAGGGTAGTGCAGTGGTGTTTGGGTAGTGTAGGGGGTACTGCTGGGGGTAGTGTTTTAGGGTTTAGGGTAGTGCAATGGTGTTTGGGTAGTGTAGGGGGTACTGCTGGGGGTAGTGTTTTAGGGTTTAGGGTAGTGCAGTGGTGTTTGGGTAGTGTAGGGGTTCGTGCTGGGGGTATTGTTTTAGGGTTTAGGGTAGTGCAGTGGTGTTTGTGTAGTGTAGGGGTAGTGTTTTAGGGTTTAGGGTAGTGCAGTGGTGTTTGTGTAGTGTAGGGGGTCGTGCTGGAGGTAGTGTTTTAGGGTTTAGGGTAGTGCAGTGGTCTTTGTGTAGTGTAGGAGGTCGTGTTTTAGGGTTTAGGGTAGTGCAGTGGTGTTTGGGCAGTGTAGGGGGTCGTGCTGGGGGTAGTGTTTCATGGTTTAGGGCAGTGCAGTGGTGTTCGGGCAGTGTAGGGGGTCTTGCTGGGGGTGGTGTTTCAGGGTTTAGGGCAGTGCAGTGGTGTTTGGGTCGTGCAGGGGGTCAGGCTGGGGGAGTGTTTTAGGGTTTAGGGCAGTGCAGTGGTGTTTGGGTAGTGTAGGGGGTCATGCTGGGGGAGTGTTTTAGGGTTTAGGGCAGTGCAGTGGTGTTCGGGCAGTGTAGGGGGTCGTGCTGGGGGAGTGTTTTAGGGTTTAGGGCAGTGCAGTGGTGTTCGGGTAGTGTAGGGGGTCGTACTGGGGGAGTGTTTGAGGGTTTAGGGCAGTGCAGTTGTGTTCGGGTAGTGTAGGGGTCGTGCTGGGGGAGTATTTTAGGGTTTAGGGTAATGCAGTGGTGTTCGGGTAGTGTAGGGGGTCGTGCTGGGGGTTGTGTTTCAGGGTTTAGGGCAGTGTAGTGGTGTTCGGGAAGTGTAGGGGGTCGTGCTGGGGCTGGTGTTTCAGGGTTTAGGGCAGTGCAGTGGTGTTCGGGCAGTGTAGGGGGTCATGCACGGGGTGGTGTTTCAGGGTTTAGGGCAGTGCAGTGGTGTTCGGGCAGTGTAGGGGGTCGTGCTGGGGCTGGTGTTTCAGGGTTTAGGGCAGTGCAGTGGTGTTCGGGCAGTGTAGGGGGTCTTGCTGGGGGTGGTGTTTCAGGGTTTAGGGCAGTGGTGTTCGGGCAGTGTAGGGGGTCTTGCTGGGGGTGATGTTTCAGGGTTTAGGGCAGTGCAGTGGTGTTCGGGCGGTGTAGGGGGTCTTGCTGGGGGTAGTTTTTCAGGGTTTAGGACAGTGCAGTGGTGTTCGTGCAGTGTAGGGGGTCGTGCTGGGGATGGTGTTTCATGGTTTAGGGCAGTGCAGTAGTGTTCAGGCAGTGTAGGGGGTCGTGCTGGGGCTGGTGTTTCAGGGTTTAGGGCAGTGCAGGCAGTGGTGCTCGGGCAGTGTAGGGGGTCCTGCTGGGGGTGGTGTTTCTGGGTTTAGGGTAGTGCAGTTGTGTTCGGGCAGTGTAGGGGTTCGTGCTGGGGCTGGTGTTTCAGGGTTTAGGGCAGTGCAGTGGTGTTCGGGCAGTGTAGGGGGTCATGCTGGGGCTGGTGTTTCAGTGTTTTGGGCAGAGCAGTGGTGTTCGGGCAGTGTAGGGGTTCGTGCTGGGGGTGGTGTTTCAGGGTTTAGGGCAGTGCAGTGGTGTTCGAGTAGTGTAGGGGGTCGTGCTGGGGGTGGTGTTTCAGGGTTTAGGGCAGTGGTGTTCGGGCAGTGTAGGGGGTCTTGCTGGGGGTGATGTTTCAGGGTTTAGGGCAGTGCAGTGGTGTTCGGGCAGTGTAGGGGGTCTTGCTGGGGGCAGTGTTTCAGGGTTTAGGGCAGAGCAATGGTGTTCAGGCAGTGTAGGGGGTTGTGTGGGAGGTGGTGTTTCAGGCTTTAGGGCAGTGCAGTGGTATTCGGGCAGTGTAGGGGGTCTTGCTGGGGGTGGTGCTTCAGGGTTTAGGGCAGTGGTGTTCAGGCAGTGTAGGGGGTCGTGCTGGGGGTGGTGTTTTAGGGTTTAGGGTAGTGCAGTGGTGTTTGTGTAGTGTAGGGGGTCATGCTGGGGGTAGATTTAGGGTTTAGGGTAGTGCAGTGGTGTTTGGATAGTGTAGGGAGTCGTGCTGGGGGAGTGTTTTAGGGTATTACAGTGGTGTTTGGGTAGTGTAGGGGGTTGTGCTGGGGGTAGTGTTTTAGGGTTTAGGGTAGTGCAGTGGTGTTTGGGTAGTGTAGGGGGTCGTGCTGGGGGTAGTGGTTTAGGGTTTAGGGTAGTGCAGTGGTGTTTGGGTAGTGTAGGGGTACTGCTGGGGGTAGTGTTTTAGGGTTTAGGGTAGTGCAATGGTGTTTGGGTAGTGTAGGGGGTACTGCTGGGGGTAGTGTTTTAGGGTTTAGGGTAGTGCAGTGGTGTTTGGGTAGTGTAGGGGTTCGTGCTGGGGGTATTGTTTTAGGGTTTAGGGTAGTGCAGTGGTGTTTGTGTAGTGTAGGGGGTAGTGTTTTAGGGTTTAGGGTAGTGCAGTGGTGTTTGTGTAGTGTAGGGGGTCGTGCTGGAGGTAGTGTTTTAGGGTTTAGGGTAGTGCAGTGGTCTTTGTGTAGTGTAGGAGGTCGTGTTTTAGGGTTTAGGGTAGTGCAGTGGTGTTTGGGCAGTGTAGGGGGTCGTGCTGGGGGTAGTGTTTCATGGTTTAGGGCAGTGCAGTGGTGTTCGGGCAGTGTAGGGGGTCTTGCTGGGGGTGGTGTTTCAGGGTTTAGGGCAGTGCAGTGGTGTTTGGGTCGTGCAGGGGGTCAGGCTGGGGGAGTGTTTTAGGGTTTAGGGCAGTGCAGTGGTGTTTGGGTAGTGTAGGGGGTCATGCTGGGGGAGTGTTTTAGGGTTTAGGGCAGTGCAGTGGTGTTCGGGCAGTGTAGGGGGTCGTGCTGGGGGAGTGTTTTAGGGTTTAGGGCAGTGCAGTGGTGTTCGGGTAGTGTAGGGGGTCGTGCTGGGGGAGTGTTTGAGGGTTTAGGGCAGTGCAGTTGTGTTCGGGTAGTGTAGGGGGTCGTGCTGGGGGAGTATTTTAGGGTTTAGGGTAATGCAGTGGTGTTCGGGTAGTGTAGGGGGTCGTGCTGGGGGTTGTGTTTCAGGGTTTAGGGCAGTGTAGTGGTGTTCGGGAAGTGTAGGGGGTCGTGCTGGGGCTGGTGTTTCAGGGTTTAGGGCAGTGCAGTGGTGTTCGGGCAGTGTAGGGGGTCATGCACGGGGTGGTGTTTCAGGGTTTAGGGCAGTGCAGTGGTGTTCGGGCAGTGTAGGGGGTCGTGCTGGGGCTGGTGTTTCAGGGTTTAGGGCAGTGCAGTGGTGTTCGGGCAGTGTAGGGGGTCTTGCTGGGGGTGGTGTTTCAGGGTTTAGGGCAGTGGTGTTCGGGCAGTGTAGGGGGTCTTGCTGGGGGTGATGTTTCAGGGTTTAGGGCAGTGCAGTGGTGTTCGGGCGGTGTAGGGGGTCTTGCTGGGGGTAGTTTTTCAGGGTTTAGGACAGTGCAGTGGTGTTCGTGCAGTGTAGGGGGTCGTGCTGGGGATGGTGTTTCATGGTTTAGGGCAGTGCAGTAGTGTTCAGGCAGTGTAGGGGGTCGTGCTGGGGCTGGTGTTTCAGGGTTTAGGGCAGTGCAGGCAGTGGTGCTCGGGCAGTGTAGGGGGTCCTGCTGGGGGTGGTGTTTCTGGGTTTAGGGTAGTGCAGTTGTGTTCGGGCAGTGTAGGGGTTCGTGCTGGGGCTGGTGTTTCAGGGTTTAGGGCAGTGCAGTGGTGTTCGGGCAGTGTAGGGGGTCATGCTGGGGCTGGTGTTTCAGTGTTTTGGGCAGAGCAGTGGTGTTCGGGCAGTGTAGGGGTTCGTGCTGGGGGTGGTGTTTCAGGGTTTAGGGCAGTGCAGTGGTGTTCGAGTAGTGTAGGGGGTCGTGCTGGGGGTGGTGTTTCAGGGTTTAGGGCAGTGGTGTTCGGGCAGTGTAGGGGGTCTTGCTGGGGGTGATGTTTCAGGGTTTAGGGCAGTGCAGTGGTGTTCGGGCAGTGTAGGGGGTCTTGCTGGGGGCAGTGTTTCAGGGTTTAGGGCAGAGCAATGGTGTTCAGGCAGTGTAGGGGGTTGTGTGGGAGGTGGTGTTTCAGGCTTTAGGGCAGTGCAGTGGTATTCGGGCAGTGTAGGGGGTCTTGCTGGGGGTGGTGCTTCAGGGTTTAGGGCAGTGGTGTTCAGGCAGTGTAGGGGGTCGTGCTGGGGGTGGTGTTTCAGGGTTTAGGGCAGTGCAATGGTGTTCGGGCAGTGTAGGGGGTCGTGCAGGGGCTGGTGTTTCAGGGTTTAGGGCAGTGCAGTGGTGTTCGGGCAGTGTAGGGGGTCGTGCTGGGGGTGGTGTTTCAGGGTTTAGGGCAGTGCAGTGGTGTTTGGGCAGTGTAGGGGGTCGTGCTGGGGGTGGTGTTTCTGGGTTTAGGGCAGTGTAGTGGTGTTCGGGCAGTGTAGGGGGTCGTGCAGGGGGTGGTGAGTCAGGGTTTAGGGCAGTGCAGTGGTGTTCGGGCAGTGTAGGGGGTCATGCTGGGGGTAGAGTTTTAGGGTTTAGGGCAGTGCAGTGGTGTTCGGGCAGTATAGGGGGTCGTGCAGGGGGTGGTGTTTCAGGGTTTAGGGCAGTGCAGTGGTGCTCGGGCAGTGTAGGGGTCGTGCTGGGGGTGGTGTTTCAGGGTTTAGGGCAGTGCAGTGGTGTTCGGGCAGTGTAGGGTGTCGTGCTGGGGGTGGTGTTTCAGGGTTTTGGGCAGTGCAGTGGTGTTCGGGCAGTGTAGGTGGTCTTGCTGGGGCTGGTGTTTCCGGGTTTTAGTGCAGTGGTGTTCGGGCAGTGTAGGGGGTCTTGCTGGGGGTGGTGTTTCAGTGTTTAGGGCAGTGCAATGGTGTTCGCGCAGTGTAGGGGGTCTTGCTGGGGCTGATGTTTCAGCGTTTAGGGCAGCGCAGTGGTGTTCGGGCAGTGTAGGGCGTCTTGCTGGGGGTGGTGTTTCAGGGTTTAGGGCAGTGCAGTGGTGTTCGGGCAGTGTAGGGGGTCTTGCTGGGGCTGGTGTTTCAGGGTTTAGGGCAGTGCAGTGGTGTTCGGGCAGTGTAGGGGGTCTTGCTGGGGCTGGTGTTTCAGGGTTTAGGGTAGTGCAGTGGTGTTCGGGCAGTGTAGGGGGTCGTGCTGGGGCTGGTGTTTGAGGGTTTAGGGCAGTGCAGTGGTGTTCGGGCTGTGTAGGGGGTCGTGCTGGGGCTGGTGTTTCAGGGTTTAGGGCAGTGCAGTGGTTTTCAGGCAGTGTAGGCGGTCGTGCTAGGGGTGGTGTTTCAGGGTTTAGGGCAGTGCAGTGGTGTTCGGGCAGTGTAGGGGGTCGTGCTTGGGGTGGTGTTTCAGGGTTTAGGGCAGTGCAGTGGTGTTCGGTGTGAGAAGTTGGCCTGGCATATGCTGTCCACTAATTATAGTGGGCACCTTGCACCAGTCCAAATCGACTCTTATGGTAGGTAGGTTAAAGACAACCTTATTGAAAGCTATCCTAGTGGTAGCTGTGGAGAGCAGCCTTCAGGCTAAGTCTTGAAGGAATGTAAAGCAGCTTGTTTTACCAGTCTATAATCTCTTGAGTGACCAAATGAAAGAGCACCACACCAGGTATATATTCAAAATATATGTATTTATTACTAAACACACCCCTCTAGTCTCTTTATGAGGCTAGAGTTCGAAGTACATAGGTTATAAGATCTTAAATCACAGTAATAGCACAAATACACGTTTGGGCCCTAGGGGCGTACCAAACCATATACCAATAAAGTGGTATGCGAACCACGACTGAACTAGACACTAGGCCTAGAGCCTCTAGAAGTGCTTGGACCACAAGGAACCACCCAAGGTAGTGACACAGGGGACCCACGGGAGACGCGTGCAGTGTAAATACACAACCGCGATACGCCGTTAACTTCTATGGAGAAAGTCGGGATCGGGAAAATAGAGGAAAGGGACACTTTAAAGAGGACTAGGACAAAACCCTTTGAGATCTAGGACTTTGAAGAGTCTCTACCCACGGGAGCACCGGAGTACTCGTGTTACCTCACCCAGGGAAGCCGGGTGCATAGGTGCCTTTCGGGGTCGGGTTTCGTCGTCGGTTCTTATGGCGATCTGCTGCAAAGTGCTGCTGGCGACCAGGAGAAAAGTGTCCGGGTGGATCCAAGAGTGGATCGGAGTTCTGAAGAACCTGAAAGCAGAGGGGACAGAGTCTGGGTCACTAGCCAGTGACCAGGAAGGCGATGGACAGATGCCCACCGATGTCGAGTGCTTCAGGTGCGTTGACGGTCGTCTTGACTCTTCAGCCACGAGGTCCGGGAGGCGTTGTCGGCGACCAGGAGCAGGATTCGGGCTGTTGCTCGATGTCTGTCGAGTGCAGAGGTGTCGGCGACCAGATTGGACCCAACAAGCCTTGGCAACGGCAAGTCTCGAGTAAGATGTAGATCGTCGATGATGCAGACCAGCAAGGTCTGGGGAACTCACCCAGCAAGGGTAAGTGAGGGCAGACCTGGAGCAACCAGACTGCCAAGTAAAGAAAAGATTGGCCTTCGGTAAGGGCTACTAGCCAACGGGCTAGCGACCGCGAAGGAGCCTCGTGACGCCGCACGTGGAGCTGGCTTACAGGACACTCGTGGAGTGGGGGCCAGTGATCTTCGGTGCAGGTGGTGCTGGAAGCTAGGGCTACTCGGAGCCCAAAGCACGACTTCTTGGGAGACCCAGAAGATGGTGCACTTGCAAGTGTGCTCGGTGTCCAGGGGTCACGGTCTCAAGTCACCCACGATAGCCACGGGCCTCAGCTTTGCTGGGGACTCAGGGTAGCCTCGGGGAAGTCTGAGAATCCACCTCTGGTGATGCGATGACTTCGGCGTCCGACGGGAGCTTCAGTAATGCGAACCGGACAGATGCTTCTTTGGTGCCTGCCAAGCAGGGAGTCACTCCTTGACCCCAAGGGAGATTCTTCAGTCCTCTAATCTTGTCGTAGAGCGTCGAAGGTCCAGGATTCAGTGTCAGAGTTTCGTCCAGGTATAATCTAAAGTCCTAAGGACTGGGTTCCTACCTTTATTCTAAAAATAGGGGATGGACTACTCTGTGGCCCCACCTATGGGTGGGTCAGGGCAGAGGGGTGGCTACACCCCTTTCCCTTTGTCCAGTTCGCGCCAAAGCAGGGGCTGCAAGCCCCTGATCCGGTTTGAACTGGGGTATGCACAGGGACACCAAATGTGCCCCCAGTGCAGGACTTCAAAGCACCCGAAAGTGCTCCCGCCCAGCCCCAATACACATTGTCCTGTCTGGGGAGGTGGTCACACCTCCCTGGGACAGGAAACCTATTGTCCAGGCCTCCCCTGCCGGAGTTTCGTCCAGCAGCAGGAGGCCAGACTCGTGTCTGTGGCAGCAGCATCCATTTTGTGATGCCAGGGCTCTGGAAAGAAGTTACCGGACTCGTCAGAGTTAACATGCCTTTCCCTCTAGAAGGGTGGAATGCTACCCCCGCCGCCAGGATTGGCGGGGGGTAGTATTCCAAGATGTTTGACACCAAACACGACATGTTTCGGTGCAGCCATTCCATAGTTAGCATTTTACCGCGAGGATATAATGCGTTTAAGAGTATATGGTCAGGCTGCACTACAAACAGCATCAGAGATGGTCTCCGAACGCTGCAGAGGGGCCCTGCTCATGCAGGGGCACCCTCTCACATAGGAACCATGCACTCTGCCTTTAGGATTGATAAGGCCTGCCTTAGGAGTGACTTATAGGTTTATATGTGTGTATGCATTTAGTGATATAGGTAACCTATACCACAGCAAGGGGTGCATGCACCACCTTACCCAGGCTGCAGTAGCAGACCTGTGGTGTCAGTTTGGATGGCCTACCAGGGGTGGCATAATATATGCTGCAGCCCCTGGCAGGCCTCTGAGGTACCTATGCCCTTGGTACATAGTATACCATATACTAGGGACTTACAAGGGCACTCCAGATCCCAATCAGTGATGTGCCTAAGGCACATGGAGACCCTTTTAAAGAGGAAACAGCTAGGCTGGGGTTCTGAATAGCAGGGCCCCAGCCAGACTAATGTTGAAAACCAGTGAAGTATCAGCAAAAAGTGGGGGTACCCCTGTGAAGCAGATCCTACTCTCCTACACAACCCCCCCCAAACGTAGGGACATTAAACTAACCTTGCCCAGTTAAGTCTTCATGTTCTAAGTGGAAATACCTAGAGAGTCCATCTGCATTCGCATGGTTACTCCCAGGCCTATGTTCCACTGTAAAGTCCATCCCCTGTAGGGAAATGGACCACCTAAGCAGTTTGGGGTTTTCACCCTTCATTTGTTTTAGCCATAAGAGGGGCTTATGGTCTGTCTGAACCAGGAAGTGTGTACCAAACAAGTATGGCCTCAACTTCTTCAGAGCCCAGACCACAGCAAAGGCCTCCCTCTCTATGGCTGACCAACGTTTCTCTCTAGGGGTCAGCCTTCTGCTAATAAAAGCTACTGGCTGATCCTGACCTTCTTCATTCAATTGTGACAGTACAGCCCCTACCCCCAATTCAGATGCATCTGTTTGAACAATGAACTTCTTGGAGTAATCAGGACTCTGCAGAATTGGAGCAGTGCACATGGCCTGCTGAGGTCATCAAATGCCTTTTGACAGCTAACTGTCCACTGAACCTTTTTGGGCATTTTCTTAGAAGTTAAGTCATTCAAGGGTGTCACTATTGATCCATACCCCTTGACAAATCTCCTATAGTACCCAGTCAGGCCTAAGAAGGCTCTCACCTGAGTCTGGGTAGTGGGAGCAGTCCAGTCCATGATGGTCTGGATCTTGCTCTGCAAAGGTTGAACCTGGCCTCCACCCACAAGGTGGCCCAGGTACACAACCTGACTCTGCCCTATCTGGCACTTAGTGGCCTTGATAGTCAGGCCTGCCTTTTGCAGGGCCTGTAAAACATTCCTGAGGTGGACCAGGTGATCCTCCCAGGTGGAGCTAAAGACAGCAATATCATCTAGATAAGCTGCACTATAGGCTTCCAGTCCTGTGAGAACTGTGTTCACCAACCTCTGGAAAGTGGCAGGTGCATTTTTCAGACCAAAGGGCATCACCACAAATTGATAATGCCCACTAGGGGTTGAAAATGCCGTCTTGGGCTTTGCAGCATCAGCTAGTCTGATCTGCCAGTAGCCAGCTGTTAGGTCAAATGTGCTGAGATATTTGGCAGAGGCCAAAGTATCTATGAGCTCATCTGCCCTTGGTATTGGATGGGCATCAGTCCTAGTGACTGCATTGAGGCCCCTGTAGTCTACACAAAACCTCATCTCTCTTTTCCCACCACTGGTGTGAGGTTTAGGTACTAGGACTACTGGACTAGCCCAAGGGCTATCTGAGGGCTCAATCACTCCCAATTCCAACATCTTCTGGACTTCAGTCCTGATACAGTCCCTGACATGGTCAGGTTGCCTATAAATCTTGTTTTTAATAGGCAGACTGTCCCCAGTGTCCACTTCATGAGTGCACCAGGTGGTCTGACTGGGTGTCAGTGAAAACATATGTCTAAACTGATTGAGGACTTGCCTGCAATCAGTTTGTTGCTGGGTAGTGAGGCTGCCTGACAAGGCTACACCATCAACTGACCCATCGTCAGGGTTCTGTGAGAGCAGGTCAGGGAGTGGGTCACTCTCTTCCTCCTGCCCTTCATCAGTAGCCATGAGCAAGCCCATGTCTGCCCTGTCCACATATGGCTTAAGTCTGTTGACATGGAGAACCCTTTGGGGACTCCTGGGTGTTCCCAGGTCTACTAAGTAAGTGACCTCACCCTTCTGCTCAACAATAGTGTGGGGTCCACTCCATTTGTCTTGGAGAGCTGCTGGGGCCACTGGCTCCAACACCCACACCTTCTGTCCTGGCTGGTAAACAGTCAGAACAGCCTTTTGGTCATGCCAGGCCTTTTGAAGTTCCTGGCTAGCCTCAAGGTTTTTGGTTGCCTTTTTCATGTACTCAGCCATCCTGGAGCGGAGACCAAGTACATAGTCCACTATATCTTGCTTTGGGGGCTTGAGAGGTAACTCCCATCCTTCCTTCACCAAGCACAGTGGACCCCTCACAGGGTGGCCAAACAGAAGTTCAAAAGGGCTGTAACCAACCCCCTTCTGAGGCACCTCCCTATATGCGAATAAAAGGCAGGGCAAGAGTATGTCCCATCTACGCCTAAGCTTTTCTGGGAGCCCTTTAATCATGCCCTTCAAGGTTTTGTTGAATCTCTCAACTAAACCATTGCATTGTGGGTGATAGGGTGTGGTGAACTTATAAGTAACTCCACACTCCTTCCACATTGCTTTTAAGTACCCAGACATGAAGTTTGCACCCCTGTCTGATACCACCTCCTTAGGAAAGCCCACTCTTGAGAAAATTCCCAGGAGGGCCCTTGCCACCACAGGTGATGTAGTGGTCCTAAGGGGAATAGCTTCTGGGTACCTGGTGGCATGATCCACTACCACCAGGATAAACCTGTGCCCAGAGGCTGTTTGGGGATCCATGGGACCAACAATGTCAATCCCTACCCTCTCAAAGGGCACCCCCACCACAGGTAGTGGTATCAGGGGGCCTTTGTAGTGCCACCTGCTTTGCCACTGGCTTGGCAGGTTACACAGGAGCGACAAAACTCCTTACTGTCTTCAGACATGTGGGGCCAGTGAAAGTGAGGGACAATTCTGTCCCAAGTCTTGTTCTGGCCCAGGTGTCCTGCTAAGGGAATATCATGGGCTAGGGTCAATAGGAAGCCCCTGAACTTCAAAGGTATTACCAACCTCCTGGTAGCACCAGGCTTGGGGTCTCTACTCTCTGAGTACAGGAGTCCATCATCCCAATACACTGTATGGGGACCACTAGCTTTCCCAGCAGCCTCAGCAGCAGCTTGCTGTCTGAGGGGTTCAAGGGAGGGGCAGCTCTGCTGCTCCTGGCTCAGATCTGCCCTAGAAGGTCCCCCTGTCCCCAAGAACTCAACCTGTTCAGGTTCAAGTTCCTCTGGGACAGTTCCTTCTTCAGGGCTGAGATCATCCCCCTCAAGGGACTGATCTTCCTCCTGAGCCAAGTGGGAAGGCACTGCCTTAACCCTACTACTCCTCCTCTTGGAAGGCACTTGGTCCATTCTTCCAGAATCCAAGGCCTGTTCAGTTTTAGACAGTTTAGCTTGTGACCTGGTCACAGCAAACACATCTGCAGGGATCCCCAGCATTTCTGCATGGGTCCTGAGCTCCACTTCTGCCCAAGCAGAAGTCTCTAAGTCATTGCCAAGCAAGCATTCGACTGGTAGGTTTGCACTTACCACAACCTTCTTAAGGCCAGTTACCCCTCCCCAGGAGAAGTTAACAACTGCCAGAGTATGGTCTGTTCTGACATTGCTAGCATTGGTCACTTGGTACATTTTACCAAGTATAACTTGCCCAGGTAGCACAAGGTCTTGTGTCACCATTGTGACACTTGCCCCTGTGTCCCGAAATGCCAAAGCCTCTCGTCCATTGATTAAAGGCTGTTGTCTGTACTTGCCCAGATTACTGGGACTCACAGTGGAGGTCACATCCATGCCTCCATCACAGACTAACACAGCCTGAGTCAGTTCCCTGACTAAGTCAGAGCCCAACTCAGTTCCCAGGGTGAACCCTACTAAACCCTTTGCTGGAGCACTTCCACCAACTGTACTAGGGGGAACAGGTGCCTTAGGGGCATTGGTGGATGCTGGACTGGAGTCTTTGGACTTGGTGCAATCACTGGTCCAGTGGGTCTTTTGCTTACAGACCTTGCACCATGGTTTTCTTTGGCCTTTACCCTTGGTAGACTGGGAATCCCCACCAGAAGAAGATTTTTGGGGGCCTGATGAAGACTTTTGATCTTTACCCTTCTCCCCACCCTTGTCAGAGTTCTTAGCATCTTGCTTCTTGGTTTCCCCACCTTGGTTCTGTACCTTCTGCTTCACCCTGGTTCTGACCCATTTGTCTGCCTTCTTTCCCAATTCTTGGGGAGAGGTCAGATCAGAGTCAACCAGGTACTGATGCAACAGCTGGTTTTGACAGTTATTAAGAATCTGCTCCCTCATTATCAGATTATACAATCCTGAGAAGTCACACACCTTACTGCCCATCAACCAGCCTTCCAGAGCCTTGGCAGAACAATCCACATAGTCTACCCAGTCTTGAGTCTGTGCTTTTTGGGTGTCTCTGAACTTCAACCTGTACTGTTCAGTGGTTAGGCCAAACCCATCAATAAGAGCACTCTTCAAGACCTTGTAATTGTCAGCATCCTCCTCTCTAACAGTGAGGAGCTTGTCTCTACCTTTGTCAGCAAAGGAGAGCCACAAGATTGCTGCCCACTGCTCCTGAGGGACCTTCTGTACTTTACAGGCCCTCTCTAAAGCAGTTATCCATTTGTGGATATCATCCCCACTCTGGTAGGGAGGGACAATCTTGCTCAGGTTCCTATGGTCATAGGACCTTTCCCTATCTCTAGGGATATGGCTGCCACCATGGGACTCTAGTCCCAACTTTCTTCTCTCTTTAAGGAGATCTAGGGATTCTCTATCTAAAGCCAATTGCTTCTTCCTGATCTCCAGTTGAGTTTCCTCATACTGGACCAGTCTCTTTCTTCTCTCATGAGAGGATTCCCTCCTGTGAGAAGAAACAGAGCTCCCTATTGAGGTGCCAGAGTGGTTAGACTCCTGAGAAGGAGACCTAGACTTTCTGAGCACACTCATAATCCTTCCTGGGGGGACAAAGGTGTGGTTCTCTAGATCCTCATCTTCATCTTCCCCAGAAGGGATTGGGTTTTCCAGGTCAGGGTCATTGTCACCCTCCTGGTCAGTTTCAGAGGGGGCTGGGGGTAGTAGTACCCCTGGCCCCTTCCTCATCTGCTGGCCCACCCTCTGCTCCTACCCCTTCAGTCTCTGAGGACTTACTAAGATCATAAGCCACCAACATCTACTGGAGGTGTTGGGTGGTGGGACTTTGGCCTGTCCTTAATTTCCTCACGTTACACAAAGCTCTCAGTTCCAAGAATGGGAGTGTGTCATACTTGGAGGGGGAAGCTCAATGGCTTCCTGCAGGGCATCTTTGGATCCTGCTTTTAAAGACATTACTAGTGTGGTGTGGTGTATGCACTACCTACTCTAGTGTGGCCTACTAAACTCTCTTGAGTTGTAGAAAGGGTTGTGCTATCCCTTAACACACAACTCTAAGTTCAGTAGAACTTACTGATATTCTAAGCTTAAATTATATGTACCTTAGGTACCTTTAGTGGTTTTCAGTTGATCAATTCAATTGAGATTATCTGGTAAAACAATAGCAAGCTGGAATCCCACACGCTGCACACCAATGTGAGAAGTTGGCCTGGCATATGCTGTCCACTAATTATAGTGGGCACCTTGCACCAGTCCAAATCGACTCTTATGGTAGATAGGTTAAAGACAACCTTATTGAAAGCTATCCTAGTGGTAGCTATGGAGAGCAGCCTTCAGGCTAAGTCTTGAAGGAATGTAAAGCAGCTTGTTTTACCAGTCTATAATCTCTTGAGTGACCAAATGAAAGAGCACCACACCAGGTATATATTCAAAATATATGTATTTATTACTAAACACACCCCTCTAGTCTCTTTATGAGGCTAGAGTTCGAAGTACATAGGTTATAAGATCTTAAATCACAGTAATAGCACAAATACACGTTTGGGCCCTAGGGGCGCACCAAACCATATACCAATAAAGTGGTATGCGAACCACGACTGAACTAGACACTAGGCCTAGAGCCTCTAGAAGTGCTTGGACCACAAGGAACCACCCAAGGTAGTGACACAGGGGACCCACGGGAGACGCGTGCAGTGTAAATACACACCCGCGATACGCCGTTAACTTCTATGGAGAAAGTCGGGATCGGGAAAATAGAGGAAAGGGACACTTTAAAGAGGACTAGGACAAAACCCTTTGAGATCTAGGACTTTGAAGAGTCTCTACCCACGGGAGCACCGGAGTACTCGTGTTACCTCACCCAGGGAAGCCGGGTGCATAGGTGCCTTTCGGGGTCGGGTTTCGTCGTCGGTTCTTATGGCGATCTGCTGCAAAGTGCTGCTGGCGCCCAGGAGAAAAGTGTCCGGGTGGATCCAAGAGTGGATCGGAGTTCTGAAGAACCTGAAAGCAGAGGGGACAGAGTCTGGGTCACTAGCCAGTGACCAGGAAGGCGATGGACAGATGCCCACCGATGTCGAGTGCTTCAGGTGCGTTGACGGTCGTCTTGACTCTTCAGCCACGAGGTCCGGGAGGCATTGTCGGCGACCAGGAACAGGATTCGGGCTGTTGCTCGATGTCTGTCGAGTGCAGAGGTGTCGGCAACCAGATTGGACCCAACAAGCCTTGGCAACGGCAAGTCTCGAGTAAGATGTAGATCGTCGATGATGCAGACCAGCAAGGTCTGGGGAACTCACCCAGCAAGGGTAAGTGAGGGCAGGCCTGGAGCAACCAGACTGCCAAGTAAAGAAAAGATTGGCCTTCGGTAAGGGCTACTAGCCAACGGGCTAGCGACCGCGAAGGAGCCTCGTGACGCCGCACGTGGAGCTGGCTTACAGGACACTCGTGGAGTGGGGGCCAGTGATCTTCGGTGCAGGTGGTGCTGGAGGCTAGGGCTACTCGGAGCCCAAAGCACGACTTCTTGGGAGACCCAGAAGATGGTGCACTTGCAAGTGTGCTTGGTGTCCAGGGGTCACGGTCTCAAGTCACCCACGATAGCCACGGGCCTCAGCTTTGCTGGGGACTCAGGGTAGCCTCGGGGAAGTCTGAGAATCCACCTCTGGTGATGCGATGACTTCGGCGTCCGACGGGAGCTTCAGTAATGCGAACCGGACAGATGCTTCTTTGGTGCCTGCCAAGCAGGGGAGTCACTCCTTGACCCCAAGGGAGATTCTTCAGTCCTCTAATCTTGTCGTAGAGCGTCGAAGGTCCAGGATTCAGTGTCAGAGTTTCGTCCAGGTATAATCTAAAGTCCTAAGGACTGGGTTCCTACCTTTATTCTAAAAATAGGGGATGGACTACTCTGTGGCCCCACCTATGGGTGGGTCAGGGCAGAGGGGTGGCTACACCCCTTTCCCTTTGTCCAGTTCGCGCCAAAGCAGGGGCTGCAAGCCCCTGATCCGGTTTGAACTGGGGTATGCACAGGGACACCAAATGTGCCCCCAGTGCAGGACTTCAAAGCACCCGAAAGTGCTCCCGCCCAGCCCCAATACACATTGTCCTGTCTGGGGAGGTGGTCACACCTCCCTGGGACAGGAAACCTATTGTCCAGGCCTCCCCTGCCGGAGTTTCGTCCAGCAGCAGGAGGCCAGACTCGTGTCTGTGGCAGCAGCATCCATTTTGTGATGCCAGGGCTCTGGAAAGAAGTTACCGGACTCGTCAGAGTTAACATGTCTTTCCCTCTAGAAGGGTGGAATGCTACCCCCGCTGCAAGGATTGGCGGGGGGGGTAGTATTCCAAGATGTTTGACACCAAACACGACATGTTTAGGTGCAGCCATTCCAAAGTTAGCATTTTACCGCGAGGATATAATGCGCTTAAGAGTATATGGTCAGGCTGCACTACAAACAGCATCAGAGATGGTCTCCGAACGCTGCAGAGGGGCCCTGCTCATGCAGGGGCACCCTCTCACATAGGAACCATGCACTCTGCCTTTAGGATTGATAAGGCCTGCCTTAGGAGTGACTTATAGGTTTATATGTGTGTATGTATTTCGTGATATAGGTAACCTATATCACAGTAAGGGGTGCATGCACCACCTTACCCAGGCTGCAGTAGCAGACCTGTGGTGTCAGTTTGGATGGCCTTCCAGGGGTGGCATAATACATGCTGCAGCCCCTGGCAGGCCTCTGAGGTACCTATGCCCTTGGTACATAGTATACCATATACTAGGGACTTACAAGGGCACTCCAGATCCCAATCAGTGATGTGCCTAAGGCACATGGAGACCCTTTTAAAGAGGAAACAGCTAGGCTGGGGTTCTGAATAGCAGGGCCCCAGCCAGACTAATGTCGAAAACCAGTGAAGTATCAGCAAAAAGTGGGGGTACCCCTGTGAAGCAGATCCTACTCTCCTACATTCGGGCAGTGTAGGGGGTCGTGCTGGGGCTGGTGTTTCAGGGTTTTGGGCAGAGCAGTGGTGTTCGGGCAGTGTAGGGGGTCGTGCTGGGGGTGGTGTTTTAGGGTTTAGGGCACTGCAGTGTTGTTCGGGCAGTGTAGGGGGTCTTGCTGGGGGTGGTGTTTCAGGGTTTAGGGCAGTGGTGTTCGGGCAGTGTAGGGGGTCTTGCTGGGGGTGATGTTTCAGTGTTTAGGGCATTGCAATGGTGTTCGCGCAGTGTAGGGGGTTTTGCTGGGGCTGATGTTTCAGCGTTTAGGGCAGCGCAGTGGTGTTCGGGCAGTGTAGGGGGTCTTGCTGGGGCTTGTGTTTCAGGGTTTAGGGCAGTGCAGTGGTGTTCGGGCAGTGTAGGGGGTCTTGCTGGGGCTGGTGTTTCAGGGTTTAGGGTAGTGCAGTGGTGTTCGGGCAGTGTAGGGGGTCGTGCTGGGGCTGGTGTTTCAGGGTTTAGGGAAGTGCAGTGGTTTTCAGGCAGTGTAGGCGGTCGTGCTAGGGGTGGTGTTTCAGGGTTTAGGGCAGTGCAGTGGTGTTCGGGCAGTGTAGGGGGTCGTGCTGGGGGTGGTGTTTCAGGGTTTAGGGCAGTGCAGTGGTGCTCGGGCAGTGTAGGGGTCGTGCTGGGGGTGGTGTTTCAGGGTTTAGGGCAGTGCAGTGGTGTTCGGGCAGTGTAGGGTGTCGTGCTGGGGGTGGTGTTTCAGGGTTTTGGGCAGTGCAGTGGTGTTCGGGCAGTGTAGGGGGTCTTGCTGGGGGTGGTGTTTCAGTGTTTAGGGCAGTGCAATGGTGTTCGCGCAGTGTAGGGGGTTTTGCTGGGGCTGATGTTTCAGGCGTTTAGGGCAGCGCAGTGGTGTTCGGGCAGTGTAGGGGGTCTTGCTGGGGGTGGTGTTTCAGGGTTTAGGGCAGTGCAGTGGTGTTCGGGCAGTGTAGAGGGTCTTGCTGGGGCTGGTGTTTCAGGGTTTAGGGCAGTGCAGTGGTGTTCGGGCAGTGTAGGGGGTCTTGCTGGGGCTGGTGTTTCAGGGTTTAGGGTAGTGCAGTGGTGTTCGGGCAGTGTAGGGGGTCGTGCTGGGGCTGGTGTTTCAGGGTTTAGGGCAGTGCAGTGGTTTTCAGGCAGTGTAGGCGGTCGTGCTAGGGGTGGTGTTTCAGGGTTTAGGGCAGTGCAGTGGTGTTCGGGCAGTGTAGGAGGTCGTGCTGGGGGTGGTGTTTCAGGGTTTAGGGCAGTGCAGTGGTGTTCGGGCAGTGTAGGGGGTCGTGCTGGGGCTGGTGTTTCAGGGTTTTGGGCAGAGCAGTGGTGTTCGGGCAGTGTAGGGGGTCGTGCTGGGGGTGGTGTTTTAGGGTTTAGGGCACTGCAGTGTTGTTCGGGCAGTGTAGGGGGTATTGCTGGGGGTGGTGTTTCAGGGTTTAGGGCAGTGGTGTTCGGGCAGTGTAGGGGGTCTTGCTGGGGGTGATGTTTCAGTGTTTAGGGCAGTGCAATGGTGTTCGCGCAGTGTAGGGGGTTTTGCTGGGGCTGATGTTTCAGCGTTTAGGGCAGCGCAGTGGTGTTCGGGCAGTGTAGGGGGTCTTGCTGGGGGTGGTGTTTCAGGGTTTAGGGCAGTGCAGTGGTGTTCGGGCAGTGTAGGGGGTCTTGTTGGGGCTGGTGTTTCAGGGTTTAGGGCAGTGCAGTGGTGTTCGGGCAGTGTAGGGGGTCTTGCTGGGGCTGGTGTTTCAGGGTTTAGGGCAGTGCAGTGGTGTTCGGGCAGTGTAGGGGGTCGTGCTGGGGCTGGTGTTTCAGGGTTTAGGGCAGTGCAGTGGTTTTCAGGCAGTGTAGGCGGTCGTGCTAGGGGTGGTGTTTCAGGGTTTAGGGCAGTGCAGTGGTGTTCGGGCAGTGTAGGGGGTCGTGCTGGGGCTGGTGTTTCAGGGTTTAGGGCAGTGCAGTGGTGTTCAGGCAGTATAGGGGGTCGTGCTGGGGCTGGTGTTTCAGGGTTTTGGGCAGAGCAGTGGTGTTCGGGCAGTGTAGGGGGTCGTGCTGGGGGTGGTGTTTCAGGGTTTAGGGCACTGCAGTGTTGTTCGGGCAGTGTAGGGGGTCTTGCTGGGGGTGGTGTTTCAGGGTTTAGGGCAGTGGTGTTTGGGCAGTGTAGGGGGTCTTGCTGGGGGTGATGTTTCAGGGTTTAGGGCAGTGCAGTGGTGTTCGGGCAGTGTAGGGGGTCTTGCTAGGGGTAGTGTTTCAGGGTTTAGGGCAGTGCAGTAGTGTTTGTGCAGTGTAGGGGGTCATGCTGGGGGCGGTGTTTCAGGGTTTAGGGCAGTGCAGTAGTGTTCGGGCAGTGTAGGGTGTCGTGCAGGGAGTGGTGTTTCAGGGTTTAGGGCAGTGCAGTGGTGTTCGGGCAGTGTAGGGGGTCATGCAGGGGGTGGTGTTTCAGGGTTTAGGGCAGTGCAGTGGTGTTCGGGCAATGTAGGGGGTCGTGCTGGGGCTGGTTGTGAGAAGTTGGCCTGGCATATGCTGTTCACTAGTTAAAGTGGACACCTTGCACCAGGGCAAATCGACTCTTATGGTAGATAGGTTAAAGACAACCTTATTGAAAGCTATCCTAGTGGTAGCTATGGAGAGCAGCCTTCAGGCTAAGTCTTGAAGGAATGTAAAGCAGCTTGTTTTACCAGTCTATAATCTCTTGAGTGACCAAATGAAAGAGCACCACACCAGGTATATATTCAAAATATATGTATTTATTACTAAACACACCCCTCTAGTCTCTTTATGAGGCTAGAGTTCGAAGTACATAGGTTATAAGATCTTAAATCACAGTAATAGCACAAATACACGTTTGGGCCCTAGGGGCGTACCAAACCATATACCAATAAAGTGGTATGCGAACCACGACTGAACTAGACACTAGGCCTAGAGCCTCTAGAAGTGCTTGGACCACAAGGAACCACCCAAGGTAGTGACACAGGGGACCCACGGGGGACGCGTGCAGTGTAAATACGCAACCGCGATACGCCGTTAACTTCTATGGAGAAAGTCGGAATCGGGAAAATAGAGGAAAGGGACACTTAAAAGAGGACTAGGACAAAACCCTTTGAGATCTAGGACTTTGAAGAGTCTCTACCCACGGGAGCACCGGACTACTCGTGTTACCTCACCCAGGGAAGCCGGGTGCATAGGTGCCTTTCGGGGTCGGGTTTCGTTGTCGATTCGAATGGCGATCTGCTGCAAAGTGCTGCTGGCGGCCAAGAGAAAAGTGTCCGGGTGGATCCAAGAGTGGATCGGAGTTCTGGTGAACCTGAAAGCAGAGGGGACAGAGTCTGGGTCACTAGCCAGTGACCAGGAAGGCGATGGACAGATGCCCACCGATGTCGAGTGCTTCAGGTGCGTTGACGGTCATCTTGACTCTTCAGCCACGAGGTCCGGGAGGCGTTGTCGGCAACCAGGAGCAGGATTCGGGCTGCTGCTCAATGTCTGTCGAGTGCTGAGGTGTCGGCGACCGGATTGGACCCAACAAGCCTTGGCAACGGCAAGTCTCGAGTAAGATGTAGATCGTCGATGGTGCAGACCAGCAAGGTCTGTGGAACTCACCCAGCGAAGGTAAGTGAGGGCAGGCCTGGAGCAACCAGGATGCCAAGTAAGGAAAAGATTGGCCTTCCTTAAGGGCTACTAGCCAACGGGCTAGCGACCGCGAAGGAGCCTCGTGACGCCGCACGTGGAGCTGGCTTACAGGACACTCATGGAGTGGGGGCCAGTGATCTTCGGTGCAGGTGGTGCTGGAGGCTAGGGCTACTCGGAGCCCAAAGCACGACTTCTTGGGAGACCCAGAAGATGGTGCACTTGCAAGTGTGCTCGGTGTCCAGGGGTCACGGTCTCAAGTCACCCACGAGAGCCACGGGTCTCAGCTTTGCTGGGGACTCAGGGTAGCCTCGGGGAAGTCTGAAAATCCACCTCTGGTGATGTGATGACTTCGGCGTCCGACGGGAGCTTCAGAAATGCGAACCGGACAGATGCTTCTATGGTGCCTGCCAAGCAGGGGAGTCACTCCTTGACCCCAAGGGAGATTCTTCAGTCCTCTAATCGTGAGTAGAGCATCGAAGGTCCAGGATTCAGTTTCAGAGTTTCGTCCAGGTATAATCTAAAGTCCTAAGGACTGGGTTCCTACCTTTATTCTAAAAATAGGGGTTGGACTACTCTGTGGCCCCACCTATGGGTGGGTCAGGGCAGAGGGGTGGCTACACCCCTTTCCCTTTGTCCAGTTCGCGCCAAAGCAGGGGCTGCAAGCCCCTGATCCGGTTTGAACTGGGGTATGCACAGAGGACACCAAATGTGCCCCCAGTGCAGGACTTCAAAGCACTCGAAAGTGCTCCCGCCCAGCCCCAATACACATTATCCTGTCTGGGGAGGTGGTCACACCTCCCTGGGACAGGAAACCTATTGTCCAGGCCTCCCCTGCCGGAGTTTCGTCCAGCAGCAGGAGGCCAGACTCGTGTCTGTGGCAGCAGCATCCATTTTGTGATGCCAGGGCTCTGGAAAGAAGTTACCGGACTCGTCAGAGTTAACATGTCTTTCCCTCTAGAAGGGTGGAATGCTACCCCGCTGCAAGGATTGGCGGGGGGGTAGTATTCCAAGATGTTTGACACCAAACACGACATGTTTAGGTGCAGCCATTCCAAAGTTAGCATTTTACCGCGAGGATATAATGCGCTTAAGAGTATATGGTCAGGCTGCACTACAAACAGCATCAGAGATGGTCTCCGAACGCTGCAGAGGGGCCCTGCTCATGCAGGGGCACCCTCTCACATAGGAACCATGCACTCTGCCTTTAGGATTGATAAGGCCTGCCTTAGGAGTGACTTATAGGTTTATATGTGTGTATGTATTTCGTGATATAGGTAACCTATATCACAGTAAGGAGTGCATGCACCACCTTACCCAGGCTGCAGTAGCAGACCTGTGGTGTCAGTTTGGATGGCCTTCCAGGGGTGGCATAATACATGCTGCAGCCCCTGGCAGGCCTCTGAGGTACCTATGCCCTTGGTACATAGTATACCATATACTAGGGACTTATAAGGGCACTTCAGATTCCAATCAGTGATGTGCCTAAGGCACATGGAAACCATTTTAGAGAGGAAGCAGCTAGGCTGGGGTTCTGATTAGCAGGGCCCCAGCCAGACTAATGTCGAAAAACAGTGAAGCATCAGCAAAAAGTGGGGGTACCCATGTGAAGCAGATCCTACTCTCCTACACTGGTGTTTCAGGGTTTAGGGCAGTGCAGTGGTGTTCGGGCAGTGTAGGGGGTCGTGCTGGGGGTGGTGTTTCAGGGTTTAGGGGGCAGTGGTGTTCGGGCAGTGTAGGGGGTCTTGCTGGGGGTGATGTTTCAGGGTTTAGGGCAGTGCAGTGGTGTTCGGGCAGTGTAGGGGGTCTTGCTGGGGGTCGTGTTTCAGGGTTTAGGGCAGTGCAGGGGTGTTCGTGCAGTGTAGGGGGTCGTGCTGGGGATGGTGTTTCAGGGTTTAGGCCAGTGCAGTAGTGTTCGGGCAGAGTAGGGGGTCGGGCAGGGGGAATGGTGTTTCAGGGTTTAGGGCAGTGCAGTGGTGTTCGGGCAGTGTAGTGGGTCATGCAGGGGGTGGTGTTTCAGGGTTTAGGGCAGTGCAGTGGTGTTCGGGCAATGTAGGGGGTCGTGCTGGGGCTGGTGTTTCAGGGTTTAGGGCAGTGCAGTGGTGTTCGGGCAGTGTAGGGGGTCTTGCTGGGGGTGGTGTTTCAGGGTTTAGGGCAGTGGTGTTCGGGCAGTGTAGGGGTCTTGCTGGGGGTGATGTTTCAGGGTTTAAGGCAGTGCAGTGGTGTTCGGGCAGTGTAGGGTGTCGTGCTGGGGGTGGTGTTTCAGGGTTTAGGGCAGTGCAGTGGTGTTCGGGCAGTGTAGGGGTTCGTGCACGGGGTGGTGTTTCAGGGTTTAGGGCAGTGCAGTGGTGTTCGGGCAGTGTAGGGGGTTGTGCTGGGGCTGGTGTTTCAGGGTTTAGGGCAGTGCAATGGTGTTCTGGCAGTGTAGGGGGTCGTGCTGGGGCTAGTGTTTCACGGTTTAGGGCAGTGCAGTGGTGTTCGGGCAGTGTAGGGGTTCATGCTGGGGCTGGTGTTTCAGGGTTTAGGGCAGTGCAGAGGTGTTCGTGCAGTGTAGGTGGTCGTGCTGGGGCTGGTGTTTCAGGGTTTAGGGCAGTGCAGTGGTGTTCGGGCAATGTAGGGGGTCATGCTGGGGCTGGTGTTTCAGGGTTTAGGGCAGTGCAGTGGTGCTCAGGCAGTGTAGGGGGTCGTGCTGGGGGTGGGGTTTATGGGTTTAGGGTAGTGCAGTGGTGTTCGGGCAGTGTAGGGGCTCGTGCTGGGGCTGGTGTTTCAGGGTTTAGGGCAGTGCAGTGGTGTTCGGGCAGTGTAGGGGGTCCGTCTGGGGCTGGTATTTTAGGGTTTAGGGCAGTGCAGTGGTGTTCGGGCAGTGTAGGGGGTCTTGCTGGGGGTAGTTTTTCAGGGTTTAGGGCAGGGCAGTGGTGTTTGTGCAGTGTAGGGGGTCGTGCTGGGGATGGTGTTTCATGGTTTAGGGCAGTGCAGTAGTGTTCAGGCAGTGTAGGCGGTCGTGCTGGGGCTGGTGTTTCAGGGTTTAGGGCAGTGCAGGCAGTGGTGCTCGGGCAGTGTAGGGGGTCGTGCTGGGGGTGGTGTTTCTGGGTTTAGGGTAGTGCAGTGGTGTTCGGGCAGTGTAGGGGGTCATGCTGGGGCTGGTGTTTCAGGGTTTAGGGCAGTGCAGTGGTGTTCGGGCAGTGTAGGGGGTCATGCTGGGGCTGGTGTTTCAGTGTTTTGGGCAGAGCAGTGGTGTTCGGGCAGTGTAGGGGGTCGTGCTGGGGGTGGTGCTTCAGGGTTTAGGGCAGTGCAGTGGTGTTTGAGTAGTGTAGGGGGTCGTGCTGGGGTGGTGTTTCAGGGTTTAGGGCAGTGGTGTTCGTGCAGTGTAGGGGGTCTTGCTGGGGGTGATGTTTCAGGGTTTAGGGCAGTGCAGTGTGTTCGGGCAGTGTAGGGCGTCTTGCTGGGGGCAGTGTTTCAGGGTTTAGGGCAGAGCAATGCTGTTCAGGCAGTGTAGGGGGTTGTGTTGGAGGTGGTGTTTCAGGCTTTAGGGCAGTGCAGTGGTATTCGGGCAGTGTAGGGGGTCTTGCTGGGGGTGGTGTTTCAGGGATTAGGGAGTGCAGTGGTGTTTGGGTCATGCAGGGGGTCATGCTGGGGGAGTGTTTTAGGGTTTAGGGCAGAGCAATGGTGTTCAGGCAGTGTAGGGGTTGTGTTGGAGGTGGTGTTTCAGGCTTTAGGGCAGTGCAGTGGTGTTCAGGCAGTGTAGGGCGTCATGCTGGGGGTGGTGTTTCAGGGTTTAGGGCAGTGCAGTGGTGTTCGGGCAGTGTAGGGGGTCATGCAGGGGCTGGTGTTTCAGGGTTTAGGGCAGTGCAGTGGTGTTCGGGCAGTGTAGGGGGTCGTGCTGGGGGTGGTGTTTCAGGGTTTAGGGCAGTGCAGTGGTGTTTGGGCAGTGTAGGGGGTCGTGCTGGGGGTGGTGTTTCTGGGTTTAGGGCAGTGTAGTGGTGTTCGGGCAGTGTAGGGGGTCGTGCAGGGGGTGGTGAGTCAGGGTTTAGGGCAGTGCAGTGATATTCGGGCAGTGTAGGGGGTCATGCTGGGGGTAGAGTTTTAGGGTTTAGGGCAGTGCAGTGGTGTTCGGGCAGTGTAGGGGGTCGTGCAGGGGGTGGTGTTTCAGGGTTTAGGGCAGTGCAGTGGTGTTCGGGCAGTGTAGGGGTCGTGCTGGGGTGGTGTTTCAGGGTTTAGGGCAGTGCAGTGGTGTTCGGGCAGTGTAGGGTGTCGTGCTGGGGGTGGTGTTTCAGGGTTTTGGGCAGTGCAGTGGTGTTCGGGCAGTGTAGGTGGTCTTGCTGGGGCTGGTGTTTCCGGGTTTAGTGCAGTGGTGTTCGGGCAGTATAGGGGGTCTTGCTGGGGGTGGTGTTTCAGGGTTTAGGGCAGTGGTGTTCGGGCAGTGTAGGGGGTCTGGCTGTGGGTGATGTTTCAGTGTTTAGGGCAGTGCAATGGTGTTCGCGCAGTGTAGGGGGTTTTGCTGGGGCTGATGTTTCAGCGTTTAGGGCAGCGCAGTGGTGTTCGGGCAGTGTAGGGGGTCTTGCTGGGGGTGGTGTTTCAGGGTTTAGGGCAGTGCAGTGGTGTTCGGGCAGTGTAGGGGGTCTTGCTGGGGCTGGTGTTTCAGGGTTTAGGGCAGTGCAGTGGTGTTCGGGCAGTGTAGGGGGTCTTGCTGGGGCTGGTGTTTCAGGGTTTAGGGTAGTGCAGTGGTGTTCGGGCAGTGTAGGGGGTCGTGCTGGGGCTGGTGTTTGAGGGCTTAGGGCAGTGCAGTGGTGTTCGGGCAGTGTAGGGGGTCGTGCTGGGGCTGGTGTTTCAGGGTTTAGGGCAGTGCAGTGGTTTTCAGGCAGTGTAGGCGGTCGTGCTAGGGGTGGTGTTTCAGGGTTTAGGGCAGTGCAGTGGTGTTCGGGCAGTGTAGGGGTCGTGCTGGGGGTGGTGTTTCAGGGTTTAGGGCAGTGCAGTGGTGTTCGGGCAGTGTAGGGGGTCGTGCTGGGGCTGGTGTTTCAGGGTTTTGGGCAGAGCAGTGGTGTTCGGGCAGTGTAGGGGGTCGTGCTGGGGGTGGTGTTTTAGGGTTTAGGGCACTGCAGTGTTGTTCGGGCAGTGTAGGGGGTCTTGCTGGGGGTGGTGTTTCAGGGTTTAGGGCAGTGGTGTTCGGGCAGTGTAGGGGGTCTTGCTGGGGGTGATGTTTCAGTGTTTAGGGCAGTGCAATGGTGTTCGCGCAGTGTAGGGGTTTTGCTGGGGCTGATGTTTCAGCGTTTAGGGCAGCGCAGTGGTGTTCGGGCAGTGTAGGGGGTCTTGCTGGGGCTGGTGTTTCAGGGTTTAGGGCAGTGCAGTGGTGTTCGGGCAGTGTAGGGGGTCTTGCTGGGGCTGGTGTTTCAGGGTTTAGGGTAGTGCAGTGGTGTTCGGGCAGTGTAGGGGGTCGTGCTGGGGCTGGTGTTGGAGGGTTTAGGGCAGTGCAGTGGTGTTCGGGCAGTGTAGGGGGTCGTGCTGGGGCTGGTGTTTCAGGGTTTAGGGCAGTGCAGTGGTTTTCAGGCAGTGTAGGCGGTCGTGCTAGGGGTGGTGTTTCAGGGTTTAGGGCAGTGCAGTGGTGTTCGGGCACTGTAGGGGGTCGTGCTGGGGCTGGTGTTTCAGGGTTTAGGGCAGTGCAGTGGTTTTCAGGCAGTGTAGGCGGTCGTGCTAGGGGTGGTGTTTCAGGGTTTAGGGCAGTGCAGTGGTGTTCGGGCAGTGTAGGAGGTCGTGCTGGGGGTGGTGTTTCAGGGTTTAGGGCAGTGCAGTGGTGTTCGGGCAGTGTAGGGGTCGTGCTGGGGCTGGTGTTTCAGGGTTTTGGGCAGAGCAGTGGTGTTCGGGCAGTGTAGGGGGTCATGCTGGGGGTGGTGTTTTAGGGTTTAGGGCACTGCAGTGTTGTTCGGGCAGTGTAGGGGTCTTGCTGGGGGTGGTGTTTCAGGGTTTAGGGCAGTGGTGTTCGGGCAGTGTAGGGGGTCTTGCTGGGGGTGATGTTTCAGTGTTTAGGGCAGTGCAATGGTGTTCGCGCAGTGTAGGGGGTTTTGCTGGGGCTGATGTTTCAGCGTTTAGGGCAGCGCAGTGGTGTTCGGGCAGTGTAGGGGGTCTTGCTGGGGCTGGTGTTTCAAGGTTTAGGGCAGTGCAGTAGTGCTCAGGCAGTGTAGGCGGTCGTGCTGGGGCTGGTGTTTCAGGGTTTAGGGCAGTGCAGGCAGTGGTGCTCGGGCAGTGTAGGGGGTCGTGCTGGGGGTGGTGTTTCTGGGTTTAGGGTAGTGCAGTGGTGTTCGGGCAGTGTAGGGGATCGTGCTGGGGCTGGTGTTTCAGGGTTTAGGGCAGTGCAGTGGTGTTCGGGCAGTGTAGGGGGTCTTGCTGGGGCTGGTGTTTCAGGGTTTTGGGCAGAGCAGTGGTGTGCAGGGTTTTGGGCAGAGCAGTGGTGTTCGTGCAGTGTAGGGGGTCGTGCTGGGGGTGGTGTTTCAGGGTTTAGGGCAGTGCAGTGGTGTTCGGGCAGTGTAGGGGGTCGTGCTGGGGGTGGTGTTTCAGGGTTTAGGGCAGTGGTGTTCGGGCAGTGTAGGGGGTCTTGCTGGGGGTGATGTTTCAGGGTTTAGGGCAGTGGAGTGGTGTTTGGGCAGTGTAGGGGTCTTGCTGGGGATAGTGTTTCACGGTTTAGGGCAGTGCAGTGGTGTTTGGGCAGTGTAGGGGGCCGTGCTGGGGGTGGTGTTTCAGGGTTTAGGGCAGTGCAGTGGTGTTCAGGCAGTGTAGGGGGTCGTGAAGGGGGTGGTGTTTCAGGGTTTAGGGCAGTGAAGTGGTGTTCAGGCAGTGTAGGGGGTCGTGCTGGGGTTGGTGTTTCAGGGTTTAGGGCAGTGCAGTGGTGTTCGAACAGTGTAGGGGGTCGTGCAGGGGCTGGTGTTTCAAGGTTTAGGGCACTGCAGTGGTGTTCGGGCAGTGTAGGGGTCGTTCTGGGGGTAGTGTTTTAGGGTTTAGGGTAGTGCAGTGGTGCTTGTCTAGTGTAGGGGGTCGTGCTGGGGGTAGTGTTTTAGGGTTTAGGGTAGTGCAGTGGTGTTTGTGTAGTGTAGGGGTCATGTTTTAGGGTAGTGCAGTGGTGTTTGGGTAGTGTAGGGGGTCGTGCTGGGGGTATTGTTTTAGGATTTAGGTTAGTGCAGTGGTGTTTGGGTAGTGTAGGGGATCGTGCTGGGGGTAGTGTTTTAGGGTTTAGGGTAGTGCAGTGGTGTTTGTGTAGTGTAGGGGGTCATGCTGGGGGTAGTGTTTTAGCGTTTAGGATAGTGCAGTGGTGCTTGTGTAGTGTAGGGAGTCGTGCTGGGGTAGTGTTTTAGGGTTTAGAGTAGTGCAGTAGTGTTTTTATAGTGTAGGGGGTCATGTTTTAAGATGCAACGCTCCAATACCTGACCAGTCTGCACTACATAAAACTGAAAAAAAACTAAAAATAAAAAGTGTTTTGCACACTTTTGTCATTGGCCTATATGTGGGCTACATCTGGGTAATATTTGTGCTACATTTGGGCTCTTTTTTCTCTGGTGGCCATCTTGGAAGACTTCTTTGTTATGAAGTTTCCTAATTTCCTCATTTACTGCAGTCTCCTCAGTAGGAAATGCTTTCAGTTTTTACTTTGATTCCATCAAGAAGGCATTCAGATGTGTCTCACATTTGCCATAAATTCAGAATGTTAGCACTCTAGTTGCTCATTAGATCACTGTACTAAAGCTACTGCTCACCAGGGAGTTAACTGGAAGTCTGCTGCTGGTATTGAAAGTGATTGTTTCAGTCTGCATGTCAGAATTTTCTAATGAAATAGAAGAGGATTTGAGATCTCACTTAAAACATGCCCTCATTTTTCTTTCTGCAGCACTAACCATAATTTCTATTTGAAAAAGAACCCCCTCATTTTGTTCCTTTTTAAATTAAATGTTTTAAGTATTAACGGTTTATTCCAATCAAGATGGCTTCCGGTGTGCCATACTTTTGTCATAAGTAAGGCTGTTAGCGCTCTAGTTGTTCTTTAGAACACTCTGGGAAGCTGCAGTAGAACACAAAGGCATCAACTGGCAGGCTGCTCCTGTTGAAATATAACAGGAAGATATTTGAGATCTCACTTGAAACATGTCCTAATTTTTCTTTCTATAGCAGTAACCATAATTTCTATGACAAAATGAACCCCATCATTTTGTTCCTTTTTAAATTAAATGTTTTAAGTGTTACCAGTTTATTCCAATCAAGATGGCTTCAGGTGTGCCATACTTTTGTCATAAGTAAGGCTGTTAGCACTCTAGTTGTTCTTTAGAACACTCTGGGAAGCTGCAGTAGAACACAAAGGAATCAACTGACAGTCTCTGCCCTTGTTGGATGTACATGTTTTACTGAGAATGTCAGACTTCATTCTCACATGACTGAGAAAGATAATGTGAATTTACAGAAAATATGCTCTCATTTTAGCTTCTGGAGCACCTTCCAAAACTGTATGGGACAAGCATGTGAAAATAGTTTTCTCTCAAACATGATTCATGATATCCCAGCAGAAGGTTTTTCACAGGGTAAAATCACCTTAGAACACACCACAATTCCTGAAATTAGTATGGTACCATCAACAAATGAATTCTAATGTAACTAAAGTCTGTTATCACCCTTACTAGTTCTCCTTTTGGTAACCCTCAAAATCTTTGATTCACTACAAGGCATTTCAATGGGGTACTATCATGTATATTGGTCTCAAGATGGCTGCCAGCAATTCCAGGATGAAGTGCTGACAGCCAATCAGATCTCACGATGACATGTGTGGTTAGGCTCCGCCCAGATATATATGTGTTTTTACTTTTGATTTTCTCAGCAACTACTGAACGGATTTACACCATTTAACAAAAGGGTTCTTTCTGAACCAAGAACTACCTCTTTGCCAAATTTGGTGTAATTCCGTTCAGCAGTTCGGGCTGTAGCCGTGTCTAAAGTTTCCTATGGGAAAATGAATGGGGAAAACACGTTTTGGGACCCCCTTTTTTATCGGCCCCCGCTTGATGAATCACCCCGAGACTTTCAGGGTAGGAGCGGACCGGAGCCGGCCATAAAGTTTGAAAATTTCGCGAAGATTCGTCAACCGGCAAGAGAGTTATTTCAAATAGAATGTCGCGGATTTCCTATGGAAAATAGGTCCTAACTATAACTATCTACTGGCGACCGCCAGTAGATAATATATATATATATATATATATATATATATATATATATATATATATATATATATATATATATATATATAGAGAGAGAGAGAGAGAGAGAGAGAGTATAATAAGCTACTTATTACCATTGTTGAGGGATGGAAGGGCATCATGAGCCACTCGAGGCTGCACCCCTCGTGAGTCATGGCCACTCATCACACTCAACCATTGAAATACGAAGCATATTATATTCTGCACATCTGTATACACTTACCTTGCACATCTGCATACACTTACTATTTTCAATTAATATTTGCCTGTTTTATATATTACCTTTTTAAAGCTAGCTGCCCCAAAATAAACATACATTAGAACTAATGGATGACAGGTAACGTGTGATATGGTTCTATATTGCCGTAGAGGGGTTCAGGTGACAAGAATAAATTAGTTTGCCTTCAGTCTCGTGGTTTATGTTATCTGAGCCCCTTGAGCAACTGTACAAATAAAGGCATGCTCACACATTTATTACAATAATGCAAAGATCAAATTCCATTTTACCACCCTAGTTCAGTAATATTTACATGAGAAGAACACTGTTTATGGCCTCTTACATTGCTTATTACAATGACTTTGAACAGAAAAAAAACAAAGCTAATAGTCACAGGCCTCTTCAATGTGATTTTACTTCACTGCATATATTTAACCTCTTGCATCCTGGTTCTGTTTAAATACCCTTTTACCATGGCATAAATAAAATATGTGATTTACTTCCACTGTTGATGGAGGGATAAAGGCACACTAGAGGCTTTACCGCTTATGAGTCATAGGCCCTCCCCACACTCAACAACAGTAATAAATAGCATGTCACACTTCGCACATCTGCATATAAAACCTAAATATCCATTATCGTTTTTATATTTGGATGGTGTGCATTTACTTCATATATTTAAATGCAGCGGATTTGTTATGTTTTTTTTGGGCATAACACTGCTTTACCAGTACACAGGTGGAGACGGTTGTGTGAATTTCTACAATATTCTTCATTAGTATATCTGTATCACGATGACAATATCACGTGATCCTTGTGCAAAATAACTACAAAAAGGATGCCCTGCTCTGTCTCAAGTAAAGTGGGTATTCTTTTGTTCCAGTGATGATCATCTACAAGAACACTATGGCTGACATAACTTGACTGTGAGCCGTGTGAGGTGAGGGAAGCTGGCACTTCGCATCATGTGTGGATTCCTTTATTTCACCTTTCACAATGGCATACATTTTCAATCTCGCGTTTTGAGGGTAGTTCTGAAGACACCTGCCTGTGTTCCCTGCTCCTGTTAGTACGTTTGTGTGCCTTCACTTCCTGGGAGCAATGTGAAATAAACCAGGCATGACCAAGATTGCTTGGCAATACAATTGAGAAAAAAGTCAAACCCAGACTTGCTAAACTAGTTGTTGCTGCTAGTTGAGAATCTTGGCTCTCTCTGCTCTTTACGCCTTGCATGCATATGAAGTCTGCCATTTCTTCAGCATTATTATATGTGGCATTCTCTGACACAAATATTAATCTATGCTTTTTAGGTTAAGTGATCCGTCATTATCTGGGATTTATTGCATCATCTATGGTTTGGCAGTTATTAAGTTGGTACTTCGGCCAAGCGTATTTGCAGGGCCGTTTCTAGGTGTTTTGCCGCCCTAGGCGAGAACTGAAAAATGCCGCCCCCTCCTTTACTACCATCACTCTCTCCCCTGTCATCCAGGTGTTGGGGAATAGAGGCCTGCTTTGGTGCCTCTCTATCTAGTCTGGACTGTCAAATCCCTAGTAAAGATTTCATCCCACATAGGGATCCACCCCACCCCCAAGTAATGTTTTTTTCTCCAAAAAGTATACTTAGAACTGATTAGACATACGTATTGGAAATATAATCAGGGTGCACCTTGGAGAAAGTGTGAAGTGAAAAACACCAAGGATTTCAAAATGTAAAAATGTTAATTCATGGTGTGCTGGTTACTGTCATACAATTCAGATTAGGGGCATCGTGCAGTCCTGGAACCTAGACAATCTTCACCCAAGACAGCTCATTTTAACTTTTGGCAAAACAAGAGTTTGCATTAAAAAGGAAAGGGAGGGGTCTTAGAGGTAGTAAAAAAAAAATACAGAGACTGGAGAGGTTTGGGCAGTCGTATTCTCAAATCAGAAGTAAACCGTGGCTCTATTAGGTTGTGAGGTTTGCGGCATACTGTACAATGACCATCACATAGTAACATCATTATTATTTGAATGTAGGATATTAATGTTTCCCGTATTTCACTGAAAAGAAATTTCAAACTTCACCCTATTCAGTTCCGTGTTTTAAGAACCAAAATATCTGTTAATCCTGGACTCAGGCGACAGGTAATTTAAGTGTCTCAATGCTCTCTGTGCCAAAGGCCGTGCACAGCTGCGTGCCCCTCGGCGCCGCCA
The DNA here is from genome assembly GCA_963921515.1 of Calotriton arnoldi. Classification (NCBI taxonomy): domain Eukaryota; kingdom Metazoa; phylum Chordata; class Amphibia; order Caudata; family Salamandridae; genus Calotriton; species Calotriton arnoldi. The sequence continues at coordinate 509,495 of CAWUFW010002647.1, forward strand.
GGGCAGGGGGCACCCTCAGAGCAGTGGCAGGGCCGAGGGCTCCCAGGAATGCGGAACCAAAGCAGAGCCGGAGCTTGCAAGCTAGCAGTGAGCAGTACTTTGAATGTCTGAGGAGGAGGGTTCCGAGCTGGGATAAACTCCAGAGCTGCCTGCAGATAATGCTGCGCCGCCCGCAATGAGAGAGGAGCCCACCACCTGCCCTCAGCCCCTGAGCCCAGAGTCCCCGGGAGGTAGGAGGCATCGGAGAGGGAGCAGGGCACTACCAGCCGCCCGCAGGCACCAAAGCAGAGGAGCGGAAAAGAGAGCCCTGCAGGAGCTCACCCAGAGGCCGAGGAACAATGTGTGCGCTGACTGCCAAGCACTTTCCTCTCAAAGAGAGGACTCATGTTTTTGCTGCCCTCCCCTTTTGCCGCCCTAGGCGGCCGCCTAGTCTGGCCTAATGGTAGAAACGGCCCTGCGTATTTGTCCTCTACATATGTGTGCTAGACTGTCATTTTTTTTGTCCCATGGGTGACATTTGCTACATTTCCTAAATCTCAATTGGGGTACCGACTGCTACCCCTAGATTGCATGTGAGCCCTTGGTACTGCCCTCGCCATCCCTTGTCTCCTGCAAACGCAGCACCAGGGATTCGGGCACTCAGACATATTTATTGTGTAAAAAAATTTAAAAAAACTTTTCAAATGCAACCATCTGAGAATGAGCTTTCTGGTGCACTAAACAGTTGCAAATTGTGACAATGTGACCCAGTCATCAGCTAGCCTGAAAATATGTCGGATGGTGATAGCAAAGCTGTTTTTTCAGGTAAGTTCATAATTCAACACTCACTTACGGGCCAGCTTGCCAGTGCAGCAGCAAATGGCAAACAGCAGATTCCCTATTCAATTAAAAATTAAATACAGAAGACAGAAACCACACTTGGTAACTGGAATCACTTCTATCTCCCAGTATCCCAGTAAAAGCCTACATATCTCGGCCATCGTGAAAGATTTCACCTCTTCGGCAGCAAGCTCCATCGGATCCCTGCCCTCATCACGTACTCACTAAAGGTCTGGATCCCATCAGATCAGCCCTGACTCTGATCCTGAATGACTTGATCAACCCAGCCACCTACTCAGATGCCTGGAAACATGCAACAGTTCTCCAGCACATAAAGAACCCCTCAGTGAACCATAAAACGCTACCCAACTATCGGGCTATTTCCCTGCTACCCTTCAAGGCGAAAGCCATGCAGAAGTTCATGAAAAAACATCTAGCTGTCCAACTTATTGACAATAACCTCATCAACACCACCCACTCTTGCTTTAGACCCAACCACAACACTGAAATCCCCCGCATCACTGCCGCGGGTGATATCTAACTGAGTATGGATAGAGGAGACACCCGCTGTCCTCATACTTCTGGATTTATTTCCTTCCTTTGATACCATCTCTGGCATTTGGTAACCAGCGCTCTGCTGGATCTTCTCTTTCCTCACAGGGCACACCAAGTCTGTCAGCCTGACTCCTATCACCTCAGCTGCTATCAAGCTAATCTGCAGAGTTTCACAAGGATCCTTGCTCAGCACCTTGCTGTTAAAAACTTACATGGCTCCACTCACCAGCATCATGCATACCCACTGAATCAATGCCATATCCTGTGCAGACAACAGCCAGCTCAAAACATCGAATACCAGAATCAACTTCTCTACCTGCATGTCTGAATTTGCAGATGAATGAAAACCAACTGCCTCAAGCACAACAGAGACAAGATAGAAGTACTAAACTTCAGTAAATGCATCTCGTAATGGGACTTCACCTTGTGGCCTGCAGATCTTGGAACCCATGGCCAACCCAACCACCCATGTGAAGAACTGTTGATCAATAGTCGACAACCAGCTCGCTATGACAGGCCAAGCGAACGCAGTCTCCATCTCCTCTTTTCCCACACTCAAGATGCTCATTCCGATTTTCAAGTGGCTTCCCTTCAACACCCACAGAACAGTCACCCAAACCCTCATCACCAGCAAGTTGGACTACAGCAACACACTCTACAAAGGAACCAGCACATAAATTACGAGAAGATTTCAGATCATACATAATTCAGTTACCGGACTCACACTCAGACTTCCACTCACAACCACAGGTTGATGCTGGTACTAAGAATTCGAACAGTGAACTGGGGAGGTCGAAGTATAAGCTACTGTACAGCCAAACTCTGGAACACTCTTCCAGCAAGTACAAGAGCGGCCAATTCCCTCACCTCCTTCAGAAAAAATCTGAAAACTTGGTTGTTTAACTAACTTCATCTTAAACTCTTTTCCTCTCTTTGTCAAGGCTATATCAAGGTCCAGTGCCAAGACACCTTCGGGTATTCGTGCGCTTAGGAAATCACGTTAACATAACATAACATCACCCCCACATCACCCCACACCTCCAGGACCTCCACTATCTCTGCATGCACAACGGAGCACTGGTCAGACTCCTCACACACACATGCAAAGCCATGCACAACATTTACCCCAACTACCTAAACAATCCCATTAACTTCCAAAGACCTACCGACTTCTCCACTCAGTTGGACTACTACTCACACACATCCCCCACATATGCAGAACCAAATCCATAGGCCGGGTCTTCTCATTCCTGACTTCCAAAAATTTGATTTGAGGCCATTTGGAATGTAATCAATCATGGCCAACACACATTTGGGAACTTCCCTCAAAACCCCAAATGGGCCCGAAATGTCCAAAGCAACCTTGCTTACAGGAGTTAAATGTGTTTCCACCTTCTCAACAGGAGATGCAATAATAACTTGGGTGTTATCACTCACAATGCAAGGACCACACTCCTGCACAAATGTTTTGCTGGACATGTCCACACCAGACCACCAAAAAGATATTAGTCTCCAGGAAGAAGCTCACAAACACTCCTGCAAAAAAACATTTAATATAGCTGTGGGGTGCGGGAACAAATGAGGCAGACATGCACAAAAAGAAAGAAGGAAAAGTGAGAGGGTGGTACTAAAAGATGGATGGAAGGATGGCTGGCTGGATTTAGCAAAAGATGTTGAAAGGATGGATGGGGTGTTGGATCTATAGATGCAGAGATGGATTAGTGAAAGGAAGAATGGATGGATTTATAGAATGATGGAGAGAGAATGGATGGGAAGAAGGATGGGTGGAAGTGTGGATGAATGGATGAATATGCTCTAAACACCCAGGAAAGATGTTGATCCAAATAATATTAGAATTCACTCATAGCTCTTATAGGTAGACATACTCAGAGCTGCTGTGTATAATGAGTAATGTTCCTACAAAATAATGTTCTAATCATGTTAACACAGATTCACATTCAGAGAACTCTATTCTTGATAATACTAAGAGATAATCCAGCAGGTGAACATATAAAATAACCCTGAACTTTAGTGACAAGTACATTTAAATAGTTAGTACAATATGAAAGTATATTAGTTAATACACTGCAGAGGTCTGTGTATAACCAGAGAGCCACAGAATAAAATCTTGGTTGGTGCAATGCAGAATAGTAATTTCTGTTTTTTTAATGGTACGAAGTCGCAGCCTATGACAGAAAGCACTGTGAATATGCAAGTCATTATTTTAAACTTGCATTATACACAGTGGGATAGATTGCTACAAAATGCGCAAGATAAAATGGTGCTTCCAAAATGTAGATTTTAGTGATACTGAGACTGTAAGTAAGGCATTTTTTTTTTAACATAACTGTCCCTTCAACACCTGATCAGGGTAGTAAGCGCAATATAAATACAATTACAGTTAAAAGTGCACACTTCACAGCTCAGTAAACTCTTTGCACTACCGCTCAAAAACGATAAATCTTTGTCACAAACCTTGGTGTGATTAGATCATTTAAAGCCAGTACCAGGCTCAACCACACTTTATACTTGCACATTACCTCGTAGTAGTGCACATTTGCGTTGCTTTCAAGCCAGCAGGCACGCTGGGAGGAAGGCTCGATTTTGAATAGCTGTCTGCCTGGCATTCGTGTTTCACAGCACAGGAAAACATTTAATTTAAACTTTTGGAATTCACCGTCTCTGCTGCTGCTAAAAAATAGAAGGACTAGGGAGAGAAAACAGAGGGAAAAGGAGAGAGCAGCAGGCAAGGACAGTGCAGAAAAGGAAGAGAGGATGAGAGATAAATTGAGCCCGACACGATGTAAAGTAGAGATAACACAACTCACCCTCAAAAGTCTTCTAGTCCAGTCACAGTGTTGCAGTAGACAGAGGTGCTGCACACCAACAGTCCACTGCAGCGCCTTCAACGAGGTCCAGCTGCAGGCTGCAGGTCATAAAATCACCTCTCAGGTCCTCTCTGCTGGTGCTGAAATGCTCTAAACAGAACACACAAGGCACAGAAGCATGCGCAGTGTCGCTGTTTAGAGCACGTGAGAGGCCATCCAACCTGGTAGTAATGCTCCAACTCCTCCCTTCCCATGTCATCACTGTGATGACATGGCAAAGGGAGGAGTGCTGAAAGGCAGGTGTTGATAGATAAGCAGCCCCGGGAGTACAGGGCTGATACTGTACACGCCTGGGGCTGCTTTAGAATGTGATGTTTTTTAAATGTCATCTCTGGGCGGGTCCAGAGGACCCTAATTATTGCAGAATTGGCCTGGCAGCATGTCAGCCCGTACTGCTTAACTTTTACTGCTGCAGTGCTGGTGCTGGCGATAGACACATGCTCGCTAGCGCAGTTGTCTAAATTAAAACTGCTTGACTGCTTGACGTCCGTTTTGTAGAACAGATTTGGCAGGCCAAGCCAAGGCAATGAATGCTGCGGCTTCAGGATAGTTTAAAAGCATGGTAATCCCAAAAACCGCCGCTGTCTCTCGCACCCATCAAACCCAACAAGCATAGTAGATCAAACAAGCAGGCCAGCTGGTACACAGAAGACTTCTGATACACCAAACAACACTGAAAACAGCTAGAAAGGAAATGGTGAGCCAGCAACGACACCACCGACAGAACTACCTACTAGGCTGCACTCAGATGCTATCACCAGCAGATTAGAGACACCAAGAAAAAAGCACTAGTGGACCTCATCGAAGGAAGCTTCAACAGCTGCAAGAAGATCTTCTCTATCATCAAGGATTTCTCCTTGCCCCAGCCACTGTCAAAAACATTCCTGCCTCCCAACAACTCTGTGCAAACCTATCCAACTTATTCCACAGCAAAATCTCAAACATCTGCAGCAACTCCGCACACCAACCCAACCCCAAGAACTCATCGCTAACCTACCCGCCACCACCCAAGATGGCCATCTGACCGAATGGCCAACCCTCACTAGAACCAACATAGTGGCAATCATGCGGACCATACACTCAGGAGCCCCAATGGATCCATGCCCCCACCACATCTACAATCTTGGAACATCTGATCCACATCATCAACACCTCCATCAAGTCTGCCACTATTTCGGATGAATGGAAACCTAGAAATCAACTCCCTCCTCAAGAAGCCCACCACCTGCCTGAATCAATTGAGCAACTTCTGATGCATCTCCCTGCTTATCTATCCAGCAAAGGTGATTGAGAAGGCCATTAACAAGCTGCTCACAATCCACCTCAAACTTCACCATGTTCTAGACAACACACAATCCGGATTCAGAAAAACCACAGCACCGAAACGGCACTCATTGCGGTCCCCAACGACATTCAAAACATCCTGGACCAAGGAGAAACAGCGGCCCTCATCCTGCTCGAACTCTACGGGGCCTTCAACACTGTCTCCCACAACACCCTCGTCAGCAGACTCCACAAGATTAGCACACAAGGATCCACTCTCAAATGGATCTGTTCCTTCCTCATGGGAAGAAGCCAAAAGGTCAGGCTGCCACCCTTCACATCAGAGATCAAGAAACCAATATATGGCATCCCTCAGGGATCGTTCCGCAGCACCACTCTTTTCAACATATGCATAACACCACTTGCCACCATCATCCAATCACAAGACATCACCATCATCTCCTAAGCCGATGACGCCCAACTCATCCTCTCACTGATGGACAAGACGAACACTACCAAAACCAACTTCACTGACTGCATGGCCATGGTCTTCAGCAACAAGACCTCCCTATGGGATTCCACCTGGTGGCTGTCAAAGCTAGGACCAACACCCACACCTACAGACCACACAAGAAGTCTAGGGATCATCCTAGATAACAAGCTCAACATGACAGCTCAAGTCAACGCAGCATCCACCTCATGCTTTCACATCCTATGCATGCTACAAAAGATCTTGAAATGGTTGCTTCAGAGCACCAGATGGACCATCGCGCAAGCACTTATCACCAGCAGCTGGACTATGGCAACACTCTCTATGCAGAAATCTCCAAACAACTCCTACACAGACTCCAGACCATCCATAATACAGCTGCAAGTCTCATGCTCGACCTCCCATGCAACACCCACATCACCTCAGAAACCTTCACTGGCTCCCTATTCACAAGCGCAGTAAATTCAAACTTCTCACGCACATGTATAAAGCCCTACACAATACAGACCAGAATATCTGAACAGCCGCATACACTTTCACCAACTCACCAAACACCTGTGCTCTGCTGCCTCACTCTCACTCGCATAAAAGGCCCGCACGTGCAAAAGCAAAACTGAAAGTTGCTCATTCTCCTACATCAAACCCAAGACATGAAACAAAATCCCTCAACACATCAGAGCCTCCTCCTCCTCATTGATTGAGTTCTGCAAGGAGCTGAAGATCTGTCTCTTCATATAACCTCCTTGGGACCACACACCTACACACCTTGCCCAAGCACCTGGATACTGATAGAGCGGAAATTTGTGTCCTGCATGGGGTACCTGTTAAGAGTGCAATGTAACCGCCAGTAGTATGCACTCACATATTGGTCAGTGTTACTGGTGAAATTAGATATTAGAGGAAATCTGAACCCATTAACATGTTCTTGTGAAATTAACACAATTTAATGTGAAGCTTAACAAATGATTCATAGAGTTGTACTGAATATGTAGAAACGATGTTATGCACTTATATTGGGCTCATTAGTGATGTGACCCATTGACACGTTAATTGTATTTTGAATGTTTATTAGGCCAATGATGTATTTGGAAAAGATGTACTAATATAGTTTAGTGAACGTTTCTATTGAACATGCTAATGATTTTATGAAAATGCTAAATGCAAATAACATGATGAATCCATTATTTAAGTCTAAGTTGTAGGCCTGAATTCACAGCACATTTTAAATGTTCTCATTTCTGAAATTAATGTTTAGATTCCCATGCGAGTCTTGTAGAATGTTATTTGTTTCCATGCTTTGCATTGCAGGTGGAGAAACGCTCTGTCAGTAAAGAGTAAGCAGGGCCGTTTCTAGGTGTTTTGCCGCCCTAGGCGAGAACTGAAAAATGCCGCCCCCTCCCTTTTACTACCATCACTCTCTCCCCCTGTCATCCAGGTGTTGGGGAATAGAGGCCTGCTTTGGTGCCTCTCTATCTAGTCTGGACTGTCAAATCCCTAGTAAAGATTTCATCCCACATAGGGATCCACCCCACCCCCAAGTAATGTTTTTTTCTCCAAAAAGTATACTTAGAACTGATTAGATATACGTATTGGAAATATAATCAGGGTGCACCTTGGAGAAAGTGTGAAGTGAAAAACACCAAGGATTTCAAAATGTAAAAATGTTAATTCATGGTGTGCTGGTTACTATCATACAATTCAGATTAGGGGCATCGTGCAGTCCTGGAACCTAGACAATCTTCACCCAAGACCGCTCATTTTAACTTTTGGCAAAACAAGAGTTTGCATTAAAAAGGAAAGGGGAGGGGTCTTAGAGGTAGTAAAAAAAAATACAGAGACTGGAGAGGTTTGGGCAGTCGTATTCTCAAATCAGAAGTAAACCGTGGCTCTATTAGGTTGTGAGGTTTGCGGCATACTGTACAATGCACATCACATAGTAACATCATTATTATTTGAATGTAGGATATTAATGTTTCCCGTATTTCACTGAAAAGAAATTTCAAACTTCACCCTATTCAGTTCCGTGTTTTAAGAACCGAAATATCTGTTAATCCTGGACTCATGCGACAGGTAATTTAAGTGTCTCAATGCTCTCTGTGCCGTGGCCGTGCACAGCTGCGTGCCCCTCGGCGCCGCCAGGGCAGGGGGCACCCTCAGAGTAGTGGCAGGGCCGAGGGCTCCCAGGAATGCGGAACCAAAGCATAGCCTTAGCTTGCAAGCTAGCAGTGAGCAGTACTTTGAATGTCTGAGGAGGAGGGTTCCGAGTTGGGATAAACTCCAGAGCTGCCTGCAGATAATGCTGCGCCGCCCGCAATGAGAGAGGAGCCCACCACCTGCCCTCAGCCCCTGAGCCCAGAGTCCCCCGGGAGGTAGGAGGCATCGGAGAGGGGAGCAGGGCACTACCAGCCGCCCGCAGGCACCAAAGCAGAGGAGCGGAAAAAGAGAGCCCTGCAGGAGCTCACCCAGAGGCCGAGGAACAATGTGTGCGCTGACTGCCAAGCACTTTCCTCTCAAAGAGAGGACTCATGTTTTTTGCTGCCCTCCCCCTTTTGCCACCCTAGGCGGCCGCCTAGTCTGGCCTAATGGTAGAAACGGCCCTGAGAGTAAGGGTATTCTTTCCATTAGATAGTTGAGGAATGAAGGAGTTACAGTTAGCTTGGCCTGGCAAAGATAAGGTGAAGGGAGATGCGTTCACATGGGAGAAGAAGAGACCAAGGACGAACTGTTGCAGAGTGGCGTACATGGAGAAGACCCTGAAAGGAATCAATGTCATGGAAAAATTTGTGGCTGAAGTCTACTGTACAGTACGTGTGAGAAAAGCATTATTGGACATTTGCAGACTACAATTTGAATATATGATGCATGGTAAAGAGCGACAGATGCCAATTCCCATCTTGCCTTCCTGACAGAAAGCACCTGAGTGCTAGCATGCTTCTTTCCTGCTGGTGGCTTTATGCTTCTTGACCCATCTGATGGTAGAGCAACTTCTTGGGAAGACTCTAACCACTGACACCTTTTCTCTTTCGAGCTCTTGCTTAAAGGCTAAATTAGGGATGCCACTTCTAGAGTTATTGTAGGGATGGATAAAATAAAAGGCTTTCCTCCAACAAAGTGCTGATGCAGGGGGACCTTAACTTTTGCTTTCTGATTACTTGCATATCAGTCATATAACTTGATTTTCTTTTCTTGCTGCACAGAGTAAATCTCTTCAGGAGATTTGGATTCCTTTTTTTATACTCTTATGCTGAGATTCGTTTATGTCCAACTATTTTTGAACTTGTAATAAAAATTGACTAACCTTCATTTGGTTGTCGACCTGAGTTATTGTGTAGCCATATTGAGTTACACTGTATATTAAATTAAATCTATGAAAGTTTGCTCCCCTTTACACTTTCATGCTGCTAAAAAGAACCATCGAAGGGTCGACATTGGAGGATAACTGAGCAAGAGGGCCCAGGCCCTTTCAATACCCTCTTGGGTGATTAGTGTGCTATACTAATCAACATAACATAACATTACACAATGTTATGATACTCATTGTTTCAATTTTGGAAAGATAAAAGGCTTTGTTGGCTGTGGCAAGCACACACCTGTTAATTACTCGTTCTTGCAGAGCCACATTACTAGCCAGCTGTGAAAATGTATGACATTTGTATTGTGGTATTAAGAATTTATTTGTAAAGCAATTAGGAACTTGTAAAAATGCAATACTTGAGCAAAAGTATAATTGAAAAATATTTTCTCTAATTTCTAATTATAAAATTGATAGCAATAATTTGTTGTAATTGGATAGGCACTCTGTTCTCAGCACCTTGTGTATTACAGCACATTGTTTGTCTGGATTTCAGTGCAGTACCAGAAGAGTTATCCTAACCAGCAGGTGGGAACCAAATAATATTTTATGTGATAAGGTAGTTCAGTGGGTGCAAGTGCCTTCTGCACATACCACAAAGTCTCAAAGAGATGGAGAGTCTCAATGCCAGAGTTAAGCGTCCGATGGATATGACAGGCCAGCTTCAAGCTTCAAGTTGCTGCCCTGCATTGTGTTAAAGAAAGAGAGCAGAACAGTGCTAAGATACGTTGCTGTCACTCCCTACGCTGACACCCTTTCGACTGCCTTGAACTGTCATGATAGATTTGAGAAAAGAAAACTTTTCTCAAACTTTATGCATGTCTGGTGCAAAGTCCTGACTACTATTTTTAGTAAGGAGGGATGTGCATCAAAATCTGTGGGGGGTGGTATGGGTATGCCCGTGTTCCACCCATGGAACTGCCCCTTGTTGCTACTCTGCGATACTTCAGGCAACTTTCCAAAGCAAAGGGATCTGCATTGGAAAGAAAATTGCATTACTTTTGTGATGTAAACCAGACACAAAGGTTAAGTACATTTAGCCAAAATGTTTTAGGTTGATTTGCATCCCACAAAGTACACCTATACATCTAGTTTTGTTTCACTATTACTAAAAATAATTTCTTCGTAATAGCAGTTTACTATTATGTCAAATGCTTCATTTGTAGTTCAATGAGGGTTCTGCTTAGAAAATATTTGTACATCTTAGAAAGTGAAAAGTGATTTGCGTTTACATTGGAGAGTTTTAAGAGATGCTGAAGTAATGTTATCCTTTCACTCCTCCCCTTCTTGTGGGGAGCATGAAACGAAAAGCTTGTATTTTCCTTTCTGACAAACCTAAATAATGTTGCCTAATAAATAAAAATGATCTGTTTTGCTAGCAGATATAGTTCCGGTTTATTTTTAACTTACAAATTACTTCAAATGACAAGTGTATTAACAAAGAAGCTGCACAACAAAAGCAGCATGATAGTTTATCCTCCTCCTTCTTTTCCTCCATGAAATGAGGGGACCCGATCAACCCCCCTCCGCCCCCATGGACCCCCCCCCCACCCTGGGCTGTAGACTGGTGCCCAAGGCCGGACTGGCCATACTGGGCATCAGACGTTTCTCTGCAAGGCTGGAGGGGTGGGAGGCTGGTTTTATTACTGGGAGGCCGGTTGTGTTACTGTGATCCGGTTTTGTAGTGCTGCACTGTCGGCCCTCAGTAACAAAATCAACAGACTAGCATCACCAACACAGCACTCACTTTCGTTACCAGCCCCCCTGTGTTTTTAAAGCAGTAGCTGCAGAGTTCTTTGTATATCAAGCAACAATAAATGTGTCAAGATACCTCTGGGGATTAATCTTCCTGCTGGAGTTTTGTCTAGTAGCAGTTTTACCTCATCCATAAGGGAGCACAGAGGGTTTATATGCCTGCTGCAAAGAATGTGTACCCCACCGATCCCATAAATGAATTTTATATGCATATCTCCGTGAGTTATTGCTTTTGTCACAAAAGATCCTCTTGTTACTGTGCAGTTCATATGTTACAATAGTAATCTAGCACAGTGAGCTATGAACTGCCAACAAAGAGCTGAATGTAAACTACATGGTACAGGTTAGAAAGTTATGTTTTACAGTCTTTCACTATCCTAATGTTGCAAAAAGTGTTTTGTTTGGGCAAAAATAAATTCTTATTAGTAAATGTAACCCTAACCACTGTGTCACATTTTGAAACCTGCCCAAGCCCTCATAAAAAAAATGCCTACACCTCGTGGTGCCCTTGGTCTTATGAAATATTTTCTATACACCGATTTACACATATATTATTCATTGTCTCTATGTGTGTTTGATGAAAAGTGCTCCGACACCATAATATGGTATGAGAAGAGTTATAAAACAGAAGAAATACATGAGAGAGGAGCTATGGAGAGATGAGGAGCACTGTTGGAGGGTGATAGTGAAGGAATCATTGAAGGACCCCAATAAAGATTGTTGTATCCTAGTGCACTGTAAGCCTTTCATTTACTATGCCTTAAAAGCTAATACAATCGAATATATATTGAAAAATGTGTTGTAGAATGCACCATTTTTGCCATTTTCCCCAAATCTTCTTGGGGGGAGAAGCCCACCAAACCCTACTTGTAGTGGCCAGGCTCGCTCGCTGCGCTCGCTACGCAACTATGAGGGCTGGTCTGACAAAATTTGCCAGGGCTGCTTTGGGTTCCCAGTCCGGCCCAGCTGGTGCCTTCAGTTTGCACATTCACGTACAGTACTTATGGCTTCTAGACTAGAGAAGTGCAGGGAAATCCTCAGGCCAGCGGTTCGCTATGTGTTATTGTGTCTAGCCTGTTGGATTGGTCTGCCATGTCAGGCCTTGCAACATTTCTTCCATGAGGTCTCTGGTGACTTTCAGCTGCTAACTGCAAGGTGTTTTTCTTGGATTACATGAACTACAGAAATTGATTGGCAAAGGTCACTGCAACAACTTTCTGATTTACAATCCTGGCTCCTATTATGATGTGCATTGTAAGGATTACTACAGTAAACTACTATTAAATATACCAATCAGACATTCCATGCCTTATCTGTGTGAGGAAACATTACACAGCTGTTGAAAGTGCTAGTAAATGGAGCAAGCAATACTGCTGAACATGTTGTGTGTGTGGGGTTGCTTCACTGCTGCTACTTATCATGCTGTACCTGTACTCTGTCTGGGGTTGGGTGGGCTGGTGGTGTGCGTGTGTGTATGCGTGTGTGTGTGTGTGTAGCTGGCACTGCTTCTGCTATGCGTGCTGTACCTGTACTCTGTCTGGGGGTTGGGGGGCTGGTGGGGTGTGTGGGTGTGTGTGTGTGTGTGTGTGTGCGCGTGCGTGTATGTAGCTGGCACTGCTTCTGCTACCCGTGCTGTACCTATTTTGTGCATGCTGTTAATTTTTGGGGGAGTCTTCCTGCCTTCACTTAACTGAAACATCTCCCCTTTACCTCTTTAACATTTTCCCATAATGTGCAACTTTACTCTTCCTATTTTTAAAAAATATATAATTTTCTTTCTGTTTTCAGTCATTCATTCTTTATTCGGCTACGATTGAGCTATGAAAATAAACATATCAATAATGCAATGCAACATGATAATATTAATAATTAATACAAATACCAAAATTGCATTACTACAGTACATTCCCATAATTTTTCTCAATCTTCAAAGATACCCGAATAAAATGTAAAAAAGCTAAACATATATACTCAGGTGAAAGTTGCCTCCTTATAGGAACAAATATTACAATTGTTAAAAATTGGCAATAAAAATCGTTTCCGAAAAGATGTGTAAAATGTACAAAATAGCAACATATGTAAAGTGCTTTGCGCTGAAAGATTGTCACAAGGGCAGGGAGGCAGAGTTTCCTGCCATAAGCCGGAAACAGGGAATGCCAAAAGAAAATGCAAAATATTCAAACTAAGGGGTTGATAATCACTCTAACTGGGGATTCTATCAACTTAACCATCAGTTCGCTCTCACAGGTCTTACAAAGCTAGTCTAGTATTTTAAATGTCACTTCCCCATCAATGCAGTCTGGATATTCAAAAAGTTTAGGAACACCAAAATCCCTAAATGACTGTTTCACATATTTAAGCCAGGGGATATGTAAAACATTATCCAGCCTTAAACAATCCTTTAGCACAGCTTTTTTTGGAAAGTGGTTACCCTTTTGACCCAAATTGAAAGCCATAACATGATGGGGCGACTTCTAATAAAATTAGAAATATAAGGAGTCCCAGACTTTTGATGTTGAATGAAGTTAGAAGTAGAATTTGGGACAGCTAGTAGCCAGCACAAAAACTCATGTTCTTTCTTTTGTAGTGGACTGGGATTAATATACACCCAAACCCCTGCCCAATAACTACCCATTGACAACCATTTTGCCCTATAGATTTCCAATGTAGGTCTAAATGCTTTCCCTCCTACCTTTGCAGCAGATCTATTAACAACTCCCACAGATTTCAGCATTTGTTGAATTCTAATAGTAAGAAGGTATTTCTAATCTAATGAGGCTACAAATTGCAAGACCAAGTAGGAAAATTGGGGAACTCTATCAGCTTTAAATTATTTATTGAATGAGTTTTGATTTTAGAGCCCAGTAGTCATAAGATCTGGCTCGATTAATATTTAAATCTACATTTTTCATAAAAAAGTGAAATGATTCCTATCAAAAGAAGAAAGCTATAAGAAATTGGGTTACTGGTTGATTGGGGGGGTGAGCCCAGGTCAAGCAGCAACCACAATCCTTGTCAGGGTAAGGCACAGGCAAACCGCAAATTAACCTGTGCTCAACCCCTGGTAGCTTGGCACAGAGCTGTCAGCCTTAACTTAGAGGCAATAAAGTATTTGTGCAACACTTCAGACAGTAAAACAGTGAACACACCACACAAAAAAATCCCACACCAGGTTAGAAAATAGAGCAAAATGAAATAAATAAAACAAAACTGACATAAATCCAATTAGTAGAACCAGAGAGATTGAATTTTAAAGTTTTTAGAGAAAATAGCATCATAAAGGCATAAAGCGCCAACTGTGGTTATCTGGTGGCGCACGACCGGGACAAAGCCACAGGTTCAGCCCAACCGAGATGGAGCACAAGCTGGCTACAGGGACCCAGTTAGGCCCATTGAACAAAGTACCTTCAATCCTGGTTTGCGAAAGTGGATCCACACCGAAGATGCGTTGCGCAGCTGAAGTGATGTGTCAGCTCCAAGATGTGGTGAGGATGCAATGCAGGGGCCTGCGTCGTTGTCGAGGATCCCGTTGACAAGACTTGCGATGCTAAGTGCGGCACTGAAGATGCTGCGTGCAGTCGAGGACATAGCCTGTTCAGGTTTAAGTGGGGCTGTGTCCAGCTTCTCCCTCCCATCCTGCTAGTGATGGACCATCCAGGCACACCTAAGCTCCCTATTGTGTCTGGCTGTCTAGGAGGAATACACAAAACTCAACTGTCAGCTGCACCCAGTATGTATGTATGTATGTACGAGATTTGTAAAGCGCAGGAATCACCCCCGTAGGTGTATCTCCGCGCTATCATAGCGGGGAAGTCAGACAGGCAGGGCAGACTAGGATTAAGCCCTAAATAGTTCTGTTTTCAGGAGTTTCCTGAAGCGAAGAAGGATGGAGCATTTGTGCAAGTCCTCAGGCAAGGTGTTCCAGTATTTTGAGGCCAAATAGGCAACAGTTTTGCCTCCTGTTCGAATTTTCTTGAAGCGGGGAACCACTAGCAACCCTTGGCCTTTTGATCTAAGATGGCGATTCGGACAGTAAACTTTAAACTTGTCTGCCAGGTAGCTGGGGCTTGCACCATATAGAGCTTTATGGGCGAAACAACAACGCTTGAAGTTAATTCTCTGGCGGATAGGTGGCCATTGGAGGTGTTTTAACAATGGCCCTGAAGAGATGCAAGGTGGTTTTTTGAGAGCCAGGCGTGCGGCCACGTTTTGTACAATCTGCAGTCTGCTGAGAAGGGATTCATTTGCAGATGCCAGCAGAGCATTGCAATAGTCTAAACTGCCAATAATCAAAGCCTGAATCAGGGTTCTACGTACAGAAAGAGGTAACCACCGGAACACTCTGCGCAAAAGGCTTAGGGTATGGTAGCAGGTCCCTGCCGTAGTCATGACTTGGTCCTTCCTGGATAACAATACATCTAAGCGGACCCCCAGGTTTTTTGCCACTGTAGTTGGAGAGGGGGCCGGACCCAAAACTACCGGCCACCACCTAGGGGACCAGGAAGTCTGAGCTGAACCAAACAGCAAGATTTCTGTCTTAGACGCATTTAGCTGAAGACAGTGTGCCGTCATCCACTCTGATATGGCAAGCATGCCCTTTGCAAAATGCTGATCAATAAACTCAGTGTCCTTATCAAAGGATAAGAGTAGTTGGGTATCGTCAGCGTAAGTCATGTGACTAGAGACAGGCTGCTGACACCAAATTGCTATGAGATGAAAATGCTAACTTTCTAAAAGTGGAATTTTCAGAAGTGGAATTTAAAATCAGACTTACCATAAGTTAGGATTTTAAATTGTGATTCCAGGAACACCAAGCATCTCTTCCCATTTTGAAATTATACATATATGTTATCCTATGAGAGAGATAGGCCTTGCAGTAGTGAAAAACAAATTTAAGAGCTTTTCACTACCAGGACATGTAAAACTTAAAAGTATATGTCCTACTTTTTAAATCAATTGCACCCTGCACTCTGGGCTGTACTGGGCCTACCCTAGGGGTAACCAATATGTATTAAAAAGGAAGGTTGGTGCCTGGCAAGTGGTTAATTTTGCCAGGTCGGCATGGCAGTTTAAACTGAACACACAGGCTCTGCATTGGTAGGCCTGAGACATGTTTAAAGGGCTACTTAAGAGGTAGGCACAATCAGTGCTGCAGGCGCACTAGTAGCATTTAATTTACAGGCACTGGACACGTGGTGCCACGCTACTAGGGACTTATAAGTAAATTAAATATGCCTATTGGTTATAAGCCAATGTTACCAGGTTTAGAAGAGGGAGCACAAGCACTTTAGCACTGGTTAGCAGTGGTAAAGTGTCCAGAGTCCTAAGGCCAGCAAAAACAAGGACAGCAAAAATGGAGGAGGAAGGCAAAAAGTTTGGGGGAAGACCACCTTAAGGCTGACAGGTCTAACAAAGGACATTTGCCATTCTTGATAACAATATGGCATTATCCGCATATAATACAACCGTGAATGGCAGTCTCCCCAGCTATGGTAAATCTTTCCCCATATCAACAAAAAGTTGATCCAACTGTAAAACTATGAAAATGGAGCCAATGCACATCCCTGTTTTATCCCTTTCCCCGAGGCTAGTTACTCTATACAGGCCCCACTGGGAGGCTAACAAACCCTAACCTGTGTGTCTTGACTTAACCTCCTTAAATAGAGATCAGCAGCTTTTCCAACCCAGCAGGCTCCATCAGCCGCCATAATTTAGATAGATTCACAGAATCAAATGCTGCGGATAATTCCATAAAACCCATATAGATGGAGCCCTTCTTTGCCTCAGAATATTTGCCCTAATCACAAGGAGATTGAGACAGTGCACAATGGTTCCCAATCCCAGGCTCAAGCCATACTGTATATCCGAATGAATCGCTTTTTCCTCTGACAACTCTCCATTCTATTGAGAAGAATTCTGCCTTAAACCTTTACAATGGAGTCGAGTAGAGAAATCGGGCGATAGCAGGCAGGGAGACTTTGTGATTTCATATTGCCTCCCCATTGCCGTTAACATTATCCTTTACCTTTTAACATAAACCCTTCCCTTATGTTTTAATTGCCCATACCATAGCCCTTAATCATTAATACTTGCATGCACCCTTTCTGATTTTGATATGATAGTAAGATTCTCCCTATTTAACTACTCCGAGATTTTTGTATCCCATGATAATTAACCCAAGACAAAGACAAGTCGCTGGTGGCAAGGAGCTCTCTGCAAACACACGTGGATAAGTCATAAATCACCTCCATCTTGAAGGCAGCGACTTCCGTGTCATTATCCAAAGAAGTTTTATTTACAGTTTCTAAACGGGAACTAAAAATAAACTAGTAAAGAAGCATACAGTGGGAGACTCATTAGCAATGCTAATGATGCCTTTCATTGCATTTACAATATGCTCCGAGGGCAGAATTTCAATGCACAGTAAGCCATTAGCTTTAATGCCACTTTCCAAGAGGCACTGAAACCTTTGCTTCCTCGGTTTTTGAAGTCTAGCAAGATTGGCGAGATTTTTTGTTGACATTAATTCTCCTCACTTCATCTCTCTTCCACAGTAACCTATACTACCCCTTATGTTCTTGGTAATAGGTTAGTTTGTTATTATGAAACGATGCAGTGGCTTTATTTGTGCTCTTGTTTGTGAGTATTTGCCTCAGCACCTAACATTTTTAATCTTCAGAAAGCCATAGAAACACCAATATAAAGATGGTCTGTTTTCAAATCAATATTGAACAAAGATAACACTGTTGTCCGAATGGCCAAGCAATGTGTAGCGGTATAAGAAGCAGTGCTAAGTAAATGTAGCTTAGGCCGCGGTTTACAGTGAATTCAGTGTTTAATTGGTAAACAAAAATCACGAGGGACCAATGTTTTTCTTAAGATGCTCTGTCCACTTCTGCCAATGGTGTAAATACGAATTCTAGCCCATATTTATAGTGTTACATTATTTGGGATTTTCCCTAAAAAGAGTGGATTGATCATACATTTCTCAAATGGTGTTTCAAATGTACAGACTGTGCATCGACTAGATACATGATGACATGTATGATTCTTGCTAGCTATGTACCCCATGCTGATTTATTCTACACCATTTTTGTTAAAATGTCAAGATAAAGCTCATAAATTAAATGTTTCGTACTTGTACGCCAATGTTCAGTTTCGTCTGTTTTGTTTCAGATTATTCGTGAAGATTGAGTCTAGTTGTTTTTTTCATACAGACAAACAAATGATATATAAATACCTGTTTATTCCCTTGTTGGCCATTTGCCGCAGTTTATACTGATACCGAAGCTCCCAAGAGGTTACTGGATTGCCGTACCTTCTCTTTACCAACTCTTAAATGGCGCTCATGAAATACTAAAGTACTTTCATGGTGACCATGCAAGATTGCACCTCACCAGTAGCACTGCAGGTTTACTCGAGCTAGGATAGTTTTGAGAAATTGGTACCTTGTTACCATAATTTCACAGAGAAAAATAGGAAAAGCTATAGAGATACAAGGAGTTCAGAAAATGCTATTTCACAAGGCCTATCATTTACCAGCTTATCTATCTACAATTCTACATTTCACCTTGTTGGAAATGGCCCTTTTTTCAGGGTTATCCCCAAACTTTTTGCTTCTTCCTCCTATTTTTTCCTGACCTGTTGTTGTTGGCTAAAGGACTCTGGGCACTTTACCACTGCTGATCAGGGCTAAAGTGCATATGCTCTCTGTGTAAATTGTTATTGTGATTGGTTATCCATGATTGGCGTATTTGATTTACCAGTAGGTCCCTAGTAAAGTGCACTGAGAGTGCCAGGGCTGGTAAATCAAATGCTACTAGTGGGCCCGCAGCACTGATTGTGCCACCGACATGAGTAGCCCTGAAAAGATGTCTCAGGCCTGCCACTGGGGGGCCTGTGCACAGAACTGCCATGTCGAGTTAGCAAGTGCACCCACTTGCCAAGCCCTAACCTTCCCTTTTCTTAAATATAGGGAGCCCCTATTGTAGGCCCGAGGTACCCCCTGGGTAGGGTGCAGTGTATGTGAAAGATAGCACATGTACTGGTGTGTGTAACATGTCCTGATAGTGAAATACTGGCAATTTAGTTTTTCACTATTGAAAGGCTATCTTGCCCATACGACAGAATGTTGTAACATTTTACAAGCATATCTTCCCATAGGGATAAGATAGAAAAATGGAGTTTGGTATCCTTGAACTCAGGATTTAATAACACATCTTTTAGTAAAGATGGTTTTTAAATTGTGTGTTTGAAAATACCACTTTTAGAAAGTGGCTATTTTCTTGTTCAACAATCCTGTGTGCTTCTGCCTGTTTGTGGATTGACTGTCTGGCTTTGGAGTGACAGGGGCTAGGGAGGTGCAGTGGCTCCAGGAGTCTGGAGGAGTCAGCACTAGGCTGAATAGGCCTGATCTGCATTTGGAGTGGTGGGAGGAGTAGCACTTGTAGCGGAATAGGGCTGTGCCTGCCTTCCACAATGCTGGCTCCACTCCCCTGTAGTGTGTCTGGAGCCAAGGCTCACACTGACAAAGGATGTTGTTGTGCACTTGCAGAGTGCCCCCCAGAACTGGTTTGAACTGGGCTCAGAGCCCCTTGCACAAAGAGAACAAAGACATTTTGGGGTATAAGTATTAGACCTAAAACCCCTGAACTTTAGATCATTCCTGGAATTCAAGAGGAACCTATGCCAAGGAGAAGAGCTGGAGAGACTGAGGAGAAGTACTGCCCTTGCTGTGTGTCTGGGGTTGGCCTGCAGTTGCTGTTTTTGCCAAGGAAAGGAGAAGGACTTTGCTGTGTGATGTGCCCCCTGCTTGAAGGAGATCTCCAAGGGCCTGAAGTGAGCTGGCCTCCTGTTCCGAAGTCTCAGGGACACAAAGACTTCACCCCCAGCTCCCCTGAACTCTGCTGCTGTGAGTTCTGACCTGCCAAGAGGTGCATGTGCCAGTTGTAGGCCTATGGAGGTTGTTGCTGCTGTTTGGTAGCTGGAAGAGAGAAGAAACTCAAAGAACTACAGAAATCGACACATCGCTCTTCTTGCGGCTGTTCTCCGACGCATCTTCACTGCGCGAGAACAATTTCCACGCATCGCCGCGTCGCTGCGAAAACCGTCGCAGCGCCTGTCATCGCTGCAAGAATCGACGCATCGAGGGATCGCGGTTTTAGAGGACCGACGCAGCGCTGCGCAACGCCGCCGCATCGATTGCCGATGCATCCCAGATTTCCATGTATCGTACCTGTGCGGCAAGTTCTTCCGACGCATCACTTGCAGGCCGGAACCGGCACGAAGAATCGATGCATCACTCCCTATACAGACCGGAATCGACGCAACCCTTTCCTCTGCGTGCAGCGGGACTGTTGCTTCGCCTCCTCAGGGTCTCAGGAGTGTTGCATCTCTTTGTTTTCCGACGCTGCGGCTGTTTGGCTTGGTGAACTTTGACGCAACTACAGGTACTTTGGTGAAAAGTCAAGCATCCATAGTTTTCTATGGTACAAGTTCTTGCAACCATTTGAAAATCATAATTTTAACTGTGTATGTTGGATTTTTGTCGTTTTGGTCTTGTTTAGTTTAGATAAAGATATTTTATTTTTCTAAACTGGTGTGGCGTCCATTTGTGGTGTTTTCACTGTGTTACTGTGAGTGTTGGTACAAATACTTTACACATTGCCTTTGGGATAAGACTGTCTGCTCGTGCCAAGCTACCAAGGGGGTGAGCAGGGGTTATCTAAAGTGTGTATCCCCCTTACCCTGACTAGAAGCAAGGGTCCCTATTTGGACAAAGGTACTTACCTCTGCCAACTAGAGACCCCCATTTCTAACACACCTCCTTTCATTTTTCAATTTCACTCGTGAGTTCTTAAGCATATGTCATTGGTGAAAGTTTCCTTTGCCGGGACAAGACGGTAAAATAAAATAAACAAATCTTGCTATCTGAGCCAGTACTGCAGGGCTAGATGGGTTTTAAAGGCTCACATAGCAGTACTGTCTCACAAGTTACAGAGAACTTACAGGCACAAAGAGTAGATAGGTTCCACTAATGTTCCGAGAAGAGTTTCAGGCATCAGATGCAATTATCACTCAATGAGTTAATATTTGGAAATAAAATAATTTTGTCCTCCATCCTAGCATGTCAGTTTATAAAATCCACCCCTATACTATGAAATATCTATTACTCATTTATCTTCAGGTAAAAAAACACAATATTTGCCCTGAAATCATAGTTTTTCATCTTTCAGAAAATATAAATTTGGTGTCCAAATATTAATTTTCATTTTAATGTAGAACGCACAAGCACTCCTGCCACACCTGCAGATTTCCAAGCCCACGTATCACCTTTTAATGTCATGGATATCCACAATACATGAAAAACTGCCACTATTATGTGACAGCCAGCAGTATTGCAAGGATGGGTATCACCAGGAAGATGATGTCCACAGTATCCCAGGAATAGCAACAATTATGCCAGGGCCAGCATTATACCCAATATGGATACCATCATGCGGTTGGTCGCACAGTCTTGAGCAAGATGGTGCCTGTGTGATTCCCTGCCTCACCGCCACCTGTGCCACGAGTCCACTCGACCGTCTGCTATGCGGCCTGACTTGGACACGCTGGTGTGCTGGGATCAGTTTGTGCTTGTCAGCAGCTACAGGTGCAGCTGTAGATACTTTCGTTCCACGCTAAGAGCACTGAGAACGCCGAGAAACCGGACGGCTCCGGGAGACGGCCCGAGATGCAGGCGTTGCAAAGCACGGAGCTTCCCCTCGAAATTTAGAGCCCGGATGATATTGCTTTTACCCCCTGGACGCTGGAGCAAGCGTGTTTACCTTCTTGGGCTTTTCGCTGTCTGGCTGCTCTCTTTGGTGGCTCAGCGTCTTCCCTCGTGGAACTTACGGGATCCGACTGGGCTGCTGACTGTTTCCTTCACGGGTGAGCGGAGCATGGCGTCCCGTGGGGTTCGGGGCACAAAAGGCAAAATACCACCTAATCCTGGCTCAGGCCCCTCTAATGCAGCACCCCCCCCCCCTCTTGATGTCGAATCGTTCCCTAAAAATAGGCGAGAGAGACTGGGGGCCTTAAAAAATCAATAAAAAAATCTGCTGGAGGGGGCCCCCCCCCCAAGGATGGGGGTAGCTCCCAGCCTTCAGTAGCTAAACTGTTCTCCATAGCTGGGACGGGGGCTAACTCTGGACTTAGCAGCGGGGCGAGAGTCGCAAGTGGTCCTGACGACGATAGAGAAAGTGGCGTAATAAATGCAACCCTGGCCATCCCGGACCAGCTCAATGTTGTGCAGCCAGATTTACAGTCTGCTCTACCTTTACTCGGCATACTTGGTTCAGAGACCGGTAAGGCAGCTCAAGGACAAGGGTCCCCAATAGCCGATAAAGTTGGCTCTAATAATAATACGGAAGCCTTAGCTCCCCCTAAGGAGATAGACCTGCTGACTTGTGATGGATCCAGCCTAATTCCAGTTGTAAGTGATCTCCGGGAGCACGAAATCGGGGGCCCTTCTGCTATTGATGCGAAAGGTACTCGTACACAATGGTCACAAAATCCAGTGTCTCCAGATCCCGTGGGGGAGCACTTCTTTTCGGTCTCAGACGGATCTAACTCCCTGGTCGAGGAAAGCTCTTCTTCATGAAGTGACGGCGAATTCTCTGAACCCAATTTTAGTAATGTTTCTAAAGGGAAAAGCACGGTTCAAAAACAGAAGACCATCACGGCTAAAAGTAGGGGGAAGCGGTTAGAAAAGAAAGATCAGCTTAAATGGGACTATTCAGGGTCTCACCTTTCCTTTTCCCCCAGTGGTGAACCCGTCAAGACGGCCTGTGCTTTACAAGATCAGCCTGAGGAGCCTTCTCTGGCCGCTATATTGGCTTCAATCAAACAATTCCAGGAAGAAGTTCGTGTGGACAGCCAACATGCTAAAGGTGCTGCCAAAAAATTGCAAGGGGGTCTCAGAAAACTCAACAAAACATGCTCAGACATCTGTGAAAGAGTGACTATGGTGGAAAGTGGTACTGAAAGCCTTGAAACGGATGTCTCCCTGCTCAAAAGCCAGTCTACTTCCCAGGGTGATCGCATGACGGATGTCATGTGGAAGTTGGAAGAGCAGGAGAATAGGCAGCGCCGAAATAACCTCCGCCTTCTTGGGATTCCCGAAGGGGTGGAGGGGGAAGATCCTAGGCGCTACATTATAAAACTCCTGAGGGGGGCCTTCCCAGAGCAGACTGAGTGGAATTGGGAACACGAAGTCCAACGAGCCCACCGTTTTCCCTTTACATTAAAGAAGCAATCCGGCAACACTAACGAAGCCGCAAAGCCTCGAGCCTTCCTGGTGTTCTTTGGGAACTTTTTATTAAGACAGTTGATCTTCGACCAAGCTCGGCAAAATTCTCAGAAGTGCTTTGAGGGGGTGTCTTTCTTTGCCAAACCAGACGTTTGTCATATCACCGTGGAGCGAAGATGGCACCTTCGTCAATTAATCACCCCATTTCAACAACTAGGAGCACAAGTCTTTCTTTTGAACCCTGCCAAGTTGAAGGTCATTATGAACGGCTCCCCACATATTTTCACCTCAGAAATCAAGGCTCAAGAGTTTCTCTCTGGACTTAAGGCCAGAAAAGAGCCAAGTTAATGCCAATTCCGGCTTAGTATGGTTCACCGCCTTATATGCTGTTTGATGGTCACCACACTTGTGGTATTATTCTTAATGGTTTTCTTTTTTTTGGTGGCTTAAGATGGTGGCCCAAGAGGGAAGGGGGTAACATTTTTAGACAGGCATTTGTCACTACTGAATTATACAATAGTAATGTGGCTAGGATAGCCCCTAGGAAAACATCTGGTTTACCCCCAGTAAGGGGTTAGCCGATCGAGAGATTCGGGATAGGGGCTGTGTTGAACCTTTCTTTCGTTCCCTCTTTTTTTTTTTCTTCTGTCTCGTTTTTCTTCTTGTCTCTTCTCTCCGTTATTTTTTCTTTTTTTCTTTTCCGCTTCTACATGTTTTTTCTTGGGGTAGCCGGTTTCAGGTTTTAGGTGGCCTCTTATGGGCCCTTTTCTGTAATGGCTCGCAATTGCCTGATGTGCTAATGCCTGCCGTATTTTGAACATGGGTTTAACCTACATGGCAGGGGACGGGTGGCGGGGTGTTACTATAGGCAACCATCATTCAGGGTTTCCCTGATTGCTCACTTTTGGGGGGGAGGGTGGGCGGGGGCTTTTGGGGGTAAGGGCAGGGGTAGGGGGTGGATGGGGGAGGGTGGTGGGGGGGCCGTGCTTAAAAAAGTTGCTTTTGTTTTCTTTATGTGCCAAATACTTAACTTTCATGAGCGAATCTCCGCTAAAAGTATACCTAGAATGTATTACAGTCTGATTTGGGTCATTCAAGTGATCATGTTGGGCAGTCTTCATTGTGTCTTATTTTTATTTCAGGTGGCCGGGGTTATTGGCCCTTACCTGTTGGCTGTTTTTTTTTTGCTTAAATGGTTTGAGAACACATCAGGGACTTTATATGTATGTGGCACACAATCACCTACAGAGCTTTATTGTTGGGATTTTTTTCTTGTAAAACTTTGATGAGTACAACAAATCTTAAAATTGTTTCTCTGAACATCTGCGGGCTGAATGACATTCGAAAAAGGCAGAAGGTAGCTCAGAGTTTAAGGCTGATGGGGCTAACATTGTTTGCTTCCAAGAAACACACATAGAAGGCTCTCAGTTACATCTTTTAAATACTCTGGGATACAACGTTATTGGGGGAAATTCGCAAGGGACACGCACGAGGGGTGTCGCCATCTTAGCATGCCATAATTGCTTACTTCAACCTACCCGAGTTAAATCTGATCCCCAAGGAAGTTGGGTGCTTGCAGAGTGTTGTCTAACTCCTGCCTATTCTGTCACCCTATGCTCTATATACGGGAGCGTCCTGGATGATCCGGGCGTGATAGACTGGGTCTCTGCGGAACTAGCACACTGGCCCTTCCCCGTCATTATATGCGGGGACCTTAACATCAATCTACCTTGCAACTGGGGGTCGAACTTACAATTAGGATTGGCTACCCGTAAACCCAAGGTGCTACTAGCCATTAAAAATCTTTTACATATACATGGGCTTGTGGATGCCTGGTCTTACTTAAATCCAACCCAGCCAGCTACACATTTTTCTCTGCACCCCATCAATCTTTCGCACGCCTGGACTTCTTTCTGGTCTCTTCCTCTCTGATCCATAACAGTGAAATTGATATTCTTCCCCGCATTTTATCAGATCATAACCCCTTAAGCTTTAATATCCGGGGTCTGATTACCCGCAAGGAAATCTCATCCTGGAGCTTTGAGAGAGCACTCCTGCTAGACGAGGGCTATCAGAATTATATGAAACAGTGGATTCAGGCTTTTCTAGATAGTATCCTTGGCTCAGCTCCCGTGATGGTAGTTTGGGACACGTTAAAAGCTTGTGTTCG
This sequence comes from Calotriton arnoldi, assembly GCA_963921515.1. NCBI lineage: Eukaryota > Metazoa > Chordata > Amphibia > Caudata > Salamandridae > Calotriton > Calotriton arnoldi. The sequence goes on from CAWUFW010002647.1 coordinate 535,076, forward strand.
GGGTGAAACTTTACAATTCTCACTGAGGAAAAATAGGCAGGAGAAGGCTCAGCTGGTGGAGTTACACTCAAAATTATCAAAAGCTGAGGAAAACCTTATCGCTGCAGTCCAGTCCAGGGGGGAGATAGATTCAGCACAACTGGCAGTGGCTGCATCCAGGGCCGAGATCTGTTCAATTTTGGCCAAGAAAGCCGCCTCCAAGTGGGCTGCCGCTCGTGAAAAAGCATACGAGTGCAGCGAAAAGATTGGCCACCAGCTGGCAATGAGAACCAGGCAACAGACCACCATTAATGAAATTCACAATATTAGAACTTCCTCTGGGGCCATTACCAGCAATCCGGAAGAGATTCGCACAGCCTTCTGCGAATTCTATCAGTGCTTATATTCTGAGGAAGATGCTGGATCTCAAGTAGATGGGCAATTTGCCCTTAATAACTACTTGGACCCAATTTTGTTGTCACTCCTCAGTAGAGAGGAGCGCAAACAACTTGAGGATCCCCCCACATGGGATGAAATTGCTAAGGCTTTAACTAATCTACCCGACGGGAAAGCGGCCGGGCCCGACTGCATTCCAGTTGAATTTTGTAAGGTTTTTCTCTGCCAAATCAAGGATATTTTTAATGCTGTAGTGACACAAATTTTCAATGGCGTAACCCCCCCTCAATCGTGGTCCATAGCTAAGATTATTGTCTTCCTTAAAAAAGACAAATCGCCAATAGAAATGGGTTTGTACCGCCCAATCACCCTTATTAATGGTGACTCAAAGATATACGCCAAAATATTTGCCTCACGACTCTCCGCTAAAATTGAAAGTCTTGTTTTCAGGAGGCAGCACGGGTTTATACCTGCCAAGGGCACCACCGAGCATATTCGGAGGGTCATTACTCTGCTTGACGCTGCACAGATTTCAGGGGACCCGATGGCTGTAATACTCCTTGATGCTGAAAAAGCATTCGATCGTGTCTCCTGGAATTTTCTCTGGAGCGTCATGCAGAGAATGAACTTTGGGCCTAAAGCCATCCAGGCCATTAAGGCGTTATACCTTACTCCTATCGCTAGGGTGTCTATTAACGGGTCATTGACGGAGCAAATAAAGATCACGCGGGGGACCCGACAAGGATGTCCCTGCTCTCCACTACTCTTTGCCATGTACATTGACCCGTTTATTAAAAAACTTGAAGGAAATCAGGCTATACCGGCAGTTAGTAGATTCGGCCTAGTACCTAAAATCATGGCCTACGCCGATGATTTAGCTTTGGTTACACCGGATCCTGAGAAAGCCATCCCTGCAATCGAGGTAGAGGCTCATGTATTCGGTGCTGTATCAGGGTATAAACTGAACAGAGGAAAAACCCAAATTATAATAAACAAAAATGTCACTTGGAATGAGAAAAGAGTTGTTTCAAAAGCTAAATATCTAGGGGTAGACATCTCGGCTGATACTGACCTGATTGTTGGCCAAAATATGGATCCTCTTGTGTCAGAGACAAGGAAAGCCTTGAGCCGCCTTAATAACATCTACACCTTTCTATCATTGGCCGCTGCAATGTGCTTAAAATGATTTTTTCCCCCAGAATTTTGTACTTTTTTAGAGCCATTCCTCTAGAGTTTAAGAAGGCAACGCTTTTAAGATTTGACAGGTTGTTATCTCAGTTCGTGTGGGCATTCTCTCAACCTAGGAGGGCATACAAATGTCTGACTTTAACCCGGGAAAGAGGGGGTTGGGCTTTACCCAACTTAAAAATATACTATTGGGCTACCGTTCTGCAATCATGTCCCATACTGATGCAAGATTCACCCCCAACTCCCGCTTCAGGTCTGCCCTCACCTTTCGAACTTTTACTCGGCCCCGACGCCTGGGGTTGTTTGTGGCGTCAGCTGGAATTCGGATATTATAGAAGTGTCAAATTTAAGACCTTTATAGGAGTTTATAAGGTTTTCTCTGCCGTACGTAGAAATCTAGGAATTGGTAGATTTAATTTTTATACTCCTATCAAGAATAATCCCAACCTACCGGATATCTTTGGACCTTCGTATTTTCAAAATTGGGCAGATAAGGGGGTAAAGAAATTAGGGGACCTTTGCTCGTCCGAAGGGGTTTTGTACTTTGAGGAACTCCAATCCCTCTTTAGCCTGAACAATAGGGACACTTTTAAATACCATGCACTCAAGTCTTTTTTCTTATGTAACACAGGGGGGCCTGCTGGCTTCGCTAAATGTGAACTAATTGGGAAACTTTGCGCAACTACCCCCCACGCATTGGCGTAATCTATGAATTCCTTAATAGTTAAGTGCCTGACGATCTGACTAAAGTCTCAATTAAGTGGCAGCAAAAACTGAATATAACTAACAATGTTTTCTGCCTTGCACTTAAATCTGCCCAAAATGATTTGTTATCTGCCAGTCTTCAGGCACAGTTCTACAAAACCTGTTTTTTAAAAATATTTCACACCTTGCAGAATAGCGAAATGGGGTACTGGTAAAGGTACACACTGTCCACGCTGTGCTGAGTTCAGCGCTGACTCAATCCACTTGTTTGCTACCTGTGTGGAGCTGGGGGCATTACTAAATAAGATACAAGCTTTCCTAGGTCGGGTTTTATCCCAAAATTTACTTTTAACCCCCACCACCATCTTGCTTGGAATTCAGGGCTCGATAGCTGAGATAGTCAAACTGATCTCCACCTCCAAGCCCTCATCTCACGTCCTAGACCCTATACCCGCCCAACTGACCAAAAAGCTGAAACTCTCCTTAGCCCCACTCTGGTGCGAGATCATAAACAGCTCCCTAAAAAGCGGAGTCGTTCCAGTCTGCCTCAAAGTGGGACAAGTCACCCCACTGCTGAAAAACCCAGCCTGGATATAAAGGATTTGAATAACTTTAGACCTGTCTCTAACCTTCCTCTTCTATCCAAAATCCTAGAAAGATGTGTACTCCAACAGTTAACCCAACACATGGACAGTATCAACCTCCTTGATTCCCATCAGTCTGGCTTCAGGAAAGGCTGCAGCACTGAAACCGCGATCCTCAACATCATCGATGATATCCACAAATCACTTGACTCAGACCAATGCTGTCTCCTCATTCTCCTGGACCTATCGGCAGCATTCGACACAGTAGATCACAAACTTCTCATTAAGGTTCTCCAAGAAAGAGCCGGAATTGATGAGGTGGTCCTCCAATGGTTCTCCTCCTTCCTACACAACCGCAGCCAGAGAATCAAAATCAAAAACTTTGAGTCTGACCTCCACCCAGTCAGTAGGGGAGTTCCTCAAGGTTCAGTACTCTCCCCCCAACTTTTCAACATTTACATGGAAACCCTCACCACCCTTCTCAAAAAAAGCTAACATTCCCTTCCACCTATACTCAGATTTACTTGGAAACCTCCTCCGTCAAAGACATTCAAAGACTCGATGACATACTGAGGGAAGTACAAAACTGGCTGTCAAGTAACCACTTAAAACTGAACCCTGACAAAACCGAATTACTCCTCATATCGAACAAAGAAGAGAACCCCCAAATGGTTGAATGTCTAAAAGCTATTGATGCGCTCAAGGGGAACCTCACCCTGGCCAACTCTGTTAAATCACTAGGTATCACGCTAGACCCGAAACTGGACATGACCAAACACATTAAGAACTCAGCTAAGAGCGCCTTCCTTAACCTGAAGCTACTGAACAAAATAAAAACTTTCATCCCGCCCAAAGATCTCAAACAAGCCACCCAATCATTGGTGCTATCAAGATTAGACTATGGGAATGCAGTCCTCTCAGGAATAGCTAAATCACATCTTGATCCCCTTAAAACAACTCTCAACGCGGCAGCGAGAATGGTCACCGGAATCAAGAAATTTGATCACATTTCTCCTGCACTCAGAGAACTCAAGTGGCTCCCAGTCGAAATGCGGGCGAACTTTAAAACAGCCTGCCTCACACACAAAGCCTTGCACACCGGCAAACCCGAATACCTGGCTGCCAAACTCAAAAAAGCTGGTCAGACCAGGAACCTCAGAAGCTCTAACACCCTACTACTCATCCCGCTGAAATCACAAAAACAAAAAACCTCGGACAGGGCCTTCGCCGGGAACGAGCCCAAAATCTGGAACTCGATTCCCCCCCACATCAGAACTATTCCCTCTTTTGCAAAATTCAAAAGTCAGCTCAAAGTCCTGTTCCTCGACCGCTCCCTAGTGAACCGATAGGAGCAGTCGGAGCACTGAAACAGACACCTCACACCGCTTCGACGCTGCGTCAGCAAGGCTCCGATCCTGAACTCTCCGCCATTGACCTATACTATTATTTTTACTATGGGAGTTTCCGCATTATTGTATTTTGTTATTTTCTACGTTTTAACTGATGTAAAGCGCTCCGATACCCTTGGGTCAGGTCAGCGCTATACAAAACTTCTTAAATAAATAAATAAATAGATAGACAGAAAGAACGGGGGCCCTAATCTTTGTTGCCATGGCAACCTACAGGTTATGCATAGCGACTGCCTGGATAGACCCAAATCCCCCATTGTTCACGCACTGGCTGGCCCGGTTCTATTCAATTTTTTCTCGTGAAAAGGCAATTTACTCCAAAAAGGGTAGCCGAGCAAAAAAAAAAGGGTTAGTCATTTGGGATCCTCTCTCTTGTTGGCTTAATCTGCCAAATCCGGAATTAAGCGGGGCAAGTGCTTGAGCCTTGCATCTCACCCAAATTAGAAAATCTTATTCAAACTCTCTTTAGAGAAGGGGGTCTGGGCGATTTGTCACACTGGCTTATCAACTATTCGCTGTCTTGTACTAAATCTCTTTTTTAGTAGACTATTATGATGAATTGTTGTACCAGTTACTCTATCGTTTAGGGAATCATGCCCATACAAGTTTTGGCGTTGCTGCTTGCATATTTCTACAAAATTATTTGGTATATTTAAGGATGAATTGCTCGCATCGGCCACTTTACTATCTCAGAGAAGTATGTGCACCTAAGTTTGTGCTATATATTCTTTTTTGTGGTGCTTTATTTAATGATGTACTGTTGCACTGGTCACTTTTCTTCATGTTTAGTTCTACTGAATATTTATTACTGCCCATCTGTTTGTTGTTGCACTATACATTTTACACGGATATTCCGGATTGTGATACTCTTGCTCAAACATGATGTATTATTATTGGTTTTAAAAGAATTGGCACTCGCCGGACTTTCTCAGTCCCGGGGGTGGGGAGGGGTTGCTATACTTTGTATTATTGCCTTCTTTGTTATGAATTCTTTGTTTACTGTATATATGGAGAAAAAAAAATGGATACCATCATGCCTTGAAAGCCCACAGAAGGCCAGAAATTACTCCCATCATTCCATGGCCTCATTATGGCCTCATTATGCAATGTGTGGGTAAAAACGTACTATGGATGCTCACAAAAGGCCACAAATTACCACCACCTTGGCAGGGCCAGCAGAATACCAAATATGGACAGTGGAAATCTATGCCCTCCTTATGCAAGTATTACGGTGACCATGCCAATCCCAGCAATACCAGGAGCGGGCATCATCATGTGTCTTCTTGTGGTGGCACTGCCTTACTCCATTAACAGGAGAAGGGGGAAGATCCCCTTTTACAGTGAGGGTGACCCACAGAGCTCCTTGGGGTTGTGTAGTGTGTGATTCTAAGAGAGGAACTCACCTAAGCTTGAGCAAAAGTAAAATGCGGAGCTCTCCAAGACTGGAAGAAAAAACACAGTTGCAGCAACCCATGCTTTACATAAGTTGGGGCAAAGAAGATTTGTTTTAAAATAAAAAAATAAAACTATAGGTCCTGCCCTCAGTGTCGAATTACGTTTCTCACACAAACTAAGTACAGATCTTTCACATCTGTCTGCTGCCTTACAGTCACTGCAGTCAACTTGCAAGAACTCTTTACTCAGAGGCTAGATTCTGAAGCCTCTCATATCACTCCCTCACAGCTATGCAAAGCAATCAATCCAGGGATTGGCAAGTGCACTGCAAATCATATATTGTGTCACTTGGGGCAGGGAGCCATTCTCTCCTGTCTCGCACCAACAACTGCCTGTCTCCCACATAGAAACTCTGAAACCAGCCAGGGGTGCACATGTCCATGCAGAACCACAGTTTTTTTCTGGCAATGTCCTATGCCACTAAAACACCTAAACTTTGCCCTTTACTTGGCCTGGGATCTAGTGCACACTCTCCCAATGGAGAGCATCTATATACTTGTCCAGCTCTAAATTACAAAATATCTAGCTACTTCCGTTTCATATGATCCACATTGTCAGAAAGTTATAGAACACGAAAGAAGCAGATGCAAGAAAACAATACTTTTCCTAGAGTGCATACTGTGAGCTGAGCGGTCTCTAGCCGCTTAGGTTTTAGTGTCATGAAAAGAAGACGATAACTGATTATGTAGCAATCCACCCATAAATTCAGGTCCGCAGTTGCATGCTATGTCATTTTGACCAGCTGATAAGAGCCCCAGCCTTATCATCAACCCAATCTTATCATAGACACCACATGGTCAGAAATCTCGCCATTTCTTTGCAGTCCATTTGCCCTCTACAAAGAGTTGTTTATCTTCCCTCTTTAGACGCACTACCACCACACCAATCTGTCTGTATATGTATTAGAAAAGTTAGCCTCGGGGAAGATCTCAGAGAGCACATCTTGGACTCTCTAGCACGTGCAGAAAGGAGTTCTACTTAGTAAAGAACACGTATGTGAGCTGCCCAGAGGGTGTGGTCGGGCAGATGATTGGGCAGGATGTGCTGATGCTCTAGGTTCTCTAGGTTTATAGTATAGAACTGACATCTCTTCTATATCAGGCAATAGGGCAGTGTCAGCAGTTCTGTACTAATATGACTGTAAATCACCAGCAGAGCTACAGCTCGGATATTGCCCTATTATTAGTATAAGAGCCTTCTACAGAAGTGTGAGCACAAACCTAATAAAAGTTATGTCGTCCATCTCTTAATATTATTCAAGTGCCACTGGATGGGTTTTGGAACACGATATTGACTGTGCTCTCTAATGGGATGCATTTGCTATAATTGAATGGGGTAAACAGCGATATTTTAAAAGCTTTGCTGAACTGGTTTCTCAGTCTGATGCAGGTAATATTCTGAGAGAGGCATAGCTCTCTAGTGGTGCCATGTTGTGTGCAATATTTCATATCAGCATTTGCTGTTTAACCAATAGCACTTTGCATGCTGGGGTTTTTGAGTCTGCTCTTAAAGTGTTAAAGTGAAATTCCAACTCTGAGCACATATCCTGTAGTGGGTGAAATGATGGGGTGTCTGAAGGTATACTACTTGACATGCAGCATCTTTGCAGCTATAAGGTTTTAATAAGCAAATATGACCCAGTCTCCTGTCCTGGCTCCCAGGATGATCGATACCTGTGGTAGAATTGCATTTGAGAGCAGGTTGTGAAATTTGTTTTCAACAAAAGAAGGGACTGCGGTTTCTCTACGTGCTACAAAACACATTTTTCTCTGTCTCCGCGACCTATTTCAAAACTATAGCGGGCGAAATTAGAGCCATGTTGTGGGATGGGGAGTCCATCATATAGCTTTAAATAATTTAACATGAGACTGGTATGATGGAGGAACAGCTTTACCTGATATCCTAAAGTATTATTGGGCGGCGCAATAAGCGGTCATTAATCAATCAATCATTTGCTTTATTTCGATAACTAGTATCATAAAAGCATCAAGCAACATTTTAAGAGAAGTTAAAAAGAATACAAATTAACAAAGATACAAAGATAGTCCGAAAAATGTGCTCAACCGGAACATGAAAGTGCACTATTGCACCGCAGGAGATAAAACAGTTATCAAAAACTGTACAGTAAAAAGTTTTAAAAATTCATTGATAAAATCATAAGTAATTACAATAATAACAGTAAAAAAGTACAATCGTAATAGTCCAGCCCAATGGGGATCTCACAAAAAAAGCAGAGTATAGAACCCGCAGTGTGATTCGCATAGAGGTCTGTTGCTTTATCTCATCTTGATAGCCCGGAGGGAAATATGTATAAAATGGAGAGACCCCCTGCCCCCAAAGATGAAAGACTGGGTTAAGGCAGCTATCAAAATGGCCTGGTTGGACCAGGGAGTAGAGAAGGAGAATAGCTTAAATATCTGGCTAGATTTTACATCTTGGTGTAGAGCCTTGGGGCTCGATCCTCTCTTGGTCCGATGATTACACCATGGCACCAACAAAGGTGTGGGTCTGGCTTGGTTTACAGACTGAAGCGAATACAGTGGCCGCAGGGCGCACAGGTCAGAAGGGCGGCTACACAAAGTATTTCAGACGCTTTTTGGTGATATGAGGATAAAAAAAAGAACCCGCCGTGCATACCCAATAGACTTATTTGGGCCCTGATTCGGGAGGCAGGTAAGCTTGTATAAAGTGCCAGTGCATAAAATGGAGCTTTTATAGTGTATGGGTATTCATCTTAGACTGGGGTGATTTCTCTGCGTCTCCTAAGATGTGATGTTAGGCCACACCACGCAAGGCTTTTTGCCTAACTATCCAAGCGAGGCCAAGGAACTTGGCCACCCCGCAAGCAAAGAGGGCTCTGGCGTCAGACTTCAGAATGCGCAGCGCAACCCGATGGTCGAGCATGCCCAGTTGTCTGCAGATTGGTTTTAGCCATTTAAACCTTGCTGCTTTATGCGCTGGACAAACAAACATAACATGGGCAACGCACTCCAAAGGGGCTATGCAGCAAGGACAGTCTTCTGTTGTCTGTTTGGGAGGACGCCATTTTGTAGTTAATGCACGAACAGGAAGCATGCCAAGCCTAAAATGGATATACAGCTCCCTGTCTCGTGGTACCTGGATTATATCCAGATATGGCTCAAGGCTTCTGCTCTGCTTGTGGTGATAGAATTCTTCTGTTAGTCTTCCTACATTTGGCTTGCTAAGTTCCTGGCTATCTATCCAATCCCAGTACGCTAGTTTTAGCTCCACTTTGCTAGGGGGATTTTGGCTATCCCAGGATTCTTTGAGGCCCAGAGCTATCAATGTTTTCCTGACACTTGATGTCCAGCTGACTCTATAGTCAGCGTCTAAGCTCATCACCTCAGTTAGTGCTATAGCATATTTAGAAAGTTCAGGAGTCCGCCTTATACGGGCCCAAAAAAGCAATGGGCGCAACTTAGCAATGTCTCTGAACGACCGCCTGCCCATGTCGTACATTAAAGGTGTTAGTGGGACATTGCGGGGAAGCATCACCAAGTCCCTCAAAAACTTGTGCTCAGATCTACAGATTTCATCTATATTATCAAACCCCCATAGCTCAGCTCCATAAAGGGCTGAGCTAATTGCTTTGGCATCATAAACCGTGAGGGCCGGGGCAACTGGCCTGCTTTGCGAGGAACGATGTTCTTTACCCAGTACCCCGACCACACGTTTATGACTCATAAGCATCTTAGCTAAGTGGGGCCTCCATGACATTTTGTCGGAGAGTCAGATGCCAAGGTAGTCAAAGGTACTGACTCTATCCAAATGGGTCCCATCCAGCATAAGGTTGTTTCTAAATAGTTTATGGGGGTTGAATGTCATGAACTTAGTTTCTGAGGTATTGATGACCAACCCCTGAGAATCACAGAAAGATTGGAATCTATTCAGTAATTTTTGTAGCCCTGCTGGGGTCTTAGACACCAGCAGGGTATCGTCAGCAAACAGGAGAGTTGGTACCTTGTCACCCGCCAGGGCTGGAGCATCAGCTGGGTCTTCTTGCAAAAAGCTGACCACCCCGTCACGTATAAAGAGAACAGGGTGGGTGCCATAACACAGCCCTGGCGGACTCCCCTATTGACGGGGATCAGTTCCGTCAGCTGGCCTTGTGTCCCCCATCTCACCTGTGCATAATTGCCCTCATGAAGCCGAACCAGCAAATTAAGGAGGGATGCCCATGTCTCCAAGTATCTGTCACAACTTATTCCTGGGTACCAGGTCTAAGGCAGTCTTTAAATCGATAAATGCGAGATAAAGACTGCCCTTGCCAATCACCACAACTTTCCAATATATAAGGAACACCTGGTCGACCGTTCCAGTGCTGACCCTAAAGCCCGCCTGATATTGGGAAAGGACATCTTCATCCTCTGCCCAGGATTGGATCCTCTGTAGCAGGACTCTGCCAAAGACCTTCTGCATTGCGTCAATCAGACTGATTGGTCTGTAATTTGCGGGGTCCTCTCTGGCCCCCTTTTTATAAATCGGGACCACCTCTGCGCCCTTCCACGACTCTGGTACTGGGCAACCACTAGCAATGGCATTGATGAGTATCCGAATATAACGTGCACAATTTGTAGCATCTGAGCGGAATAAATCTCCAGGCAGACCATCTGGTCCAGCAGCTTTAGCAGGGACTATCTTCCTTAACGCAGCTTCAGTTTCAGCCAAAGAGAAGGGCTTGCTAACATTTCCAGCACCAAAAGAGTCTAAGTAGTCGCATGGCCCCTCCAGAGGTGTAACCTCTGGGGCAGAGTAGAGCTTCCCAAAGTGATCATGCCAGTCCTGTCTTGGGATGTGATTAGGAAGTAGGCCTAAATCCTTCTTGTTACCCCGGCTAACTAGGGTCCTGAATAGATTAGTGTCCTTTGCTAGACTAGCATCCTTCAAATCCTGCCAGTGCGATTCATCCCATTTCATCTTTGCTTGATGCAAGGCTACTCTGTAATCCTTTCTAGCTGCCTTAATCAGAGGACAGTTCTTATTTCTAATTGCTATAGCTAAGAGCTGCCTTTTGTGCCTACAATCTTTCGTATACCACGAATGTGACCCTTTGGGAGGCACACTTGGCTTGCTACTCTTACTGGGTGCTTGGAAGTATGCACTCAGTTGTTCCATTGTGTGTGAGTGAATAATAGGGACATCTGCCAACCCCCCTAAATCTGAGGCTGCGGCCTGAAGCTCTAATGTATTCAGGGTCAAGACTTGCCGAATTACCAGCTATTTTTGGTTCTTGTAAAGAGACCTTGTGCCATTTTAAGAATCTTTTGCAGTTTGAAGGAACGACCTCTTTTGTAGAGGTTAACGTTCGAATACTCTCAAGATGGGAAGAGACAGGCCACGGAGACTTCATATTAGCACAGAGAGGGTTGTGATCACTATCAATGGTGGTGCCCACGAACATATCTATCATATTTCCCCAGAGCCTTACGTCTAATAAGATGTAGTCAATGCGTGACGGGCACCTAACTCTATTGTAGGTGTTTGTCCCCTGGGTATCTGATAGGGTTCTGCCGTTGGCTGCCCTCAAACCAAGCTCTATAGTAAGTGCATTGAGTTGGATTGCTAACTGAGTCCATCTCTTGACAGGAGGTACATTAAGTGGGGAGACAGCCCATTTTCTGTCGTCATCCTCAACCCCCAGCATGTCCTCTGTACTCAGGGGCTCAAAAGTGCAGTTAAGTGGTCCAGGCACGGCCAACAACGCTTGTGAGGTCTGTGTTGATGGAGCTGTACAGGTATGGGGGTGACCCAGGTGGGACCCACCTGCTGAGAGAACATTACCGCGACCGGGGAGTCTACTGTCCCACTGCTAGAGGTCGGGTGGCGAAGGCCTTGGGAGGAGTGCTCGTGTGGCCTGCAAGCGACGTTGGGGTCTCCCATCCCTTACCAGGCCTCCTCTGCGCGCCACGTGGGCCCGACGGAAGGGGTTCCTTGGATGGCACTGGACTCTGCTGGCGGTTTAGGCCTTTCCGGCAGACGGAGGTTCGGCGGTGTCTGTGGCCGCCGGTGTTGCGCAGTCCCCGATCTCGAACACCCGGGGGGCTGGATGCCCCTTGGAGCAGCACAGGGCCTATTGCTCGTTACCGCCAGGCACTGAAGGAGGGCCGGAGATCTCGTCTGGCTGCTCCGGGACGCCAATACTCCGTGCAGAGCACTTGAGTGCGAGCGACTCCCCCTCTAGGAACTGGTGTGCTCCCCCCTTAACCTGACGGCCTCCTGCTGCATGCCAATCCTCCCTTCTGGGCCCGTTCCTGACTCGCGGGACAGCCCGCTTCCAGCCCCCAAGATGGCTGCTGCCAAAAGCAAGAAAGAGAGGTCCGTCTGGGACCTCCTCCTGAAGTCGTCTGGGGACGCCTCGGGCTCTAATGCAACGCCAGGTGGAGACAGCCTAGAGGCCGTGGTCACCAGGGAGTTCCTGGAGGCGTTGTTCGCTTCCCAGAGAGAGGACATCATGGCCATCAAAACGGACTTGCAGGCAGACCTGTGGGAGGTGTGGAGAGACGTGGATGCTGTGGGTGAATGGGTGGCCTCCCTGGAGGACTCAGCAACTACCAAGGACGAGGAGCTCGCAGCTCTCCAGCAAGAAATCATATGGCTGTGAGACCCACACCTGGACCTCCAATCGCACACTGAGGACCTGGAGAATAGGTCGAGGAGGAATAACATCCGTATTCGTGCGGTCCCAACCGGGGCAGAAGGGGAAGACCTCGTTGCTTACGTCCAAGACCTTTTCCGAGCTGTCCGGAATGCATCAGCAGACTCTTCCATTAAGATTGATCGCTGCCACCGTGTGGGCCCACCGCGTCAGCCGAACCGCCCTCCTGCAGACATCTTAGTGTGTGTACACGACTTCACGATGAAAGAGGAGATCCTCAAGGCGGCCCGTTCGAGTCAACCCTTGAATTGAATTGAATTGAATTGAAAGAAGATTTATAGAGCGCGTGGTTACCCGGGAGCATCCCAGCGCTAGAGGGCGTTAGAGTGGTAAACACAAGAGGGGTTATGGAAATAGCCATGTTTTCAGCTGTTTACGGAAGCTAAGGTGGTTCGCTTCCCTTCGGAGATGGAGTGGAAGGGTATTCCACAACCTGGAGGCGTTGTATGAAAAAAGCCTACCTCCACTTCTCGCTTTCTGAATTCTCGGAATTTTCGCCAAGTGAAGAGAGTTAGAGCGGAGATGTCTAGGAGCTTTATACGAATAGATCAGATCCCTGGTAATGGGTGGTCCTTCCCCTTTCAAAGATTTGTGGGCCACACAAAGAGCTTTAAAGTGTATCCTCTCCTGGACAGGAAGCCAATGCAGAGAGCGCAATGCAGGTTGTGCTGAGCATCGCCGGCTAGTGCCGGTAAGCAGTCTTGCTGCAAAGTTCTGAACAGTCTGAAGTCGCCCAATCACTGCCTTGGGGGCCCCAAGGTAGAGAGCATTGCCAAAATCAATCCTAGAAAGGATCAGGGCTTGAATCACTAGTTTTTTTGCTGAGTGTGGCAGCACAGACAAAATTTTACGAATCATTTTTAGCAGACCGTAGCAGGAGGCGACCGTCTTCCTAGCTTGGGTTTTGAAGGACAGGTCTTGGTCCAGCCAGATACCAAGGCTTTTTAACTCGGATTTAAAAACCGGGACTGGGCCCATACAGGATGGCCAGAGGGCATTCAAATTAGCACTTTGAAAACTACCAAGCATCATAATTTCGGTTTTTGCACCGTTCAGTTTAAGGTGAGACAGACTCATCCATTTTGCCACTTCCTCCAAACAAGCGTGGAGGTCAGTGGGTGACTTGTCAGCTTGATTCAATGCCACCACTAGCTGTGTGTCATCAGCATAAGATACAATATGGACTCCAAAGGGGGCAACCAGGTCCGCCAGAGGGGCCATATAAACATTAAAAAGGGTTGGACTCAGGGAAGAGCCCTGAGGCACTCCACACACCAGAGGTAGAGAGTCTGAGGAGGTGTCCTCTTCGAACACCTGGAAAGTCCTGCCTTCCAAAAAGATTGAAGCCAAGCAAGAGCCGAACCTGACACTCCTGTGTTCCTGAGACGGTGAACCAAAATCTGATGGTTCACCGTATCAAATGCGGCACTAAGATCAAGAAGAATAATAGCCGAAGAGCCTCCTGAGTCAAGGATCTTTCTTGATTCCTCCACTACCACCAGCAGAGCAGTTTCAATTCCTTGGCGAGGGCGAAAGCCTGTCTGGGAGGGGTGGAGCAAATCATGTGACTCAAGAAACGCAGAAAGGATGTTGTTAACCCTTGCGCTTCAGGGACCACTCTTCCCAACTGTTCCAGGACCTGGCTGCCAGTATCCTGCAAAAGAGAAGGGACTTCCGCCCCATCACCAACCACCTGCACTCGCAGAGCATTTCGTATGCTTGGGGCCACCCATTCCGCCTCATTTTCCGCTCTGGCGGGAAGCTACACCAGGTCGGCTCCCTGTCCGAAGCCTGTAAGGTGCTAAGCCTCGACCTTGATGACCTACCCCGCCAACCAGATGCCCTGGAGCCGGGCACACAGAAGCCCCCGGGGCAAGGGCCCGGGGAGGTCGGGGTTTGGGTCATCTCCGCCCTGACCCCGCCACAATTATTAAAGAGCGATCGGCTGTCCTTCGGACCCTGGCTGGCACTGAGGGGGACACCCTGGACTCTAATGACTGAGAGCAATGTGCGTTTGGGGCTGTATATCCGCTTTTGGTCCGGCTGGAGCAGAGGAAGTCTTCTCTTCACTGAATAGGAGCGCTCTCACTCCCTTGGCAGACTCCATCCTCTACTGACCAGCTTCAAGATGGACTTCATGGGCTTGCCCAGGTTAATGTTTGGTTGTTTTGGGGTTTGTTTTCCTTGTTGTGGGATGGGGTGGGTCCTCTCTCCGGTGAGCTTTTTATTTAGCGCCCCTCTATTGGGACTTGTCCATTTGTATGTGTCCATTGGGTCCCTTCTGAGCCTTGTCCCTCAGCGCAGGCCCCGCAGCTTTCGTAGCAGCTTCTGATGGTTCTTCTTCCATGGATGGAAATCAAGATAGTCAGTTTTAATTTTAGAGGTCTCAACAACCCCATTAAGCGGAAGACAGTCCTCTCCTTGCTTGAATACTCGGGTGGCGATGTGTGCCTCCTCCAGGAAACCCACCTTCTCCATAGCGATACTCACCGCATGCAGCATAGAGGATTTCCTGTGCAGTTTTGGTCCTCGGGGAAAAGTAAGAAGGGCGGGGTGGCTATCCTGCTTTCCAAACATTTTAGAGGTTCCGTGGTGGGTCCTGTTGCAGAGATCAAGGGGCATCTCCTAGCGCTGCGGCTACACACAGGGTCCTACTATAGCCTCCATCTATTCTCCAAACGAGCACCAAGAGCAATTCCTGCAGGATGCAATGGCCGAGGTCCTTCATACACCTGACTCCATGGTGGTGGTGGGGGGTGACCTAAATCTAGTTATGAATGCGGGGCTGGACCGTTCCAGCTTGCGGTCAGGGGGGGCAGGAGCTATATCAGGGAGTGGTAGTGAATGGTTGGGCAATTGTGGGATCAAAGATGCTTGGCGTTGCTTGCACCCCGATGTACAAGATTATTCCTACTATTCGGCGGCCCATAAGACCTATGCCTGCCTGGATCACTTCCTCGTCACCCAGGCCGCATGGGCATGTACCAGCGCTTCCACCATTGAGGCCCGATCCCTCTCAGATCACGCGCACATTACCCTGACACTGCGCTTGCCACCCACACATTCACCCCCATCGCATTGGCGTCTGAGAGACTCTTTGGTACGGTCCCCGCAGATAGTGGAAGACATCAGGCGTACACTGACTGACTACCTAGCACTTAATGATGTCGGCTCCACACCCCTGGCCTCTGTATGGGAGGCGCTCAAGCTGGTCGCGATAGGGGCCTTCATCGCCAAAGAGGCTTATGATAACAAAACTAGGCAGAATAAACGGGAGGAACTAGAAGCCAAAGTAAAGGAACTCGAGGCAATCCACAAACGCACAGGTGCCCCCAGAATATGGCGCCAATTGGAGAAGGAGCGGCTCCAACTGAAGCGTGTAGACCTCGACCTGGCCGAATATGCGGTGATTCGGCTGAAGCACAAATATTATGTGGGCTCTAATAGGGGAGGTCGCATGTTAGCTCACTGTCTCCGCAGTCAACGAGCGGCCCAGGCAATAAAAGCGATTCGGGGAGAGCGTGGGGTCTGAGGTCACGGATGACGCCGGGATAGTGGCGGCCTTTCGCTCCTTTTACGAGAACTTGTACTCGGCTGAGTCCTCTATCCTTGCTGACCCCAATGGGTACCTACTTGGCACAGTGGTCACCCCACTCCCACCCAGCGAGGCTGACGGGTTGGAGGTCCCCGTACGGATAGAAGAGGTGATCTCTGCTATTGCCCGTCTGAAGCCCCTGAAAGCACCGGGCCCTGACGGCTTCAGTGCCCTTTTTTATAAGACCTACTGTGCTGAACTGGCTCCGCTGCTCACTCGATTGTTCAACTCCTTTGCGGACACGGGCACCCTTATGGCCTCTATGCTGCGAGCAACTATCTTGGTCATCCCCAAACCAGGGAAGGATCCGGTGTTATGCAGCTCCTCTCGGCCGATTTCTTTGCTGAATATTGATGCGAAACTATTCTCTAGCATCTTGGCCCATAGACTGAACCCCTCATGCCTGGATTAGTTGATCCAGGCCAGTCCGATTTCATTCCGAATCGGCAATGTGGGGACAACACTAAAAGGATCTGCCATTTAATTGACAAGGTACACCGCTCTAAGGAAGAGACTTTACTGCTAGCGGTCGACGCTGAGAAAGCCTTCGACCGTGTGCACTGGCTGTATCTATTTGCCACGCTGGAACGCTTTGGCTTGGGTGTCAGGTTTCGCAAATGGGTGGCAAGCATCTATAGCGCTACATCGGCTGCGGTCCGGGCAACGGAATGCTCTCGAGCGATTTCACGGTGGGAAGGGGGGCCAGGCAGGGCTGCCCTCTCTCCCCCATGCTCTTCGCTTTATATATGGAGCCCTTTGCTCAGCGACTCCGGGATAATCCGCAAGCGCAGGGCGCCCCGTTCGGGGCTGACCGCCATTTAATTAGCCTCTACGTCAATGACGTCATTTTCTCGGTGGCTCGGCCTCGGACTTCAATGCCGGCAATCATGGCAGAACTGCAGGTCTTTAGCCGGGTCTCTGGCTTTAAAATAAATCTGCAGAAGTCTCAAGTACTGAATCTTACTGCAACACAAAGGACAGTAGACACCTTGCGTGCCCAATTTGATCTCGACTGGGAGGCGGATGGTGTAACATACCTCTGGCTGGTTCTCCATAAGAGTCTGGCAAGGACAGTGGAAGTGAATGATACAACCCTGCTCTCTCGCATCCAAAAAGACCTAGCCCAATGGCGGCGCCTGCCATTGTCCTGGTTTGGGAGGCTGGCCGCGGTTAAAATGAATGTATTACCCAGGGCCTTATATCTCTTTCAAACACTTCCTTTACAGCCCCCACCGAACTCGCTCCTACACATACAAACCGAGATTGAGCGTTTTGTTTGGGGCTCGATCTCTCCCCGGCTGCAGAAGATTCTGCTGCAGCGCCCTAAGAAGGAAGGCGGCATTGCCTTGCCCAATATCACACGCTACTGTCAAGCCTCACTGCTGCGCTACCTCGTGGAATGGAACCGTCCCATGACGGAGAAGTACTGGGTTTTCATGGACCAGACGGTGGCAGGTCACCATATCTGGAGGGAGGCATGGTTGCCTAAGCCTGCGCGTTCCTGGGGACTATACTCCTCGCCAGTCACTCGCCCCACTATGCTCACTTGGGATAAGGTGTCAACGCGGGCTCATCTTACCACTTTCCCCTCTCCACTGTCACTGATCTTCTCAAACCCCGACTTCCCGCCCGGGATGGATAAAGGGGTCAGCTCGCAATGGTTGGAGGGCGGATGTAAACGCCTGGGGCATCTGTTCAACCTCCAGGGTCATATTCCCTTCAAGCAGCTCCAAGAGGATTACGGCCTGGCAGGCTCGGACCTCTTTCTACATACGCAAATGTTGCACTGGGTGACCAGTCCCGCAATACGACCATTGGTTGGTAGACCAATGCTGCAGTTTGAAAAGTGGCCCTTCCTTAAAAAAGATGACTGCAAACTTATCTCCGAAATATACTCGTTCCTCAATCAGGGCGTCAAGAGAGCTCGTACCCCAGAACAGAAATGGTGGGAGGCAGAAATAGGTTGCTCCCTGTCAGACAAGGAATGGGAGGATATCTTCCACAGGTCCCATCACACTGCACACTCCATGGGCCACACCGAAACTGCTTTTAAAATTGTATCCTACTGGTACCACACTCCGGCCCGTCTGGCCAAGTGGAACTCTCAATGTGATGGCCTTTGCTGGCGCGGCTGTGGTAGCCCTGGTACCCTTCTACATCTGCTATGGAACTGCCCAAAACTTACGAGATATTGGGAAAAGATTCTGGACAAAATTGACAGGGCCTTTGACACTACCATTCCTAGACTCCCTGCCTATACGATCTTGGGACTGCCCAATGCGTTGACCTTCCCCTTGAGCTCTATCAAAGGCAGGCAGATGGCGCTGGCACTGAACGCTGCACATCGGGTGCTCTTGGTGGGGTGGAAGTCTGACAGGATCCCGGAACATACACAATGGCTGCATCAATTGTGGTATCTTTTGGGCATGGAGAGGCTGTCTATGGCTACTCTTGGGAATAAATCCGACTACGCCAAGATCTGGGCCCCCTTTATTTCAATTCTATCTACGGAATTCCGGGAACTGTCCTGTCCCATCTATCTCCGGATTCTGAAACTGATTCCCGAAGGGCGCGAGGGTGCATAGCGCAATCGGTCCCGGATGGGTTCCCTGGCCCTTCATGACACTGTTGACTACCACACTAGATCGTACCCGTACGTTAGAGCACATCTTCTTTTGTTTCTTGCTCACCGGGAGAGGGGAGGGGTTGGGGTGGCGGGGGGTATTGGGTTTTTCATATTGGGTTGTATTCTTGTTGGGTCTGCGTTTTTCCCTTTTTTTGTTTTTTTCTTTCTCATTCCTTCTCTTAAAAGGCAGACCTTATAGCATTCAGCCATCAGAAACAGGTTCTTGGCTTGTTGCCACACGCATGCTAGCAGTGCATTGGACTTTGCTGTTATCCACTTTTCATGGTGCTAGGACTGTCTTTTGTCTCCTTTTAACAAACGCGGCCGGCCCTGAATGGGTTGTAGGCGGCATGCTGTGTTAGCTACCCGACTGAGATAGCCTTAGATTCACTGGCCCACCTTTCTTGTCTGATTGTGCTGTAGCCGGCCCGCAGGGTTGTAAGCGAAGATGCAATGTATTTTCATGCTAAGTGTTCTGCTAATAAAAACTGATTTAATACTAAAAGTGCAGTTAAAATCTCCGGCAACCACGACTCTAGAATAAGGCGAGCTGCTGGCTAGGGTTTCTTTCAGAGTCGTGACAATAGGCGATGGTCTGCCCCCTTGGTCCCCCTTATATCAACATTAAACAAATCAAGAGTGCCCCCCCGTAGTTCCTTGATGGTAAGCCTCAAAATGTCAGGACTCGAACTTGGTTGTAAGACAGTTCGGCAGCCCAAGGCAATGTTCACTCAAATTATCAGACCCCCTGAAGGGCGCCCTCTCCCCATGGTGATAGCTGGCGAGCAGAAACAAGTATAGCCTGATTTATATAATGGAACCAAACTCCAGGTTTCCTGAAAAATACAGATATCAAAACCCTCAATCAGTTCGTTCCAGTGAGGGATTGACAATTTGCTACTCAACCCTGCCACATTCCAGGATATTATCTTCAGCTGATGGTGTAAAGCTGGAGCGAGGGCATTGTTTCTGCTTGGGGTATGTTGACTAAGCGGGACTGGGGCATAAGGCAATACCGGGGGATCTATAGGTGTGGGGAGTTCTACCTCCTGGGTCCTCTGAGTGTCAATAGGGGGACTACCCAAACCCTTTCTCCCCAGGCTGTCTGCCTGTGACTCAAGATCAGTGCTAGAGGCTGATATGGTATGGGAGTCATATTTGATATTTGAGGGGATAAGGTGTAATTCCTGGTGCGGTTGGAATTCGCACTGTAGTCAATCAATGGCTTCCAAGGAGGTTCCTCTCGCTGAAATGGTGGATAGTTGCGTGGCAGGTGGCCTACCCCCAGTGACTAGCGGGAACTGCCTAAACTGTATAGATGAAGTGTCCAGGGAGCAGGTACGATACTCCAATGCAAGGAGATGTTCAGCCAATTCAGCCCTAGTCATAGTGAGCTCAATGCAGTCCAGGGGTTGACCGAGGGACGTACATCTCCGGGCCCTGGTGATGTCGTCTCGGATTACTGAAAGGCAGCCCCTGACATGGCGGATCCAGTGAATGGCTTTATTAGTTAAAGAGTCTTCATTTTCAGGGCCACTCCTTGGGCCTGGCCTAGGGACATTAACCATAAAGATTTTTAACACGTGAGACAGGAGGGGGGTTACTGGGTGGTTCTGCTGCTGTTGGGCTTTCTCAGAGGGGCGCTGTGCTGGTGGTAGGATAAAAGGTCTGGCATAGTTTGTAGGGACTTGGGAGGCAGCCAAGCCATAATAATCTCAATGGGTACTGATTTTAGGATTGTCTGGGTAATTGGTCTTAGGATTTGATGGGGTATGCTTGTGGGTTGATAAGAGGGACAAAAAGGACCCACATCCTGATGTGTCCCTTTCCTTAGTAGTCGACACACGTGCCAAATGAGGTTGTGGGCAACGTTCAGACAAGGGATTTGCATGCTGCTGACAAGGTGGGTCCTTTTGGAGTAAGGATTTAACGAGGGCTGTAAGTTCTTCAATCATGTGCCTCATAGTTCCTATCTCGGACCTAAGCATATTGACGAGCTGGGGTGTATCCTGTGGTAATGGAATTTGCTCTTCGTTAAGCCCTGTAATGGGCATGCAAGATAACAGGGGCATATCATCCCTATAGTTATCAGGCAAGTACACCAATGGTGAAAACCTATTTACACAGGGAATAGAAGGGCCGGACGGACGCTCATCGGTGCAGGTGAAGGGGTTTAGAGAATGGGAGTCCCTTGCCTGTACTACCGATGGCTCCAATGGTGTGTCTTTACTAAATGTAGAGACCCCCTTTCGGGGGGCTTAGGGAATATTACTGGGATGGTGGTTGAATGGGGAGGGTTGGTAACTTTAGGAGGGGATTGGCCGTTGGTATGGGGCACTATTGGGTCAGCTTCTAAGATGCCTTCGCATTCGCTGATAAGGGTGTCTATTCTATCCAACACGCAGTTGCTACCTGCGTGTTTGTGTGATTTCCTTGCCTTTTTCCCCTTGCAAACCCCGCCATTAGCACCATTTCCTCCCCCTGATCCCTCCATAGTTTTCCTTTTTCCCATATTTTATCCTGTGTTAGATGTTTACAACTGATCACTAGCAATAGCCCTCAAGATAGCTAATACCCAGGGCACAATCAAATGTTAAACCACGTTCCGAATTACAATGATAGGTTAATAGATCGTATGTCCGGGCAGGAAATTCCAGTCCATAAAGTTCTTATCGTCTTAGCTCTACACAGGGCCCCCACAAATAACAGAAATAGTTTGCACAGTACTTCAGTAAGCTGATGACAGTCAGCAACGCGATCCAAGAATCAAACGAAAGAGGGGTTGCCCTGCCTCTTCCTGGCAATGACGGGCAAGGATGGGCCCGCCCTTGGCCCGGGCTTTGCCCGGGCACGTCCCGCGCTGCGGGGGTTGTAGGTGCTTTTTCAAGCACGCGACGGCAGGCACGCTCCTCCCTCCTGGGAGAGCAAAGGATCCTGGGGCTAGAAGTCCCGGAAGTGGCAGTGAAAGCAGGCGGTGGCAGCGTCCCGCGCTGCGGGGGTTGTAGGCACTTTTTCAAGTGCGCGACGGCAGGCACGCTCCTCCCTCCTGGGACAGCAAAGGATCCTGGGGCTTGAAGTCCCCGAAGTGGCAGTGAAAGCGAGCGGTGGCAGCGTCCCGCGCTGTGGGAGTTGTAGGCACTTTTTCAAGTGCGCGACGGCATGCACGCTCCTCCCTCCTGGTAGAGCGAAGGATCCTGGGGCTTGAAGTCCCGAAGTGGCAGTGAAAGCGGGCGGTGGCAGCGTCATTAATCAGTGGGTACATCAACCCAGAGATGATCCGGTGTACTATATGGACCGCTATACCTTGCGACCTGGTGGGTATTCCCGAGCACTGTACACTACTCCGAAGCGCTTATCCCTCATGGGACCGACAGCACTCACAGTCCAGATATGCCCCACCACACTCAAAACCCTAGGTTGTGGAGGCAAGATCACCAGGGCTCCAACGCTGTGGGGCTCGGAGACACTGGGCACGTTTGAGTTGCAGCCGGGTTTTGATAAATGGGACCGGATAAGCATTTCTAAAATGGGGGATCTCTGGTCAAATAGAGCAGTACTTTCATTTTCAGAATTACAGAGAGAGAGTGACCTTTCGTTATTTATTGGTCAGGCATGCACTGCAGGCAGCGGTCCCCAGGGGAAGGGGGGCATTCCAGAATAATCACCATTGCAAGATAGGCTATTAGATGATCACATGAGCCATTAAACAATCTTCCTGACTTACAGGAAACTGATTAATAATTCCCCATATATGCTCCTTCAGTTGCGGAGTCGCTGGGAGGCTAACCGGGGAGACCTTGCAGATGAGGATTTGCTCGAGGCCCTAGCCTCCCCAAAGGAGGTAGCGATTAGAGCAAGATTTAGACTAGTCCAACTCAAAATACTGCAGTAAGCTTTTTTATCCTGCATCACCATGGTAAAGATGGGTAGGAGAGCTGACCTGGTCTGTCTCCGAAAGTGTGGATGGGAGGGGTACCGTTTTCACATTATCTTGGAGTGTCCCGTGCATCAGGTCTTTTGAGGATTGGTGGTGGCCTGTATGAATGGTGTCTGTGGTGGTGACTTGACTCCTACATCTAAGTGGTGTCTCCTAAATGTGTCGGAGGCTATGGATTTGGGCCGCATGGAACAGATTTGGGTCACCCTAGGCATGATGATTGCGAAACGAAACATAGCCCGTTTGGGGGGCAACGTCCGCACCACTTCTTCGAGACTGTAAACGAGACATGGACTGGTATATGGTGGCAGAGAAGGTGGTGTACGAAAGCAGGGGTTGCCCCGGTAAATGGGGGAAGATTTTGGGCAAATGGAATGTTTAAAGAGGTAGTCGATGTGCTGCTCCCATACTAATGTCTTCAGAGGCAGACACTGTCAATAACGTTACATTTAATGTACATCAAGATGGGAGGATATTGTGATGCTGATAATTTTCCTGCCTGGGGTTGGATCATATTGTATATTTTGGATATTTTTGCCCACTTAATCTGCAGCTGCTGTGCTATATTTGTTTGCTTCTTTCACTGTGTACCCAATAAAAAGAGGTTATAAAAAAAGAAGGGACTGGACTATCCCTTAAGATGTAATGTGGTTACAATCGATTAATCTTCAGCTGCTTGGCCTTCACTGTCTTCTGCCCCAAAGGCCATCCAGAGGTAAAAAGAAATACAAACAAAAAGTACTATAAAATAATATTACTTGCAGGGTTATAAAGGTACTGTTAACATTAAATACTGTTAGCATGAACCTATACCTCACATCGAAGGCCGACACAGTTGGAGAAGGAGTTCACTCATCATTGTAACAATGGTGGGCTCTTCTGTGAGTTTGACCAGCATTTCTGCAGTGACCTTGTGCAAGGTCAAGTGCCAGGTCAGTGTACCACATACAAAAAAAGTGTGTGTTGTGGCTTCCTAGCCAGACCCACCCAGGATATTGTGATTACCAATAAACTTCTATTTTTCCAAAACTGTCCCAAAATTGGAGAAAAAAACCTGATCTTCTCTTTACTGGTGCTGCCGGTGAGACAGTAAATGGAGAGTGAGGCAACAGGCCAGCAGGCAGTAGAGGTGTTAACTTTCCCTGCCGTCTGCCTTTGAAATGCATAGAGCCCTCTATTGTACAGTTAGCCTGTGACTGTTACCTACTCTGCAGCCCCTTAAGCCTCAGACCTGTTCATCCTTAACCTCCCGCCATGCCTCGTATTATTTTATATATATATATATATATATATATATATATATATATATATATATATATATATATATATATATATATATATTATCTACTGGCGGTCGCCAGTAGATAGTTATAGTTAGGACCTATTTTCCATAGGAAATCCGCAACATTCTATTTGAAATAACTTTGGCGCCGGTTGACGAATCTTCGCGAAATTTTCAAAACTCGTGGGGCGCTCCGGTCCGCTCCTATCCTGAAAGTCTCGGGGTGATTCGTCAAGTGGGGGCTGAGAAAAAAGGGGGGTCCCAAAACGTGTTCTCCCCATGCAATTTTCCATAGGAACCTTTCATCGCAGCTACAGCCCGAACAGCTGATCGGAATTACACCAAATTTGGCAAAAAGGTAGCCCTTGGTTCAGAGTCGTGCCTTTTGGTTAAATGGTGTAAATCCATTCAGTAGTTCCTGAGAAATTTGAAAAAGAAAACACATATATATCTGGGCGGAGCCTAACCACACATGTCATCGTGAGATCTGATTGGCTGTCAGCACTTCATCCTGGAATTGCTGGCAGCCATCTTGGGACCAATATAAATGATAGTACCACATTGAAATGCATTGTAGTGAATCGAAGATTTTGAGGGTTACCAAAAGGAGAACTATAAAGGGTGATAACAGACTTTAGTTACATTAGAATTCATTTGTTGATGGTACCATACTAATTTCAGGAATTGTGGTGTGTTCTAAGGTGAATTTACCCTGTGAAAAACCTTCTGCTGGGATATCATGAATCATGTTTGAGAGAAAACTATTTTCACATGCTTGTCCCATACAGTTTTGGAAGGTGCTCCAGAAGCTAAAATGAGAGCATATTTTCTGTAAATTCACATTATCTTTCTCAGTCATGTGAGAATGAAGTCTGACATTCTCAGTAAAACATGTACATCCAACAAGGGCAGAGACTGTCAGTTGATTCCTTTGTGTTCTACTGTTGCTTCCCAGAGTGTTCTAAAGAACAACTAGAGTGCTAACAGCCTTACTTATGACAAAAGTATGGCACACCTGAAGCCATCTTGATTGGAATAAACTGGTAACACTTAAAACATTTCATTTAAAAGGAACAAAATGAGGGGGTTCATTTTGTCATAGAAATTATGGTTAGTGCTGTAGAAAGAAAAATTAGGACATGTTTTAAGTGAGATCTCAAATATCTTCCTGTTATATTTCAACAGGAGCAGCCTGTCAGTTGATGCCTTTGTGTTCTACTGCAGCTTCCCAGAATGTTCTAAAGAACAACTAGAGAGCTAACAGTCTTACTTATGACAAAAGTATGGCACACCTGAAGCCATCTTGATTGGAATAAACTGGTAACACTTAAAACATTTAATTTAAAAAGGAACAAAATGAGGGGGTTCATTTTGCCATAGAAATTATGGTTAGTGCTGTAGAAAGGACATGTTTTAAGTGAGATCTCAAATATCTTCCTGTTATATTTCAACAGGAGCAGCCTGTCAGTTGATGCCTTTGTGTTCTACTGCAGCTTCCCAGAGTGTTCTAAAGAACAACTAGAGTGCTAACAGCCTTACTTATGACAAAAGTATGGCACACTTGAAGCCATCTTGATTGGAATAAACTGGTAACACTTAAAACATTTAATTTAAAAAGGAACAAAATGAGGGGGTTCATTTTGTCATAGAAATTATGGTTAGTGCTGTAGAAAGAAAAATTAGGACATGTTTTAAGTGAGATCTCAAATATCTTCCTGTTATATTTCAACAGGAGCAGCCTGTCAGTTGATGCCTTTGTGTTCTACTACAGCTTCCCAGAGTGTTCTAAAGAACAACTAGAGCGCTAACAGTCTTACTTATGACAAAAGTATGGCACACCTGAAGCCATCTTGATTGGAATAAACTGGTAACACTTAAAACATTTAATTTAAAAAGGAACAAAATGAGGGGGTTCATTTTGCCATAGAAATTATGGTTAGTGCTGCAGAAAGAAAATTTAGGGCATGTTTTAAGTGAGATCTCAAATCCTCTTCTATTTCATTAGAAAATTCTGACATGCAGACTGAAACAATCACTTTCAATACCAGCAGTAGACTTCCAGTTAACTCCCTGGTGAGCAGTAGCTTTACTACAGTGATCTAATGAACAACTAGAGTGCTAACATTCTGAATTTATGGCAAATGTGTGACACATCTGAATGCCTTCTTGATGGAATCAAACTAAAAAACTGAAAGCATTTCCTACTGAGGAGACTGCAGTAAATGACGAAATTAGGAAACTTCATAACAAATAAGTCTCCCAAGATGGCCACCAGAGAAAAAAGAGCCCAAATGTAGCACAAATATCACCCAGATGTAGCCCACATATAGCCCAATGACAGAATGTGCAAAACACTTTTTATTTTTAGTTTTTCTGCAGTTTTATATAGTGCAAACTAGTCAGGTATTGGAGCGTTACATCTTACTTGGACCCCTTATTGCGTATTTTGCACGAAGTACATGAGATTGATCTTGCGAAACATTGAACTTTACGATTCTGTTAACCTGAAGTTGCTCTGAACCGGGCTTTGTAACACCCGTTTTTACCTACTGGTTTTAATTAATTCTCACTGTATTGTATTAGGAAAGAGGATTTACTGTTTTTATGTACACTTTTATGATCTATGTTTCTAAATCAGAGCAAATAAAGTTTAATGAATTCTATGGCAGGACGGAGGCGAGGATTATGCAGATCTTTCCTCACTTTATTTGCATAGCAGTTCAAAGAAAACATAACACAACAATTATTAAACAAAAGACTACACAACCCATGAACCATTAGGGGTAGTCTCCAAGGCAACTATAGTCCAATCATATCACAGTCCATCGTATATAATATCGTGACGTCCCTTCCGCTTCCTCTTTCTTCACTGCTCGTCAGTTAAGTGCATTCCTTACATTCTTGGCTTAATCTGACGTTGTTGCTGTTTGTATAGCGGTTTCTTGTGCACGTTATTAGCATTATTGCCTTGGTATTGTTTCATATTCCCTGCGCAGAAGGCTCTTGCCCAAGCGCGTTCTCCCCCTCGCAGTTTCTCCCGCTGTGTGCTCTGCGCGCGGTGAGATCCTGTCAGGCGCGTCTGGTCCGAGCGAGGCAGCTCCGTCGAGAGCTCCCGCTGGTCTTTTGCGCGCATTTGGGAATCCGGTCACTCCTTTAGTGTCCGCTTGATTCCCGACCAACCCTCGCCTAATTTTGACACCGCTACGCAGTGATTTCCCCACACGGCCACGTTAGTGACCAGCGCCACCTGGTGGTGGTAATTGGTATTGCGCCTCAGTCTATTCTTATAACAGCTTCGGGGAAAACCCAGCTGTTGGAGCACCGGCGAGGGGCTGTCTTAAGGATTTTAAGGGCATTTGTTCTGTGCTCACACCCTCTGCTATCATGTCTTCTCCAGAAGACCATTTTTACTCCTCCTACCAGGAAGTGGAGGAGGAATGGCCCCCAACTTCTCCCTCCAGCAGTGGACCAAGCCCTCTCTCTGGCTATTTCTAGGGCGCTGGCTCCTCTTAGGGATCAGGTTGATAAGTTGGCGAAAAGCATCCCTGGGGTGTTCAGTGACCCAGATCTGGTGGTGGCGGGTCCAAGTAGCTCCCAGATGGGGAATAAAAGGGCCCTTAAGCATAACGCGGGGCACTTGGAAGGATTTGATAAACTTACGGAGACCTTCCTCAAGAGTGCGCGAACGCTAAAACATGCACCCTGCCGGGAGGAGGAGGGACCCGGAGAAAATTGCGACACTGTCACCACTATTGTAGACCCCGACGGCGGGTTTCCCTTAGAGGGAGAGGGTGTATCGGAGGACGATTTCTCCTCCGATGAGGATGAGGACTCGGGGCGTCCCTGGCGTCCAGAGTCCCACTCCTCTCAGTCCCCGGTTGGGGACGGGGTCCATTCGGACATGTTCGAGCCTACCCAAATTTACCATCCTAGGTCGGCAGAGTGGACACCTGACGCCAAAGTGGCAGAGTATGTGGTGTGGAAAATCCATCAACCCCTTGAAAGGGAGGTCAGGAATAGGATGAGGGAGAATGCCCCAGGCCCTCACTGAAGGGGAAGGTGGCACACACGCCTGAAATTGATGAGAAACTATGTACCTTTTTCTCCAAGTATATGAGGGATCCCAAGAAAGGAATTGATAGGTCTTGGACGTGGTAGTGCCCTTGACCCAAGTTATTCAATTGACGGAGCTTTCCAAAGAGTCAGGATCCCCTTTGTCCACGGATATTGTGGCTGGTTGGGCGCACTACCCTAAACCCTAAAACACTACCCCCTCCACTACCCAAACACCACTGCACTACCCTAAACCCTAATACACTACCCCCAGCACGACACCCTACACTACCCAAACATAACTGCTCTACCCTAAACCCTAAAACACTACCACCAGCACGACTCCCTACACTACCCAAACACCACTGCACTACCCTACACCCTAAAACACTACCCCCACACAACTCCCTACACTACCCAAACACCACTGCACTAAACCCTAAATATACCCCCAGCATGACCTCCCACACTACACAAACACCACTGCACTACCCTAAACCCTAAAACACTACCCCCAGCACGACCCCCTACACTACCCAAACACCACTGCACTACCCTAAACCCTAAAACACTAACCCCAGCATGACCCCCTACACTACCCAAACACCACTGCACTACCCTATACCCTAAAACACGACCCCCTACACTACACAAACATGACTGCACTACGCTAAACCCTAAAACACTACCCACAGCATGACCCCCTTCACTACACAAACACCACTGCACTGCCCTAAACCCTAAAACACTACCCCAGCACTACCCCTACACTACCCAAACACCACTGCACTAACATAAACCCTAAAACACTACCCCCAGCACAACCCCCTACACTACACAAACACCATTGCACTACCCTAAACCCTAAAACACTACCCCAGCACGACTCCCTACACTACCCAAACACCACTGCACTACCCTAAACCTACCCCCAGCACGACCCCCTACACTACCCAAACACCACTGCACTACCCTAAACCATAAAACACTACCCCCAGCATGACCCCCTACACTACACAAACACCACTGCACTACCCTAAACCCTAAAACACTACCACCAGCATGACCCCCTACATTACTCAAACACCACTCCACTACCCTAAACCCTAAAACACTACCCCAGCATGACCCCCTACACTACCCATACACCACTGCACTACCCTAAACCCTAAAACACTACCCCCAGCACGACCCCCACTACTGCACTACCCTAAACCCTAAAACACTACCCCCAGCACAACCCCCTACACCACCCAAACACCACTGCACTACCCCAAACCCTAGAAAAGAAACCCCCACCCCATGCCCAATCCCCTTACCTCTCACTCCTCATGGTTCCTCTCTCCTCGTGGTTCCTGCTTCACGTCATCTCTGAGGGCGGTGCACGTCGTTGTGAGGAAACGGAACAGCCTCTGTTGCCTTACAACGACATGGATCGTCTACATGATTTTTAGAACGCATGGTCATTTACCATACATACCTTTACAACAAAATTCGTTGTAAAGGCATGCGTGGTAAATGACCATGCGTTCTAAAAATGCGTAGTAATGACTTTGTGATGTACAACGCATGAGTGGTAATGCATGCGTGGTAATGCATGCGTTGTAATGGTATCGCAAAGTAAAAAAGTTGTTGTAACGGCTGTTTACCGATCGAAGCTGGCCCCTGTTCTTCAGTGAGACATTTATTTGATTAATTAGGAGGAAGGAATGTGTTTTTTTTACCGAAAAGTGCATTCCCGGCTGTTGTATTGTGAATGTGTCCGCGTGGCCTGGTTTCACTTCCGGTGAGAGTGTGGAAGAGTCTGTTTGGATCTAAAGGAGTTCTGTTGTTGGACGGGGCCGGCACGACATGTCATCAGAAAACATAGCTAATGGAAAGCGTCCTCCCTGAAGTGTGGAGCAGTGCCATGAGAGGTCAACGAGTGTGCGTCCCACCGCAGTATGACCGTACCGTGTGACCCATGTGCCGCCTCCAGGGTACGGGAGGCAGAGCGGCATCGCAGGTCCTCTTGAAGACCGTTGTAGCACTAATTCTACATTTTGGTACTAGGGCATTTTAACTTTGTTGTTCCTGCCAGATACAAAGAGAAGATCCTGTGTTATTCAGTGCCCTTGTTACCTTTTTTGTGGGTTGTGGTGCTTGTCACTTCGCTGCCCCGCCGGTGCACATGACTGGGCACCCCACCTCGTGTGCTATCTGCAGGGCCTCTGCCCTCGGATCACTGGTTTCGGTTTCTGGAGTGGCAACAAACAGTTGCTCCCAAAGGACTAGCCTGAACACTTAGGTGAATATCCCCTGCACCAGCATTCCACGGAAATTCTTTCCTAGCTCTCCCACGTCAACAAGCACGGCTCCGCTCGCGACACCGTATGACGTCATCGGAGCCATAAGAGGACCTCGTCGGCGTGCTGACGTCAGTTCCACCCATTTTTTCCGTGCCACCGAGGCAAACAGGGGACCGAGACATTTTCACATGTATACATAGTATAATAAATATATATATATTCACTGAAAAAACCATAGGTTTCAGGCACGTTATAGTTAGAAATTAACATTTAAAAAACCTTAGAAATTCACTGAAAAAACCATAGGTTTCAGGCACGTTATAGTTAGAAATTAACATTTAAAAAACCTTAGAAATTCACTGAAAAAACCATAGGTTTCAGGGCGTTATAGTTAGTTGGACATTTCACTCGTACAAAACCATAGAAATTCCCCCGTTATAGTTAGTTCAGCTAACTATAACTCGCGCGCCCGCAATGCACTGCTGATGACGGCACATATTACATCACTCATGACATGGTCAGTGACATCACTCATGACATCACTGATGACATCTCAAATGACATCATTCAGTGAATGTGTGTTTTTCTGAAAATTAAATATGTTTTATATATGTATATCTCAAGGTTGATGGAAGAATAAATGGGTATATAAGTGTCTAAATGGATGATTTTTGGGTAAAATTGATTGTATAACTGACTAAGTGTATCTTAGTGAATACATGGGTTAGTGAGTAATGTTTAAATATGAAAATATCTGTATCAGTCTCTCACTTTGTGTATAAGTGGCTGCATGGGTTGGTGAGTAGCTACATGAGTGTCTATATGGGTTATTAGTTGGTTTTTGAGTATCAGTATGAGTGTCTGAGTGTCTGTATGGTTCGGTGGGGGTATTACTTAGTGCATAGATGCATGAATGAGTGACTCACTGTTTGTATGTGTTGAAGACAGCATGTGTGCAGGACTGTATAGGTGGATGAGTATGTGTATGGGTGTGTTAGTGAGTGAATGACTGTCTCAATAGTGTCTTTATGAGTAACTACATATGTTTTAAACTAGTATATGTGAGTATTGGTGTATATAAGTGAGTAATATGTGAGAGTGAGAGATTGGAAGAGTTCCTGTACAAATAAGTAGGTGTTTCTATAAGTGATTGTTTAAGAGAGTAAGTATGTGTAAGTTTCTGTAGAAGTAAGTGTGGTAGTGTGTGTATAACTGTATATGCAAGTAAATGGATGTTTGATACTTTGCATGTGTGACTATGTGTGTGAGTAACTCTATGGATGAGTGGTGGTGTGTAACAGGATGTATAGGTGTATGAGTACATATGATGAGTGAGTACATGTATGAGTGACTGTATAGGGACTGTTGGTGAATGAGTGGATGTGTGTGTAGATCTTGGAATGACTGAATAGGTGTGTTGTAACTGGTATTGGTATGTCCATTGTTTTGAAAATGTAAGTTTGTATTTTTGAGTGTGTGTATCAAAGGTTATATTAGGGTGAGAGGAGGTCTGCCACTCTATCACAAGGATGATGTCATCAGTGATGTCATCAGTGATGTCATTTGAGATGTCATCAGTGATGTCATGAGTGATGTCACTGACCATGTCATGAGTGATGTAATATGTGACGTCATCAGCAGTGCATTGCGGGCGCGCAAGTTATAGTTAGCTGAACTAACTATAACGGGGAATTTCTATGGTTTTGCACGAGTGAAATGTCCAACTAACTATAACGCCCCTGAAACCTATGGTTTTTTCAGTGAATTTCTAAGGTTTTTTAAATGCTAATTTCTAACTATAACGTGCCTGAAACCTATGGTTTTTCAGTGAATATATTATCTACTGGCGGTCGCCAGTAGATAGTTATAGTTAGGACCTATTTTCCATAGGAAATCCGCGACATTCTATTTGAAATAACTCTTGCGTCGGTTGACGAATCTTCGCTAAATTTTCAAACTTTATGGCCCGCTCCGGTCTGCTCCTACCTTAAAAGTCTCAGGGTGATTCGTCAAGCGGGGGCCGAGAAAAAAGGGGGGTCCCAAAACGTGTTTTCCCCATTCATTTTCCCATAGGAAACTTTAGACACGGCTACAGCCTGAACTGCTGAACGGAATTACACCAAATTTGGCAAAGAGGTAGTTCTTGGTTCAGAAAGAACCCTTTTTGTTAAATGGTGTAAATCCGTTCAGTAGTTGCGGAGAAATTAAAAAAATAAGAGTCAAAAAATCAATTTCCCATAGGAAACTTTAGACACGGCTACAGCCCGAACTGCTGAACGGAATTACACCAAATTTGGCAAAGAGGTAGTTCTTGGTTCAGAAAGAACCCTTTTTGTTAAATGGTGTAAATCCGTTCAGTAGTTGCTGAGAAAATCAAAAGTAAAAGTACATATATATCTATGGCCGCGTCGGATTCGCGCACCCTCCCGATCACGAGCTGTCTGCTAATTGGCTGTCAACACTCCAAACCAGGAAGTGTTGGCAGCCATCTTGTTCCTCGGTAGAACAGAGGAACAAGAAAGCAGTAAAAAAAAGTGCGCAAAACGCACAAAGGGGGCAGGGTAGAAACACCCTGACCCCCTAGGTCTGCTCAGGGGGTCCCACAAGGACCCCCTGGGCAGAAAAAAGCATTTATTTTTATTTTTAAATCGGCGGATGCGCTCAGGGAGCGCGAATCCTGCCGAAAAAATCGAAGGGCGGTCTCCGCGCTTCGATTGTATTTGCCCCGGGTGGCCCAAGTCCCGGGGGCATGGTGGGGGGTTAAATTTATGTATGTGGGGCCTCAAAGGGCCCCCAAGCCCCGGGGACCGCCACCCCCGGGGCTTTCTTTTAAAATGGTGCGGGAGGGCTCTGAGCCCTCCCGCAGCCCCGGGGACCACCACCTCCCCGGGGCTTCTTTTTTTTACTTTTTCCTGTGTGGGGGGCTCGAGCCCCCACACGCCCGAGGACCGCCACCTCCCCGGGGCACTAACAAATTAAAATGGGGGTCCGTTTTGGACCCCCAAAGCCACCTTGCTGATGTGGGGAGGGGGGCCGCGCGGCCCCCCTCCTGGAGCCTGTGGTGGCCCTGGGGACCGCCACCCCCAGGGCCGGCTCCTGCAGTGTCCCGGGGTGCCTACCCCGGGACACTGCTGTTTGCAATGACAGGACGGGAGCCTCGCGGCTCCCGTCCTGTCATTGCAAGCTGCTTTGGATATTGGAAGAGAGAGCAGGGAAACCTGCTCTCGCTTCCAATATCCAAAGACAATTGCTTTTCCACACGGGGAGCAGCATGTTAGCTGCTCCCCGTGTGGAAAAGCAATGCCGGCTCCCTTAGGACACGGGGAGCCGGCGGGACTGTGGGGGGTTTGGGGACCCCCCCACAGTCCCCAACCAGAGGCCAGGCCCAATGGGGTGGGGTCCCCGGGGCCATAAGTGGCCCGGGAGGGGGCCACGCGGCCCCCTCCCCAGAAATAAGTAAAAAAAAAAAAAAAGGCCTGCCCCGGGGGATGGGGTCCCCGGGGCAAAGGAGGCCTGAGGAGGAGGCCACGCAGCCCCCTCCTTAAAAATTAAAGAAAAAGTGTGGCCATGCCCCGGGGGATGGGGTCCCCGGGGCAGGATTCGGCCAGGGGAGGGCCACGCGGCCCCCTTCCTGTTTAATTGAAAAAAAAAAAAAAGGGGGGTAAGGCCCTGGGGGATGGGGTCCCCAGGGCCCAAAAATAGGAAAAAGGAAGGGGGCCACACAGCCCCCTTCAGGAAAAAAACAAAAAAAAACGATCGGGCCACAGGCCCCGCCCCTTCCTTCCTTCACCACTCTGCAAACGCGCCCCTGGCGCGTTTGCAGATGGGGAAGTAATTCCACTTCAATACTGGGGGTCCCTGGGGGCCAACTAGCCCACCAGGAACCTCCAGTATGCGCCAGGGGCTGCGTTGCAGAGAGGTGTACAGAGGCCACGCCCCTTTATACACCTCTCTGCAACGCAGCTCTGTGGCGCTTTTGGATATACCTGTTGGGCTAGTTGGCCCCCAGGGACCCTCAGGATTCAAGGGAGTTAATCCCCCGACTTAAAACGCGCCACGGGCGCGTTTGCACAGTGGTGAAGGGAGGGCGGGGCTTCAGGTGACATGTGTGCAAACAGGCCCGAGGCGCGTTTTAAGATGGGGAATTAAATCCCCTTCAATCCTGAGGGTCCCTGGGGCCAACTAGCCCAACAGGTACATCCAGAAAGCGCCACAGAGCTGCGTTGCAGAGAGGTGTAAAAGGGGTGTGGCCTCTCTACACGTCTCTGCAACGCAGCCCCTGGCGCATACTGGAGGTTCCTGGTGGGCTAGTTGGCCCCTAGGGACCCTCATGATTCAAGGGGACTTAATCCCCCAACTTAAAACGCGCCACGGGCGCGTTTGCACAGATGTCACCTCAGGCCCCGCCCCTACCTTCACCATTGTGCAAATATTCCTCTAAAATCTGCCGAAATACAAATTCCGATTTACTCACCTGTTATCAGGAGAGACCTCAGTGCTGTATCTTTCAGCCCAGTACTGGTCCTGAAAATTAATTTTAACCGTACTTACCAGTAACTTGAATTTCCTTCCATAGGCTAACATTGACTGGTTTCACTTGGAAATTCTTCTAAGTGTGGAGTTTTGGAACTTTAAAATATTCCTCTAAAATCAGCCGAAATACGAATTCCGATTTACTCACCTGTTATCAGGAGAGACCTCAGTGCTGCATCTTTTAGCCCAGCACTGACCCTGAAAAGTAATTTTAACCGTACTTACCAGTAGCTTATATTTTCTTCCATAGGAATCCATTGTCTGGTTTTCAGCTGAAAAGTTTCAAAGTGTCGATTTTCACAAACTACAAATATTCCTTAAAAATCGCCTGTATGACTTAAACGCATTCTTTCAACTGTTTACAGGAGATGCACCAGTGCTGGATCCAGGATCCAACACTGAGTAAGAAAAAGTAACGATAACAGTTTTTACCTGCTAAGTGAATTTCCTTCCATAGGATAACATTGGTGATTCTATGAGAAAAAGTTTCTAAGTGTCAACTTTTAAAATACAATAATATTCCTTAAAAATCACTACTGTAACCAAAACGCTTTTACTCAACTGTTTACAGGAGATGTCCCAGGACTGAATCTAGGATCCAGTCCTGTGGTTAGAAAAAGTAGTCCATAAAGTAACTAATTGCATTTAACTAGAAATTCACATTGAGCTGAATGTTGCATTGTGTTTGAAAATGTGTTGCCCATTGCAACAACTGTAACTACTGTACTTAAAAGTCTATTGCCTATGTGCAAAGTATTTAAACTAAAGTAATTCATTCTGAGAAAGTATTTTTGTAATGTATAATGTAATTACAATGTAATTTAAAAAATAAAATATGTAAAAAAAAATGTTTCTAAAAATGTAGTAAATCAGTATGAAAAAAATAAATATAACAATTAATACATTTAAAAATTGTCATTTACAAAACCTTTGAAATTCACTGAAAAAACCATAGGTTTCAGACATGTTATAGTTAGGAATTAGCATTTAAAAAACCTTTGAAATTCACTGAAAAAACCATAGATTTCAGACACGTTATAGTTAGAAATTAGCATTTAAAAAACCTTTGAAATTCACTGAAAAAACCATAGGTTTCAGGCACGTTATAGTTAGAAATTTGCATTTAAAAAACCTTAGAAATTCACGGAAAAAACCATAAGGTTTTAGGGACAGTTATAGTTAGTTGGACATTGCACTCGTACAAAACCCGTGAAATTCCCCGTTATAGTTAGTTCAGGTAACTATAACTCGCGCCCGCAATGCACTGCTGATGACGTCACATATTACATCACTCATGACATGGTCAGTGACATCACTGATGACATCACTGATGACATCATCCATGTGAGAATTTAATGCATCTTCTCACACCCTAATATAAGTTTTGAAACACCCACTCTAAATTACAGACTGCCATTCTCAAAACCATACACACTCCAATACCAATAAGTACATACCCACTCACTGATTCTTAGGTCTACACACACACATCTACTCACTCACCCGTACAGTCACTCATACTTACAGTAACTCAGTACAGGACTATCATATGCACTCATACACCTATATAAACACTCACACAACGCAACTCATCCATAGAGGTACTCACACACCTAGTCCGTCATGCAAATAATTAATCACACTCCAATTTACTCACCTATACAGTTATACACACCAGCTCACTTACTCATAAAAATACTAGCACATTCTTACGCTCCTATGCAATCACTGATGCAAGCACACACTCATCCATATAGCCACTCTCACAATCACACACTCTCACTTATAGCCATTTATATACTCCAACACACATATATACTGCCTTTCACATATGTAGTTACTCACACATGTACCACTGAGATATACATTCAATCACTAACACACCCATACACACACTCACCCACCCATACAGTCCATCACAGACGCACTCTTGAAACCATGCACCCAGTGAATCACCCACTCACACATCTATGCACAGAGTCACACTCACCCCACCCACACAAACACTGAGGCACCCATACAGATACTCAGAGAACCAATCCATAACCCATATAGACACTCATTTAGCTAGTCAGAAACCCATGCAGCTGCTTACACAACAACAGACAGACGGATACAGACATTCACACAGTTTAGTCACTCACCCATGCATCCAGTAAGGTACGATTAATCACTCACTTATAGACTCAGTCACGCACCTACTAAATCATCCATTCAGACACTTATACACCCACTCATTCTTCAATACGCCTTTCCCTATATATATTAAACATATTTAAACTTTACACAAACACACAGTCACTGGATGATGTCATCAGTGATGTCATCAGTGATGTCATTTGAGATGTCATCAGTGATGTCATCAGTGATGTCACTGACCATGTCATGAGTGATGTAATATGTGACGTCATCAGCAGTGCATTGCGGGGCGCGAGTTATAGTTACCTGAACGAACTATAACGGGGGAATTTCACGGGTTTTGTACGAGTGCAATGTCCAACTAAATATAACTGTCCCTAAAACCTTATGGTTTTTTCAGTAAATTTCTAAGGTTTTTTAAATGCAAATTTCTAACTATAACGTGCCTGAAACCTATGGTTTTTTCAGTGAATATATATATATATATATATATATACTTATATTTATATCGAACGTGGCCTAAGGGCATTAGGCCATATTACCTTTCCCCTGCTATTCCCCACTCTTCAGCTGCGCTGCGACTCCTCTCTTGTCCTCCTCCTTCCGTGACTCATCTAGCCCTTCCACCCCTTACCCGACTCTTATGCCCCACTCCCCTGCTCATGTGCCCCCTCAAATCCCAAGGAACACAGGCTGCACAATGCCAGAAAGTGGGGGTTTTATATTTCATTCTTCAATCTGCGGCATTAGACAGACTCCAATTCGAGGCACTGTGCTGCTGGAGACTCTACGAGGTCACAGATTGTGACATAGCACAGTCTACATCAGTGACAGAGCACAGGCCGTTCAGTATATTTGTGGAAGGCACATTTTCTGCCTGCCACAAAAACTGCGCACATTTTTCCTTTTTGACCAGAGAATTTTTCACCCAAAGCGTCAACATCCAGGGGGGTCCGCCTAGCAGCCAAGGGAGTCGTAGTGACTCATGCAAGTCATAACTTAATTCATGACTAAGCAGTCTGTGGGAAGGACAAATTACAAATAATTCCGTTTTCAGTCGCAACTTTAACAATGCATCATCAATATTTCGATCTCTGCTGGAGGTCAAGATACCAAAGCTAACAATACTACTGGTATGTTACCTTACACAGTGATTAGACCGTGGACTGTAGATTTTATGATGTAGGAGTCTACTTTGTAGACCTGACAAGTGGCTAATGCCATTTTTGGCTAGATATCAGAGAGCAGAAGGATGTCGAATTCTTAATATAGACCCAGTAGGGTCCTAATAGCCCACAACAGGTCTTCTGTCTTTCATCTTGTGATAGGAAGACACTAATTACCCCCATGTCCCGCCTGTCCTCATCCCCTTCATACTGAACAAGTGACATAATCTATCTCACCAACAGAAAAAAGAAAGAAGGAATGCTGGTACCACCCCTCCCCCTCCCACTGGG
This sequence comes from Calotriton arnoldi, assembly GCA_963921515.1. Taxonomy (NCBI): domain Eukaryota; kingdom Metazoa; phylum Chordata; class Amphibia; order Caudata; family Salamandridae; genus Calotriton; species Calotriton arnoldi. The sequence continues at coordinate 573,378 of CAWUFW010002647.1, forward strand.
AGTACATAACCGTACTCTACACAGCATTCCTCCTGTTCTTTTTTATTTCTACCGACAGTATGAAAGTGTCCAGGAGCCTGGAGGCTCCTGGGGCTTACCTGCTGCTGGGCGGCGGGTGAGTAGCTGTGTTTCATGGACTCCCTCCCTGCCGGGCTTGGGGGGTGTCCTGCTGGCTCCTCGATCCTGGTGGGTCGTTTCTTCTGTTGTTGCCATTTTCCCGCGTTTTCTGGTTGCCGGGCATGTCGGGGGCATGGCTGTTCCTGATCGTTCAGAGGTGTTCCTTCGGATGTTACACGGCGGCCCTTGGGAGTCTGGGGCGCTTCCTTCCAGCCTTTGCCTGACTTTGTGGGTTTGGTGAAGGAAGTCAGGCATTCTGATACCGTGCGGCTGGCGGCGGTGGCGTGGGGAGCTTGCCAGCCAGCATGCAAGTACTGCTCAGCGGTTTTAACTTTATTTACCCTGTTGGTCCTGATTACGGTTGCTGTTGATTTCTGCTCCCACTTTGCGGGCCCAGCATTGTGGCCAGTCTGCCTTTGTGTGCTGTGGACTGTGGGCTTCTGTGGTTTGCCTGCCTCTGGTGTGTGCCTGCTGTGCTTCGGCTGGGGAGTTTCCGGTTGGGCTCCTTTGTAGACGGAGTTCTGCTGTGGCTCGTTTTCTTGCTGATCCTGATTTCCTGCAAAAGTTTCTCCTTTGTTGGCAGGCCTACGGCCCTTCTCTTCTGTTGGGGTTGTGCTCCTGCTCCTTATTGTGGACCTGTGACCATGGGTAAACATGCCAGGAAGAGCAGGCATGTGGAGGTTTCCTCCTCTTCTTCCTCAGTATCATCTTCTTCGCCCTCTCCTGCGCGCTCCAGACGGCGTAAGGAGGGTAGTGATTCCCGGATTAAGGGTTTAATCAAGGAGTCCTTGCTGGAGATGGGTGGCACTCCTAGGTCCAAGAGCTCTGGTCACGCCCTGCCTTCGCCTTCTTCTGCTTCGGAGGATGAGTGGTTGAGGGGTGAGGAGCTAAAGGCCAAGTACATTGACAAGGAGTTGTTACCGGACTTGTTGAAGCATGTGAAGTCGAATATGGGGTTTCCTTGCGATGATTCCCCGAGCACTTCTGGGGGTTCCTTGCTTCGCAAGTTCCAAAGCACTGCTGCTGTTGATGTTCCGGTCCATCCCTATATCCGTGAAGTTCTTAACCGGGAGTGGAAGGACACTGATCGCATTATGCTTCCCCGTTTCATGGCGAAACTCTATCCTCTTCAGGATATGGTCAAGGACTTGCCTGACTCCATTCCTATCGATTCTTTTGTGGCCAGTCTGGTGGGTTGTACTTCCTTTGCTGAGGAGGCGGTGGTCAGGGATCCCGTGGATAAGAAAGTGGACGCTTCCTTTCAGAAGGGTTATTCTGGTTCCCATCTGGCGCTCAGGGCTGGCATTTATGGGACTTATGTGGCTCAGTCACTTATCTCGGATATCAAGTCTCTTTATGGATCTATGGATGATTCTACTGACTGTTCAGGACTTCTGGAACATATTGAGAGGCAGGTGGAGTTCCTGTCTGATGTTTCCTTTGACGTCATGAGAGCTTCGGCCCTCTCTGGCGGGGCTTGTGTGGCAGCTCGCCGCAATTTGGTTCTGAAAGACTGGAAAACGGATTCGGCCCAGAAGTCCTCTGCCCTTCGGTTGCCCTTTCAGGGTACCATGATGTTTGGGGAGGAGTTGGAGGGCAAACTGCATTGTCTTTTTTTAGGAAAAGAAGCATTCCTCCTCGTTCAAGCAGTCGTCCTCTGTGGCGGTTTCTTCTAAGCCCAAGTCCTTCTTCCATCCCCCCTCTCGCAGGCAGTTTTCTCGTGGTCGGGGCGGTTTACTTATGGTAAAGGTCGGGACAGGAAGGCGAAGTCTCCTCCTGCGAAGCCTCGTTCCTGACTATCTGGCGGCCAACACCGGGTTCTTGGTCAGAGGTCAGCTTTGGTTCTTTCTTCTAGCTTGGATGAGCTCCTGTTCAGACATGTGGGTCCTGGACGTTGTGAGACTGGGGTACCTCATCGAATTTTCGGAGCCTCCTTTGGACTCTGGGGTTTGTCCGACTCCCCGGCCGTCTTGTCCGTCCAAGAGGTCGGAGCTGTGTCTGGGATCCAGGCTCTGCTGGACAAGGGGTCGGTGCAGGAGGTCCCTCCTATGGAGAGGGGAAGGGGATTTTATTCCATAATTTTCCTGGTACCCAAGGTGACAGGGGGGTTCCGTCTTCTCCTGGATTTGAAGGCCCTGAACAAATTTGTGTTGCATCTGCCATTCAAGATGGAGGCTCTCCAACGGGTGATTCCCCTGGTTCTCCCGGGTCATTTCATGTGCACCCTGGAGCTTCAGGACGCTTATTATCATGTCCCTGTTCACCCCCTGTCTCGTCGGTTCCTGAGGTTTTGTCTTTCGGGGGCGGCATTATCAGTTTCAGGTTCTGCCCTTCGGCCTGCGGTCAGCCCCCAGGGTGTTCACCAAGGTGGTGGTGCCGTTGGTGACTTCATTTAATCTTCAGGGTGTTCTGATTTGCCCTTACCTGGATGATTGGGTCCTTCATGCTCCTTCCAGGGATCGGTTGTTGAGGGATCAGGACTTGGTGTGTTCAGCATTGAGGGCCCATGGGTTTCTGCTGAATCTACCCAAGTGTCAGCTGGTGCCTTCACAGGATTTGACGTTCATAGGAGCTAGTTTCCGCACCGATCTGAATCGGGTTTTCCTGCCGGTGTCTCGGGCAGTGACCTTGTGCTCCCTTGCTCGTCGTTTTCTGGAGGGTTGTTCCTTTCCGGTCCGTCTCTGGTTGCGGCTTCTGGGTATGATGGCGGCTACGGTGTTCACGGTGCCTTGGGCACGATTCCATCTGCGGCCTCTTTGTTCTTTCTGCTGGCTCGGTGGGATCCTTTGTCTCGCAATTTGTCCCTCTTGGTTCCTGTGTCTCTCATGATCCTCCCTGCTCTGCGCTGGTGGCCGGTGTCGGAAAATCTCACCAGGGGTCTGCCTCGGCAGGCCTCCCCTCCGGTTGATCTCACAACGGATGCCAGTGCGGTGGGGTGGGGGGCGACGTTGGGGTCGGACTCCCTTCAGGGTCGTTGGTCCCTTCTGGAGAGTAGGCGGTCTTCGAATATCCGCGAGTTGTCTGCTGTGTTCAGGGCGGTCATGGGGTACCAGGTTCAGTTGTTAAACTGCAATGTGCTGGTTTGTTCGGACAACACGGTGATGGTGGCCTACCTGAATCACCAGGGGGGTATCAGGTCCAAGTCCCTGAATGCTGTGGTGTCCCCGTTGTTTTGTTGGGCGGAGGGGCACCTCTTGTCTCTGGCGGCTGTTCATATCTAGGGAGAGGAAAATGGGGTAGTGGATGTCCTCAGTCGTTATTTCCCTGCCTCCCAGGGGTTGGCCTTGACTCCAGTGGCCTTTCATCTGGTGTGCGTGAAGTTTGGTCTTCCTTATCTCGACCTCTTTGCTTCCCGGCTCAATGCTCACCTTCCCCACTTTTGCTCCCAGGTCCCTCATGCGGGATCTTGGGGGGTGGATGCTCTGACCATTCCTTGGCCGTCTTGGCTGCTGTATGCCTTTCCTCCCATTGCTCTGATCTCTCGGTTTCTGTCTCGCCTGGTGATGGAGGATCGGGAGGTGGTGGTTTTGGTGCCCTTCTGGCCCGCCGGTCATGGTTTCCCACTCTGTGGTTGTTAGCTGTTCAGGGTCCTTGGTTCTTCCCGTTCCCTCCGTCTCCCTTGCGGTCCTCTCCGATATTGTCCCTCCGGCGGCTTCGTCGGTCGGTTTGGAGGTTGAAAGGCAAGGGTGGAGGAATCGGGGTCTCCCCGAGCATTTAGCTTTGGCAATTCAGCAGTCCAGGAAACCGTCTACTCTCAAGTCCTATGGTCGTCACTGGGGTAACTTCGAGCATTGGTGTCTGGGTCTGGTTTTGTCTCCTCTGGTTTGTCCCTTGCCTCATGTCCTTCAGTTTCTCTGGGAGGGGTTTGAGAAGGGTTTGTCTGTCTCCACTTTGCTGGCCCAGTGGGCTGCTATTCGGGCTTTCCGTTCCCCTTGGGGGAATTTGTCTGATGTTGAAGACCTGGTTTCTCGTTTGTTGCGCAGTTTTTCCTTGTAGCATCCTGTGGTGCGGCCTTCTTTTTCTCTTTGGGACCTCCCTTTGGTGTTGAAGGCTTTGGTGGCTGCTCCTTTTGAGCCTTTGGAGGACGTTGATCTGAAGTTTGTTACTTTCAAAGTTGTTTTTTTGGTGGCCATTACTTTGGAGAGACGCCTTGGGGAGTTGGGTGCTTTGATGGCTCGGGGGCCTTTTCTGTCCTTTTCAGACAATGGCGTAGTTCTGCGTTTGGATTCGTCCTTTATTCCCAAAGTTCCATCTCAGTTCCATCCCTCCCAGGAACTGGTCTTGCCTGCTTTGTGTGCGGAGCAAGTGGAAGGGGATGATCTTCCTTGGGCTTTGTTGGATGTTTGCCGTGCGTTGCGGATCTATGTGGACCGTACTCGTCCTTTTTGGCAGTCTGACTCCCTGTTTGATTCTTTCGGTGTTTACTCTAGGGGGTGCAGGGCTTCCTCTTCCTCCATTGGCCGCTGGCTGAAGCAGGTCATCATGTTGGCCTACTCCCTTTCGGGCTCCCCTCCTCCGGCTGGGGTTCAGGGGCGTTCTACTCGTGGGGTGGCGGCCTCTTGGGCAGAGGTTCATGGGGTGTCCCTGTCTGAGATTTGTAAGGCTGCCACTTGGGCTTCTGCTAATACCTTTGTTAGGCATTATTGTATTCAGAACGTTCTAGGGGATGATGCTAACTTTGGTCTGGGGTGCTTCAGGCTGTGTGCTCCTGATTCCCCTTTCTTTCTGTTCTGTATTTCAATAAATCACTGGGTTTGCTCTTGTTCTGTGTCCTGGTGGTTTGTTGTGGGATGATGGCCGGTTGCTGCTTGGGTATTCTCACTTGTTCAGTATGAAGGGGACGAGGACAGGAGGGACCTTTGGGTAATGTCCTATTACATACCGGTAATCTTCATTACTCCGGGTCCCGTTGTCCTCGTCCCCTTCATAGCATCCCTCCCTCCGTCCCGGGCTTGCCGGCCCTCATCTGGGGCTTGGTGTTTCAGGAGGAATGCTGGGTAGAGTACGGTTATGTACTCACAGTGGGAGGGGGAGGGGTGGTACCAGCATTCCTTCTTTCTGTTTTCTGTTGGTGAGATAGATTATCTCACTTGTTCAGTATGAAGGGGACAAGGACAACGGGACCCGGAGTAATGAAGATTACCGGTAAGTAATAGGACATTACTAGGGTTCTCCTGGTATACTGATCTTGCAATGGGAGGAGTCTGGAATACCACCAAAAAACTGGTTAAAGTATTCAAAGCTATTTTTTTAATTCCCACCTACGTGCCAGTATGATTCAGCATTTTGTAAGGTTCTAACATCTTGCTTCATACTATGATTCAAGGCATTTATAATCACATAATGTCCACACAGAATTCAATCGAAACTCTCTTGCACATCAACCCTTTAGAAACCCAGGAGCCTTGCCGGTTAGTTATTACAGTAAACACCAGGAAAGAAGTGGAGCTTTTAATAGTGTAATTTAATCTGGCTGCCTGGGTGACCCCTGTACAATTTTAACCTGGAAAGTCTTTAATCTAATATGCATCTTTTCTGACATTATTTAACCATTCACTTAATTAACCCTGGGCGTAGTCCGCGTAGTAGCGCTACGCGTAGCTATGCGAAGTGCACTTCGCACTACGCGAGCTACACGTAGCACTACGCGAACTGCGTAGTGCGGTAGGAAATGCTGTTCGCAATGATTGCACAGTGCCGGATGCTTGTCCGCACTGTGCAATCATTGTAAACGGCATCTTGCACAGTGCAAGCGGTCGTTTTCTGCCGCTCGAGTAGATTTGTACTCGAGCAGCAGTTTTCTCAACGCGGACTGGTAGTTTCTCATCGCGAGCATACGCGACCACTCGCAATGAGAAACCTGACCTCCCCGCGTTGAGAATCTCGCCGGGAGGTTTATTTTCCACACTCGCGATCGGCAACTTGATGTTGCTGATCGCGAACGAGGAAAAAGTCTCGCCGGGATGTCATTTTGCTCGCTCGCGGTCGCCAACTTGACGTTGAGGACCGCGAGCAAGCAAAAAATGCCCGCTACGCGTTTTTGCACTGTGCTACGTGCAATTCGCGTAGCGCGTAGTTGCGCAAACTACGCAAACTACGCGAGCGTAGCGTAGTTTTCCGCCCAGGCCTACACTTAATACAGACATTCTCCCAGAGCACTGAAAGGCAAGTATTATATGACTCCTTCTTACATCATCAACATTGGACCCTAAAATTGTTATGGAATATGATTCAACCACACTCCTGGCGGCTTTGGAAAATATATTGAAAGGCAATTGTGGCATTTAACTTTCCACTTTCTTGGGAGTAGTCGGAGGTAGTGGAATCCTGGCATTTGAGGTTCAGTCGTAGGAGAGGGACTGAATTTACAGTGATCCTGGCTACAGAACAACTTAGGGCCACAACGAATGTGAATGATGCAGCAAGAGAGCTCAATATGATGAACCATCTCATTCTCAAACAATACCTGATAGATACTGGCATGGGAGGCACAGCCCGTCATTGTCTTTTTTCATTCTTGATGAGCTGTATAAGGAAAAATTTGGACTGTATAAATTTGCGAGCACCTCCGTGGCGTTGGGAGTTTCGGTAGTAAAACATCTTTATTGTTTAAGACATTTCTATAAAACAATATACTCACACACAATTAAAAAAAACAACCACCCCCCAAACCAATGTACAATCTTTTTAAATCATTTAAAAACAGCCAGCTCCTTCCTTCTACACTTGATCACCCTATAAAAATACAACATAACATCACTGAAGGGCCGCCCTCCTCCCAAATACTCAATATAAAATTCAACTCGTATTGACCAATGTCGATCTCTGCTATAATTCTTGCCCAAACTTGTTTTTAAGAAATTTGCTAATGCACAGGCCACATCAAATGACTCCATGTCCGTGAGAAGTGCCAATGCCTCATTGCGATGATGGACGTTCTATTTCAAAAAGAGCGACTTTAAAAGCTGACGTCGTATCTTATAAAAGTGCAGTCATTCTAATAAAAAAATGAACATTTGGCTTTATCACCCGTAACCTACAGGTACAGTTTTTCACAGAGTCAAAAAATGCATTAAATAACTCCACATTTAAATACCGGAAATTCAGCGCCACCAGAAATTTTAAAAGCAACATGCACATTTGGGGATTCGGGAATGCAGCTATATAAGGATACCTTCCTTTGGTTGTCCCATGACTCCAACATGTAACTCGCGGAGGGTTTTCTCACAACATAATTGAGGTCTGTTATCCTAGATTCCCTCTTGCAGGCCTCCCTCAATTCCCCTTTCAGTAAGTGGGATGCCTCTGATACTCTAAATTTGCCCACCTTCAGCATCACTGCAATTTTCTCTCATCTATTTCTAACAAGCGCAGCCCATCTTGGGAGTTTCGCCAGGATGTTCACTGTCCACAATGTTGTTTAAAGTATATTACTTACGAACTACTTCCTTACTAGGTACAATTATAAGACCACTTGCTGTGCTGACGACACTCGGCACATGGTCCACTTGGAAAATCGGTCTCTAGTGATTTATGAAGTTGCTTGGAGGCTGTACAACAAAGGATTGCGCACAGCTTTCTTTAAATTATCCTTATTGGTTGCAGGAATAAGGGGTGCTAGCCTTACTCTCTCTGGTCTATAAGTTCTAGATATGGGTGCTGCAACTGTGTCACTCTCTAATGTCAAATCTCTGGGGGCTGTTCTTAGCCAAGATGGTTCTATGGTCACACTTGTGAACAATGTTTGCCCTGCTTGTTTCAACATGTTCGCTTTACTTAGAAGAGCACTGCCTTTTTTTCCAAAAGAGCACCATGCCCTGGTGGAAGCTTGCATGTGGGTGACTGAGGCTATGCCTGGGTGGGAAGAACTCCAATGTATTCAAAATGTGCCCATTCAACTCACTTGACATATACGAAAACAAAAGCATATCTCTTAGAAACAGTGAGAATTCCCCATGTCTGTGGTGAAGCAGCACATCTTCATCGAGGGCCTTTGTCTCGTGAACAACATAGTTTGAACTCTGGAATATTCTGATCTGACTTGATGGTTTTTCACCTATGTCCCATCCCATGCTCTTCATTTGGAAAACACGTTTTTGTTAAGAGTGGCAAGCATAACATGCTCACATTGGTAGAAGACCACGCAGCATGAGGAGTCCTAAACTCTATCGTGGGTTGACATAGATGTTGAAAAAAAGTATCATCTTGCTTTTAGAGAAGCACTAAAGATTTCTTTATTATGTTAGCTTTTCTGACCTAGATAATACTTTCTCTCTTCATTTTGTTTCACCATGAAATCTTTCAGTGCTCAAAATCCTACAACAATTGAAATAAAATAAATTCTTTCCAGAAATACTCAAATGTGTATCTATTTTCCCACACATAAATGTGACAGAAGCCTTGAGAGCAGAACAGGGCAGGACAGTTTTTGCACTAATAACCGAGAGTTCAGAGTATGAACAAAAGATTAGAATCCAAAGATATTGCAGTGCTGACCAAAGAAGGAACAATTGACAGTTGCACATGACACAAAATGATGCGTGTTGGACTTGGCCCTCTCTGCAGGGTCATTGCAAACTTTTTTAGGCCTTCATCTTTCTGTTTTCTGAGCCCATTTTTATTGGCTTTCAGGGCTCTGCACATTTTACTACTGCTAACCAGTGCCAGAGTGCCTTTGCTCTCTCTCCTTTAAACAAGGTAAAATGGGCTTACACCCAATTAGCACATTTAATTTACTTATACGTCCCTGGTAAAGTGGTACTTCATGTCTCAAGAGCCAGTAAATTAAGTGCTAATGATGGGATTGCAGCACTAATTGTGCCACCCACTTAAGTAGCCCTTTTAAACGTCTCAGGCCTGTCAATGCAGCCTGTGTGTGCAGTTTTAAACTGCCAATTCAACTTTGCAAAATAAACCTTCCTTTTTAATACATATGTCACCACATGGGTAGGCCCTAAACAGCCCAGAGAGCACGGTACAATGCTTTGTAGCAAGCTACCAGACGGTTAGGCACAGGTTAATTTGGGGTCCTACCAGACGGTTAAGCACAGGTTAATTTGGGGTTTGCTTGTATTGTCCCTTGACAGGAATTGCGGTTGCTGTTTGAGTAGGGTTTCAACCCCCTCAACCAGTACCCCAATTTCCTACAATGGGGCATATACAAATATAAATAAAGCAATGCAAAACACTGTAAGTAGTGGACATATACATATATTTAATGCTGAGGATGAAAAACTATTTAATAAAAACATTCTTGCATTGAAAGCAATGAAAGTTATTTCCAGATTTGCAATAACCAGTTGTCTATAGGTAGTTTCATTGAAGGTTTACAGTTTTGAGGAGCATGGATCTGGGAACCATCAAACGTTTACTCCTCGCCAAAGTTTTCAAGACTGTTGTTGCTTTTTCATCCAAAATGTTGCACATCTTAATAGTGTCACAACACTGCTATACAAATTTCTGTCTTATATGGTCACATAGCATAAAATAATAACATAATATATATGTAATAAGTGTACATTTGCTCATGTGTTAATATAATGCATAGGTGCATTTGTGCTTGATAACGTTTTGTTTCTCAAGAGAAAATCGAAACATCAAGAGGAACGAGGCGACAAGTGTCACCTTTGTCCACTATGTAGTGATGTTGTCAACACCAATGACTATGTCGATAGATTTCGATTTTCAATAAAGATGTTTAGCTTCTATGATATGCATTTTGCAATCAGTAGCTAAATCACTGGAGGTTTGCGAAAGGTTGATTATTATTGTGATGATGTGGCTTTGCTTCACTTTTGTTTTATAGTAAGGATTTGATCTGGGCTGTTTTAAGGCTTACTGTGAAGATACAATCTTGGAGTGAAACTGTGATTCATTGGCACCATGCCTTGCTGAAGAAACTATTTTTTTTTTATAACTGTGGCAGGGATTATTTTGGCATAGTAGAATGTCGGTTTTACTCTTTGATTAGTATCTTTGCTAGTTGTTTTTCAGAGACTGAAAGCAAGAACGTTGGTCCAGATAATTTGATTCAACGGGGAAAGTACAGATTGTTCGTTGTGTATGATTGTTGAGTTTATTGATTCCCTGAGGAAGGAGATTTTGTTGCAAGAGAAGTTTTGACCATCTTTGCATTTTCCCTTAGGTTGAATGTAGGGTGGTGCATACTGCGCCTTAGTGTTAACCTTTACACCTTGGAAGATTTCCTTTGTCCCTGCAATCTGAAGCCTCCCTTGCAGAAAGACGACCTTAGGAGCGATAATATTGTGCTATTTTTTCTGTTTACATTTACAACTGATAAAGTTATAGACATTTGCTTGTCCTCCAGATTTGTTCGGTGTTTTTATATTACACATATCAGTTATATGAAGAAATAACCTACAGGAGAATAACGAAACATTAAACAACAGCAATATCATTCACAGTAGATGCCTGAATCTTTATTGCATTGGTTAAAGATGTCAATGGAGCCAGATGTTGGGCTTTGTGTAGCCTCTTGATCTGGTATGTTAGGAGAATGTCTTACGGGGCATTGGTGGAGGCAACATGGGATTAAACTGGTGCACAACAACTACAGGGTGGTTTGGTTTTTCGGCAGTATGTACTGGATTGTTTTTCAGTAGTTTCAGTTGAAATAAATGTGGCTTTAGCTACTGCCCCAGTCTGTATTGGTTTTCCTATTTTTAAATTGATGGGACAACCTTGGCAACAAATGTAGAATAGCACGAAGTGTTTTATTGCTTAAGATGTTAAGTGAACACTTAAGGAGTACTTAGAATGATGATCAACCTACTTCGGAGCAAATGTTTTCTGTTAGTTGTAGAACCAGTTAGACTGAGTTTTAGCCCCCTACCTTGCTGCCCGGCCTGGGCATACATTTGACAACCCTACGTATTCAAATCAAGCATCCTTCATCAGATACCCAATCTCACATAAGCAGGGAAACAGTCCTATTTGCATACTAACTGCGGTATACATACTTAATGTATTTCTATTTTTGTATAAGTTGAGGTTGTAAAAGTCATTCACAAACCCGAGCAGTGTGCGATTTCCCTTTTCCAGTTTGCCAACCACGTAATACCCTATCAATGTAAGCTGCAATTGGTATTCACAAAAGCTGTGATTTCACCTGGTAACAGGTGAGCTCAGACACCCCGACATTCTGCTGGCCTGTCACCCCTCTTCAGGTTCAGCCCTGACTATGTTTAAGGGGGGGTGCAATCATTTATGCGACTCCATGAAGGTACCTTTTGCCACACCCTCACTTGGAAATGGAACACATGGTTGTAGCAGCAACTATGAAGCACCTAGGAAATCTCCTGGCTTTGCCTTGCTATAGAACCAGCCCAAACCCTGTTTCATAGAGAGAAAAGCAAGGGCATCATATTTCACTCACAACCCTTCTTTGCTATACTATTAAATGTGTTAAGGAAAAGTACTCACTCGTACACAAAGAACCGATTGCACAGACTGTACAAAATGAGATATAATAAGGCCACAGTAGGTTTCTCTATTAAACCAGTAGGAATAGTCTTTAAGTACACTCATTACACAGATCCACCACAACATATCTGACTACCTAAACTCTGGTCAGTGTGACAACCCAGAAATGTGTGGGAAGACCCCCTGGGACTGCCCACACATGTTAAGGAATATGACCTCCCTCAAAATCCAACACCAAATGGCTTTAAGAATATCACAGTTCAGGGCCAGCCTTGAACAACACAGTATCATTTACACAGAACTAGCTGTTTCAGAAGATTATAAAGGATGCACAATGAGGTTTCCAGGCTATTCCTCACCTGGAAGAGTGTAAAAATCAGATTGATCTAGGCTGAAGTCTCAACAACTGTGTGTTGCATTCAGACAACTCTCACTGTAATGCACTATGGATGAAAGTATGAAGGTCTGTACTTACCAATGTCAACTAGGGTGTTAGAAAGACCTAGGACCCTATTACGAATATGGGATACAATTCTGATCCCTGCTCTAAATCCTGTTGAAATTCCAAGCTCTACGGAGCGATCCTTTCGGGATAATTACTGGTTGAAATAAATGTCACTTCCCTGTAGTTCTCCCCAGCTGAATTTTGACTATGCATATCTGCTGATATGTTCTGCAAGAAAATGCACCGGCATAATTGAGATGTGAAATTCGACATGCATGCCCAGTTTCAGAGTGAAAACTCAAAACCTGGTAAATACCTCAACCACATCTTGAGCACTCATAATTGCAGCCTTGGATGCATCTTTATTACAAACAGGACTGATCGATAATGGCACAATGGACTAAAGGCATATTTACACCAAGCACTATATATTTTTTAAATAATTCTTTTAATTTGCTTTTATACCATCATGTTTATTAACACACAACTCTCTCTCACAATTTGGATCAGCACATTGTAGTAAGCATATAAATTCAACAATCCAGCCTAATGGATCCCAAGTCAAATACATTTAGTCAAGTTGATTCCACTATACATCTCGTATCTTGTGGCATTTTTGTGGGCAAAAACGTGCTGTATAGACTGACTTCTTCGCTGCTGCTCACAAGTCCATGCCCCAGGTCCATTCTTTAGTCGTTGGTTGGATGTTTGCCATCCAGTGTTGGTCAATATCCTGTTTTGTCACCAGCAATCCATTGACCACTAATTGACTGGTGGCCACTGCATCACTCTCTATCTCTTTGATACCCAAGATGCCAAGTTTGGGGTTTGGCGTCAGGTTATAATCCACAATCCCACTGAGGGTGTGGTATATTTTGGTCCAGTATCAGGTAACGATAGGACAATCCCATATCACATGAAAGAAGCCAGTGCACTGGTTTGGTATCTCCGACAGCAATAATGTTTTTTCTACCCATATGCCATAGCTTATTTGGATCATAATAGACCAGATGAAAGAATTTGAATTTAATCAGTCTAAGCTTAGCTGATACAGGCAAGCATTTGGGTGCCATTTTAGCCTCTTGACACTACCCATCCTCCAATAAACCATCATCTTCTTGCCGGTTGCTTAATGGAGGTGTGAAGGGATCTGGGGTATTTACTACGAAAGATTTATATATATAGCTCCAGTAATCCTTTGGGAACCGATGAGCCGTATAATATCGCCTACAGACCTCAGGTCTGCAGGTAGTCCCACTCCAATTGGTAGGTCAGGTTGTCCCTGTCCCGCAATAGCCAGTAGTTGATTGCAACAAGTTGTGATGCCTAGTAATACAGGCGAATATCTGGGATTCCCATTAAATGGGGCCCATATGCATATGGAGAGAGAAAATCGGGCTGCACATCAACTCAAAGAAATGTACTTAGTACAGCAATGATTTCAGTGAAGAGGGAGGAGTGTGAGGTGTAGGGAAAGTTTTGAAGAATGTACAGGAATTGTGGAAAAGCCACCATCTTGAACAGGGCACCTCAACCTATAAAGGAAAGGAGGAGTTTATCCCAGGCCATCACTTTCCCATGCACATTTAGTAATAAGGGGGTGATGTTAAGGTTTCAAGCTTGTTGTTGGTCTTTGGCCATGTAAATTCCCAGATATTTAAAGGGACCATCTGCCAGTTTGAGGGAGCAGTGAGCAGCGACGGCAACGTGATGGCTTGCTATTGGGACATGAAAGGACTTAGCACAATTCACTTGCAAACCACAGGCCTCCTCATAAGTAAGTTGTATGTCCAGCAGACTTGGAATAGATTGCTCTGGCCCCTGCGCATAAACCAAGTTGTTGTCTGCATATAGGGACACCTGTTTCTTGTCTGCCAGGTCCTATTGAATACCTGCCAGTTGACCATCTTGGCAGATCCATTCTACCAAGGACTCGACCACAAGCACAAAGAGGCAAAGGGAGAGAGTGCATCTTTGTCTTGTGGCTTTTTCGATTAGGGGATGGAGAGGACATCACAGCATTGCCCAATGTTTACAGTAAAGATCTTGGACCAGTTGTAGGAAGCAGGGTCCAAAATTATACTACTCAGAATATGGAACATGAACGTCAAATGGATTGAATCAAACACGTTTTCAAAGTCAATCAATGCCAAGGCTGTTGTCTCTTGCATCCCCAGGTCTAGCCATGATCAGCCGTAGCTGGTGAATACAATGCCCTGTGCTCCATTTTGGCATAAAGCTATTCTGATCAGGTCTTACAAGGGAGTGAATAACTCACAGTAATCGCGTGGCCAGGATTTTTGCAAAAATGTTTGTCTACGCATTGTTCAGGGGGATCGGTCTCTATGAGGAGCAATCTGTAGGGTCTTTTCTTAGTTTGTGCATGACAACAATGGTTACCACCCTTATATCATGCTTCATTTGTCCCTGTAGCCTCATTAAGAAGAGTGAGGAGGTGTGGGGCCAATAAAGAAGGGTATCATTAAAAAAAAGTCGTCAGGGAACCCAATCGGGCCAGTCATCTTGCCAGAGTTCAAAGAAATGCTGGCCTCCTGTACTTCATCAAGGGACACAGGGGCCTCCAGGTCTCCCCTCTGGGAGACATCCAATGAGCACATCAGGAGACCAGTCGGTATTGGGACAGATCTTTTGAGCTACGGTGAGGGCTGGTCCTCATAGAGCGAAGTATAGTATTTGGCATTCAACTATGAGGGAGGTCTCAAAGACCAGCTCAATGTCATTCTGGATTCCAGATCTTATGTTGCTAGCCAATATATAAGAAGGCCTACCCTGTCTACCCATTCACAGATTCAGTGTTTGACTGTCAACTAATTGAGTTTGGCTGTGTTTAATCTAAGCTGTTGCAGTTCCTCTACAGCCGCATCTTAATATCGCAGTGCACTTTCATTACTGCCATTCAGGAAGATGGTCATTTCTATAGCCGTAGTCTCGACTTCATGCACAGTAACATCCCGCCCCAGATGTTTTTTGTGACAGTAATAAAGATTTAATGTATGCATGGGCCACCGATTTAAAGGCCATCCATGAGGTGGCAATGGAATCCACTGAGCCAAAGTTGTTCTCGAAGTACATGGGGAGTAGTCTGATAAACAATGTGGGAGAATCTTCACGTCCCTTACACCCGGAGAGTCCGCAGTCAGCATAAAAATTTAGTCTAATCGGGACTACGTGGTGTGGGAATAAGAAAGGTTGTAAACTGTTGGGTATTCTTTTGGCACTTCCTCCAGACAGCTGTTACTCCACCACGGTAATCCATACCACAAATGGGGTCATCCTAGTTGTTGTCATACTGCTATGGATGTCAAGCCCATGGTTCATCACGGCATTAAAGTCACCCACCAGCACAAATGAGGACAGTTGAGCAGTTGTGCGATTTGCACGATCACCGCTGGGGGTAAATAGGCACAAACAATAGACCATGTCTGCCCCTCCAGGGTTCCAGTGAGAGTTATAAAACAGCCTAGTGGATCAGGGAAGACCGCGGATGGGAGCGGAGGGAAGAATTTACGATAGAGTATACAACTCCCCTAACTCCACTGGTGTAACCTGCATGATACAGTTTGGTAAAGCTGTGCCTGCCTAGGCATCTGCAATGATTCCCCATTAGATAGATTTCTTGCAAGAGAAGAACATGGGGCCCAGTTTTTTTTAACATAGCTGAGGACTGCACCGCTCTTAAATTTATTGTTAAGTCTGTTAATGTTCCACGTAAGGATACAGTGAAATCTGTCCACTGGTGGCTGTGTCAGAGTACACAGCAATGCGATGCAACTAGGCAGAGTGTGTCTCTGTGTGCTGTGTGAGAGGAGTTAAACTTAAACATATTTCCAACAGATGGGATACAACCAGCATCTCCAAAACAAACCCATTCTACCCCACTTCCTCCAGTCCAAACCATTCAAATCACTTAAGTTATAGTAACTTTTACCCCTTTCACCCCACCCATCCAGTGACGGCTGGCTCAGGTAAGCACGGTGAGGCGGTGGGATGGGGAAGGGCGTGGCAGGGGAGGAAGCAGAGGGACAACGGAATAGTTCATATTTGTTTATTTAATTATACCTATTCCATCGTCTGTCGATTTCCCCGCCCCGCCCCAAAGCGTTTGCCTGTGCCAGCCACCGCTGCACCCTTCTCCCCCGAACTTTTGAGTATGCCAAATCAAAGATAACCTGCCAAACTCATAAGTACACAAAAAAGTCAACTAAAAGTGATGGGTAGGCTAGAGCAGGAAGAAGACCCAAAATTATACAATCTAATGTAGCACAATAACTAGCTCATGTTTCATCAACGTCTGTTTATGGAGTACCTTCCCCCTTTTAGAGAGGACCTGGAGGCCTGGGCCTGGGAGGTACAGAGTCTACAGAGCAGTTCCTTCTATTTCTCCTGCTGCGGTGCGGTAGTTTTTTTCCATGCTTCAGTGCTCCTGTCTATCTGTGGAGAGGCTGGAAGGGCCTCCTGTCAATGGGAAAAATCGAGTCATCCCTCCACCTAACTCCATGTCCCCTCAGGTGTATCGAAGAACAAGGTCGTCATATATAGCCTTGAGACATGCTGGAAAGTGCAACAGATATTGTACGTTCTTAGAACATTGTTCCATTTTGACCTCCAAGAAAGATTGTCATTGCTGCTGAACCTTAAGAGGGTAGCACGAAAAACATACGACAGGGGCAGAGGCACAATGTAGCTGGCCATGTTTATGGGATGTTCGCAGGTTCACATCAAGGTCCATGAAGGTAAGAATCTGGACAATCAGCAGTCTCGGAAAGGCCCCACGCGGCGAGCTTCCCACCAGTGATCTGTATGCACGTTCGATTATGAATCATGATGAAACCACCTCCATTGGGAAGCATGTTTTTAACCAGTCTGCAATCAATTGTATGGGGTTGGAAACCTCCGCACCTTCTGAGATTATGACCATCCAGATATTTTTCCTCCTGGAATGGCCATCAGAATCTCCATCATGGGTCTCCAGCTTGTGAACTTTTGTCTGTAGATCCGTAATCATAGTTTGGAATGTTCCGATGGAGCCTTCTGCCTCTGAGATTCGTCCCTCCGGCTCAGTAGCCCTGTCGACTGCATCACTGAGGTCCTGGTTGAGAAAGGAGTGGTTCACCCTTACCTCCCCTATTTACCCTCCGAGGGAAGTCCTAGAGCCTTGTATGGCCTGCAGGACTGAATCAATGGATCCTGGTTGCACTACAACCTCCATGTCTTGTAGGTTGTCCAGTGTGATTGAGGAAGGGTGCGATTATGTATATTTATTAACCTTTCCTTACCCATTACTGTTCCTGTCAGATAAGACTATGAGGGGGTGCCAACCCAGTGTGGGTGTCGAGAGTGGCACCTCACCCACCATAGTTTAGTCGCCCAAGTCAGGACAAACATTGTAGGTCTCGCATTAGGGCAGTGGGTAAGTGTCTAAGTAGGTGGTATTATGGTGAGGAAGGCGATCCTGTCACATCACCCAAGACTACTCTAGGCTACCTATACCCTGGCATTAGATATCCAACAATGAGACCTAGATGTACCTGGGCCTGTTGAGTAGTGTGACCTTTCAATTTGTGAGGCTGGGTGTGGCAGTGGTTTATGAAAGGCTGCCCAAAACATGCACTGTCTATGACACAAGTCCAGGGTGCTACCTCTATTTTTAGGTCACCCCTGTGAGCCTGTAGAAGTGGAGAGAGGAGGAGGGCAAGAGTTTCACTGCCTTTGGTTTCAGTGATCCTAAGGTGGAATATGGAAGAAGCGGAAGTAGGGGAACACCAGGAAATCAGACCTCAAGTCTCCCCTTCTGATAGACCTGTCATCCTTAGGGTGGTCTTCCCGCAAACCTTTTGCCTGCTTACCTCCAGTTTTTGCTGTATCTTTTTGTTGGTCTTAGGACTCTGAGCACTTTTTATCACTGCTGACCAGTGCTAAAGTACATGTGTTTCTCCTCTAAACACTGTGACATTTGTGTATACCTGATTGCATATTTAGTTTACCTATAAGTCCCTTGTAAGGTGGTATACCATATATCCAGGGCCTGTAATCTAAATGCTACTAGTGGACCAGTTTAGGGAGCTGGCTCTTTATATGATATACCAAAATGAGGTATATCACGCAAAGAGTGCAGGTATCCCCATATGAGTGGACAGGAGCTTAATCTAGCAATCCCAAGGTGCTCTTCTAGGGGGTAGTGTAGTCGAGCAGCCTTAGACTTATCAGAGAGGAGTGTTAGAAATCTGAAAATACACATAATAGCCAATAACTGATGCACACGACTCAATAAGGAAATCCACACCAATTTATAAAAATAACACATATCTGTATAAATGTTTAGGCACCAGAATCAATAAGATCAGGTAAGTACGTTTTGCAAGAGAAATAATCTTACATTTAAAAAGTCGACCCTTAGTGCATTTTTCAGGAACTACAATGTTTTTAATAGGAGGAAAAACAAGTACAGCATTCAGGTAGAGTACAGCGACTTACAAGACCAATCTCCCAGACTCATGGTGAGTATTGGGCAAGTTCCACAGCAGCACCAGCAGGTCACTGCCAGCGGTACTAGGGCGGCTGGGTGCAGTGGTGCAATACAGAGTTAGGTGTCCAATGTTAGTCAATGGGGATTGGTCTGAGGGAAAAGAGGCAGCAGGTTTGGACTGTGAGGTCAGTCGGGTTGAACCAACCAGAGGGTTCAAGTCTTGGGATGCTAGGGGACCTGAGGACACTGGTGGTCCTCTTCTTTTTGGGCCGGGGCGACCGGGTCCAGAGAGTGTTTAAGGTGTTGGGTTTCTTCGTCCAGGAGCACTTGCAGTTGAAGGGGCATGCAAACAGAGGCTGCAGGCGGCAGCAGGGAGTTCACGAGGGGTGAAACCAAAGTGGACTCTGTCTCTTGAGTGCTTGGGGACCACGCTGACACCATTGGCCCACCTTGACCTTGGCTGGGGGGCTCGGTGCAGTGGTGCTTGGAGGTGTGAGGTTTTGACGGTTCCGGATTCCTTGCAGTTCTTTTTGAGGTGCCTGCAGGTTGCAGGGGAGCAGTTCCACTACCCCACGAGAGTCCCTGCATCTTTTTCTTGAAGGTAGGCAGTCCTCCCAGGCTTTGGAGGCACAACAGATTGCAGGACAAGACGACTTTGGCTCTATTCTTTGGGGAACAGCAGACAGGCTGGCAGGGCTGGTGCCAAGTCAGTTGCTCTTCTTCAGTCTTTGCTTTCGTGGCTCTTCAGTGTCCATCTTCTTCGTGGGTCAGCAGGATCTGCTTCTCTGGGGCCAGGGGCTCCCCTAAATATTGAATTTAGGGGTGTTAGGGGAGTGTAGGGTCATAGCCAATGGGCTACCTACCCCTGGGGTCACTATGTCCCCTAAATAATCACTTCCGGTGGGAAGTGGGCATAATCCTGTCCCAGAGTTCTTAAGTTTGCCTTCATCAAGATGGCTAACTCTGAAATGTCGCTTGCACTTCAGGTAGCCCACCTTATGGATGGTACTAGCCTGAGGGTGGACACGCCTACCTGATTAGATCATTTTCCCACCTATCCAGGTGCCAAAGGGCTCTGGACAAAGAGGCTCGGCTACATCTCCTGTGAGGGAAGCCAGATTCCCATTCTAAAGGCGGTGGGCTCTTTGATGCTGCCCTGCCTTGGAATGCTAATCTGCAGGTCATCCTGTGGTAGGAGGTATAAAGACCCTCTGCCCAAGCAAGCTTTTTTTCTCACCTCCTGAGAGCAAAGGCCCTCCCGCTTGGGGGTCAGAAACTTGTCTCTGGTGGCAGGCTGGTAAAACCAGTCAGTACACCAGTAGTTAGTAGGTTTTCAGTGGGCACCTCAAAGGCGCCCTCTGTGTGCATGTATTAAAAAAATCCAACACTGGCATCAGTGTGGGTTTATTAATGCGGGATGTTGGATACCAAAAATCCCTATTTCCAGTGAAGCCATCATGTAGCTGGGCAACTCGTTTTCACCAGTGCCCAGCAATGGCTTCCCTGTTCACTTGTACTGGCAGCAATAGAGCTGACCAGCACAGGGGCATATCTGTTCATGCAGATATGTTCTCACATGTAGTATAGTGCACCCTGCCTTAGAGGTGCAAGGCCTGTTATAGGGGTGACTAGGTGTGTGCCAAGCTGTGGGCTTGGCACACAGGGATGTGTGTCATGTCGTGTTTTCATTTTGTCTGCACCGCGACAGGCAGCCTGCAGTGGCAGTCTGTATGTGTTTGATGAGGGGTCCTTTAGGGAGGCCCAATTTGTGCTGCAGACCTTAAGGACCCTCTTTATCCTCTTTGTACCACTTTTAGGGACTTACAGGGAGTACTAAAGGTATTGCCAATTGGGGTACAACTGCACAGTTTTGGGAAAATGATCTGACACTGCAAACAGCTAAATTCATTTTTCACTACTGTGAGGCCTACTCCTCTTATAGGCTAGCATTGGGAATTCCTTAATACACGTTTAAGCTATAATTCCTGATTAGAAAGGGGTATCTGTGTCATGTTTATATCTTTGGAACAGTAATGATAAATCTTCCTTACTGGTAAAGTTGGATTGAACATTACTTTTTTAGAACTGCACTTTTAGAAAGTGGACATTTCTCTGCTCTTACTGCTCTGTGTACCTTGCAGCCTGCCTCCAATACACTCCTGGGATGGGTGTCAGCCACACTTTGTGCATTTCTTCTAGACAGTCACAAGAACAGGAAGGGAGGGTGTGACAGAAAAAACATCTGCATTCATCTACATTCTGATAGTTCTTCCGGGGCAGGAAGCGGTAGGGGGAGCTGACCCTTAAACCTGAATAAGCAGTGTCCTGTTTCACACACAAAGGTCTGATTACCCCCACAGAGAGCCTGGCAGTCAGGACTGGGGTGGAAGGGGGCCTGTGTATTTTGAGTGTCTGCTTTGGAGTCACACCCCCTTTAAAGGCACATTTGGGTATAAGTACTGGGGCTTTGTCCCTACCAAGACAGTACACTACAGGACCTGTGAAGAACTCTGCAGGAGTAAAGACTGCTGTGCTACAAGGATTGCCATGCTGCTTGACTGACTGTTCTGAAGGAACTGCTTCTATATTTTGCTGAGCTGCCCTGTTGATCTCTGCCCTGCTGAGGACAATAACTGGATCCATCTCACTTGAACCTAGAGTGACTCCAAGGGCTTGCTGACTTGCCCCCTGCTCGGAAGTCTCAGGCCCATCAAAGACTTCCTGTAACCCTGCTGCTGCTGGATTCTGCCATCTGTGAGTCCACCCTTGCCTGAGGTGCCAATTAAGTCCTGGGTCTCAGAAGTGGGTTCTGCAGCAGTTTTTGCTTCAACGTCGACGCAGTGACGACTTTGTGCTGATCAGAACCAATGCATGGCCCTTCAACGCCGATCAACGATAGCGCCTCGACGGACTGCACGGCTTGATACCGACAGACATCGCGGTTCAACATTGATGCAGAGCCTGCATCGTAAAGGGGTTAGACGCCGAAGCCTTCATTGACTGCGTGGATCAGTGCCGATGCTTCACCTCCATCCACAAGATCAACGATGAAGCGGCACCTCCTTGAATCCTTGCAGCGAGTCTTCAACGTCGATGCTTGCTCTAGCTAAGGTACTTTGTCAGCAGGACCTATCTGCATCCTGTAGCCGGCCTGCCCTCCATTGCGGTCGGCCTGACCTTTGGATTTACCCCAGTCTAGTGAGACCTCAAGTAACCCCTTAGCACTATTGACTTCTAAGCACTACTTTTTGATTTATTCTTTAAAAATGCATAACTCCGGTTCTACTTATTGAATCATTGTCATTTTGGTCTTGATTTTCTCATTAAAATATTCTCTATTTTTCAAAACCTGGGTGGAGTATTTTTTGTGTTGATTTCATTGTGTTACTATGTGTGTTGCACAAATACTTTATACATTCCTTATTTAGATAAGCCTAACTGTTCTGTGCCAAGCTACAAGAGGGTGAGCACAGGTTATCTTTTAGCGCGTATCTAGCTTACCCTCACTACGATTGTAGTCCCTATTTGGACTGGGTGCATACCTCTATCAACTAGAGACCCAATTTCCTACAGCCAGGTCTCTGTCTGGCTCAGCTCCTATCCAAGGTATGTTGTTGAGTGGTTGTCAAGCAATTAATCAATCAGTATTTATAGAGTACGGCTAATCGCCCCAGGGGGTATCCAGGTTCTAAAGTCTCATGGGTCTCTAGTCGAAGAGCAGGGTCTTGGGTCCCTTCCTAATGTCGACCAGTGCTGGTGCTGTTAATAGGTGGAGATCGTTCCAGGACTTGCCGGTGAGGTTGGAAAATGAGCAACCTCCGCTGCAGCTCCGGCGGATGTGGGGAATGCGAGCGAGTGCGCAGGAAGCGGATCGCAATTGTCTGGCGGGCTGGTAGAAGCTCAGGCAGTGGTTGATGTAGGTTGGGCCCAGGTCGTGGAGGGCTTTGTAGGCGAAGGTCAGCATCTTGAACTGGCATTTCATCTGTACGGGGAGCCATTGGAGGTTTTTGAGGTGGGGTGTGATGTGGGTCCATCTGGGGAGGTTGAGGATGAGTCTGGCGACAGCATTTTGTATAGTCTGGAGTCTCTTAAGGAATTGGATGGTGATCCCGGAGTAGAGTGTGTTTCCGTAGTCTAGCCGGCTGGCGACGAGGGCTTGAGTGGCGATTTTCCTGCTGTCGTTGGGGATCCATCTGAAGATCTTGCACAGCATGCGGAGGGTGTGGAAGCAGGAGGAGGCGGTTGCGTTGACTTGTAGTTTCATAGTGCGTTTGCTGTCCAAGATGATTCCGAGGTGGCGGGCATGGTCCGTGGTGGTGGGTGTGGGTCTGAGCGCCAAGGGCCACCAGGTGTCGTCCCATGGTGGTGAGCACACACAGTTACCCTTGAGTTCTGAGCCTCACCAGCGGCAATTCTCCCCCAACAGGATTGCTCTGCCATGGCCAGTGGCTCTACACCTGCCTACTGGATCCAGGACATTGGCCACACACTGTGACCAGCCAACACAGTGCAGCTAAGCCCTCCGAAGACAGACCCCACCTGTGCACTCGCAGGCCATAGTGGGTGACCAGGGCTAGTTTTGTGGTCTTCTCTTTTGGGCTGCAGGGCAGGTGGCCAGGTCATCTCATCTGCACCAAGGTGGAAGAGCCTCGGCCCAGAAGGAGAGTGCCAGCTACTACTTCCTCTCTCAGTGCTAGAACACAAATCACTGTCTGTTGGGCTTGAGGCACCACTCGCTGTGCGCTAGCCTCCTCAGTCCACGCTCCTTGGTTTCGGCCTCTCCATCACCAACACTCGCTGCCAGCTCTGACCCTGCTGGGTCGTGAAGCAGAAGCAGCCCTTTGTAAAGACACTGTAGGGCTTGCTGCCAGTGGCTCATTTTTACCCTCCGGAGGAGAGACCTGACAAGCAGGAATATTGTCCCAGATATCCAGAGGCCGTTTGTATATCGGATTACATCAGCTGGCGCGGGTCTTGGTTCGAAGCTCGGATTTGATTGTCCACCATCTTAGGCTGTTAGCCATGCACCACACAGCACATTATTACACTTAAAAAAAAAAAAGACACATGCCAATTACTATGAACAGAGACAATCATGTTGAATGCAATGGCTCCTGTCACATGCCACTTAAGTATCCACGCTGTTCTGTAATATACTGATTTTAGCATGCCAACGCCAAGAAGAATTTAAGTGAGCATAGCTGCTGAACAAATGCCAGCTTGTCTGGTAGATGAATTGCATCTTTAATATGGTTGTTTTTTGCGTTTAATTTACTGCTGTTGGATGCTCTAAGCTAAATAATTTTCCAATTCTTCAATTAATTTAATAGAGTCAATTAAAGCTTCATATTTTGGCTCTGTTAGCTAACAGATATTATTTCTAATGTGTTACAGTACAGTAAAAGCTAATGTACTTTCATAAATTCTTGATTTGCGTAATTGAATCTGAAATGTGGCTTACTTAGATGAAGTGTTTCTTATGATCCAGAAAGTTCCAACCAAGTGCTTCCCTCTGGTACCCAAAAAACATCCCAGCATTTCAATCCAAATGCTTATTTGAGACTGCAATTGTGTATCATAGAATTCGCTCACCTTGCTATGAAGCACATTGCTCTCATTACGTACGACCCATCGCATACAACAAAGATTCAATATTTTGGATCTACCGGCTTTGCTGATCAGTGCCTCATGCTCCCAAACATGAACAATATTGTGCAGTATTACTTGGTGATACAACTAGAATTGAAAACAAATAGAAAGCAAATGGGACACATGGATCTGGGGTGAGTGAAACAAGAAGAATCTTATACAAATGACTTTTGTCCTAGACCATCCCACCACAACATCTACCAACCATTTTCTAGGCTCTAGCAGCAGGAATATTTTTCCTCGTGAAGAAGCAAAATGCCCTTTCCACCTCTCTGATTAGATCTTAAGGAGGCCCTAAAAGTCCAACCTGTTCAAATTGAATTTATGTTGCTAACTTTCTGAGGAGGGCAACTCCAGAATTAAGTGTACTCTTAAATAAACTTTGAACAACTTTCAATCTTAATTATTTTTTATGGCAATTGCTACTTAAATTAGAATGAATTGTAATACGCCCTGGTTAAAGAAGACCTTGATCAAAGTAATAACCAACCCTTTACACAGGCCACTATGCAGGACATATTTATATATAAACATGGAGATGTGCACAGTGTAATATGCTATTTATCACCATTGTTGTGTGGGAAGTGGCAATTACCTTCTCTTACCCTCCAAAATGGTAAGAAATGGCATATTATACTCTACATGTCTGCATGTTGGTTTAGGTCATTGTACAGTTCATATTTATTTGTTTAAACAATAGATATTTAACCAAAACCAAGGTGCAGTTAAATTTGTGCAGTATGGTAAAATCACTTTGAAGAGACCTCACGACTGTTAAGAAAGTTGTTTTCCAGAATAAAGTACTTGTTACACGCAATCTGTTTTTCACATATCAGTTCTCCTTTACTATGATATTAGTCTCAAATTTGAGCTTTGTACTGTAGAAATATATGTGTAAATGTGTGTTTATTAGTACAGTTGCTCGAAATAATGAATTATTGGGCTTCACTGCTTTTCACTGTCATGGCATAAATATACTTATATTACATGGTGGCGGTCACCACTGCGCAATTATAGTTAACTTAGAGTTTCTATGGGAAAAGCATTGTTTGTTTTGCTAATAACTTTGGCCCTGTTTGATGACTCATCACAAAACTTCTCAAACATAAGGAGGTACTGTGACACTCCAGCACTTCTTGGGGGTGAAGGGGGGAGTAGAGGGACACTGTCCCAGGCCAAATAGTAAAAAAAAAACATTTGTGCTGTGGGTCCGTAAAACTCCTGCGATACCCAGTGGGGCCCTCGTGAAGTACCGCAGGACTCCCAGAGGAGTTATAGTACTGCAAGACCATACAATCTTCAATAAATGAAGCTTGTGAGGTCTTGCAGTATTGCGGGTAACGCTTGCGTCCGTTACTGCCGTAGTACCAAGCTATCACAAAAAAAACTAAAAAAATAAAAATATGGAGTGATGGTCCATGGGGGATTGGCCACCCGCAGGGTGTTGGGTGCACGGCCTGCAGCCAAATCTATGTCATGCATGGCTGAAGCATGACGTAGGACTGGCTGCCCATGGGATTTGGACGCAGGGCCTGGCCTAAGACCATCCCCTTTGGCCAACCCCTTGATGTCATCTAACATGTCTTGAGTGATGTATTATGTGGGGTAATGTAATATGTGAGTAAAATGTGAGGCCATAAGCAGTGGATGACATGGTTGCATATTATAGTTAGCTCAGTATACTGTAACTGGTGAGTTTTTGTGTTTTTTCAATTTAAATGTTAGTTTTTATATCATTACAATACCTAACCATAGCGTTACTTTAACATTTGGTTCTATTTCCAGTGAATTTCTAGTTTTTTTTTAAACGCAAGATAAAATCTTATCTTACCTAACACGTCACTTTAACCTTGTTTATTCAGTATATATATATATATATATATATATATATATATATATATATATATATATATATATATATATATATATATATATATATATATATATATTTCTGTTTCTCCTTTCCACCAAAAGCAGCCGAACTCTCAGCGGTAGGGTGCACTGCAACGTGAAAATGGTCTCACAAAAATATTCCAAAGAAACACTCCCAAAGGAAGAAGCAGGCACTCATGGGAACTCCCACAAATTTTTTAATGTGACAAAACAGCAGACTCATTTTGGTTTTCACCTTTATCAATGCTAATCACAAAATGAAATGAATCACTCTCCACCAATATATTTATATATACATAATATATACACAAATATACATATATAGGCAGAAACTGAGCTTACTTTACTTTTTAAAATGAGTCACAATCTAACATTCAACAAAATACCCTTCGTAGATTAAATCAAATTGTCCCTATTTTAACATAACTTTAGATTTTTCAGAATAAATCTAATTTTCCATTGATAAGGCACAAATATCTTCAGATAGCTTTCCTATTGTTTGAATTCTCAAGCCGCTAAGTATCTCACATTGGAATAATGTGAGTGAATGATTCATCTATAAAATCATCCTGATTAAGATTCTATTTCGTAATAACGTCTAAAAGTCGTACTTGCCCTACGTTACACAATAATGATAACTGTTTGTCGATAGTTGATGGATCCAACAAGTAACATCTATGAAGACCTTGATCATAGAAGTTCAGGATCATGCTTCTTTACACGTCAGGAATTTAATACCTGCTTTACTCTTTTGCTGAAACTCAGTTTACCAATTGAGTCATCATCACCCATTGTTTTGGATTTGTGGAAATACCCTCTACAAAAACTGTGTTCTCAAAATCTGGGAAAAACAATGTCTCTCAACAGATGGTTGCTCCACCTGCTGGACTTTCTGAACTGATGCTGAGTTGTACCATTCTGTCGGGCTGAAGAGACCACCCTGACCACTAAGTTATTACACTACTCTTTATTGCATGTTCCCTATTTATCACTTGTTCCCCTTCTTCTGTTCTTCACCCTCGTGGTCTCTGTGCTGTCCTGCTTGGAATTGCTGTGCTCCCCCCATGCTTCCTGACAAGGCACTCAGGCAGGAACTCATGCCCAGTGTCCAGGCAGTGGAGCTGGGAGGATCCCATCCGGCAGGGTCCTCATGTTTTCATTGTGATGTGATAGCTTGTACAACACCCAACCTTGCATGAAATGCATATGCTCTACAACTGACACATACTACTAAGCCATTCTGACTCTAATCAAGAGGGCATGTCAAGTGCAGCCCTACAACTTCAGCAACCTCCCAGATCATTTGAGTATTCTAGGTCATCTGAGCAAACTTTAACTAGTTGCTGTTTCTTGGATCAAAACCCTCGGACAAAAGAAATTAATAGAATGAATACTGGATATATCAGTTATTTGAACTTATATTGCTAAAGGCAGGAAAAGGTCAGCGCCTGGTGTAGTCTGTCTCTTGGATACTCTGCCTCTTGGACTAAAGTTAGTGTAGACAGGTGCTGGTGGAGGAGAGGAGAGCAGGTGTGGTTGGGTGGAGCCGCAGATTGGGAACAAAAACTTTCAAAGAAATATGAATGGGGGCAGACAGAGAAAGCAAAGTGTCAGACAGACTGTCTTAGAAAGAGAGTGATGGGAAAGTGTAAGCGGAGGCAAAATGAAGTACTGCCCAATATAGCTTAGCAGAAACCTTTAGAGCAACATTTACTTCACTAGGGAACCTAGGTATAAAAATAGAAATAGAGAAACGATTTCCACTGCTAGCACTTCCTATACTCCAAAATTAAGAATAGCAGTAAGAAGACATATATGCAAATTGCAGATATCACAAATAATACAACATATGTACAATGTTAACACAGTTGCTGAAAAGGATGACCTCTGCTACAGGCAATATGCAAGAGCTCTTTATTCATCTAATAAGCATAAATCCTCATAAAGTAATACATAGATAGGTTATCATATTGTATTGAGTGAATGGATGCAGTTCAAAGTGATACACACAGAACTTAGTGAAAACCATAGCAATGTTAAAAATCATTAGTGTAAAGAAATTCAGTGGAATGCAACACTGGTTTGATACCTCCCAGTTTGGTTTCAGGAAATACCATAGGACAGAGACCGCTCTAATTTCAGCCACCAACTGTATTAGGCGTCGAGTTGACGAGGGACATGGGGTAGTGCTGATACTCCTGGACCTATCAGCAGCATTTGACACCATCTCTCCCACTCTGCTGCTGAATAGGCTCCAAGGCATTGGCATTTCTTATCAAGCATTAGCTCTCTTGTCCTCTTTCCTCAAGGATAGATCCCAAAGGGTGAAGCTTCAGCATTTCTACTCAGAGGCTTTCTCCTTGCCCTGTGGTGTGCCGCAGGGCTCATCTCTGAGCCCTACGCTTTTTAATCTTTATGTATCACCCTTAGCGGCAATAATCCATTCTTTTGGAATGGAGGTAGTGTCATATGCAGATGACACTCAGATCATGGTGTCAATCCCCAGAAAATCATGCTCAATAGCAAAGAATTTCTCTAGCTGCATGACCAAAGTGGCATAATGGATGTCATGTAATTTTCTAACACTTAATGAGGACAAGACAGAAGTAATGATCTTCGGCCCAGGGACATTAAGCTGGAACAGCAATTGCTGGCCACACTCCTTGGGAACTTGCCCTATCCCGGGAAAAAAGGCCAAGAATCTTGGAATATTGATGGACACAGAACTTAATTTTAATGCCCAAATAAATCGTACCACAACAACCTGAACATGGATTATTAGGATGCTCAAGAAAATCTTCCCATTCGTTCAACAGTCTGCTCGCAAGCGTGTTGCCCTTGCCCTGGTAATGTCCAGACTTGACTATTTGTAACTCCCTGTATCCGGACTCAAATAAGAACACGCAGTACAGACTCCAGGTTATGCAGAATGCTTTGGCGAGACTGGTCCTGGGCAGTCCGCTGCAAAGGGACTGGAGTCCCTACATTGGCTCACAATGGTAAACATAGTTTACCATGAATCCTTTTCCCCGCAGGCCATTACAACGCGGTCGTTACAACGACGTGTTGTAACAACGCATACCATTACTCCGCAAATCGGAACAACGGCTTGCGGAGGGGGCAGAAGGTGTTGGATTTAAAATCCAACACCTTCCCTACTGTTGCACATACTGGAGTTGGAATAGTAAATTATACTATTCCAACATCCGGCGCCCCCCTTAGAGCAAGTCGTTGTTACGACTTGTGGGGTAATGGTATGCGTTGTTACAACGTGTTCGTGGTAACAACTGCGTTGTAATTGCGTGCGGGGAAAAAGCATGCAGAGTACAGTGGCATATTCGCTCACAATTAATTAACGCATTAGATTTAAATCTCTCTGCATGGTCCATAAGGCCCTTCACCTTCCATACCCTGCAAGATTGAAAACTATGTTTGGCCAGTATCTCCCAGCTAGACCCCTTCATTCTTCGCATTAACTACAGCTCATGGTACGAAGAACTAAAAGAAAAAAAAGGGGCGACAGAGCATTTTCTACGGCCCCTTGCAAACTCTGGAACACCCTTCCACTAAACATAAGAGCCATTCCCCTTCTCCTGCCCTTCAGGAAGGCTCTTAAGACATGGCTATTCTCCTTATAGTTCTCTTTTTTTGGACTATGAGCTGGTGTTACTGGACGGTGATCTATAGCGCCTTGACGCCTTTTGGTAATTGCTGCGCTTTATAAATTTAAAATCAAAATCAAATCAAGTGACTGTGTCAGTGAGAAGAGACACAGGACACACTATTTAATTCAAGGAGCAATATACTGTGGGTGAAGTCTGTCTACAAGATATGTTATAGTTATCATCAAATTGTGGTGCAAATTATCACTTTAACAGGTTTTTCATCAAGGTAAACTATAAATATACATATGCGTGCAAATGTATATATATCCATACCAAGCCACAAGGCAACCATTGTACAAAGCAAGTGTTTAAAACAGAGAAAGGTTGAAAGGGGAAGATAAAGAAGGGTAGAAAGGAGTGGTGGTAGAAACAAACTTGGTGGATGTTGACAAAGTTTTAAAGTAGGAATCAAGCCATCCCAGTGGGGGTACAGTATAGAGAAGGTATATATTGCTTGGGGGTAAGTGAGCAGATGAGAAGGGTGTTTTCTTCTGAGTTCCACACAAGAGGTGTATATTATTAGAAGGCCATTTTTCAAATATCAACTTCAGTTTCTGAATCATTGGATCTGTAAAATTGTAAGATGCAAGCCACTTACACTGGACATCAATAGCTGTTATGAAGTACCACCAAGTACACATTTATAATCACTCCTCTGAGAATAATTGTAAGCATGTAAGCAGTACTTGAATTAAATGGTCACCATTAAGATGTCATGAAGTAATTTCTGACTACACTAAAATTAATGGGCTTTGTGAAAGGCTCAATTGAATACCTGTGCATCGACGAGTTGGAAACCTATGCGGCAGTAGTCTTGAAGGATGGACTCCATGTGCCAAATGCAGAAGCTATTTCCCTACTATTTCTTGGTTCAGGAGCCCCTTATGTGCATAAAATTGGCACCAGCAGGGTGAATGTTTATGAGGCAGGGTGCAGATGTTTTATCTCTCCACGTAGAATGAAGTAGGAACAAAAGCCATAAACACAGAATGTGAATGTGCCATAGTATAAACTTTGGGGACAGTTAAACCTAGATCTTTGCATCCCAGTGTTGGAATGAACTGCACTGGACTTTGGCATCTCAACAACTCTAACAGCAATTCACAGTGGACCTGAAAGACACTCTTTTGAAACAGGCAAGTGTACATTCGTGTCAGAAAGAGATTCCCCACCTCTGTCTCAGGGACTGGTGCTTGTGTGTAAAAAGGCAGAATGATAGCCCTAGTGACCAAACAATATCGCTGATGGGCAAGAGCCTGTCCCTAACTGAAATAGTGTAATTATGGAAAGAGCTACTCCAAACAGTTTCTTTTTCAGAGATCACCCAATCTGTGCTGAGATAGCTCCACACATCCAGAACAGGTAAAAGATAACAGACGTATTGATATTACCCACTATCACCCTCTTTCCCATCTAGTGCTCTGAGGGTGTAAGGTGACAGGCTTGAGTGCTGTTATAAATTGGGTTTCTGGTTGGCACAGCTATGCAACCTGTCCAAGTAAAAACTACAATCCTAGTCAGGGTAAGTCAGATATGCACTTTAAATTAACCTCTACTCACCCTCTGGTAGCTTGGCCCAGAGTAGTCAGGCTTAACTTAAGAGGCAATGTGTAAATTATTTGTGCAACACTTCAAACAGTAAAACAGTGAAAGCACCACAAAATGATACCACACCTAGTTAGAAAGATAATACCACACCTAGTAAGGAAGATAGAGCTCAATATATTGAACAAAACAAGACCAAAATGACATACATCCGATAAGTAGAACCAGAGTTATGAATTCTTAAAGAATATCTGGGCACGTAGTGCTTAAAAGCATAAAGTGCCAACCAGATCTATCTGGTTGTGCTGGACCGAGTCAAATCCAAAGTTCAGGCTGACCACGATGGAGCACGGGTTGCATGCAAAGACCAGCGTTGGCCTGCTGAAACAGTACCTTGGTTCACGGCTGCATCCAAATCGAGGAGGGAATGCGAGGAGCAAAGAGGCGATACGTCATCGTTGAACCTTGTGATGTAAGCGATGTGTGGGCTCCAAGCCGCGCAAAGTCAAGATGTGTAAGGAATGGAGGCAATGTGCGGTGCCGTGGGCGATGCACATGATCCTCACAGGTGCGACAAAGTGTCAGTGTCGATGGAGATGCGCCATATCCGAACGGCGCAACATCGTTGATGCCTGAATTTCCACTGAAACAGCACTTTCTACCCACGTCTAATGGCCCAGGACTGGATTAGCACCACTTGACAGGGCAAGACTAACAGATGGCAGAGTCTAGGTGTTGGAAGTCTTTGATGTTCCTGAGACTTCAGAACAGGAGGCAAGCAGACCAGCCTTTGGAGTCACTCTGGGTTTATGTTGCGTAGGTCCAGTCCTTCTCACACAGACAAGGAGGGCAGCAGGCAGGTCAGCACAGCAGAAAAACAGTTCTTCCCCAGCAGCAGTCTAGCAAAGTGGCAGTCCTTCAGCAGCACAGCAGACCTTCTTTCTGGCTGATTATCCACAGGTCCAGAAGTGTACTGAGTTGGTAGGGTTAGGCGTTCAGTTCTTATACCCAGTGGTGCCTATGAAGTGGGGGAGACTTCAAAGAAGGGCTGTGAAGTGCACATAGATCCTCCCTTCATGACCTAGCTCCAGACTCACTACAGGGGGTTAAGCAGTCCTTTGTATGGGGACAGGACTCAGCCTATTCAGGTGTAAGTGTGAGGCTGTCCCCAGCTCCTCCCAACCATCCTGCCCAGGAGGGCCCATCAGGATGTGGTTGGCCCATCAGTCACACCTAAGCTCCCTCTGTCTAGAGGGAAAGCACAAGGCCCAGCTGTTACCCACCCCAGATGTGTATTGGAGACAGGAAGCAGGCACACATGGCAAAGTGCAGAAAAATCCATCTTTCTAACAGGGGCATTTTTAAAAATGATAATGATAAATTGGACTTTACCATTAAAGAAGATTTATCATTACAATTCCATAGGTAGTAAACATGACGGCTCTACTTCTTTCCAATTGGGAATTACACTTACTTGATGTAACAACGAATCCCCAATGTTAACCTATGGGACGGGTAAACCTCACAGTAATAAAAAACCGAATTTGGGAGTTTTTCACTATCAGAACATGCAATACTTAAAAGTACATGTACTACCTTTTAAGTACATAGCACCCTGCCCTGAGAGTTACCTAGGGTCTACCTTAGTGGTGACTAATTAAAAGTCAGCTTAAGGCTTGGCAATGGGTTTTAAATGCCAAGTCAACATGGCAGTGTACATTGCAGACACTGGCTCTGCAGTGGCAGGCCTGAGACATGTTTTAATGGGTTACTTAAGTGGTTGGCACAATCAGTTGCTGCAGGTCCACTAGTAGCATTTACTCTACAGGCCCTGGGCACATATAGAGCACTTTACTAGGGACTTACAAGTAAATGAAATATACTATTTGTGGATGAATCAATGAAACCATGTTTTGGGAGAAACCACATGCACGTTTTCATTGGTTAGAAGTGGCAAAGCGCCCAGAGTCCTTAAACCAACAAACGTAGATGAGCAAAAATGGGAGGCAAACAGGCAAAAGGTTTGGGTGCAGACTACCCTAAGGCTGACAGGTTTAACAAGTGCTATAGAAAACTCCTAAAGAATAAAAGAATGCACGCTTTCCAAACTACGCCTCCTCCTGAATTTTTGCTTTGTGTAGTATAACTATTTGATTTAGTAACTTTGTAAGTCCCTCTGGGAACTTCTGAGATTGAAATGCAGAGGAGGAAAATGTGGCTGAAACATGATAGGCTGCTCTGGGCCCTGTACAGAAGCAGGAAAATTACTTCAACGGAGGGCCTGCCTTTTAAATTTTTTTCCACTTAAAAATAAACTTCACTAGCATTGAAAGCGTGTAAAGTTGCAAACCATCTGACTTTGCAACCTCTCACAGCCCCAATCACTATGGCCCAGATGTACTAGCCTATTTTGCAGTCACAAAGGCTCTGATCTACTAAATAGGAGCCTCAGTAATCTTAAAATAGTTTTTTGATTTGTACCAAACCCAAATAGCGATTTAATAACATGTTACCGACAGAGACGTTTTAATGCATGGGCAAAGTGGGCTCTGGCCCAGGGCCCCAGCCTTTCAGGGGGCACCTAGACAGAGTCAGCTCTGTTCTCCAGAGTTTTGCCCTAATGACCTTGAATATTTCTTAAACAGATTGCTTTAAATACTGTTTTATTTTAATTTATTTTTTATGTACCTGATGTGTGAGAGTCTAGTACAATAAAACAAAAGTTATTCCCTTTGTAGAATGATTTTTACTCTATAATATCCAACATGTATTTCACCAACTTAACACTCAAACGCAATATCCAAATCACACAGAAGACCACAGTGTCTTCCCTTATATAGCCCAAATTTCCAAAAGTAGAACCACAAAAAGCACTATATTGTAATAATTACAAAGATAAACAGTAATTCATCAATAATTGGCCTTGACAATGTAATTAACGATTTTCCTCACATTTATTAAAAACATATATCAATCTACATCATTTATATTTAAAAACAATAAATTCACAATTTGCAGTATATGATGGAATATTTACAAATACATCGATTGCCTAAATCACAGTTCCTTAAGAACATACAGTTGTTTTAATCACTCAACCCTATAGTCGTGGTTGTGATCAATACAAGAATACAAGATAGTAAAGACAGTATCTTATTTAAAAACAATTAATGCAAAAAACCAAAATTATGTCGACGCGTTTCGGTGGATCTTGCTTTTATGCACCACCTTCCTCAGGACAGTATTAAAAACATAATAATCTGTGAATAGAATTAAAACAAGATTTCCAGTGAGTCTTAACATCATATTTTTGAAAAAACATTGCATACATTATCAAGATTGAACCATTATTTTTACTGTTTGTGGTAACACCTTCTTCATTTGATGAAGCTTTATCGAAAGAAGCAAAGAAAAAAGGGAAGAAAAGAACAAGAAAAAAAGGGAGAAAAAAAAGGAGAAAAAAAGAAAAAGAAAAAAAGGAAAGAAAAAGAAGAAAAAAAGGAGAAAAAAAAGAAAGAAAAGAAGAAGAAGAAAGAGGAAAAGAAAGAAGTAAAAGAAAAAGAAAAGGAAAAAGTCAAAAAGAAAAGAAAAAGCCTCCATTCGTCCAGACTCTTATCATTCATTCATTATTATATGTGGGGAATAAAGGTTTAATCAACCACTTGCAGGGCACTTCCATACCTGCAGTTAGTCCCTCTCATAAGTGATATTTCCCATCTCTATAGTGGGTTAATCGCTCCCACATCCTTAATAATAACCACATCATCCATTGACTTAACTTAAATTAACTGCACAAAGTGTGTGCATACCTTTAATTGAAATGTTTGATAATCCAATATTCAATATAGGAAGATAGCTTTCTTAGTATATCGATACCTCCCCTTGTATCTGTAAAGTAAATAAATTCTATTATATAACCTTCCTAATAATAAATTTCTTAAGGTCCTATCAATAATTGGCCTGCACTCACCTTAATATTCAATGATGAAATTTAAACACATTTGACACTTCTATTCCTTTGTTGCTTTCAAAAGACTTTATTCCATTCGTTCGTTCTTCTTATTTAGATAAATTGCCTAATAAAATGAAGGGCCATATTTGTTGATAATGCAATTTTTTTTATTTTATACAGTTGATTTCTACCTAAAATAAAAAAAATGTGCATTATCAACAAATATGGCCCTTCATTTTATTAGGCAATTTATCTAAATAAGAAGAACGTAACGAATGGAATAAAGTCTTTTGAAAGCAACAAAGGAATAGAAGTGTCAAATGTGTTTAAATTTCATCATTGAATATTAAGGTGAGTGCAGGCCAATTATTGATAGGACCTTAAGAAAATTTATTATTAGGAAGGTTATATAATAGAATTTATTTACTTTACAGATACAGGGGAGGTATCGATATACTAAGAAAGCTATCTTCCTATATTGAATATTGGATTATCAAACATTTCAGTTAAAGGTATGCACACACTTTGTGCAGTTAGTTTAGGTTAAGTCAATGGATGATGTGGTTATTATTAAGGATGTGGGAGCGATTAACCCACTATAGAGATGGGAAATATCACTTATGAGAGGGACTAACTGCAGGTATGGAAGTGCCCTGCAAGTGGTTGATTAAACCTTTATTCCCCACATATAATAATGAATGAATGATAGAGTCTGGACTAATGGAGGCTTTTTCTTTTCTTTTTTGTCTTTTCCTTTTCTTTTCACTTTCTTCTTTCTTTTCCTTTTCTTTTTTTCTTCTTTCTTTCTTTTTTTCTCCTTTTTTTTTTTTTTTCTTTTTCTTTCCTTTTTTTTTTTTTTCTCCTTTTTTTTTCCTTTTTCTTGTTCCTTTCTTCCTTTTTCTTTGCTTCTTTCGATAAAAGCTCATCAAATGAAGAAGGTGTTACCACAAACAGTAAAAATAATGGTTGAATCTTGATAATGTATGCAATGTTTTTCAAAAATATGATGTTAAGACTCACTGGAAATCTTGTTTTAATTCTATTCACAGATTATTATGTTTTAATACTGTCCTGAGGAAGGTGGCATAAAAGCAAGATCCACACGCAACGCGTCGTACATAATTTTGGTTTTGCATTAATTGTTTTTAAATAAGATACTGCTCTTTACTATCTTGTATTGATCACAACCACGACTATGGGGTTGAGTGATTAAAACAACTGTATGTTCTTAAGGAACTGTGATTTAGGCAATCGATGCTTGTTTGTAAATATTCCATCATATACTGCAAATTGTGAATTTATAGTTTTTAAATATAAATGATGTAGATTGATATATGTTTTAATAAATGTGAGAAAATCGTTAATTACATTGTCAAGGCCAATTATTGATGAATTACTGTTTATCTTTGTAATTATTACAATATAGTGCTTTGTGGTTCTACTTTGGAAGTTTAGGCTATATAAGGAAGACACTGTGGTCTTCTCCTGTGTGATTGGATATTGCGTTTGAGTGTTAAGTCAGTGAAATACATGTTGGATATTATAGGGTAAAAATCATTCTACAAAGGGAATAACTTTTGTTTTTTTGTTGCTACTTGCCCAGTTCCCTTTGGTGTAAGGGCTACTCTCTTCTTTTTGAGTCTGAGAGTCTAGTACAGCCATTTTGCTGAAATTTTGTGTTTATGTTTCATGCAATTTGCATAAAAAAAGTTTATTTTAGATGAAAACAAGGCCTTACATATAAGAAATGGGAGGGCGTCACAGAGTTTATTTGCAGTAATATTGGTGAGCTGCTGCTGTGTTACAATATTGAAAACACACAACTATCCCTGAATATTAGATGTAAACACATTCAGGGCCTTATTTATGAGAAGTGACGCATCGCTGCGTGAAAACAGGGATGCGTCACTTCTTAGTGCGCCCTCCTTGCGACATGATGGATGCGTCATATATACTGTATGACGCATCATGTCGCAAGGAGTTACAGATATGTCAGTATTTCTGACGTATCTGTAGGCGCAAAAGTGATGCATTGCTGGGGTGTTTCTGAAAATAGACGCAACTCCAGCAATGTGTCCTTTCACATGGGGCAAGCCCCATGTGAAAGGGCCTGCATCAGTCTTACGCCTACTGTGAGGCAGGTGTAAGATATTGACGCAATGGCGTCCTAGAAGTGGCGCACTGAAATCTCATAGATTTCAATGCGCCACTTCTACGAGGCTTCTTGCGGGGGAACACTCACCCTGCATACATTATACCTGGCGCAGGTACAATGTGGTGCAGGGGTTTACAAAGGGACGCATCTGCCTAGATGCATCACTTTGTAAATAGGGCGCAACATGGCACATTATTTACGCTGCCGGTGTGTCACAAAAAGTGAAGCACTGGCGGCACAAAAGTGACGCAAGGCCTCATAAATAAGGCCCTTGGAATTTGGACGAGTGTTCTTTTGCACGGTCAGGGACCTATTCAAACAGGGGCTCAAATTGGATCATAAATTCAAAGCTGTTCTGAACAGGGGCCCCCAAAATATGTTTGGCCCAGGGCCCCCAAAATCCTTAAGATGTCCCTGATTACCGAATCACAATTTGGGTTCCTTATGAATCTTTCAATAAAAGGATGAGTGATCAGGAACAAAGATTAAAGTTTATTGAGTGTTTAGACAACACCGCAGCAACCTATGCAGTCACCACATAAAATATCACAGGCCAGAATTCAGAGTATTCTGTAACTATAAATTCAAAGAATCACAGACATCATTTTATTGCTCATTGTAGAGAATACGGCTTCCATCTAATCTCATTCTGCAAGACCGCAGGTTTAGTAGCACGAAGTAACTTTATGGAAAGCACTTAAGAGATTTTTGATTCGATTCACAGATGGTCTGAAATTTTGTATAATGAATGTAAGGGCAGAACTTGGCATCGAAGGCGCAGCCTACAATAAAACCCTTTCAAATATTTTGAAAGAGTTGGGAAATGGGATCGATTTCATTACAAGTGAGAAATAAATCTGCAGCCGTGCCTTTCAGGAAAGTGAACAGCGCTTTTAAAGCCAAATATTAAAATGAACTCCTAAGTATTTGTAGGCTCATAAATTAATATTAAGCCAAATCAATACAAATCTTTTCTTAGAAAACATGTTCTGTAGATTAATTAGAGCGCCCTGCTATCAGAAACCAACAACCTCAATGTCGGTTCTGCAAACTGGTCCCATCTCAGGTACAATATTCATCAGTATTATCTTATATTGCCTGTATCCTTGGTGTGTTTTGTACGCGTTTCCTGCGTCATATGATTGTATATGGTATAAGAGTTGAAATGTTACACGTCAAGGGGCCTCAGGCAACATTTGTGGCTGCTGGTGGCACTTGATGTAAATCAACATGTAAATGAAAAAAGTATTTAAAAAAAATCATACTAGAATTTTAGAGGATTTATTTTACAGCAGGTTAATAATCTTGCACAAAGTCTGCATTTCCTGTCGTAATTTTTCTCGTCGTGATATCGCAAGATTCATTTTAAAGACTAAGAATAGGAGAGCTGAAACAATTGCCGAAAATCACGTTAAATTGACATTGGCGTGATGTAGATCATCCTTTACCACTCCTGGACTCACTATCCCTCAGACCTCATAATTGTTACACTTCGGCATTCTCCTCTAACCTTGACTCTGTCTTGTTTGGTGCTATTACATGTCCTTCGTGGTAAGTAGAGCAGAGGTTGGCGCAAACATGTTCTACCACTGTACCGTGAAAGCAGGCGGCGGTGGTAATATAAGACAGGAATGTTTGCAAATAGTTAAACAGATGGACTGCAGTTGACAACGCCACCAGAGTACATTAATACAATACCACAATAAGGCAACATCTATGGAACACAGCACTCCAACATAACACCA
This sequence comes from Calotriton arnoldi, assembly GCA_963921515.1. NCBI lineage: Eukaryota > Metazoa > Chordata > Amphibia > Caudata > Salamandridae > Calotriton > Calotriton arnoldi. Next base: position 612,473 of record CAWUFW010002647.1, read on the forward strand.
CACAACAAAAGTTCAATCCAATAACATATTGGCAAATACACAAAACAATACCAATTCAACAAATCAACAAAGTAGAAGAGACTTAGATACCACCACTATGGCAACAAAACACACCAAAACAGCAAAAATAAAACAATGCATGAACACAATAGAGCACACCATCATAAGAACACACCAACATAAAAAAGGACAGCATGTCGACAGACAAATAGCATAACCGCACAAAACAACCAAATGATAAACCAACAGAAATAAAAGAACAACGAAATAACAACAGAACTGAACAACAATGCAGTTCTGTTGGGTTACTGACATTTGGTGGTGTTTTGTTGGGTTGATACTGTTATTAGTTTACTAAATTTAATTATAGGGTACAGAGGAAAAATTGGCAAGCACCTAGTGAAATATTACTTCAGATGGATAACTGATGATGTTGACCTAACATTAAATGAAATTTGAGTTACTATACAGATAATATTGTTGAATATAAAACTCAGTTGAGAGTTTTTTGTAATGGTAGTGGCCACGCTCTTTTGCAAATGTAGCTGACATTAACAGGGGGTGAATAATATTTTCAGTGGAGTGGAAACACCAATGCACTTATGAAATAAGTTTACAGAATATCCTAAGTCCACAGTCTGTGGAAGCCCGTCCTGAACTGCACATCGCAGATATTCAATATATTAAACAAGAAATACAAAGAAAAACAAAATACAACGTAGCTTCTTGGAGAGACTATTAGAAGGAGGAATAAACTCAGTGAAGGATGTGACAAAATAGTTTTTAATGATGAATGACTAAAATGAATGGACATTAATGATAAAAAATAATAAATAACCAATGTTTGGACTTTATGTTGTTTGGATAATTTTATATTTACCAAAAGTATTTGTGTAATACCACAAATGCAATTGTAATTTTGTTATTTTTTTCAGTTGTTGCTCTATGGTTGTATTATGTTGCTGAATTATTTTATAGTCCATTGTTCTATTGCCTTGTTGGCCTGAGCTCTTATTGTTTACTTATTGTGTCTTAGTTTATCATTGTTACATTGTGTTCTAGGGTTGTGTTGTTTTGTGTTGATTATGAGTTGCATTGTTTGTCATCATATATCACTGTGTTGCATCACTGTGTTGCATTTTTGGATTGTTTTCATGCATTGGTTTTTGTGGGACTGGTTTAGCATTGTACTGTATTATTTTGTTGTGTTGCTTTGGTGTGCTATCATTTTGTGTTCTTCTGTGGTTGTGTTGTCATTGTTTAAATAAGATTAAATATGTTTTGTTCTAATGTAGTTGTTCTGCTACATTTTTTATCTTTTGCGTTTGTGTATTTTTATTTTGTGTTGTAATTGTAGTGAATGTATGACGTTACATCGCATACATTCTCAACGCGTGGCTTTACAACGCAGTCGTTACAACGACTTGCTGTAGGGGCGCGCTGGACTTAGGAATAGTATTAATTACTATTCCTACTCCAGTTTGCGCAACAGCAGGGAAGGTGTTGGATTTAAAATCCAACACATTCCCTGGTGTTGCCCCCTACAGCAAGTCGTTGAAACGACTTGCGATGTAATGGCACTGCGTGGTAACAACGCTGTTGCTGTAACGACCGCATTGTAAAGCTATTGCGTTGTGGAAACAGCGTTGTAAACGCTGTTTCCCAATTGTAGTGTGTATGTTTATGTAGTTTCTTCTAGTTTCTTAACATGCTTTAGCACATGCTGGTAAGTTTCCATTACAGATACGGTTTAGACCAACAATGTATCATTGTCAAAGGTGGGAACATACTGCTGCTACAGCTCTACAATTTTAGATGATACCAATCGATGTAACGTCATATCACAAAATATGACATAATATTGCACTTCGCAAATTTAGTTCTCATGATCTAGCCCGTCCTTGAAATGATTCATTATACAGGAATACAGCAAGCCTGCTGATGCACACGGAAAGATAGTCAAGATCTAAAGCAAGTGTCTACTGTAAAAAAAAAGACAGCAGTTTGGGGCTTTTCCAGTCACTTTTTCCAATGAGGCCGTGCAGAACCCACTGCGATCTCATTAATGGTAGGCGCTGAGTCTGCAAAACCATCAGCAAAAAGCGGCAAACAAATTAGTTTTCAATGTACTTTTAAACTAACTGAGGAAAGGCTCTTCCTGCATTTTCCGCGAGTTCATGCAGAGGACTCCCAAGTGAGTAAATAACCAGGATGAGAACAATATACTTTTGACTTCTAGAGACTGGCGTTTCAAAATCACATCAAATTCTAGCATAAAATTCCCCATCTTTTCCATGTAAGTGTTCTTTAGACAAGGCAAAGGCCTCTGTGTATACTTAGAATTGCTACAAATCTGTTTATGTTACAATGCGCTCCCAGCTCATCACTGAAAAGGCATTATTAGACTTGGACCTCTCTGCAGTGTCATTCCCAAACATTTTTTCTTAGCCCTCCTGTTATGAACCGGTTTTGTTGAATTTTAGGACTCAGTGCACTTTGCCACTGCTAACCAGTGCTACACAGTGAGCGTGCTCTCTCCTTTAAACATGGTAACTTTGTCTTACACCAAATTGACACATTTAATTTACCTGTAAGTACCTAGAAAAGTGGTACTTCATGAACCCAGGGCCTGTAAATTAAATGCTACTAGTGGGCCTGCAGCACTTATTGAGCCAACCCACTTAAGTAGCCTTTTTAACATGTCTCAAGCCTGTGTGTGCAGTTTTAAACTTGCAATTCGACCTGGCAAAATAAACCTTTTGCCAGGCATAAACTTTCCCTTTCAATACATATAAGTCACACCTAAACAGCCCATAGAGCAGGGTGCAGTGTATTCAATAAGTTGGACATCTAATTTTAACTTTTACATGTCCTGGTAGCGAAAAACTCTTAAATTCATTGTTCACTACTGCAAGACCCACATTTTCCATAGAATGACATTGGGTTACCTTATTACATTAATTCAGTGATAACTTTCAAATGAGAACAGATAGCAATTCAAGTTTGGTGTCTTAAGAATTGTAATTCCAAACTCTCTTTCATGGTAAAGTCGGATTTTAAGTCACAATTCTGAAAATGCCACTTTTAGAACGTTGGAATTTTCTTGTCCAAACCATTTGGTGCCTGTATCCTGGGTCACATGAATAGGTGTAGCTGTCAGTTTTCTTTGTGTATTGCTCCCAGACAGTGAGTCACAAGGGGTATAAGTATTGGCAGGATGGGCAATCTCTGACTTGATAAGGGGAGGAGCCATCACCTACTGTACTAGCACATCACAATGCCTCTGCCTCAGCACACTCACAAAGGGTTTAACACTAGTCTTTTGCACCCACCGACAAGCTGGGGCCTGGTCAGGGAGGCCAGAAAATTCAAACACCTGTGGGGGGTGGAAACCTCCAGAATCTTCTTCTACTTCAAAGCTGTCACCAAGTATAAATATTGGACCCTCAGACCCAAATCTTCAGTACACCTCTGGACCTGTGGAAGACTCAGAAGGACTGCTGTGCTGCTCTGCAAGAAGGACTGCTACTCCGCTGCCCTGTTACCTGAGTGAGATGGACTGGACCTGAATCTTGAACCCAGAACCACCAGAGTGACGGGCTGGCCTCCTGATCAGAGCCTCAGTGACAGAAAGGGTTCCAACCATGCTGAAACTAGCACCTGGAGTCTGCCTGCTGCGAGTCTTGCCCCCGAAGTGGTGCCACCCCAGGTCTGGGTCCATGGAAGTGGGCCTGAAGGCACTCTGCCAGCCCATCTGTGGTCTCTTATGCAGAGCCAACACGGCGCAACACATCGCCTTGCAACTCCACATCAGAAGTGCCTCTGCATGACACATCCTGAGGCAGGATCTTAGATTGCAGCCTGCAGCTTATCGGAAGCACCACTGCGCGATGCATCCCCAAAACCAGACTTCGCATTGCAAACCCTTGTCAACGGCATCCTCGATGATGATGCAGAACCTCGCATTGCAAGCCCCATCAATGGCCTCATCAGAACCTCCACTGTGCGATGCAACTCCGATGCAGGACCTCACATCACAGCTTGCAGCCTCTTGGACCCGCCACTGCGCAATGTATCCTTGTCACAGAATCTCACAATGCTCTGCAACCAGGATTTAAGGTACTTTGTTCAGCGGGCCTTACTTGGTCCCTGTATCCAGCCTGTGCTGCATTGCAGTCAGCCTGAACTTGTGATTTTGTCCCAGTCCTTGGTGACCAGATACCCACAGTTGGCGCTTTGTTCTTCTAAGCACTGTTTTCACTGAAATCTTTAAAATTGCATATCTCCAGTTCTACTGATTGGATTTTTGTCATTTTGGTTCAAATAATTTATTCAGATTTGTGCAATTTTTCTAAATTGGTGTGGGAATTTTAATGTGTTTTGTTTTTATGTTATTTCTGTTTGAAATGCTGCATAAATACCTTAAACGTTGCCTCTAAGTTAAGACTGACTGCTTTAGTGCTAAGCTACCAGAGGGTTAAGCACAGATTAATTAGGGGTGATAAGAATTGTGGTTGCTGCTTGAGTATTGTTTCAACCCCTCCAACCCGAAACTCAATTTCCTACAGGCATCATTAGCATAACTAAGAGGGGAGCTGATTCACAAAGCTACTTGCATACTGTATATGTGAAATTAACATATCATTGACATTCATGAGGGAAAAAAAATCACATTCCTGAATGTAAGATTTGTTGAATGATGTGCCTAATAATGGGTCATGCGCACATGGAAATTGGACACTGCAGTGGAATTTGGGTGTGAGCAAAGTAGATCTTAGAGCCAGCTGTAAAAGTTGATGCACTGCACAAACTCACGAATTTGTGACTATTCAGGCAGGTGTTTCCTAACCCAAATATGCTTGTAGATCTACTCCTGACATTGGTGAAAGTGAAAGCCTACTCAGGGTGGGAATGATGAGTGAACACACCCAACATTAGGAGTCAATGGAGGAGGGATCTTCGTTCAGTCAAGACCTTCTCGCGAATACCAGGCTTCTGTAGTTAAAATTTTACAACAAGTGCATCCTTGTCCTATGAGACAATCAAACTACTGGCTCTGCCATTTTATCTCTGAGTTGATATCATTTGTACTGAAGCTGTCTTTTATTCTTGAATGTCTTTGGGCAGAAGCAACCTCACCTCATTGCAAAAATAATTATTGAAGAGAGGCCTACATTACTGTTGTAAGAAGACAAAGATGAAATGCACTTAGAAATGTAGGCACGGTGCAGCGAGAACCACCGCAATCATTTTTGTATTGAATGGAAAGTCATTTGTCGAGCTCTTGGGTGCGATTCAACTCTCAGAAAAGTAAAAGGAATAACTTTTGCTGGAACATAAGATTAAAAATACATTCATTTCTTTTGCAATTCATGAGCAATAGACAGTGAGATGAGATAAAGAGAGTACATTCAAGAGCTATACTATGGGCAAATATTAAAATCAAATGCTATTACATGTGAGTTTTATGTTCCTAGTTAAGTGATATTGAGGACTTTATTATGGCGTAAGACAGAGTAAAGCACTGGTTGCAGATAAATTTGTGTTTAGCTCTTTTTATTCAGAGTTTTAGGTCTGAAGGTTTTGGTCACATGATCTGCCAATGCGCTTGTTATTCATTGATACATTAGTAGCTACTCAGTGAGCATATGGCTATGGCGGGACTGTTGTGTTAGCTGAGGGCCTGATTCACAAAAGTAAACCTACACTTTTGTGTAAATTTCAAATTTTTTGCAATTCACAAAGGAATTTTACGAGTAGGATCTTTACGACTGCAGAGTCTCCACAATCATGGCGAGGACTCAGTACATAAAAAGATAGGCAGTAGTGAAAAAAGATACTACTGGTAAATTTCTTTTGAATTTCAAAAAATCGTGAACTTTCACAAAAGTGTGAGTTTTCTTTTATGAATCAGACCTTCAGTATGAGATGCCTCCTGTGGGTCATCTCAGAGACACAGGTTCAAATTCGAATAGGTCCTGTGGATGTGCATACTTCTTTTTGTAATTCTACCCCTTGCACAGAATTACTCACCAGTTTTAATCGTCAACGTATCTCCCAGTGATACACTAATGCATACTTTTTTATTATTAAAATTACAGGCTCGCACCTGTGAAGATTTTTGAAGCTTCTTAAAAAAATTGGCATTTTGGGTTAGTGATTCTACCTCTCTCTTAGAAGTCATCATAGAGCCTTGAATGTGGGTCACTTCCCATGCAGACAGTTAAAACGGGAGTCGAAAGTTACTGCCTGTCCTTCACAAGTACTAAATCTCAGATGTATGTTTGAGACTGTTGAGTTTCTTACGGTGTGCCAACATCCACTCTTTATCAGATAGGGAGAGACTCCATGATGGATGCTGAGGAATCACATCACTCACCAATTGCACTATATACACCTGGATGTGGCACAGCCAGACTATCATGAGGAGTTAGCTTATACTCCCTTAGAAAGTCACTGATGGCTCATTCAATATTTTGTTTAGGGAAACAATGGCTCTGATGTGGTCTAAAGGTCCAAGTCGAAGTGACCCTGTGGGGGGGGCACACAAGGTAGAGGTTAAGAACTTATTTCTTAAATGAGAGCGGTAAGCAATATAAGCAGGGACATGTAGGTCAGTATATGACAGGTTTTTATTCCACAACAATAGTATTCAGGTGCTCACACTTTAAGTGACAGTAGGCGTGACGTGATAAGTGAGGGTGAAGTTAAAATAAAAACATTGCATTGACAACAATGACAGAGGCTCCTTTAGAAAATTTTAACAGAGTAAAAGGAGTTCATGTTGTAGGGGGTCGACGGCGTTTCGAACTCAGTTATTTGAGTTCATCTTCAGGACATACATAGGTGAGCAAGCTGAATTAAAAGGAATCCTGTGAATGAAAGTATCCGGGGTTCCAAGGCGTTTCTAAGAACTCAGGGCTCCTAAGTGATTTAAGTCTCAGAGACTAATGTTTGGGGAGTGAATCGCACTCAGCGCGGACGATACTTTTAATTCAGCTTGCTCACCTATGTACATCGGCAATGGTTATCACCCAGTGATGTGGAGGGATGTCTATTATAATGATGGGTGCTGGTAGGCCTGGCAGACAATAGGCTTGACACTGAGGATGTTCTATCACAGTGTTTTTGGCTAACTTTTCTAACCTAGGAAAGCAAACTGTGTTACAGAGGTGATTTTAACTCTTGAAAAAACCCTTGATACCCATCATGGGGCAATTGGTTACCTTTGAATGAAAATGATTAGGGATCACTTGCCTGTTATCCCACAGGAAACAACCTTCAGCCGATAGAGCTAATTCATGTTCGACATTGTACTATGACACAGGAACCTGTTGAGCTTCAGGAGTGCAGGCTGATAGGTTTAACACCAGCCAATGCCACTGTCCCAATGCAAATCTCATTCTTGGCAACATGGAGGCAGTTGTCTACAGGGGTGGCATTACAGATGTCTTTTAGCAACATGGGGAGTGGATGAGAAATTTCTAACACAATTCCGACATAATTTTCATTTTCAATGGCACATTGAGCCTTTTCCGGCATGTCAGGCCTTGGATGCCTAGATAAGTAGCCTGTTGGTCTTGTTCAGTCTGGTCAATACACCACGGAGAATGAATACTCCAGCAACTAAAGAGTCCACTCTCCTACTTGTAATGGGGGCTTTGATGATGACCTTTTGAATAAACGTACCACAGGTTTATGATCAGTGCTCACTGATAAGGTGTGCCATAGAGCTACAGATGAAATTGCCGACACCACCAGTGTATCACGATTGCCCCTTTTCTATATGAAAGTAACGTTGTTCAGATGGGGTTAGAGCTCGACTGGCATAGGCAATCAGTGATGAGTGCTTAATGCAGGAGGGGTATCATATCCTATTTCAAAGATAATGTACATAGGCGTAAAACCCATAGATATTTGGATGAAGTGGTTCTCCCACGTCATGGAGAATGCTTCATCACTGGCCATCTCATCCAACTCTGGTAAGATAGTAATATGAGGGGGGATTCGCCCTCTCCCAATGAGGGAGTTCTTAAGATATACCAGTTACCTGGATAAGGTAGGGATCAAGTTAGATTTAAAAATACCTTCGGGTATACCACAGGAGTGCCCTTTACTAAGGAGCACCTTAGATATGATTGATAGGATAAAATGTGAGACGGTAGATGTTAAAGGGTACAATGGCCCTAACATCTTCTAATACGCCAACATGTTTCTGACCTCTCATGTACCATATAAATAGTCTGGGGCAGTCCTCAGGACTCTCACAGTATCCCTATCTCTAAATATATACAGATTAATGACCCCAAGAGAGACCAGAATTTCATACCTTCCCTGACGTTTTCTGTGAACCTAGGATATGAAAATAGCAACATTATTGCTGTACCAATCATCATGCGATAATGCAAGCAGTCTTTTACCTGAAATGCATCTCTCAACACATGTGATGAGGGAGTGGCACAGCAATATATGCAAAAACACACCATGCAAATTGAGTGGGAAAACTAGTGACAATTCCATGCATTCCTGCACTTCCATGGTATGACTCACTCTTTTCAGGTCTCTATACACTTCATAGTCTGGTGAGGGGTGCGACTCCTGTAGTCCCACACCTCATAGTAGAAAGTGATACCATTAATGTTTTTTTCCTTTCATGCGACTAGTCTGCCTTTCTATCACATAATCGATAACTTCTCATATCTACATTGTGTGAGCCAAACCCGTTGTTATTGTAGTTCACACCCCCAATCTCCATAACTGGTATGAAGCACATCCAAATGGTTTATGTTATCACCCCCTGTGGCAGAGAACTCTGCAGCCTACTCTGTGACAGTAGGACTACAAGGAACGAAATGCCTAGGAAACTGGCATTCCCCAAGTGATCAGTGATCCTTTACTCGTGGTAGTCAAATTACTCGTGTTGCCAAGGGGGTGTGCCTGGCCCTGTATGACTTTGCAAGGAGGGCGACCATGCCCAAAATCCCCTATAGCAGGAAAGTGGCAGCAGCGATATTGTAAAGTTGACTGGCTGTAAGGGGAACCATATGTACAGTACTGGGAGCACCTCTTTTACTGCCTACTTATTCCAAACGTGAGACTGGACCGTACAAAGGGAAATCAAACCAGAAGCAGAAGAACTTTTTCAATTTGACATAATTCCAGTGCTGAGCATGTCCAATACTACAGGCGCACACCTCGGTTAAGCCCACCCATGTTACTCGGAAGCAGCAAGCGTCCCAAGTAGCATGGGTGCTAACCACCTGGTAACCAGGGGCGTAACTAAGGCCCCCGCAGCCCCCGCGGTGCGTGGGGGCCCCCAGGCTTCCCTACACTTGAAGGGGTTTTTTTTGACTGAGTTTTATATAGCGCGAATTAGACCCGAAGGTATCGGGTATCAGAGCGCTTTACATAGCACCAGCTGCTTTACATGAGGACACATTCATTTTTGTTAGGCACGGGGAGATTAAGTGATTTGCCCAGAATCACAGGATGTGAAGCATCATTGCCGAGATTCGAACACAGTTCCCCAGATTCGAGGTCGACTGCCCTAGCCGTTAGGCCAACTCCTCTCCTCATTGTTAGACTGTGGACCCTCCCACATCCAGCCTGCACCTTCAGTAAGAGTCCAGTATCATAGTCAGACTACAGAGGTGGCAGGCAACAAAGAATAAAAGGGTCTCATGCGTCCTGGTCCTGCAGCAGCCTTCTCCCAGACCATGTTGGCATCCTTCAGCTGCTGAAGGGCTGTGATTCCTGGGGATTAAAGAAGCAGTGAGGCTAGCGCTGGACTAACTGGTGTCCCCCAAACAGGTGAGTCCACCAACAGCCCTTTTCTGTCTACCTTGTTGTAATAAAGGGAGGCATGGAGTAACTGGCAGGCCCTGGGGGTATTGGCCCATACCACAGAAGCATTCATTATGCCTCAACACCTGGTCACATCAGACTTAACAAAAACCCCAGAAGCCCCCACTGGGGCCCCTGCAAGTACTGAACAAAGGCAACTGTTTTAACAATGCCTGACAGAGGATGGAATCGGGGTAGGAGTGGCTCCTTGCATTGCTTGGTCTGGCTTTTCAGAGGTAGGTTCGGCCCCCCATCCCTTCAAAGTGAGATCTCACCAAGTAAATGCACCCTGCATTAGGATCTCCAACCTCAAACAGAATTACATTTAGCACAGATGTGAATTGCACATGTTGCTCTGGTCAGAGGATGGAGATGAGAACCAAGCCAGGTTCAGATCCTGTGATGCTGGCAGTGGTGTTGTCAGCTCAGACTGTCAGTGTTTAGGTATTGTAGCAGTGTGGCCCTATGGCTCTGAGCCCTGGCCTGCAGCTCTATCCCAATGATCCTCTAAATAGTGGACATTGCTCCTTTTACATGTATGTTTTTCTCCATATTTATTGAAAGGTGGGTGAGAAAGATGGGACAGCTTTTCCATTTTTCAAACTGCACTAAAATGAGTGCACAGCACTTCCTTAAAATGTATGTTTTTCATTTTGAAGGAAAGCACTGAAAACTTGTGTAAAAGCTCTCAGAGCTGCGCTACTTGAAATAAAGAAAACATTTCAAATACCATAGTCACGCTGCATTCAATGTACTTATTCCTAGTGTCTTCCCATCACCTTGCAAATCTCTATTCCCAACACAACATCCCTCTTTTTCCCTGTTGTTTGCGTCACTTTTTATTCTGTGGATTACTCGATCTCCGTTATCTCCCAACATGTAGTTTCCATCCTGCTTTCTTTCCCCCCTCTCTATAGCTGCTACTATGATGTACTGTTCTTCTGTGCCTCTTCCTCATTCTTCCATATAGTGCCCTTCATGCACTGTGAATGACCCTCATTTCAGGCAATCTTACTCTCTAGACAGCATCTGCTCAGAGGTGGTCACTCTTGACCCTCCATACCCCGATTCTCTTTCTAGCACTTTTGTTTCTTTTTCATTTTTTTCCTTTTCTCGTTTTATTCTCTTTCCCATAAATGACCCTCCTTTCTGCCCTTACCTCTCTGACCTGTTTCTCTCATTCTTTCCTTTATCTCTTTGCCAACTGTCCTGACTTTCTCAGTAGTCATTTTCTCTCTTTAACCCTAACTCTTTCACTTTCTTTCATTCACATTCTTTAAGTGCTCCTTCATTACTCCCTGACTCTCTGTACCCACTTTTTGTTATGACTGTCCTTCTCGATCTCCTTTCCTTTCTCTTTCCTTGACTGTATCATCTTACATCCTCTTTCAGTCTCTCTTTCCTCTTATACATCCATTATGGCCTGCTGTCTCTCGCTATTTGACCACTCTTATTTTCTTGCTGCTTCTCTCCTCCTGTATTGTTTCTCGTCAATGACGGTCACTCTTTCCTGGTAGTCTCCACCTCTCTTGCAGCTGCCTCCTTTTTATGAATGTCTTTTGTCTAACTATGATTCTAGTTCATGCACTGCAATACATCTTTCATTATGTTCCCTTGAATGTTCATTTTTGTTTTCCCCCTCCACTCTTTTCCCTTGTATTAGTTCCTTGGCTTATCTGATTGGTGTTTGGAGCGTTGCTGAATAAATGAGTGTGCCAGTTAACTGTCACTGTGCCTAATGGGAGTTGACTCTGCCTGAAGGAATTGACTGTAAATGGTGGACGTGACTGTACAAATTGTTTATTTATATGTATGCCTCGCACCTGTCACAGAGTTGCATGCACAAACCTATCTTTTTCTTTGAGCATTTCATGGAGAAGATTAAACATGCTGTGGTGTTAAATTGTTTGGATGAGGTCATCTGACAGCACATAGATGATGGGGTCATAAAAACTGTCTGGATGTTTGTCTTCAGAAGCTCAGATGTTAAAGCTTTGCATCAATTTTACTTCCATTTTTCTCTGATATCATGGGGCAATGATGGTGGTGGAAAAATGCATTGCTGCCAACAGTGGCAAAAACCCTGTGCTTTCGGTCCCCTAAAATACCTTGGTACCATCTAATCATGTCATACACAGGGCCCACACTAATATATAAACAAGTCTAGCTTACATACTCTTATCCTCACTCCTTTCTCTTATTAAGAGGTAGTAGGCTGACATTTGTCAGTATACTTCTGCAGCTTTCCCTTTTCTTCCTTGACTTCCTCTCTCTGAAGCTCCTTGTGTGAATGATTGTGAATCTCGTTGTAAATGTGCACGCACGTAGGATAAAAGTGTGTCAAAGTGTGAAGAAAAGTATTTGTGAGAAACCGTGTTGGAGATTATTAGTGTGCATGTGTGAGTACTAGGATGTGTGAAGTGCATCTAAGAGAAATTGGAAGACAGAGCTTGCTAAGAGAAATTGGAAGACAGAGCTTGCAAGAGGCAGTTCAAGACCTGCTACTTATAACATGCAAGAATTTACTTTAGATATGGTAGCTGTCAACATTTACTTTACAGAGATATGTGCAGAACTGCCCTCCCTGATCACTACTATGTAGCTTTTTAACTTGCCCGCTGTGCGCTAAAATGCTCTCTTTTGCACAGTTTTTAAAAGGACCCTTGAAGGAGACCTCTTCAAAACTTCCTATGAATGTCATATTTAAGACAGATCAGGCTTTGGTCAGTTTTGTTGTGCTAATGTACCTTGAGATACACACTATGTCACTTATGTTTCCAAAAAATCCTTTAGAGAGAGCACTTTAGCCTATATCTAAATATAGCCTTTAGAATCGGTCAATTTCAAAGTACTTTTATTTTTTTTTAATCATGTGTACCCATACCTAATGATAAACAGAATTTATGTTTAGCAAACTTCATTGTCAGCTGAGGATATGATGAATTTCGTAAGTCCCTAACCATATCCTTCAGGGATGCCCATCACTCTCTGTTACACCACTGCACGCAACACACTCGATACAATAGGCCAAAAGGCAGACTACTAGTGTGTTAAGTGATGGTTCTGCTATGGTTGCATGATAGAGAAGCAACCAACTGCATAAAAGCTATGAATGCTCCTATATTAATGCACAACTAGCTATATTAAAAAATATTATTTACCTTAACATGAAAGGTTAAAAGGGCAGGAGACAGTGGATTAAAATGATGCATCAGAGAGCTATTGTGCCTGATGCAGAGTTCTGTGTTTAAGTCTTTCACTCTCTCTTCATGTTCAGGATGTATTCAGGATTCTTCCTAAAACTTAATTGTTTCCAGAAAGCTTGTTAGAAACTCCTCTTTGAGTCTTTGTCGTGGTAACAGCAGGGAATAGAATGTCACAAAGGGCACTGCTAGTTTGAGGAGTGAAGGAGGTGATTCTGTATATAACTTACAGTTTAAAACCTCTGAAGGATAATTCAATGGGTTGATGTGACAGCACAGGAACCTTTGTATAACTGCATTTTTGGTAGCTAATGGACTTGAGGTATAGGGAGAAGAAGTAGTTTGCCTAGGATCACACAATTTGTTGGTGAGTGCAAGTTAGGAGCATACACCTATGACAGCAACATCTGGGTCCATGTCTTCGGTTCTGGTTCAAATGGAATCTTGCCTATTCTATTGTAATGACATTTAAGATATTAGGCATATTCTTTTAGACTGTATTGACCAATAAGTGGAGAGGTAGAATGATAAAAGACGACTATGCTCAGAAACGAATCAAATTACATTCAAGTGATATGTTGCCACTAAAGTTACCTCATGCTTGAAATCAGAAAATAATCTTATTATTTTTAAATGAAGCATGCTATAGTTTGTTGCTTACCTGCATTCCTGAAAACAAAATAAAATGCTTATAGAGCATACAATAGATGTTGTGTATGACAGTCTCCTAAACGTACATGCCAGTGAAAATAAATGTGGCCCAATAACACACGTCAGGGTCTAAGAAATCCACATTCGTTTAATTATCACCATTGTTGATGAGAGAACCATTTTTTGGCCTTCATATCTTTCTTAAGCGAGGGACATGCTATCAGTCTCCTACTTTGTAAATCAATCTCATAATGTTAACTTGCTTAATATGTAACGCTTCATAACGCTGTAAATATCACAGAAATAATGATTTTCTGAAGAGGAAGGTGAGCAGAACATGGTGAGGGGACCCCTTCAGCATATCTTGCTGGGGGGCCCCTTCATGTTTCGTTACACCACTGCTGGTAACAGCTCCTCTGCTAAAGTGACAGGGGTGAGCCCACTGGGAAGAGGTTCACGGCATCAAACACCTGTTCCTGGATGGGTAAATACAGCCCACAATTCCATGTGCCCGAACACCCAGCAGCAGGCTGGAGAAACTGTCAGCAGAAGCGCCCATCTGCCACTAATGTGCAGTCGAGGCTTAGCACAGAGACAGAACCTGCAGAAATGCACGCTTTCTCACACTGGTTTTGAAATGTGATTACTATTTTCTTGGTTTTGTTCTTTGCAAACATCCTTACTATGGTGATCCAGTGTTCAGTCTGCTTTTAAGTATTCCAACATTTGGCAGTTAGTGACATAAGAGGATAAATTGATTTAGAGAAGAGAAAACTATTTCATCAGCATGAGAAGAAGCAAGCAGAACCCACATTTCATAGTTCCACTGTCATAAGTGAAATCATCAGGTCACATTTATTTTGCACATTAGGTCAGCTTTTCCCGTACAATGTGGCAACACAATTCGCTGGTTTATTTCACTTACCAGCAGTATTGATATATTTAGACTTCTGTATTGAAAACGCTGCCTCAAGATCCGCTAAATGTTTCCAACTCTAAGGACTAATATATTATTTTCATAAGGAAAAGAATCATGATTTAACCTAAAGAGCACACTGTACATTCACAATGGCATAGCTGGAATTGTGCTCTTTTTTAATATGACATTTTATTATTTTATGAAAGAGAAGGCGTAAATCAATACAACAAAACAAAAGTTGAACTACCAGCCCATGAGCCCCACATATCAACGCATGAATCGTGCTCTTTTCACATTATAGACCAAAGTGTGATTAAGAATTTACGACGAAACCAAAAGTTTTCAAGTAGGAGCAGTGATGGGCAGTATCTACTGAGCACTGTATGTGAGGAGCAACCTCTGTACTGAGTATTTGGATGTGAAGGCTGCTGATACTACACAGGGGCGGCTTTTCCATTAGGGTTTTCGGACTCCACCCTTCCCTAATTTGCTGCCCAAAGTAAATGTTTGCAATCAGTCCTCAGACAGAATAAATATAAACATTACTGTCAGTTTCTGGGCTCACTCGTGCTCTGAAAGCAGGTCAGGCAGCCGCACACTAGCCACAAATGTGTGTGCATACGTATGGTGCTCTAAGAAGGACACCATGCCACAGGTCTTACCTGTAAACAACCCTTGGTGCGAAGTAAGTGGTATTTCTCAGGCCCTCAGTGCCATCGCAGCCCTGGGGCGTTCCCCTGCATAGCCCAGCCTGAGTCATGTCAATCTTCTTGGGTAGAGCCCACCCTTTCTCAGTTATCACAGGCTAACATGACCCTGCTACCCTGGAAGTTACCCAGGCCTGTCCTGATCGTGAGTCCAGCTCCAGTACAGATGCAGATTAGTGGAAACCGACATCTGCCTTAAACTACAAGCCAATCTTCCCTGCAGCAAAAATTCGTATTTATTTGTCAAGCTTCAAAGAATATCAAAGGCTCACGACTGATTACATTAAAAGTACAATTATTATTGGGGGCGTGGCCAAGATGGCGGCGAAGTAGGACGCACGATTCAGAGCTCCTACCTGCCGCCCGCCGAAAATAGCATTACCGGTCCTTCACGGGATGTAAATTCCACCTAAGGTCCCGTCGGAGGGTCTCCCAGACCGGGACCTTCCTGCTCAGCCTTTGAAGCCCAGCGGAAAACGCAGAGAGCGGCGAGACCGGCGGGGCCACGTGTGGGCATAGCGGCGTTCCTCCTGGGCCCGGCGGAGGACGGCCACGACAAGGCGGTGGATTGGAGTTTCCGACCATCGGGGCCAGCATCTTATTGAGCAGCCGTCCCTCCAACGATCCGGGAGGTGCGCGTGTAGCAGGCGCAGCTGCACCGCCGGGCCCTGGGGGCGGCGACCCCTGGGGGCGCCGGGCCTGAGGAAGTGTGGCGGGCTCTGCCCGAGAGACCAGCGTGTCCGTGAAGGCATTCAGGGACTACAGGGCTGATCCAGGCTGCGCCGGAGTACCCCAGCCACGCAACGTTGCTCCCGCCGACCGACTGAGGAGAGTTCCAGCGAAGATCAACGCGCGGCCCTCTGGGCCTTGGGATCCCCAGCATCTGGTATCGTCCCGCCCGAGGTGGAGGCAGGGCTCCGGGTGAGGTGGGCCGCAGGCCCTGGGCGAGTCGGAAGACCGGGGCGCCCTGAGTGAGACAGCCGGGGCCCACAGAGGTGCAGTAGGGTTGTATGATGTTACAACGCATTCCGTTGTAACGCATGCCTTTTCCACGCATGCGTTACAACGGAATGCCTTTCCCACGCATAACCTTTACCACGAATATTCCTTTACCACGCATAATTTTACGATTTTCGTTGTAAATTCATGCATGGTAAGGGCATACTCTTGGTAAAGGTTATTCCCCCCACCCCTAAACCTTTCTTACAAATACCCCTCCCCTGCCCTTAAGCCTTAAATCGGACCCCTGTTTTTTTTAATATTCCCCTTACCTCTCCACATCGTCTCTTCTCAATCTTCTTCCGTGTTGACATCGTACGTCGTTAAGAGGAAACGGAAGTGTCTTTCCTTTTCTTCTAACGACGCCGATTCCCTCCACATAGAAACTTCAAAAGGTGTGTTTTTTATTGGGGGGAAAAGCCCCCTTTTTTTATACGCTTTTTTTTGGGGGGGGCCCCCCCTCCCCCAAGCCCCCCCCTTTTTTTTTTTTTTGCCTTTAACACACATGCCTTTACTACGTATCTCGTAGTAAAGGTATGCGTGGTAAAGGCTTTCGTTGTAACCACGCAAGCGTTGTAATGCATGCGTGGTTAAGTTATGTGTGGAAACGGCCCCGTTGTAGTGGCCGTTTCCCGTGCAGTAGAGACCGCTGGAGCCTCGCGAGCCGGGGGGAGCACCACTGGACCAGCTGCTTTCGGCTCCCACCGGGCCGCCCCCCCGAGGCCTGCGCGATATTGGTGGTTGAGGAGCGGTGGAGAGCAGCGACGCGAGCCCCGAGAGAGGGAGGCTGCGGGGGGCGCACACCTGCCCAGAAGCGCTGGATTGGAGCGGTGAGTGAGGACGCGCCGGGGGGTGGCAGCGCGTTGGGCCCACGACGTTACCGCCTAGCGCTATGACCCCGGAGCGCTCCCCTGGTTGCTTGCGGGGGAACCGCGCTCCGGGCACCACAGGAGCTGACCCACGACTACCAGATAGGCCCAGACACGGGCAAAAACAGCACCACTGACGGGGTCCCGCCGCCGGCGGCCCCCCGAGGCTCCCTGCCCCCGACCCTCACAACAGCTGCGGAGGCCCGGGCGGAGGCCTCGATACTTTCCTGCCGACCGACGTGGGGATTGGCCTGGTGGAAGGAAGCTGACCCCTGGGGCGACGCGGACACCTACCGCCTGCCACACACACCATTGAGCCTGTCTGGCCCGCCGCCTCGGGGGCCTAAGTTGCTGGTCGGGGTGTGGGCAGCCCTATAGCCTGCACTGGAGTGATTCTTCCAGCCAGCCGAAACTCGGGACGCACTTGGTGAGGAGATCTGTGTGGGTCGGGGACTGTTGGAGGGGTCCTGCCTGCCCGGCCTGCGCTGGTTCTGCCGCCTCCTTTGACCTGCCTCGCCCACCGGGGCGCCTGAGCTCGCATTCCACTGTCGTGGTCTGGCCACTTCCTCCGGGGACGGCGGCGCAGCGCCCCGTGGGTGGCAGGGAGAGTCCCTGGATGTAGCGTTTTCTCCCCCATTCCAGAGCGGAGCTCCTGCAACGGCGACAGGGGCCTGGAGGTAGCCAGAGACACAATCACGATTTGCAGATGCTCAACAAGTTGGCTCTCCACTGACTGAGCGGCGGACCGCTTTAGGGCTCCCCTAACTTCCACCTCTCCAAACCCCGGGTCAGGGGGCGTCAGAGGGGCATGTCAACTATGCGAACAAGGAAGGGGAAACCTCTCAAAGATATCTTTGGCCGCTCGCTGTCCAACCCTAACATGGCGACTGCCGACCCTGGGAAGGAAACGCCTAAACCTTCCGCGTCGGCCGGGGACGAGCCAATAACTAAGGCCTTCCTGGAGTCACTGTTTCTCACCCTCCGAGAGGACATACAATCAGTCAAAACAGATTTGCGGCGGAGGTCAAAGAGCTGCGGAGGGATGTGGACGCTGTGGGAGAGCGAGTAGCTACTCTGGAGGAAAAGAGTGATACGGTGGCGGCAGAGATGACGACGCTCAAGCAGGAGGTCATTAGGATGCAAGATCAGCACGTAGACATTCAATCGCATATGGAGGACTTGGAAAACAGGTCCCGCAGACATAACATTAGAATCCGGGGGGTGAAAACAACGGAGGATACCAAAGACCTGTTTGCTTTTTCCAATAGTCTCTTCCGACATATATTGGGCGACTCCCATGACTCCGATATTGTCCTCGACAGAGCACACAGAGTGGGGCCACCCCGGGCGCCCAATGCCCCCCCCGGCGGACATTTTGGTATGTGTGCAAGACTTTAGGGTGAAAGAAACCATTTTGGCAAAGGCGAGATCTCAGCACCCTATCTCCTTCCAAGGCTACTCACCGGTGCTGTACCAGGACTTAGCTTTGATCACCCTGCAACGACGTCGACAGTTCCGCCCGGTGATGGAACATCTGAGACAGCAGGGGATCCCGTACTCATGGGGACACCCCTTTCGCTTAATCTTCAGATACAATGGTAGGCTTCAGCAACTTCGCTCATTAATAGATACGTGCCGGCTGCTGGGCCTCACCCTGCCGAGCGAGGATGAAGATGATCGCGGTGATGAGACTGGTCCTGAGGTTTCCACATCCGGATGGCAGCGACAAGGCAGGCGAAGACGCTCCCGGAAACCGCACAAAGCTGAAATAGCCAAGAACCAACAGGCAGCTCTCACAGCTGTATCGGAGGCCCTCGCAGGAGAGGGCCCCAGCACTAAATGACACTTGGGGACTCTGGATGCCATTTTGGTCCTGTTGCTTATTCCTCTTTGGGCCTAGGGCGGGCGGCGGGTGGAGTGGCACTCTCCCCCTTGGTCACGACACGGAACCCCCTAACTTTTTTGACCGGTCATCTCGGGATGACGGACACTGTTCATTGATTACAACTACTCGAACTGTCCCCTCATGGACATTGTTTTGGGGCTTATGTTTAGGGGCTTTTTTTTTTTTTGGGTTGGGTCCCCTCGTCCACCTTTCCTCACCATGCTATGCGGATCAGCTGTCAGTTAGTATAGGCTGTTCTATGCTTCAGCTTGCTTTTCCTATTAACCCCGATGCCACACACACCTACTAGAATTCTCACTCTAAACGTACGCGGCTTGAATAACCCCATCAAGCGCAGGGCGGTCCTCCACTATTTGGAGCAATCCAAAGCTGACATTTGCCTCCTACAGGAGACACACCTTATCCCTAAAGATCACCACAGGCTGAAATCACGTGCCTTCCCCACACAGCTATTTTCATCCAACCTTACTAAATCCGCTGGGGTCGCCATCCTTGTCTCCCGCTCCTTCCAAGGTAAAGTGCTCCATAAGGAGGCGGAGATCAGGGGTCGCTTACTCACGTATCAGTTCCAAGTCGCCGGAGTTTCCTTCATAGTGTGATCCATCTATGCTCCCAATGAAGGCCAGGACACATTCTTTCACAGGGCACTTACTGAGGCAACCGCTAACTCGGAGAGACACCTACTACTTGGGGGGGACCTGAATATGGTATTCGACAACATTCACGACCGCTCATGTCAGCGCACGAGCCAGGTTGGCGCTCTTTCTCCGGCTGGGTTGGAGCGTCTCCAGGAGTTGGGTATAGTTGACCTATGGCGACACTTCCACCCCCATAGCCGAGCCTACACTTTCTACTCGGGAGCACACAAAACGTACGCTAGACTAGACCATCTCCTCAGCTCCACCTCACTCCAGGAACTGGCTATTGACTCTGAGATGCTGACGGCGTCCCTTTCGGACCACTCTCCAGTCATTGCCTCCTTCCAATTCCCCCCTGCACGACAACCGCTGAGACACTGGCGACTTCGCGATACACTGCTGCACCGGACCTCTACCGTCGATCAAATTAAGTCTGCTATCACGGATTACCTTGCGCATAATAGCACCTCAGACACCTCATTGGCGACACAATGGACGGCCCTTAAGGCAGTGCTGCGAGGGGAATTGATAGCCATATGCACAGCTGAAAATGCAGAGTGCAGCCGCAAGCGAGCTGAGCTGACTCAGCGGGTGGCTGAACTTGAGCAGATGCATCAGCGTACTGGGGCAGCCAGGGCCTGGTGCCAACTTTGCACAGAGTGGAAACAGCTTGCAGCACTTGACCAGGACCGGGCCGAGTATGCAGCTCTCCGTCTCCGACACTCCTACTACACAGGGGGCGATAGGTGTGGTCGCCTTTTGGCTCATAAGCTACGCGAAACTAGGCAGCTCCAGGGAGTGCAGACTATCCACACTGCCGGGGGGGATCTTACCACAGACGATGTGGCGATTGCGGAAACTTTCAGGGACTTTTATGCGAAGCTATATGCCAGCGACTCCTTAGAACCACTACACTGCAGTGACTTTTTAGAGAAGGCGGCAATGCCAGCTCTCAGCGGGGCGCAGGCCGAATACCTAGACAGAGACATTGGCACTGAGGAGGTTATAGCAGCGATTTCCCGCCTTAAGCTGGGCAAATCACCTGGGCCGGACGGCTACACGGCGGCCTTTTATAAAACCTTCTGCGCCCAAATAGCTCCCATATTGCGCGACCTCTTCAATACCTTTGCACAAGACGGGGCCATCCCAGAGGAGATGCTAGAAGCATCGCTAGTGGTTATCCCGAAACCCAGGAAGGACAAAACGCAATGCAGCGCTTATAGGCCGATATCCCTACTGAACGTAGATATTAAGTTATACACCAGCATCCTCGCCACTCGTCTAGCACCCTACATGGCCCAATTAATAGAGCCTGACCAGGCCGGCTTTATCCCACAACGGCAGACGAATGACAACACCAAGAGGCTACTCCACCTAATAGAAAAGGCGTCCCGCACATCAGGAGAGTACATGTTGCTGGCGATCGATGCCGAAAAAGCATTCGATCGGGTGCATTGGCCCTACCTGGAGCAGGTCTTGCTTCGGTTCGGCTGTGGTGATAAACTGCATACCCGGATCCTCAACTGTTATCGCCTACCTAAAGCGACAGTATGGGTGAATGGCCAGACATCCTCGCGTTTCCACATAGGTAGGGGCACTAGGCAGGGGTGTCCGCTTTCACCCCTCCTATTTGCACTCTACATGGAGCCGCTAGCTCTGCGGATTCGCAACCACCCCCTTATAACGGGCATCAAATTTGGAGGGGACGTTCACACCATCAGCCTACACGCGGATGATGTCCTGCTCTCTCTTTCAAGCCCGATCCCCGCGATGCGAGCTCTTTTCACTGAACTGTATTGCTTTGCGCAGGCATCCAGCTTTAAAGTCAACATCGAGAAATCCATCGCCCTAGACATCTCTCTCTCTCCCGCCACATTAGCTCATTTGCAAGAGGAACACCCTCTCCAATGGTCGACCTCTTCGATTCCTTATCTGGGAATTCAGCTTGGCCCCACCATACCGGCTACCACCGCCATTAACTACGCCAACCTCCGCACACACATCCGCAAGGAGCTGGGGCAATGGAAGCACCACACACTATCATGGTTGGGGAGAATTGCAGCTACAAAAATGACTATCCTCCCTCAGATCCTGTATCTCTTCCAGACCCTCCCCCTCCGACCCCCCCTGGGCTGGATCCAACAAACCCAAGCCGACCTGGCGAACTTCATTTGGCAGGGTCGCAAACCTCGGTTTAAGCACGCGGTCGCTATCCTCCCGCCCGAAAAAGGGGGAGTCGGGGTCCCGGACTTACAACTCTACTTTCATGCTTCACAACTTTGTTACCTGGTAGAATGGCATCGCCTCGAGTCGGAGAAACACTGGCTCTTCCAAGACCAGGCGGTGGCTACTATGCCCCTACAGGGCATCCCCTTTCTTCGTAAATCGCATAGGCCACCCAACCTATATGCGTCATATATCACAGGCACGCTTATGGAGGTTTGGGATCGAACTAATTTGGCACACGGTCTGACTTCCTTCCCATCCCCCCTAAGACCCCTCTTTAACAACCCAGAATTTCACCCCGGTTCTGAAGCAAAGGCCTTTGCGGCATGGCGCCCCACCGAGTGCCGGTCCCTTGGCCATCTTTTTGATTTAGAAGGAGTTATTCCATTTCCTCAACTGAAGACGCACTATGGCATACCTGAGTCGGAACGCCTTCCCTACCTCCAACTTAGGCACTGGGCGCTCCACTTACATACAACGCTGGCCGCATACGCTGGGAGCGGGAGTTGGGTCGCACCCTCTGCCATAAAGAGTGGGAGGGCATTTATCACAGGGCACGACACTCAGTGTACCATATGGGGCTCACAGAGACACTGACGAAGGTAGCCACTTACTGGTACTACACACCGGAACGCCTCCACTGCTTCGATACACGACAGAGTGCCCTGTGTTGGAGAGGTTGTGGGGAAATAGGCACCCTCACACATTTGTTATGGAGTTGTGACCACATCCAAGCATATTGGGCTCACATTTTAGATGAGGTAGACAGACACTTTGACACACAGATCCCACGGTTCCCCGCTTATGTTCTCTTGGAGCTACCCAATCCTATTTCATATCCCCTAAAGTCTAGGAGGGGTCGACTGATAGCGATCGCACTGGGGGCAGCTACCCAAAATATTCTCGCACACTGGCGCTCCATCCAGCCACCGACACACTCTGGATGGCTACTCCCGCTCTGGCAAGTACTAGGTATGGAAAAGCTTACCCTCACTCTGACTGGCAGAGGGGCCGAATTCCCAGAATTGTGGCGCCCTTTCTTGGCATTGCTCACAGCTGAATTCCGTGAACTGACTTGTCGCCGCTATCTCAGACTGCTTCGTCTTGCTGACACACAAATCCCGCAAGCAAGCTCGGCGCGCAAGCCCAAGCGGACACGTTGATCGCGCGAGCACGCAACTTTCCTTCCCTTTTTCCTTATTCCCCAGCTGTGGACGAGGGGGGGGGGAGGGAGGGGGCAGGGGGGCTTACTGTTTGTTCCCTTTTCCTATCCCTACATATTGTCGTTCCCCGTAGACCCGCTCCTTGCATTTTACTTTTGTAATGCTGCTTTCTGCGACACTGTGTGTCTCAAGTGCACCGTTCTCAGGAGCTGGGGGTCTTTTGTCTCTCAATGTTGAAAATTAATAAAAGATTTAAACCATAAAAGTACAATTATTTACATTCATACAATCCCACAACCCCAGGGAATTTGTATTTGGCATGATTAGATTGATAGTGGAAATATTCACTCTTTTCCCCATTTCTCCTTTGTTCTTCCCCATGGAATACCACAGATGACATTATTTGTTTAGTTCTGGATAAGAGAAACAAACAAGGGGTCAATTCTCCTATCAATTCACTAATGTAATTTTGCAGCTGGCCCTGAGGTTGTCAGTCTTATTTACTATGTTTAATTTCTGGACCAAGGCCAAGCTAAATGTGCAGCTGAAGCCTCAGATGCTCCGAGCACAGTATGTCTGAAAGTTTTAGAGAATTACAAATTTGAGACCTTTCTTCAAAAATCTGCTCATACTGAAAAAATTAGCAAAGCAAAAAATCACATGTCGTGCTGGAAAAGCATGGTCTAAATAAATTATTTAGAGAAATGCATGGTCTCTTCACTCTCTCTCTCGCTGCTTCAAACTACAATACGTCCCTTTGGCTTTACTGTCTCTCTTCACTCGCTTGTGTGCTTCTCCACCTTTTTTATCCCAGTGTCTCTCCTCTCTGTTTCTTTCACTCTCTATCCTTTTTCCCTGCCTAAATCTTTTCCCCTATATGATCCTTTTAATGCTATCTCTATAGTCTGTTTCTCCTCTCCTTTACGTCCCACCTTTTCTCTCTCCCCTTAGTTGTCACTTTTCACCTTCTTCTACCCAGTCCTCCCCCCAATTACTATAACACGCTTTCCTCTAATCTTCAACCATGTACCATTTTCTTTATTGCATCTCATCGATCCAACTTTTCACTTCTCATCCTCTCCTCCCCAACATACATGTATTTTTTTAGGTTAAGCAGTCGAGACCTCTTGTATATACTTTAGTATATATACTTACATGTGTATGTACTTTGTGGGCTCTGGAGATCAGCCCTAGGACTTGTCTGCTTCTGCTTAGGGACTTCTTTTTCTGTTCAACTGCCTCTATTTAACTGTCTTGATAGAAAACGACTAGTAGAGGTCAGTAAAATACCAGAATTACTTTCTGCTTGTTCAACTGCCTCTATTTAACGGTCTTGATAGAAAAAGATCAGTGGAGGTCAGCAAAATACCAGAATTGCTTTCTGCTGAGGGACTTTCTTTTATTTTTCTGGCAACTGCCTCTATTTAACTTTCTTGATAGAAAACGACCAGAAGAGGTCAGTAAAATACCTGAATCACTTTCGCATTCTCTAGATTCCAGTCCATAGAAATTGTCTTCCACGAGCACCCATAGACAATATTTTTTTCAAATCTTGTATTTTCAGTGATATGACCACCAAAGGCCCTGATTTTATATTAAAAACAGAGCTTTGGACTATACCATTTCCAGCTGAAAGGCAATATTTCTCTCCATGTGTTCCCATACCTGGACTGTCGCGCAGTTTGGTGCTTACTTTCCCTCAATGTTAAAGAACAGTAATTGTTTCAGCACCCAGGCTAATGTGCTGCATAGCTAAATACATATAAGGTCCCAAAGGCAAGACTGATTGCATTGCAACCTGCAGTCATTTTCTACTACCCTCTCTTCTTTATCACTTTTTGCCCACTCTCACCCGAAATGACCTTCTCTCTGTTACATTCTGCTCCCTCTTCTGAATGTCATTTCTTAGTTTCTGTTTCCAGTGTTCCAACTTTATTTGCTCTCTGTGTCATCCTCCAGTACTTCAGTCTATTTTATCCTCATGTCACTATCTGGACTCCCACACTCGGGGCTCCCCTTCTCTTCTCTCTGTTTCCATGTGTGTATTCCATATTACTTTCTGCACTCCTCTGTTTCTAAATGCTCGGTAACCACACAGCTGGGAAGGTTCCACTGCTCGAGTCAAAACTAGCAATTGAGTCATTACAGTGAGAAAATATGCTGGAAATGCACTTTTTATTCCATTCTTTAGAAATGTTTTTCTTGATCTCTCAAGGCGGGTGAGAGGGAAATGTAGCTTGCTACACCCAATTTCACCAATTTTGTTTTTCATTGCCCCCAACCCCCCTACCACCGCCCCCACCCCACCACCCAGATCTGGTAGAAGCTGCTACTGCTATGATGTGTCAAATAGTTGCTTCTATGCAGTAGCATAATCTGAAGCCAGATTAGTAGTAGTGCAGGAGGTTATTGACATTGATGTGACCGTGGAGCTGAGCACAGACTGCATTTTCAATGATCTTGATAGTGAAGGGTAGATTAGGGATGGGCCGATACTTGTTGATGTTATCAAGGCCTAGTGTGGATTTCTCCAGGATTGGGAGCATCTGACCTGTCTTGAGAGGTTGTAGGAAGATGTTTGGAGTGAGAAAGGCATTGACATTGATGAGTAGAGTTAAGACGCCACCTCCAGAGAGAGCTTTGATGAAGGACGAGAGTAAGGAAACATATTCATAACAAGCAGCTTTCAAGGAGTTGAGTGTGTTCGGGAGATCTGCAAGAGAAGGGTGTTTGAAGGATGATTATTCTTGCTATGAGAAGGGGTGAGCCTCAAGGAAGTGATAGGATTGATGGTGTTGTTGGCTGCAAGAGCTCCTGTACTTATTCACTGAAAAAGAGGTTGATAGTATTTAACTCATCTGTGGAGTGTGAGACAGGAAGTTCAGGCAATGGGTTGTTGTACTGCTTGATTGTCTTGAAGAGCATTCTGCTTTTGATGGCAGCGCAAGGGATGGTCTTATTTTTGGGATTGGCTTTGTCAGCTAGGATGAGTTGTGTGTTTCACAGGAGGCTTCCTTAGCATGAGGTCAAGAGGGTTCTGTTTTTTCCATTTCTTTCTTGTCTGTGGGTGCAGCTTTGTTGTCAACGAGGACTTTGAAGAACTAACATGCTGAAGGTTTCAGCTTGCACTTAGGTGATTTAGTTGGTGCGGAGGTCCAATAATCCATTATTAAGTCCTTGTTCTGTCTTGAAGGCCTGTAGATGAGTTGGAAGGTCGCTTTACTGAATTATACAGAGTGGAAAGCAGTATGTGAAATAGGGAGAGCTCCATGGATTTGAGTATTGGATGCTTTCCTAGTCATCGCGCCATCCTATGTGCGCAGACCACAAGCTAAATGCTGTAATCTGTAGGAGTAAGGATCTCTTGGATCTGAAAGGAAGTCAGCTGACCTCTTCTTCTGTTATGAAGATTGTGCCACGCTTGTGATAGGTGATGAGGACTGGAGTGTAGAGTACTGCGAAAGGTGCATTTACAGCATGAGGATAAATTCATGCTAGGTGGTGTGTGGTGACTAGTGGGATCGGTAAAGAGTCGATATATGCTTTGTGAGTATACAATCGGAGTGTGTCCTCTAGGTCTGAGTGTGACTAAGGGGGTGGGTAGCATAGATTGCTGAACTAGGCACATGATGTATGTTAAATTGTAGATACTCACTCGGGTGGCTGTGAAGCAGATGTTCTCGCTGCGGGTCCTTCCTGGCCCTAATAGGCTCAAACAGGCAGAGTACATGTCTGTGTCTGCTTTTTACTGTGGACACCAGGGTGATGGAGCACCCTGAGTAGTTAACAAAAACATTGAATAGGGAGGCTGCTGGAAATTGAGGTGATGTAATTTCTTGAACTCATTTAAATTCCTAGAACTGCAGATGCTGGAAATTAAACTAATTTCACTTCCTGTGGATGCGGATACTGTAAAAGGAGGTCTGATTATCTGCCTTCTTCTGTTAAATATAGTTTAGGTGGGAAATCAGTGATGTAACGTCTTAACGAGATGGATGGTGGCACATGTAGTGATTTGACATTCTCTAGAGCTAGGAGCTTCGGAATTAGGTCTGACTGTCTGGCTTGCTTTAAAGATGATTTTGTCAGAAAATCAGTGATATCCATTCTTTAAGATCTGGATGTTGGAAAGTAAGTGGTGCCTCTACCGCAGATGTCCTGAATGTTTGAGGATACATAATGACCTTTTGCTGTAGGTGGTCACATAGATAAGGTGTGCTGTTATTGATAGATGGACAGTTTGTACGTTAATGGTATCGCATTGTTAGCCTTCCTGGTTTTTGGTTGATGTGAGTTTGTGAGGTGTCTTTTGGTAGTGTTGTTGCCCTGTTCTGTTTTCTGCTATGTGCACCATGTCACTTGTGTTCTGTGATATTGCAGTGTGTAGAATGGAAGGTAGGTGATGTCAAACTCTCTCGTGGTTTGTGTAAGAAGTGACGTGTGTAGTACCCTGTGTTTATCTCTGTCCTGTATTTTCCACTGTGCTTGTAGAATGTATGTTAGGTCACCTGGTTCTCTGAGGTGTGGTGGTGTGGCATGAGTCCAGATTTCTTTATCTGACAGTCTGTAGGCAATTACCCTAATGGAGAGAAGGGTAAACATCCAGGCTCTTGCTGAGACATTTGTGGACGTGCTTGTATTTCTGATAAAAATGAAGGGGAAAAAAACAACTTTTTTTATGGATGCAACTGCCTTCTCTCATTTGTACAACATGCGCACAATGGAAAAATACAGCATCTCACATTACCTTCTTGTTGCTAGCTATTACTAAACCTTTTAATGCCTTCTGGGCTTTTAATGTTTGTTCAAAATCCATCAGGTTGTCATTCTTACCCTGTCCCATCATTATATCTTTGTATAGATGGATATAGGGAGTGCAGAGTAGGTAGACAGATATAAAAAGATTTCAACCATTAAGTGTTTTTGTACATTTCCGGACAGTGAAAACAGTTCTTCTTGTGCTTTGAACACAGCGTTCTTGCCAGATTGCGTATTTGGATATTAAAAAAGTAGATAGCAAGAGAGGCTCAAAATGATATACTTGGACAATCTCCTTTGCATTTTTCCTTTTCGAAATTAAGGTTAATACTTTTAGTGCAGCAGAATTTCTGGCAAGCCACTTTTCTATCATGCAAATAGGCAAGAAATTTTTATTTATATCAATAGTAAACACAACTTTAGTTTTAATTTTGTCACACAACTTCATCAACAGCTATTACTTTGAACCCATTGTCTTCTTTTCCTCTCATTTTCTTTCTTTCCCTGCAGCAGCGGCCGGTGCAGGTAAGCGCAGTGCGGCAGGGCGGGGCAGGAGGGGGAAGTCGACAGGCGACGGAATATGATTTATTTATTTAATGTTTCCTATTCCAGCATCTGTCGACTCCCCGACTTCCTGCCCAAACGCCTCACCACGTTTACCTGCTCCGGCCGCCACTGTTTCCGTGTCTCTTGTTTGAAAGGGGTCGGATCGTGTATCTTTCTGCAGATGTTTAGAAGCATAGTATAAATAGACTCACAGTGTTATAGAAGGAATATCAGCTGTCAAGCTCATGTATTTAACTAAAATTAGTAGACTCTATCTATACACACATTACCCAGTGGTGGTCGCCACTGGGTAGTTATAGTTAGGACAGCTGTTCCACGGAAAAAGCATTTTTTGTGTTGTTAATAACTTTCACGAATATCATGAAACTTTCCAAAAAGGTGCTACTTTTTGACGAGTTTGTGCATTGCAAATTTCGGGGTGATACATCAAACGGGGACCGAGAAAAAAGGTGGGTCCCCTAACGCAAAATTCCCATTCATTTTCCATACTGTTCTTTAGACAGGGCTACACAAAAAACTGCTCAACAGAATTACACCAAATTTGGCAGGAAGCTAGATCTTGATACACAGATTGTGCTTGCTGTGATGTGGTGTAAATCCATTCAGTAGTTTTTCAGGAATTAAGGTTAAAATATTATAGATATCTGGATGGGTGAGTCCTCCAGAGATTCATGTTGGAGGGCCAATTTAAAAATGGAGTGTTACGATTGGCCCACAGAGCTTTTTTTTCCCTTAGGCCAATTTTCTCCTGCAGGAGTCAGACTCCAGAGGGAGCTCGTGCAGCCCATCCTCCCTGAGCCATTAAAGGCCCCGGGGATCCGATCCCCGGGCCTGAAATTTGCATAGAAGCGTAGGGGAGCGATCATAGGCCCCAGGGAACACACCCTACGGGCCCTCCCCAAGCTTCTAGAGGCCCTGGGGACCTCAGTCCCTGGGGCTACTAAACTCTTTCAAAGGGAGGGGGCCATACCTGAGCCTTCTATGGTCCCTGGGAGATCACATCCGGGCTTGGCTCACATGCTGTGTCCCAAGGAGCCCATCTTCCAAACTAAGCGGTCCATACCGGCGCGGGCAGTAAAACCTGTGTTTGCTACCGATTGGCAGGAGCATTTTTGAATCTTCTGCCATGTGGGAGCAAACACAAAGTCTGCTCCCAGCTGGGTGGAGCTTTGAAAATGCGCCTGTCAGCTGGGAGAAGACTTTTGATCAGTTTCCCTGCCTGCACTGATGTGGGCAGGCTAACACATCAAAATATTGCTCCTGCCCGGAGAGAGGAGCATACGTAGCAACATGCGGGGAGCCGGCTGGGATTGCGGGAGCCTTGGGGCCATGGCGGCCAACAAGGGTGGGGTGGGTGCTCTGGTTGGGCATCAGAGCACCCACCTTTCAGTAAAGCGGGCCCCGGAGGATGGTGGGCCCCTTTACTTTAAGTAGTGGTCCTGGGGATGGCCCTAGGGATGGAGGCCAAAGGCTCAGAAAGGGGGGACATGCAGACTCCCTCGCATTTAATCAAAAAATGCCCTGTGGGATGGGTTCCCCAGGGCCTAAGAGACTTAGGGGAGGGGCCTTTAAGTTTCCAACTCCAGGCTTAGACAGTAAATGGCAGACTCCGGTAAGGGATCTTAAGTATTTTTATTTCTTTTTATTTTGATAAGCCAAGGTGCATGGTGTACAGCAAACAGTAAAACAACAAAAGCCTACACGTGTGTATATATATATATATATATATATATATATATATATATATATATATATATATAGTAATGGAATTGGGAGAGGAGTTTAGACAAATTAAAATTAAATTACAAATAATAAAAAAATATATATACACACATATATATATATGTATATATATATATGTGGATATATATATTTTTTTATTTGCAGTTTAATTTTAATTTTTCTAAACTCCTCTCCCAATTCCACTACCCATAAAAACCCTTTACTACCCTATACCCTTACTGTTAGAAATGGGGGTCTCTGGTTGGCAATTGTTTGCACCTTTGTCCAAATAGGGACCCTTCCTTCTAGTCAGGAGAAGGGGGGTACACTTCTAAAATAACCCCTAATCACCCCCTTGGTAGCTTGGCATTAGCAGTCAGGCTTATCTCAGAGGCAGTGTGTGAAGCATTTGCACATATCCAACAGTAACACAGTAAAAGGACACCACACCAGTTTTAGAAAAATAACCAATAATTATCTGTGTAAACAAGACCACAACGATAAAAGACCAACATACAGTAATACAAAATATGCACTTTGCAAGAATACTTTAATATGCAGTTCCTTGAAGCCGGTAGCTCCGTCTGGAGCTACCGCGGTGCTGAAAATAGAATCCAACAGTTCTGGCTGACCGCGTCGGTGCAGACCGGTGTTAGTGTCAGCAGACTCGTAAACAGTACCTTTGGTTCTGGCCGACCGCGTCAGTGCGGGACGTTCATGGCAACCGTCACGGTTGCGATGTGAAGCGTAGCGGTGCGGCGTGCGGTGCTCTGAAGTCGCAGTGCATGCAGCTGCTTGATGATATACGTCCAGCGGCGTTGGTGAGACCAGAGTTGCGGTGCGGAGTGAGGCGGTGCTGACAGGTCACGGTGCAAGCGACAGTGCCGGTTGATGGGAGCTGGCGACTGTCTACCCAGATTGCGGTGTGGGACGGGGTGGTGCGTCGTCTAACTTATGAGCAGTGCTCCCAAACCATGGTGCGGTCACAGGTCTCAAGGTCAGCGGACATCGTCTGTGAGATCAGGGCAGCGGAGTGAAGCGAGGCGGTGCAGAGTGCGGTGCCCACAGGTCATGGTGCAAGCAGTGGCTCAGTGGTGGCAGCGGTCGTCGCCGTCGGTGAGACCAGGGTTGGAGTGCAAAGTGCGGCGGTGGCCTCTGTGGTGTCTTCAGATCACGGAGCCGGCGGTGACTGCGTCAGACTGCTTTCCCCCTCTTTGGCAACTGTAACCCACGGTTCCAGAGGCGGTACCCAGAGGTAAGTGAAGTCTTTGCTTTCCCCTCTTTGGCAACTGTAGCCCACGGTTCCAGAGGCGGTACCCAGAGGTAAGTGAAGTCTTTGCTGTCCCTGAGACTTCGTGAACAGGAGGTAAGCTCTATTTAAAGCCCTTGGAGGTACTCAGTGACAAGTGAAGAAAGTTCAGTCCAGTCCTTTCACTGCCCAAGGCAGAAGCAGCAACTGCAGGCCAACCCACCAAAGCATCAACACAGCAAAGGAGCAGTACTCCTCCTGGCAGTTCTTACAGCTCTTCTTCTTTGCAGGTTCCTTCATCCAAGTGAGTTCTAAAGTTCTGGGGTCAGGGCCCCAATATTTATACTCAGTTTCTCTTTGTTCTCTTGGGCAGAGAGTGTCTGTGCTAAGTTCAAACCAGTTTGGTCCTTTCTGGCCTAGCTTCAGGGCAGTAGGTGGAGACAGCATTGTTCAAGGCAGACCAGGCCCATTCAGGTGGAAGGAAATCTCCCCCCACTACTCTAAATGCAGCCCATGTCTATTCAGCCCAGCCCTGACTCATCCAGGAAAGGCAGGACACACCTCCAGCCCCCCAGTGGCTGGCTGAACAGAATGCACATCCCCAGCCAATGTCACTCCAAAGCCGGACAGTCAATCCACAACTCAGCAGAGGCACACAGGATGGCTAAGCAAGAAAATACCTAGTTTCTAAAAGTGGTATTTTCAAACACAGAACATTAAAATCATCTTTACTAAAAGATGCATTTCTACATTCTGAGTTCAGGCATACTAAACTCCATTTCTCTATCTTGCCCCAATGGGAAGATATACTCGTAAAATGTTACCAAGTATTCCCCATTCTATCCTATGGGACAGATAGCCTTTCAACAGAGAAAAAATTAAATATACTGGATTTCACTATTAGGACGTCACACATACCAGTACATGGCCTACCTTTCAAAAACACTGCACCCTGCCCATAGGGGTACTTTGGGCCTATCTTAGGGGTGACTCACATGTAATAAAAGGGAGGTTAGGGCTTGGCAAGTGGGTGCACTTTCCAAGTCGACATGGCAGTAAAAACTGCACACAGACACTGCAGTGGCCGGTCTGAGAACCATTTGAATGGCTGCTCATGTGGGTGGCACAATCAGTGCTACAGGCCCACTAGCAACATTTGATTTACAGGCCCTGGCACTCTCAGTACACTTTACAAGGGACTTAGCAGTAAATTAAATATGCCAATCATGGAAACACCAATCCATAATCCAATTTACAATTGGAGAACATGCACTTTAACACTGAACAGCAGTAAGAAAGTGCACAGAGACACTAAACCAGCAAAAACACAGTCAAAACCGGGAGGGGAAACACGCCAAAAGATGTTAGGTCTAACACTTACACATCCCTGAACCTTAAACACCCTTTATTACTCTTTACTTCCCCTTACCCTTACTATTCCTTGAACACTATAACCCTTTACTACCCCATACCCTTAGTCTTCCCTGAACCCAAAATACCCGTCCGACCCAGTACCTTTACCTATCCCTGAACCTTAAAAACCCTTACTTCCCTTTATCTTTACCCAACACTGAACCATAAAAAACCCTTATTAGTCCTTAGCACCAACCCTTCCTCATCTCTAAACCCTAAAACCCTTACAACCCTGGTTTATTTAAGGGAAGAACGGATACCAATTAGTATCAGTGGCCCTGCAATTGCTCAAACCTTCTCTGACAAGGCTCACCCCAGTCTTTAGTTAACTGAATACTTATGTTTTGAAGAACCCCAAAGGGGTTCTACAGTTTGGGGAGGGGTATAAATCCAAAAAGAATTCTGATCTATGAGGCTATAAACTTACTGTTAAAAACAACTATTTTTATTGAATCAGAATACAGCCACAAGACAAATGCCAACATGTGTTTTGCCGTATCATATTAGGAAAAAACGCTTCTTGAAGGCAAGGAAATCAACGAGTTGAACTGCATAGGACGTACTCTCGCCTAGAGGAACCAATTCC
This sequence comes from Calotriton arnoldi, assembly GCA_963921515.1. Classification (NCBI taxonomy): domain Eukaryota; kingdom Metazoa; phylum Chordata; class Amphibia; order Caudata; family Salamandridae; genus Calotriton; species Calotriton arnoldi. The sequence goes on from CAWUFW010002647.1 coordinate 645,892, forward strand.
TTGCAGTATTTAGTAAAGGTTCAGGAGGTCTTCACCATCGTGAAGGAGTTCTCCAACCCCGATCCACTGGCAACTACGTCATACCCCCTAGGGAAGAACTGTGTGACACCCTGGCGGATTTCTTCCACGACAAGATCTCAACCATTTATGAGAACTTCAAACCCCTATCCCCTACCGCTGACAGCATCAGCCTACTCACACACACAAACACAAACCACAAACACCTGCTCACCCATTGGGACCCTCTCACAACTCAAGCCACAATCTTCATCATTAACTCCGTACACTCGGGAGCACCCACAAACCCATGTCCCCCCCAAATCTTCAACCTCTGTAGCAAGCTGATTGGCAATGCACTCAAGAAAGTCCTGAATGCTTCCAACATCACGGCCTCCTTACCGGTGGACTGGAAACAAGTTGAAGTGAGGTCCCACTCCTGAAGAAACCATCCGCTGACCCAGCAGATCTGAAGACCTACTGGCCCATCTTCATGCTCCCCTTTCCGGTCAAGGTTCTCAAAAAGGCAATCAACCAGCAACTTACCAAAAACCTGGAACACCACAACCTCCTGGACCCCTCTCAATCCAAGTCAACCACAGCACCGAGACAGCCCTGATAGCAGTCACCAACAACATCAGGACCCTCCTAGATCGTGCGAAACAACAGCCCTCATCCTCCTTGACCTGTCAGCTGCATTTAACACCATCTCCCATCACATCTTGATCAACAGACTCCACAGAATCGGAATCCAGGAGACGCCCTCAAATGGAGTGCCTCATAATTCACCAGAAGAACCCAGAGTATCACTCTACCACCATTCACCTCGGAACCCAAGGAGATCATCAGCGGCGTCCCACAAGGATCGCCCCTCAGCCCCACCCTCTTCAACATGTACATGACCCCCCTGGTCAACACCATCAGATAGCACAGACTCAACATCATCTCCTATGCTGACGACACCCAGCTCATCCTTTCGCTGTCAGAAGACTCCTCCACCACCAGAACCCACTGCCACAGATGTATGATGTACATGGCTGACTGGATGAACGACAACTGTCTCAAGTGCAACTCAGACAAGACGGAAGTCCTCATCTTTGGGAACAACACATTGCCATGGAACAACACTTGGTGGCCTGCTGAACTCAGTCCTTTCTCCCCCTGACAGACCACGCTCGCAACCTCGGCATCATCTTGGACAGCAAGTTATCTATGCAGAAACAAGTAAACGCAGTCTCATCTGCCTGCTTCCACACCCTACGCATGCTCTGAAAGATCTTCAGGTGGCTCCCAATCAACACCAGAAGGACAGTCACTCAAGCCCTCATCACCAGTAGGCTGGACTACGGTAACATTCTTTACGTAGGAATCACTGCATGCCTCCTAAAGAGACTAAAACCAACATAAAACGCAACAGCAACACATCCTTTACCTCCGCAGATGGACTTACATCCCCCCACACCTCAAGAAGCTACTCTGGCCCCCAATCCAGAAGAGATGTCAGTTCGAGATGCTGACCCATGCATACAAAGCCCTGCACAACAAAGGACCAGAATACATCAACAAACGAATTACCTTCCACCAACTGACCAGCCCTGTGATCCGCCTCCCTTTTTCTCACAGTCACCCCCGGATCTACCAATCCAACAGCGGAGGGTGCTCCTTCTGTCACCTGCTGGCCAAAGCCTGGAACAACCTTCCTCTGCACCTCAGGAATGCTGCATCGTTCTGGGAATTCAGAAAAGGAATCAGGACATGGCTGTTCGAATGAACAGAGCACCGAGAAGCAGCTACCAACTCCAGCCCCTTGAAACACCCATATATAATTTACCACACTTAATAAATCCTGATTGATTGATTGATTCTCAAAAGAGAGAGAGGAACACACTTCATGAATTTTCAGTCGTGATCATATTTATTTAGCATACTTTTCGCACCCCCATAATCTCTGCAATATGTAACTTCAATTTAATTTCCGTTCTTACATCAGCATAATGGTAAAAAACATTAGCCTTTACTACCCCTAATCCTTACTCTTCCCTAAACCCCTTACAACCCTGTGCCTTTACCAATCCCTGAACCCTTAAAACCCCTTATGCCCCTTATTACTCTTTATTCCCTTAAAATCACACTTACCTGTGTGGTAAAGTCCTGTATTGTAAAGTGCCTGAAAATGGCATGTGTTACTTACTTTTGTGGTAACTGCAGTGCTGCAAATGCAATGTGTGGTAACACCCGAGTTGTAAACACTGTATACTAGTTGGAAGTGTACAAATGATGTACAGTTTACACACTTGAATAGTTTATTATGAGGTGACATTTAAATAGCTAATTACTGGATGAAAGACGGGAGCTTTTCTGATGTCAATGAGGTGCAGTCAGCAGGGTGTTGTGAGGTGTACTGACAATATCAGAAGTTTGGTGGGGTTACAGTGAAAAAGGATTGTGCATTTTCACTTGGGGGTTCTTCCACAGGGTGATTGTGAAATAGAAGATTGTTTTTGTGTTTTATTCTTTCAAGTTAGTGGGCTTTTCAGAAGCTTTTTTTGCTGTGGGTTTGACAAGAGTAGTCAAGGAAGGATAGCTTGTCCTCTAGGTGATGGTTTTTGTGTGGTGTCTGTTGAAGACCTTCAAGGCATAGAACAGGGAAAATAGGAAAAGCAGGGTCTTCTTTCTCTGAGATATTAATAGTGTCATTGTTATGTTATGTTAGATCATTTGTAAAGCGCATGGCTGCCCCAACAACGGGGCGTCCCAGCACTGCAGTTGAACATAGAGAGAGGAATCACCATGGGGTTAATGGTTGGGGAAAAGCCAGGTCTTCACCAACCATCTGAAGGTCAGGTGGTCAGGGGTGCAACGGATATGCAGGGGTAGTGAATTCCACAGAGCGGGGGCCCGCCTGCTCTAACCTTCCGTGTCTGGGGGACTCTGGCAAAATGTTGATCTGCAGAGCACAGAGCGCGTAAGGAGACATAGTGGGAACAAAGATCACTCAAGATTCCTGGGCCGGTGCCCTGAAGTATCTTATGAATGGTGCAGAGGGCCTTAAAGTGTATTCTCTGTTCCACAGGCAGCCAGTGAAGCCGTCGGAGAAGGTGCGAGACATGGCAGTGCTTCGGGAGAGCAAACAGAGTGCGGGCGGCCGCATTCTGGATGTGTTGAAGCAAACCCTGGGCGGTGATTTCCGCTCCCCTCACGGCATTTGCGGAGTTTTCTGCACTCCGCGTTACGCGGAGATCGCGGAGTTCCGAAAAACTCTGCTTCGCGTTGCGGAGCAGAGTTTTTCTCTCGCTCGCGTTCGTCAACGTCAAGTTGGCGACTGCGAGCGAGGAAAATCAACCTCCCGGCGAGATTTTTCCTCGTTCGCAATCGTCAACAGCTAGTTGGCGAGCGCGAGCGTGGAAAATCAACATCCCGGCGAGATTTCTCAAAGCGGGGGGTCAGGTTTCTCATTGCGAGTGGTCGCGTATGCTCGCGACCGCCCGCGTTGAGAAACTGCCCGTTCGCGTTGAGAAAGCTGCCGCTCGAGTAAAAATCTACTCGAGCGGCAGAAAAGGAAAGCAGGGACCGCTTGCACTGTGCATGGTGCCGTTCGCAATGATTACACAGTGCGGACAAACATCCGGCACTGTGCAATCACCGAGAATGGCATTTTTCTATCGTACTCCGCCTCTCGCGGAGCTCTGCGTAGTGCGACTGAGTTTTTTTGCACTTCGTGGTGTTCCGCGTAGTGCAACTCCGCGAACTCCGCTCAGGGTTAGTTGAAGCCTCTTGGTCACGAGCTTGTTGGCTCACAGGAGTAGCACATTGCAGTAGTCCAGTCTGGCCATAATGGAGGATTGGATGATCAGCTGTCGGGTTACAGCATCAAAGAGGCGTAGAATAGGTTTTAGGCGACGTAGCAGTCCGAAGCATTTGCCTGTCACTGATTTGGTCTGGTCTTCGAAGGTGAGGTCCCTGTGCACCAGAAATCCCAGGTTCTTGACCACAGATTTGGGCCTGGGGGGCACACCCAGAGCGGGTGGCCACCAGTAGTTTCCCCACAGATGAGTCCTTCCCTACCAGAAGGATCTCGGATTTCGCCTAGTTTAGCTGCAGGTGGTTGGTTGCCATCCAGTCCGAAATGGCTGCTAGGTACCGATCTTGGCCAAGCGGTGTAGCAAGATCTCATGGGAGCCGCACTCAGATCTAGCAGAACCAAAGCCGTGGTTCTGCCCTCATCCAGGGAGGTCCGCAACTGTTCTGTGACCGCCAACAGAGCGGTTTCCGTGCTATGCCGTTGCCTGAATCCGTTCTGAGATGAGTCCAGTTTTGAGTTTGCTTCCAAATATTGAGTAAGAAGCGTATTTCCATAAGATTCCATGACTTTGGATAAGAATGGAAGCAGTGAGATAGTACGGACGTTTTCGGGCTTGGACACGTCTAATGTTGGCTTTTTCAACAGGGAGACCACCTTGGCGTGTTCCAGGGCTTAGGGACCAACGCCGAGGACAGAGACAGATTAATCAACTCCAGACACTCCGGCAGAAGACACTGCTGACATTTTCGGAAATAGTCGGGTTTCAGGGGGTCATCTGGAGACCCTGATTTTATCTTAGTGAACAGTGCTTCCATGTCTTGAGGGGAAATGGGAGGGAATACAGAGAGAGTGTGGGTCGAATACCCCAAAGACGTGTTCAAGCCCATATTACATGGGGTAGCACCGGGGCCGAGGCTGCTATATATGCACTCAACCTTCTCAATGAAAAATTTAGCCAGTGCTTCGCATTGCGGACTGGAGGATATGGTGTTGTTGGAAGCAGAAGGAGACTTTACCAGGTCTTTCAGAAGTGAGAATATGGTTTTGGTAGGGTTGCTACTTGTCGAAATCAGTTTAGTGTAATGTGCAGCCCTAGTCTTGAGGACCAGTTTATGGTACTCTTTAATAGCACTTCTATACTGTGCTTTAGCCAATGGCTCGTACAGGCGTCTCCAGGCACGTTCAAGTACCTTGCAGTTCTTCTTAGCGAGGGTAAGGGACTCATTGAACCACGCATTGGCCTGCGTGCTTTTTGGGTGGGTAAGTTTGGTCGGGATGCATGTGTCTAGTGCTTCAGTTACCCACCCCCGAAAGGATGCATTGGCCTCTTCAATGTTGTCGGACCTTTCTGGGACCTTAGTATTTAGGGCCGTTGCGAAGGAGGCCGGCTCCAGCTTATGTCAGGGGCGTTTGAGTATGGAGTTGAGATACGGCTGCAGTTTGGGGCCTGCTAGTGGGAGCTGCATAGATATAAGAAAATGATCCGTCAAAGGCATAGGAAGGGGGGTAAGTACTTCCACCGACTGAAGATTTGAGGAAAAAAGGGTCAAGAAGATGCCCTGCAGAATGGGTGGGCCCCTGGACCAATTGGACCATTTGGCATGCTGCCATATCGTCAAAAAAGTTACGGATATCAGGTGCATCTTGCGACTCAAGATGAAGGTTCAGGTCCCCTATAATATTAAAATTGGCAGTTTGAAGGGCTAATGTGGGAGTGACATTGATCAAGGCTTCTTTAACAGTTTTTGATGAGCCTGGAGTGCGGTATATAAGTAGCCCTGCGAGAGTGAAGTTAGCTGTCAGCGCGATTTTGAAGAGTGCGTTTTCGCAGTCGGCTATGGCTGTTGGGGTGAGGCTGCATGTAAACGCTGCTTTGTGTATAATTGCAATGCCTCCCCCCCTCCCACCCGCTCTGTTCAGGTTGCTCATTGTGTACCCGGCAAGGAGGGACAGGGCTGGTATAGCCACTGAATCCTCAGAGAGCCAGGTCTCCTTTAGAAATAGAACCTCTGGGGACCGTTCCTGTAAAAGGTCGAACACTTTGGGATGATGTTTCGTCAAGGAGCGGCAGTTTAAGCTGCAGATGGTGTGAGTGCTAGTAGTGGGGACAGAGGCTGTCGGGTGCAGGCAAGGACTGACCCTGAAGGCGCACTGACTGTGTGGTGCACTGACTGTGTGGGGCAGGCATCTGGCGCCCAGTTACAGTCCCTACATGCAGTTGCACCCTGCATAGCGCGCAAAGCTTCGTGTGAGTAGACTAACCTGGTAAGTGTTAGCGGAGCAGAATTTCTGGTGCCTGGCGATGTCCAGGAGCGGACGGGCGCAGACAGGCTTGCCATTGGCGTGTCAGCAGCGCTTCCACGCTGCGGCATGCATTAAATACCTGGGGGGGCAAAACTGGCTCCATTGAGGACTTGTAGTGTTGCATTCTTGGTGCTAGTGCATTGACAGAAGCTTGACTTACATTATTGTAACTAGGAGTGACTGTCAGTGTGTTTTTTTTTATTGTAGAGCAACTGCTGGACTATGCCAAGTAATGTGATGGGGCGACAGCTTGAACAATACTGTGTTCTACAGGGGTGCAGACGTTGAAGATGGGCGTCTGGATTTCATAATGAAGATAAGATGAATGCCATTACTGTAGATTGCGAAGTGAAAACTCAAGGATACATTGGGCACCAAGGAGCATAATTACGGCACTTTTAAAGGTCGGGCTGAAAGGTGGGTGATTTGTGGAGATCTGTGTTGTTGCAGATCTTTTTTATTTTATTACTGAGCAAGTTGTTAATGCTGATAGAAATGAAAGGTTTTTAAGGACACTGTCATTGGTTTTCAAATTATATTTATTTTCTTCATTATTTTATGCTTCGAGGTCCTCCTCTTCCCTAAAATGTGGCCCAACTCCAGTAAAGCTGGGTAAATAGGGACGCCACTAAAATGTAACTTTAATTGTGTACTATTCAAAGCAAGCATGAGCAGATAGATGTGGATCTGCAGTCCCGGACATTTTGCAGTTGGGTCCTGTCAACATAAACATGACATAGGCATTGCTCACATACTTCTATGATGTAAGGAATACTTCTCCAAACTAGGGTTGGGCGGTAAACTATGCTCGGCCGGCAGAGTTCACTTAGTTTTGCCCACTCCGCGCTCCGCTTGGAGCGCAGAGTTCGGGAAATACTCCACCAACCGCCGTGTGGCAGAGTTTTTCTTGTAGTCGGGTTGGCGAGGGTGAGTGAGAAAAAATGAGTGCTAGACTTCCTCCCAGCATGATTTCTCAATGCAGGCAGTCGCAGCAATTTGCTACCACTCGCGTTTGAGCTGAATTTACCGCGCGACAAGCTCCAGGTGCTAAAAATCAGTGCGAGAAGCACGACGGACTGGATTTCTGTCACTCATGGAACTCCTCTGAATCTCACAGAGTTTTTAGGTAACTCTGTGGAATTCCGCAAAGTTACACCCACCCCTACTGCAAACACAATTTAGATACATAAATTCTCAATAAACTGAGGAACTTTCATTTACTTAAGCTAATGGTCAGCCAGCATAAAATAACAAAACAGTGGATGTGATTCTACAAGCCTGAGTCTAATACCGAAGGAATCTCCAACAGGAGGCACAAGTATGTTATATAACAAACATGAATGAGAACAAAAATGATACATTTGACATTTAGCTTATCATATTGTTCCATAGAATGAATTTCTTAAAAGTATCCAATCATTTCTAGCAAAGCTACTAAAAACCATTAGAAAATGTATGATAGTACATAGCCTTAGAGCCCTCCGTACCGGGCTCTACTGGCCATTAAAGGCCTGCTCCAGCGTTAAAGCCCTGATCCCTCAAACAAGGGAGTGGGCCTTTACTGGCTGCTAGAGCCCGCTACCAAGGGCTCTAAGGCTATTAGAACATTTCGCCCCTAGAGGGCAGATCATTCTCATTTGTAAAACAAAGGCCTTGCGGAGCCTGAGGGGTTGAAATCCGTGAGGCCTTTGTTCGCAGTTGTTGCTGTGAACAAACATTGGAATGTTGATTCTCCAGGCTTCTACCGGCCATTAGAAGCCCGGAGCACTCCACTGTTTTCAATGGAGCGCTCAACATTCCAATGTTCTAATAAAAGGATAAAACATACCAGTAGCCACACTGTACATAGACTGAAATTATTATACTCCAAAAAAACAAAAACGTGAAAACACAGTATTTCTATAAGAGATTATGTCAACCTTTCCTAGAACAGGTTGGTCTTTATCAAAAAACTGAAAATGGAATAAAACACTTAAGTGACTGAAAAGTAAAATGCTAAAGGCAATTGTTAGATCTTTCAGCCTTAGGTTGGTCTTCCGTCAAACATTTTTGCCTAACTACTCTTGTTTTTGCGGCGCTCGATTTTGTTGGCTTTAGCACTCTGCACACTTTACCACTGCTAACCAGTGCTAAAGTGATTGTGCTCTCTCCTTTAAGCATGGTACAAATAGCTTACCCCCAATTGACATCTTTATTTACTTGTAAGTCCATAATAAAGTGGTACTTCATGTACCCAGGGCCTGTAAATTAAATGTCATTAGTGAGCCTCGTGGACTTATTGTGCCTGCCACTTAAGTAGCCCTTAAAACATGTTCCAGGTCTGCCATTGCAGCCTGTGTGTGCAGTTTTAAACTACCATATCACCATGGCAAAATAAACCTTTTGCCAGGCCTAAACCTCCATTTTTAATACATATAAGTCACCACTACAGTAGGCTCCAAACAGCCTGAACAGCAGGTTACAGTGCATTCAAAAGTTGGACATGAACTTTTAATTTGGCATTTTTTGTTCTAACCATTTGGTGCCTGCAGCCTGTATCCTGGGTCACATGAGTATGTGTAGCTAGCACTGGTCTTTGTCTATTGCTCCCAGAAAGTGAGGCAAAGGGGGAATAGGATGGGCTATTTCTGACTTGATTGGGGGACAGAGCTGTCACTTACCACACATCACCAAGAGACTGCCTCAGCACACTCACAAAGGGTTTCACAGTAGTGTTTTGTGCACCAGACAAGCTTGGGCTAGGGCAGGAATGAAGAAAATTCCAAAATCCTCTGGGGGTAGAATGCTCTAAAAACGTTTCCTACTTCAAAGCTGGCACCAAGTATACATTTTGGGCTCTCAGCCCCACCTCTTCAGTACACCTCTGCACCAGTGGAAGACTCAGACAGACTGCTGTGCTGCTCTGCTGAGAGAAGGACTGCTACTCTGCTGCCCTACACCTCTGATGCCTGCTTCCTGAGTGAGAAGGACTGGCTCTGCATCTTGAACCCAGAACCACCAGAGTGACTCCAAGGGCTAGTTGGTTGGACTCCTGGTCAGAGCCTGAAGGCACAGACAAGTCTCCAACCACTTTGAACCCTGCATCTGGACTCTTGTCTGCTGTGAGTCTTGTCCCCAAGTGGTGCCACCCAGCCCTGGACCCTTGAGTGGGCCTGAAGGTGCTCTGCCAGCCCAGCTGTGGTCCAACCACAACCGATGGGGCGCCATGCAGCGCCTCACAGCCTCGCGTCAGAGCAGTCATTGTGCGATGCATCCCCGATGCAGTCCAGAACAGCTGCTGCGCAACGCTTCCTTGATACAGGACCATGCATAGCAGCACCTTGGAGCCACCACCGCGCCACACATCCTCAACACAGAACTTTGCATCAGAGCCTCGAATCACTGCTGTGCAACTCTTCCTCGATTCAGGGCCTTGCAATGCTCCGCAACCAGGATTCAAGGTACTTCGTTCAGAAGGCCTCACTTGGTCCCTTTATCTGTCCGACGCTTCATCACGGTCAGCCTGAACTTGTGACTCCAGCGAGACCAGATAATCACATTTGGCGCTTTGCGCGTTAAAGAACTATTTCTACCTAAATCTTTAAAATTGCATATCTCCAATTCTACTGATTAGATTTTTGTCGTTTTGGTGATAAATAATTTGTTAAAATTGACCCTATTTTAAGGTCGAGCCTATACAGCGCTTGCGCTGTTAGGCAATCTGTTGTAGGTACTTTGTGGATGTCTGACTCCTCCCCCGCTTTGGGTAGGCTTTCATGTATGTCCTTAAAAAATCGTAGCCTGCAAATGGCTACAGGTGGGTGCATGTCCCGCCTTTTCTGGCAAGTTAACTCCCATGGAGTATTGCCGCAGGAACGAGCATGGATGCGCACAATGCTTGCGTGCTGATTACCAGGAAATGCAAAGAAAACTCCTGGGTGGTAGGATGTACTCAAGCACGAATTAGGACACAAAAACGCGAAAGCTCTGCTAAACATCCAGGCTTCATAAGAGTCCAGGTTGTCCCATAAAGGCATAAATAGTTCATTGTCGCCTGCCTTTCCCATTGCATGCCGGTACTTGTAGTCAGCTAGATTGCGCAGAATGAGGGGGGTACTCAGTATTCGGTGAAAGATTCCTGAAATGTCATAGAGGCTGGTTCCATCGTGTGTGCAAAGAGGTCCTGCTGGTATAATGGGGAATATAAAAGCTACACATACCTATAGCATAGCCTAGAAAATATCCAACACTGGATATGTGTATCACTTGGATAGTGACTCAACACTCCCCTCGAATGTCAGCTCACAGGCTCCCTGACTCACCTGACTTTGGTGTCTGCCTCCAACCCTGTGCGCACAGAGGAACGCTGCCATTTTAGAGATGCATTCCTGCATAACGAAGGCTCAGTAAGGGCCAGTCGCCATGACCCCGCCCCGAAAACACAGGGGGAACTGATTCAGCTAGGTGGTGGGTCACATGACAGTCTCCCATCAATCCCAGCGCCCCATCGGCAGTGGCCGGGCGAGCTTTCAAGAGTTTCCAAAGGGCCTGTTGAGCAGGTGTATGTATCTCAGTCCAGGGCGAGCTGCTGGCAGAGGAGAGAGATGTTTGGAGAGGAGCTGAGGGGAGTGATGATTGTTTACTGTGGCGGTTTGGGGGCCGCATCTAGCTGTGATAGTGCAGTTGTATACTTGTGAGTAGCTGAGAGGCAGCTTATAAATTTCGGCGTGGACCTTTACTTAACTGCCTAGTTTTTTTTTTCTTTTGTGAAAAGCTGAGTTTATTCATGGAAGCAGAGACCCGATTGACCTCCACGCTGTCTGCTGCTTTAACAGTAGAGTCTTTATGCTGCTCTTGTTCGGATATGTGACGTTACAACGCATGCCATTACATCGCATGCCGTTGCAACGCCAAACTTTACCCCGACTTTCTGTCGGGGGAGCGCTGGAAGTTGGAATAGATTAATTTTCTATCCCAACTCCAGTGTGTGCAACAGTAGGGAAGGTGTTGGAGTTAAATCCAACACCTTCTACCCACTGCTGCACACCTTTTTCGTTGCAACGGCATGCGATGTAACTGCATGCGTTGTAACAGTTGCGTTGTAAAGGCTGCTTCCCCTATTGTTCTGTATACTTACAGCTAAACCCTCCCCCCCACACAATTTTATTGCATTTGACTAAGAAAAGATACTAACTGGTACTGGTAATCTGTAATTAAAGTTAGTTTGTACTTCCCCTTTTGACATTAAAAGTCAACCAGCCTCTCATCTCTTTGATCTCAGTATCCTTACATTCTTTCTTCCCGTTTTACCACTTCATGTAACCCAAGAAACAAAAAGCACAAAGTGAAGAAATATTCTGTAATTGGGCATTTGTCAACACCGCCTCACTAGGAAAATTGATTCAGGATTGCCAGGTCGTGAAACGTTAAAACTGCATGCTGGCCCCAATTATTATATAAACATGACGTACGTGACTAACAGTATTACCGGTTTAGCCATTTCTGCTGTATTTATTGGTGATTTTTATCATCTGGGCCGGTATTCGTACTACCACCTCCCCCTCCCCAGTAACTAACCTTTGGGACTTCTGTGTCTGTATAAGTTTAATGCTGCACATCTGCCCTATGCACTGCATTCTTTCTGAATCTGCCCATCACCAGTCTCCTTCAACTCTCTAACTCTCTCTTTCCTCCATTCCTTATACAAATGCAAAAACAGCACACAATTGATTTACTTCAGTTTTTGTAAGAGTGAAGATTCATGTATTTTGCCCCCATGTTCTTCTTTATGAATGTGTACAAATGTGTTTACATTTATAGCTGTTGCATTGAAGGGCCCATATGGAACTCCAGCCTGGCAGCAGTCTTGCAACTGGTGCTGGTGTTTCTTCATTACCAAGGCTTTATTTGCACACTGGCATTATCCAGGTGGTCTGATGGATGATTCAAAAAGGTACCCAATGCTATCTGACCTATCTGAGTGCCTAATACAGCAACTTTTTTTTTATAGAGCACCTATACCGAACATTTGCTATTCCAAAAATCTTTAGAATCAATCGTTTTTATTATGTGGGAAATCGAGAGCATGTACACAGTTTACTGCCTACATCACGTGGCCGGCAGAGCGATATAAGAGCGCCAGTACACAGCGTTGAGGCCTACATCCCGAGGGCCGGCCCCCGCAAAACAGTTGTGACTAGCATCTGAGTCGACTCTCCTGGTAAAGTCATCCACAGTTTTATTACAATAAAGCAAACAAAAACCCCCCAAAACAACCCTCCCTCCCTACCCTCCTCCCACCTCCCCACCATCTCCGCATCAGATCTAACAGCGCTATACAGACCTCTCCGCCAGCGCCCACTTAGTATAGTAGCATTGCTCCTTTCAGCTGTCCCTGGTCGGAATCAACGGTTCCAACGGCAGTAGCCTGAGAATCTGTAAATACTTAGGACATGTCACCTCTCTCATATCTTTTGTGAGGATTTGCAAGTACGGGGCCCACAATTCCGCAAACTCTTTACCCTTCCCCTCCACACTTAGCGAAAGGCACTCCATTGCTAAAAGCTGCCAGAGGCGGTGAATCCAATCAATCAGTTCAGGCACTGAAGATGACCCCCAATGCACTAGGAGAACCTGTCGCGCCGCCAGGAGCGCCATTGCGATCTGCCTGCCCCTCAGTGATTTCAGTGGAAAAGCTTTAGGATGGGAAAGGCCCAGCAGTGTGTATTCAGGGGCGCGGGGTAAGACAATCTGGAATGCCGCATCAATGTCGTCAATGACCGCATTCCAATAGCGCACCAACTTCGGACACCGCCAGAGCAAGTGAACTAGAGTCCCGGTGGAGCCACACCCCCGCCAGCAGAGGTCGGATTTGGATTTGTCCCAGCAATGCACACGGGCCGGAGTATAGAACCAATATGTAACCACCTTATAGGCGGATTCAGTACCTGCTGTGTTGTGTGCAGTGTGATGCACCCTATATAGGATATGCTCCCACTCTTTAGGTGTTAAGGGCCTCCCTATCTCAGTTTCCCAGCGTACCTGCGCTTTCGTACGTTGACCCGTTGGACGCGCCATAATCATAGCATACAATTCAGAGATGAGTCTACGGTCATCTGTTTTGCGCACAAGCCATTTTTCAAAATTGGTAAGAGTACGGGACATGCGCGCATAGTTGACAGGCCGTGTCACCCAATGGGCTACCTGACGATAGGGGAATGCATCAGCGGCCAATAGGTTGTAGTCCATTCGCAACTGGGTGAAGGGAATCAGACCCTCCAAATCAAAAAGGAAACCGACTCTCTTACATCCCTCCTCTCGCCACCGCTGAAAGACTGGAGACGTCTGACCCGGAGGGAAATCGGGTTTGTCCACAATGGGGGTCATAGGCGAGGGGAAGGATGTGCATCCTTTTGCCACGGCAAGCCGATCCCACACCCTGAGCGTGGGCGAGGTGACGGGGGAGGAATAAAGTCCCCACGCTCTGTGTTTGCGCGGCAACCACAGTTCCCGCCAAATGTTCACACCCGCGACGGATTGGTCCATGAAATTCCAATGTTTGCTGGACAATGGTCTATTCCACTCAACCAAATAACTGAGGCAAGCCGCTTGGTAGTAGGCTCCCACGAGAGGAAGGCCCAAACCGCCCTGCGCTTTCGTAGCAGTCATTTGCTCAAGCGAAAAACGAGGCTTCTTACCCTCCTATATGAACTTGTTAATCAATGATTGTAGCTTCTTGAGGGTACCCGGCGGTGGGGTCATGGGCAGCATTTGAAAGATGTACAAGATGCGGGGTAAAACCGTCATTTTCACCGCGGCCACCCTCCCATACCAGGCCAGCCGGAGACGCGACCAGGGGTCCAGCGCCTTGGTCGTTTGTTCCAGCAGCAGAGCGTAGTTGAGGGAGACTGTCTTGGCAATGGTTGGCGTCAGCTTAAAGCCTAAATAGGTCACGTCAGGCTTAGACCAGGCGAATGTGAAATCTTGCTGTAAGGCTACTAGTTCCGCAGCCGGGATAGAAATGTTAAGGATCTGCGATTTCGTGAAGTTGACCTTAAATCCCGAAGCTTCTCCAAAGGCCGCGATCTCGTCGGTCAAAGCCTGCAGTGTCAACCGTGGCTGTGTAAGTGAGAGGATCCCATCGTCGGCGTATAAGCTAATTTTATGTAGATCTGCGCCAAACTTAAGGTCAATCACCCTATGATTCGCCCGAATCCGTTGAGCAAATGGCTCCATGTAGAGCGCGAATAGAAGCGGGGATAAGGGGCACCCCTGGCGCGTTCCCCGCGCAACAGAAAAAAAGGCCGATCTACAGCCATTAACCCACACAAAAGCCCTGGGGGCAGAGTATAGGCACTTGACCCAGCGCAGGAAATTGTCTCCGAAGCCATACCTGCGTAATACTGCAAATAAGTAGCCCCAATCAACGCGGTCGAAGGCCTTCTCAGCATCTATGGATAGTAAGAAGGCTGGTGTCCGAGCGCGGTGCACATGGTCAATAAGATGTAGCAGCCTTTTGGAGTTGTCTCCCCCCTGTCTAGTAGGGATGAAACCGGCTTGGTCCGGGTCCACTATGTCAGCCATGAGAGGGCTGAGACGCGACGCCAGTATTCCCGCGAATAACTTCGCATCAATGTTCAGAAGCGAGATGGGTCGATAGGATCCACAATCCCTGGAATCCTTTCCGGGCTTTAGAATCACCGAGATCGCTGCTTCTGACATCGAGGGCGTGACCATGCCCGTATCAAGAAAGGAGTTGAACAGCCTAGTTAAAAATGGAGCCAGCTCCACGCAAAAAGTTTTATAAAAGGAAGCCGGAAAGCCGTCCGGCCCCGGCGATTTAGCCAATTTCAGCTTAGAAATGGCCGCTATCACCTCCTCTATGCGAATTGCTGTATCCAGATTTTCAGACACTGTTTGAGAGAGAGGGGTTATGTCGCAGCCGTCCAGATATGGGTGTGGATCGCGTGGGCGCGAGGTTTGGTCCACATAGAGAAGGTGATAAAAATCGCGAAAGGCCTCCACTATCTTATCATCAGTCGACTGCTCCACTCCAGCGCGATCCCGCACTGATTGTATTAGGGACCTTTGCGTCGCCGCTCGTAGCCTATGAGCTAGCATCTTCCCACACTTATCGCTACTAAGGTAAAATTTGTGGCGCAAGCGCAGAAGAGCGTGTTCCGCCCTGTCCAAATCCAGGTGTTTCAGCATTCGCCTACGATTTTCCAATTCACGCCACACACGCGGCGCTCCGGTACGCTTATGGACCGCCTCCAATTCTCCCACCGCCCTCTCCAATTCTGCGCGTTTCTCCCTGCGCAAAGCATTGTAAGTTGCTGCCACTGCAATGAACTCTCCTCGTGTCACTAGTTTCAGAGCCTCCCAAACCGCCGCCAGAGGAGTGGACTCCACATCATTTTCCTGAAAATAGTGCACTATAGTGTCGCGTATCCTCTGAACCACATCTTCAGAGTGCAGCAAACTATCCCTTAATCGCCTCCTCGGGGGGAATGCTCGCATGCGCTGTGCTGGGAGGAGGACCGAGATGAGTGCATGATCAGAGAGCGAGCGGGGAGTAATCGCCGAAGAGTGTAGACTGGGCATGAGGGAGGAGGAAGCAAGGAAATGGT
Source organism: Calotriton arnoldi (assembly GCA_963921515.1). Classification (NCBI taxonomy): domain Eukaryota; kingdom Metazoa; phylum Chordata; class Amphibia; order Caudata; family Salamandridae; genus Calotriton; species Calotriton arnoldi. The sequence goes on from CAWUFW010002647.1 coordinate 661,603, forward strand.
CAAGGCGTGCGTACGTTTTATGCGCTGCGGAAAAATATGTCTAGTCGCGCTCACCTGGGTGTTGTGTCCGCCACACGTCATGCAGTCCGCTATCTTCCAGCCAACCCCTCCCCCCCAGCGAAAAGGCCCCAGCCTGATGTGATCTCTGCCCCGACCTGTCCAATTCCGGGTCCATTACTAAGTTAAGATCCCCCCCTACCAGTATTGCCACATCTGGGGAGGCAAGTACCTCAGGCAGGGCCGATTGCAAGAAAGACTCTTGCTTTTCGTTGGGGGCGTAAAGGGATCCTAGTGTAAGGTGTGATTCACCCCATTGTACCCTGATGGCTAACAGCCTGCCCTTAATTTCAGCTACAGTAGAGAGCACTTTACATGGGCAATGCGCCCCAATCAGGACAGCCACCCCATTTTTTTTTGGATGCCCCCGAAGACCAGAATTGTTGCGGGAATCGCCTATCGCGCATGCGCACTGTATCTTTGGACAGCAGGTGGGTCTCTGGAGGAGGCAGATATCACTATTGGCATTTTCAAGAAGCGAGAGCACTGCTGCGCGCTTCACCGGGTTATTCAGCCCCCTGACGTTCAAGCTAATGATCTTCAGATCCCTACCCATTGGAGAGCAGGGAGATGGAAGAGCAAAATGTGAGCTACAGGCGGAGGGACATGTGTGCCGCCAGCGGAACCTCCAGGCGCCTCAGACCCTGCCATCCTTATTTGCGCACCGATGCGGAGACCCCTTACAAACCCTCAAAAAACCCCATTCCCAAATAATAACATATATCGCAAGAACAACAAGAGACAAACTAACTGCATGAACATGACCAAAGTTTGTCACAATGGTGAAATTCAGGGGGTCGTGGCGAGAGTGCCGTCCAGTCCACAAAGGCGCTCACTCTTGTTCCCTGTGGCGCGAGGAGAGGGCAAACCTCAAACTGGGCGACTCTCTCCGCCCCCCCGGCGCCAGCAAAGAACACCTCCCGGGGCCATCAGCTAGGAATGTCACGGGGTGTCAGGGCGCCCAGTGACCTGTGACAAGGAAGACATCACCGCTTCTCTCTCTTGGACGCTTGCGGCCCGATCAGGCTTCCGGCCCGGAGAAGGGCCACCAACCCGCTGCCATCCCAAAGTGCGGCGGGCACGGCTAGCACCTGGTCGATCCGCCCCCTCCACAGACAGGGCAGTGTCAATACCCAGAGTCTCCAGCGCCATCTCCAGCGATCTGATCTGCAGCAGTTTCCCTTGGTGCTTAAATATTAAACGGAAGGGGTGACCCCAAGAGTAAGGTATGTTCTTTTCTCGTAGATAGGTGGTAACAGGTTTAAACTCTCTGCGCTTCGCAAGTGTTGATGTAGCAAGATCTTGGAACAGAGCTGGTTGATGACCGCGAAACTGAACTGGTTGCTGCTCACGAGCTCTCCGGAGGATGTGTTCTTTCAGTTGGAAGTTGTGTACACACACAAGGATATCAGGAGGTGGAGCTTTTGGACCGCGAGGGAGGCCCACCCGATGAACCCGGTCCATTTGAATGTCCGAGCTCTCCTCTTCCCCGAGGATTTGGTGGAATAAGGAGCTAACATAAGCTCGGAGATCGTCTCCCTCCTCCTTCCACGGCACCGCTCGGATCCTCACATTGTTCCATCTGGAACGGTTCTCCAGGTCCTCCGCATGGGCCTGGAGATCGATGTTCTGTTCGCGTAGGCGCAGCATGTCCTGCTGTAGGTGGTGGAGTTCTTCTTCCTGACTGACATCATGCTCCTCCAGGGTCGCCACCCTCTCACCTATATCATCCACATCACGTCGAACCTCCTTGAGATCAGCGGTGAGTTGAGATCTGAGCTCCTGGATGTCCTCCTTAATGGCCGTGAAGAGCTCGACCATGAACGCCTTAGTCGCTGGGGAGTCATCACCCTCCAGTGTGGTAGGGCCTTTCTCATCCGGAGCCGCCGACTGGCCAGGTTGTCTCTGGAGGAGCTCCTTCAGGGATTTCTCCTTACGGGCTCTTGCTGCCGCCATGACAGGCCTTCCGCAACTCTGCGCGTCCCAGTTCCAGCTTCCAATCGGGTCTCCAGCGCTGATACAATCAACTTTGGAGGTATGTACTTCGTTGACAGGGTTACGGGGTGTACAACCCCACTTCACGCTCCTCTATTTCCCCTTAGGCTCTAAGGCACCCAGCCAAAGCACTGTAAGCCGCTCAGCCACGGGGGGTTCCCTCTCACTGGGGCGCCTCGTGTGCAGGAGCGCTACGCCGTCCGCCGAGCCGCCACCTGTACCTGTATATCCGATCCCAGGCCGTAGAGGCACCGCGGTAGGCCACTGTATGGTCTGCAGACCTCCCGACCCGAATCACCCTCGGCCAGCGACAGCTTGCAAAGTGTCCCGTAGTCACTCCCTCCTGTTACTCCTGCATGCGCTCCGCCGCCTCCCAGCTCCGCCGCCACTGTCTCCGCTAGCCACTGCGCTGCAGATCTTCTAGGCCGCACCCCACCTCCAACCGCTCCCAGAGGGCAAGCGCACCAATGTCCGCCAATATTCACCTGGCGCTGTCCGCTGGGGGGAGGGGGGGAAGCCCTCCGGTCACTCAGCTCCTGTAGGTGATCACCAATGGGGTAACCGGTGAGTGCTCAGCCCGTCCACCTGGCTGGCACCAGAGAGATCCCTTGTAGCCCCCGGTCACCGCAGCCCTGCGCGCGTTGGAGCCGTCCGCCGGCCTGCGGACCGACGGGGCCCCAAAGCTCCTGTCACGCTTCCCCCGGCCGCAGCACGCCCGGGTGGGGTGCTGCCTATGCTTCGTGCCGCCCCGGGGCAAAGCCTCGCAGCCTCGGCTCTCCGCACCCTCGGGCCCGTCTCACCTTGTGCCCTTCTGTAGGGGCCGACCACCAGAAGCGCCGCAGCTGGAACCCTCACCGGAGCTCCTTTAGCGCGGGCACCAGGTTTCCGTTCCGCCGGTCCGGTCACCCCGGGCCGGGGCCGTCTGCCGCGATGGACCTGCTCCGCTGTTCAGAGGTCCGTCCTGGACCGCAGAGGGCCGGAAACCGACCCCCTCACCTCCGCTTCGGCTGCCGTCCTCCGCCGGCCGCCGTCCAGCACTTCAAGGGCAGCCCCTCGCAGTAGGCACCGCTCTCGCTATCCGCAGCCGCTTCACACCCCAGGCTGCGGTCTCACCAGGCCGCGCAGGCCCCGACTCCTCAGCGCTCCAGCGGAGTCACGCAGCGGCGCACCGGCCACCAAACGTCCAATTCAGGAGCCCAGCACACCCCGGTGCAGCCAGCCCCTAAAATCGCGGATGGATGGGCCCGGGAAGCGTATTGATTACAACGCTTTCAGAAGGTAGCGCCGGAGGGACACAGACCCACGCCCTACCGCGCTGCCATCGTAGCCACCCCAAAAATCTTTAAACAACAGCAGTCTCTGTTACCCAATTTAACGGTACTTTCACTGACCTGGGAAGGATGGAACTTTGGGTTAGCTTTGTTCTTGCACTGTCACATAGCTGACCATAGCAGATGTTAGCAGTGAGCATTTACCTCACTGAGCCTTTTTCCTAGTTAGGACAATTTTAAGTGTGCTTAATTGTCTTTTTGTGATGCTCTCCCAGTTCAACAAGGAAAGTCTATCTATCTCACACTTCCAACACTCTCATCTCTCCCCCACACCCTCAATGCCAATCGCAATTCTCCCTCCCACTCACTCTGCCCCCTCATCTCGCACTCCCACTGCCCCCTCTCATCCCTCCTCCACATTCCATGTCTCCGCTCTGTACTGCATGCTCACACATGCTGCCTTCCTCAACGCCACTCTACTCTATACCACTGCACTCTATGCCACTGCACTCTACTATACACCGCTCAACTCTACACCAATGCACTCTATGTCACTCTATTCTGCATTACTCCACTCTATGCCACGGTAATGTATTCTGCACCACTGCACTTCTCACCATTGCATTCTACACAACTCTACACCACTCTACACCTCTGCATTCTACCCTGCATCACTCCACTATACGCAACTTTACTCTACTCCGAAGCAATCTGCTCTATGCCACTGCACTCTACACCACTCTATTCCACTTTGCGACACTCCACTCTGTCATTGCACTCTACACCACTGCAATCTACTCTGCACTCTCTACTCAAAATCACTGCACACTGTGCCAATGACTCTACACCACTTCACTCAAAACCACTGCACTCTACGCCAATCTATTCTGCACCAGTATACTTTACGCCACTTCACTCTAGTCCACCCTACTCCACTTTATGATGCTCTACTCCATTAAACTCTACTCCACTTTACGCCCCTCCACTCTACTCCACTCTGTGCCACTCTGACCCTACTCCACTCTATGCAACTCCCTCCATGCAACCTTCCTCCACTCTATTCAATAACACACTACTCCACTCCAGTGCATCACCTGAGCATCACCTCCACCCCAGCACAATACCACCTCAATCTGCCCTCGGAATCTGGCATCTGTTATTGCTCCCCTAGTGTCCATCCACGGCTCGTGTTGTAATTTAGGTACTATTTCCTAACCTCCTCCACACCCCCAATAATAGAAAAAAGCCATAACAAACAAGCATTAGAACAGGCAGGAAGAAGTTGCCAGCATTGAAAGGACAAAAAATACTAGAATACATTTTTTATATTAATTCTTCCTTTAGTAGGGTCATTCAGTTGTACATAATCTTTTTTTGGTTATATTTAAGGTAACAAAAATGCTTAGAACACTTTTTTTGTAACTTTTTAACACGCTGCACAGCAGCTACACTGTTCTACAACATAGCTTAAAAACATTGGCAATGCCAGTAGCTCTGGCTAAACACTTATAAGGTCCCAAAGGCGAGACCTATTGGCTATGCCAATGCTTGTTCTAAATTGTTGTGGGATTTTTCTTGTGTTGTGTTTTCACTTTATTTCTGTTGGTGTGCTGCACAAGTACTTTACACATTGCCTCTAAGTTAAGCCTGACTGCTTGTGTGCCAAGAACGCAGAGGGTTATGCACAGGTTAATTTGGGGTTTGCTTGTGTTTCACCCCAACAAGAATTGTGGTTGCTGCTTGAGTAGGGTTTCACCCCCTCAAGCAGTAACTCAATTCCTTCCGGTAATGGAATGTAAGACTTGTTTAGTATACAGAGACTATGGTCTTCATTATGAGCAGCTCGGTGTTTGGGCGAATATGGACCAAACTCAACAATATTCAACTCAGTTGGGTCTGAATTTATTGTGTCCAATGAATAGCTCCCAATTACGAATTTGTGTCAGAAAAAGGAGAATAGCCTGCTGATATTGGTGCTTAATTCACCAAAATATTCGTGCTCTGATAATTATCAGGCATTTTCCACCCAATACATTTCGGCAGGTTTGACCTGACAAACTTTATAGGGGAGAAATGTAGGAGTGTGATGTTGGCCACCAAATTCATAATTGCTAAGAGTGGGATACAGGTAGAAGATGGGATTGTATCAATGGTATCTAAGTTACAGTGAGTGTAGTGAAGTGGGATGTCAAGTTGAGTGGTTGCTGAAATAACCAACAACGTTATAAATTTAGATGAAAGCTGTTATTAATTTCGTTTTTGTCCTATCCAAGAGGGTAATGTATGAGGTGGAACGTAATGTGCTGTATTAAAAAGGAATAAGCAAGCAGTCGCAGTGCACTCAATAACACAATTACAGTGAGCAATATGGTGGTACTGCGAGGGAATGATTAGTTGGTTACACTCATTCATGTACACATTTCCATTTATCTGATTAGGGAACTTCTGTACAGAATTTCAGCATTGATTGGGATACATATGGCAGTACTTGGGCTTGTTTTAATTTGGAGGCCTGTGGATATTTAAATCTTCATTGCCTTTGGCAACACTCATTTCTCAGCAGGCTTCAAACCAAGTCACTATGAGCAAGTCCACTCCCACTCGAACATTCTGCAACTTAAACTATGAGATAGTCCTTTTACTATTGGTGCCATCCACTCAGCTGACCCACATTCCTCCAGTGCACCTACAGTGCACACTTGCAGGCTTCCTGTGTGCGCAGCGTTGTGCCTTACAACTTCCGATAATATTGAGGCCAGGGCACGGTGTCTGTCAGTGCATCCAGCCAGTCCCATGTTCTCCCTCCTCTAGATTGGTTCTTCAGGTTGCTGCACTGTGATATCAGAGCCAATCACTTTAGGTATTTATCCACAGGCTTCATGTCTGTAATTTCACAGGCTGCTTCTGTGACCCATGAGGTCACAGGTAGCTCCAGACCGCCCCAGAGCTCTTAAGCCAGATGTTCAGGTTTCAATTAGTACACCTAATTTGGAATTGTTGGCAGGTCTCTCACATTGGCCAGCTATAATGCCGGAGAGCAGCCAGAGTGGTATTTGAGTACGTATGGCTAGGAGTAAGCTACAATGTGGAAGAAAGCGATGCCGCACAGAAATATTCAACCGTTTCAGACCCATGTATTTACACTGGTCATGAATGTGCGCGAGACAGAATTGAGAGGCATCTACTGTAGAAATAGTTTCCAGTTACATTATAAAATAATTTAAAAAATGTCTGGGAGAGGACACGTGATTTTCACAAAAGTGCCTTTTGAAGGCTGGCAAAAAAATTCACAAAGTACGTCCTTAAAATCGCTGTCATTGGCAATATAAATACAAAATCTAAAGCACTACAAATATTCAAACGATAAAACAAAAATAAAAATGTTTGAAACTATTTGCAATATTCAGTTTTTTGCTATTTTTAGCAAAACGATCATGCAAATAGGAGTAAAGTGGCAGGGCTTTCTGTTTAGCTTCCATCTGGGAATTCACGTTCCATATTCTGGAATGTGTAGGAAGATTGCTGGTAAACGTTCTTGCACTGAGACATACCCTAGAGGGAGAGTGGGGGTCATACAATAAATATATATTTTGTCCATCTGATGTATATTATCTCTTCACACTCCACAAATATACTAGACATAAGGCAAGGTTAATCATATCTGTCAGATGGAGAGGAGGGTACATTTGGGGAGAGGGCAAATTTGGAACACAGCCAGATCTTTCGAAATTCACAATGTCCTCATGCTGGGCACCATTGAGGGAATTTCAAAAGAATCATTTGGAAAGGGGTTCATTTTTGTTTTGTAACTCAGTGGCCTTTTACCAGCAACAAAACACTGGTGGTAATGCATTGCATAATTGAATTATAATGCAATATTCCACTTTTGTATTTATTTACAAACGACAAGATAAGGACAGCTACATGGCATTACCTCGCTGTTCTATCCAGAACTCTAAATGAGCCTCAAGAAGTTCAAGAAAGCAAACCAACGACTCAACATCATTTCCTTAAACACAGATGCAGGGGTGCCTTTACCTGTGATAGAGCGCTTACAGCACTCTAAATTGTAGGGGTGCACTATACTCCCGATATAAACGCACTCATATGTATTTTTGTCGTGTACAGTGTTTTATGATTATTAAGATGCATTTATTCACGTCATATTAGTATTAAAATGAAGTGAGCACGTTCAAATAGGATTTGCATGTATTAGAAACTTAATTCCTACTCGTATAACGTAACCATGTTTAGTTTAAATTAACCCGATCTGTAGGCCCAAATTGTAGGTTGTTTTGAGTTTCGTTTCTCCTTGGTTGCTCAAGAATTAATTAAATAAATTCTGTTGTGCTCGAAGACAGTATGTTCTTATCCTACTGCAGGTGCAGGAATCCGACCTCGTTATTCTTAGATTTAAGGAGATACCCGGAATGTCTTTGAAGAAGACTGCAAGGCGAGAAGGGAGGACTCCTTTCGTGCCTGGCCTATCTGGGAACCAAGACCACTGGAAGAAGAGTCGACTTAATTAAAGCTTCTGTGGAAAGTTACTGAAAAATGTTGCAAATAGAAAAGTTTTACATGACGTATTGTGGGTTGAACATTGTCCTTTTTGTATGATGCGCAGGGACAGATTCGAGAGACTTCTGCTGATTTTCGGAGGAGAAGGAGCATCTTAGAGCGAGCTCCATAGCTTTAAGCTATCAGACCCATTTGACTTGAGTACTTCTTAGGAAGTCAACACGTGCTGACACCTTTGGTATATGATACAAGGGAGATAGGTAGGATACTCTTCGAGAGCAGAGTAGGGAAAGATTAAGCTTCTTAATAAAAAGAGAATTGGACTCCGCTTCTATTCTTTGCTGTATTTTGATTTTGGAGTTCATCATATTATGCCTTCTGTGCCGAATGACTTATATTCGTAGAATCGGCTCTGTATTGATTTTTCTGTACCTATATACTCTGATATTGAGGTGTGTTTATATTCAATTATTTTTGGCCTTATAATAAATCCACCAAACTGAACTTCGGAGTCTGTGGTCCATTACAGCATGACTAAATTGAAAGAATAATCTTGAATTGTTTTCCTCCCCTCTACCACTTTTAGCAGGCAAATAAAAGACCATATGCATTAAATCTAGTAGGGAAAAACAGGAGTAAAGGTTGGCGTAATCACCTGCACTACAGTGCAGAAAGAAAGTTCATTTTACCCAGTTCATACTTCCACATTAGAGCCAAGACTTTCCCCTGACAGTAATAACAAACTCCAACCCTTCTTATCAAGAATTTTCAGAAAATGTGTACCTCTGACTTACTAAGAGGGCTAGTAAAAAAAAAAAAAAAAAAAATCCCAACTATTTTCCCAAGCAAATGCCTCCTGGCGAGAGTGATGGGTCACTGTGGCTCCCTTTCCTGACACATATGACACTTATAGATCGTGTGTCCGTCAGAGTGCTGCAGAAGATGTTTCAGCTGAGAGCGCCGAGACATATGTCCTATTAAGAATGTAAATCACAGCTGAGTAGCAAATGGAAAGGGAAAATAGAGCCAGGAAGGTTAATGCTGCACCTGCAGACTGCCATTCGAAAGAAGCTCAAAACTGAGCAAAGGGGGGTTTCACTTCCACACGGTAACCGGTGTAAACAAAGCCATTACTGCAGGCAGCAGGTGTGAACCACAGCGAGGAATGGAAAGTAACCTCGTCGCCCCACAGTGCTGGGGAAATGAAAACGATTCAAAATGAACATTTTGAGTCACCGCGGCTGCATTTGAAGACAGTCTAGTAGAGAGGAATGACAAACCTTTCCAACTCACACCAACACGGAGCTCAGTCAATCCAGTTACAAATGAGGATAACAACTCTTCAGGCACAAATGCCATTTAGGAAAGCAGCTGGGCAGTTAAAAGGCAGCGATGCTTACTAGGGAAAATCCCCACACTGCAGGAAAGCAATTATTGAGACGTGTCCTGCAAAGATGAGAAATACACGAGAACCAGCTTAGCACAGGAATCGGAACCATCATGAAGGGCAACCCCGACCTTACAGACTCAAAGTCTGCAGATGTCACAGGTGGGATTCTGTTTTAAAACACATTTACTTTCTCTCACCCTTTTATCTGCAATTTTTCTCACAACCTGTCATTTTCTGCCATTTGAAAACAAAGTTTTCTTTTTATGTCTGACCCCTTTTCAGACTCCGGTTCAGATACTAATGGCATTATTTGAAAAATGCCTTACAATGCCCGTCATAAGCAATTATAACCGCAAACTTTGACTTTAGTTTTAACTTTAGACTGAAGCATTGTGCCGTGCATCTTCAAATTGTATTTGTGTGGCGCCTGGTACGTGAAAGTCTTTTGTCTGTGTCCATAGGCAGCATCATTTTGTTAGTGGGCCTTTGGATTACTTCTCTGTTTGCGGTAGCTTTGGACTGGGTTAAAGTAGGTTTGACACATGATTTCTAAGGTTGGTATTGAAATGATGACAAGAGGCAACGGGTTTAGGCCTTCACAGTTCCACTTTTTTATGTGAAAAAGGCAGATTACAGAATACATGCCCTAAATGGTAAGGCTGTGCAATAAATACAATTTATGGGTTCTCTCTGCTTTTTCTGTAAGATGCTCATGATAATGAATAGAGCTGTGGCCATGCATTTTAAAAGAAGGTAAATGGAGTCTTACAAGGAAAATATCACAGCAGAGAATCGGATGAAACACTTTTGTTAGGTGGCATCCATTGACTACATTCTAGTGTGTGCTTGGCCTTCTTTCAAGGATGAATCCTTGTAAACAGCAGCAAAGAGTGTTTATCAATGTTCGTAATGCAGGTGCCAGATGGCAATGCATGCACCCCAAGAAGAGGGATTGTCTGCAGTTGCTGAATTTCTGGAATCATTTTACTTAAGATCCAGGTACAAAAAACAACATAGTTACAACGGCCCCAACAGCGCTGGGATGCCTGGCTTCACCCTGGGGGTGCCCAGGAGTGGACATTTCACAGGGAAAAGCCAGGAAGGGTTCCACAGCGGTATGCGTACAGCGCCTAGACACCCCTTTGGGGGTATGGGTGCGCTTTACAAGTACAAATTTCATTTCAATTTCATTTCATCCGCCGATGTGCGCCTAGCTACAATATGACAACAGGTGACTTAGTGGCCTGACAGATCCAGAGTTCTGTAACGTCAGAGCACAACAACGTGACATTTTAGTCTTTATGATAGGCATAACAGGGGTATTGTATTACCTAATTTTTTTTTTTTTTTTAAACAACTCGGCCATTTTAGCACTCACTCATCCTAAAACCCCTTTTCACATAATATTGCTTTCCTTTTCCATAATACATCAGTTTTTCATCTTCTTATACTACACCACATTTGGAACAGTGACAGACTCATGAAGCATGGAAGACACACACAAGTCTAATGCCCACGGAAGACCAATTGTTCACCATCACTTTCCTATTAAAATACTTCAATAGCCCCACCCTCAAACAAAATCTGCCGCCTCCATTTTTCTTTAATTCCTGAGTGAGGTGGATATTCTCCGAGGAGTTGTGTAACTTCATACTTTCTTACACCAGCAGCAGAGCAAATATGCTACTAGATTTCAATTGATGGCTGAAAATGAAGTTGTGTGACATTTGAGTGTGTCTGAGAGATTACCAACAACAAAACTCAACACATGTTCAAAGTTAGGTATTCTTTTTTGATACGGGCTATTCTCATACAATGCAATTTGAAACAACACTTACTAAAAATGAACCTTTTGCACAAATCGATGTATCTAATAGGTGAAACATGTGTTTAAGTGTAAAAGGTTTTGGGATGGTTTTGTCAGACTCATTTATAACCTGAAAGAAGTAGCTGCTTTTGACGACTGAAATCCCGTAATCCTTCTTTGTTGAATATGGCAGACCACTTTTTTAATAGAAGAGTAGTCATTTTTCCTGGATTGCTAAGATTTGCTGTAAATTCATCTGTCAGTTTCTTGATGAACTACGTGTATGGATGTGAGAGGAGGGTGTGTCTCCTTTGGTTTCATGGAAGTAATCATGTTGATAATTCTGTTAACAATTTCAATATGGTGGGAAGCAGCAGGCTAAATTGTAAGGTGGAACTCATGGGCCGCAATGGGATTGCACGTTTCGAGTACAGATTCCTGAGAGAACTTTTTCCATAGTCTGATGAGAATGGTATATTATATATTGGAAAACAGAGGATCAGCATCTGTAAGGAGATAAGACCATGAAATCAAAGTTCTGGAGATATTAAAGATATTGAGTTCACACACAAACAGGCAACTGAAAGAGACACCTTTGGTATGAGTAGACTCAGAGGAATGGTCAGTAAATGTCAAAGATGGTCAGGACTTCAGTGGAGCAGGACTGATCTATTTCCACTGTTGACATTTCAAAGTAGTAGATGGCTTTCATTTTAATAATTAGCGTAGTTCATTATGCACACAAAGGACACTGTCAGGTCAGCTTCCGATGTGTAAGAGTCTAGTGCACAACAGGAGTGTTCACTATGCAGGAGGGAGAAGTCTTGAGAATTTTATCTGATATGTAGTTGTTAGAAGGTGGTTCTGACACTATGGGCCGCCCGGATTTTTCGCTTTTTGAGCACCTATTTGTTGAGCTTTTACTGTGGGAGAGCCTCATAAGATGGGACTCACCCACAGGGAACTCATGATGAAAGAGACTGCATGTGGATTTTACTGGTGTCCCCCTGGCTTGACTAGGCCGCTACGCAGCAGGTGGAGTACAGGGCACCGGGCTGGTTACATGCAGACACCTGTGTACATGCGTGTGCACACGTATAGGGGCTGCGCAGGGGAGATTCCTGGCGTGCGCAGTCCAGGAGCAGCTACAAAGTGAATGGTGTGGCAGGACTTATGCAGAATTGGGTGGTGACATGGAATAGGCTTTATACACTGGGAAGAAACATGCCAGGGAAAGTCAGTGTGTTTGACTGTGTTTTTCACTTCATTATTCCCCTATGGGGAAGTGGAGCCCATGGGCTAGTGTCACTTTCCTAAGGCCTACAGATTCCAGACACGCACTAAAGTCCACTGTAACGGGTGAGAGAAGAAGTATTCTGCAGAGTCCAAAGTCATATTTGTACTGCTTTTGGGTCATCCAGAAATGTCACATTTCTCTGAGTCAGTCATAACCAGGGCCAGGCTGAGGGCTGACCTCAGCTGACTGAATTGATAACCTTTCTTCCCCAAGCTAAGGCCTCCTCTCCACGAAGGGAAGATGGTTGGGGCTACAGGCTCATCCATCAGCAGCAATCACTGGGTGCCAGGCACCAGGCTGCACCAAGGAGGGAAGGCAGCGAGGAGGGAAGGGGGCTTGTTTCAGAGACCATGTGGCCAGAGACCCTGGACGACGCCATTTTGAACAAACCCAGAGGCTGGACAAGAAGGAGGGAGCAGGGGCAGGGAAGTGATGTGTCGCTGTTTGATAGGACAAACAGAGACTTCCTGCCAGCCCCCCTACTCAACTTTTAAAAAGTACTGGAAGAGGAAGAGAGCTCTCTCTGGGGTGTGGTCTGCTGAGGCGGAAGGTGCTGCAGCCTGGTCATGGACAGTTGGAAGAAGGAACCCCCTGACTGCCCCCCAGGCCCCTACCAGCACCAGAAGAAGAGCCCAGGACCGGTGCGCAGAAGCAGGGGCCTCTGCGCAGGGAGAAACGAGGCCCAGGAGGAGAGCCAGGCGAAAGGCTGGCGCAGGGAGCCAGTGAAGACCGCTCCCTGCTGAATCCCCCCTCTCAGAGACCCAGAGGGCGAGGGAAAGTGCTCCCAGTGGCTGGGGGGCGCCACCAAGAGCAAGAGGACGCAAAAATGGAGGAAACCGGACTCCAGGGGGCCGAGATATGCCCCCCAGAAGGTAGGCGACCTTTGACCCCGCCTGGGACCGACGACGAAGCGCGTGGGGCTCCGCCGCCGGTCGCAATCATGCCCCCGGGTTGGTCAGGCCCCGGGGGCTGCCCCCGGAAGAAGCAAAGTTGGGGGCGCCGTCGCGCACCCCATGAATTTGCCCCAGACGGGGGCCAGGAGCCCACCCTGGCCCCCGGAGATGAGAAGGAGGGGGACGGGGGAGCGCCATCGTGCCCCCCGCGAAAATGTGCCCTGGGGCCCGGGACCCCATCCCCGGGCCCCGAAGTAAAGCCGGGGGGTGACATCGCGCCCCCCGTGAAGAGGAGGAAGGCGGGGGAGCCAGGAGCCCACCCTGGCCCCCGCCGAACAAGCCCAAGACGGGGAGCGTGGTGCGCTCCCCGCGAAGAGGGATGGAGGGGAGCGCCGTTGCGCCCCCCCTGCAGATGTCCGGGGGCCCGGGACCCCATCCCCGGGCCCCAAAATGAAGGAGGAGGACGGGGGAGTGCAGCCGCACTCCCCCCGAGGTCCGGCGAGAGCCAGAGAAGCCGGCGGAGTCCCGCACGTCTGCAGACCAGAAATACTGAGCCGGCTCCCGCGGCAGCACGCGAGGGTGCTGGCTGTGCGGGGAGCCGGCGGGAGCCACCGGGGGGGGCTCCCCAGGTGGCTCTCCATCAAGTTGGCCAGGCGGGGCCCGGGTGGGACCGGGCCCCGTGAGAAGTGGTGCAAGGGGCCCGGGTTGGACCGGGCCCCCAAAAGCGGGCAGAGCGGCCAGGGGTGGGCTCCCCGCATCGCCTACACTCACCTGGGGGTCCGGGTGGGACCGGGCCCCCCAACGAGGCCGGCAGATGAGGTGCGAAGCGCCAGTTCGATCTCGGCTCTCCCCGGCACAGCGGGAGAGCCGCTCATCCCATATTCAAGAAAAGGAGCACGAAGCGCCCCATAATGCCTTGCCAGGCATTTGGAGATCTGTCGTTTTGGTGCTTGTGGTGGCCCCAGGAGAATGGGGTCACCGCCAAATTGGTGAAAGGGTGCTGGGGGAGCTGCTGGAGAAGTGCAGTCTCCCCCCAGCACGAAGATAAGTCCCACCCTAAGTCTCATAGGGATTTTAAAAGGATAGCCCCTCAAGGGCTCAGCCAGCATTTAACACTCTCCTGGCTGGAACTTTTGTTCTACAGCTGGGGGTGTTTTGAGAAGTGCCTCAAGAAGTGAAGGGCTGACTTGGGGATGTTTGGAGAAAGGCATCCCCTGGAGGTGAAGAGATGTAATTGCACCAGAAATGCATTTACTAACGGTTATTTCTTTAAGAGGGATTGAAGGTCACATGTGTAATGTGAAGTACCTGTGTAAGGTGATGTCATAAGCAAAGTGGGGTTATGTTGCCAGACATTCCTGCTAAGGTGTCTGGCTGTATATGCGTAATTCTGTGATTTCATCTGTGATGCCTTTAGGGGCTGTAATTGCAATGCATTATAATGATCCACAAACGTGCTGAGTACTGTCATTCTAAAGTGTGCGTAAACATGTATTTTTGCTGCTGCGCTTAAGTGAGGAACAACCCAGACTGTTAGCCCTGAATATGTAGGGGTGCATACTGTATGGTCAATATAAGATGCTCAGTCAGGGTTATGTGTCACTAGGGCAGGTGAACCTATTTTTAATGCGTGTTGAGGTAATGGGGTGGGTCACCACTGGGATGGTGCCAGTGCGCAGGGCCCTCGCTCCAGGTTATGCTCAACACACTGCATTAGGGGGCAAGATGATGTGCATACATGGGAGTGGTGGTACTAGACCCCACCCCCCCTTTTGGGAGGGGTGGAGATGTTACGCAATGTCACAAAGTAATCCCAACAGCTTATGTATATTTGTAAATTGCTGCATCGTATTGAGTAGTGTGTGTGTTTCATAAATGTACTCTTACTTTTATAAAGCAAAGTACATGCTGGACAATCAATTATTGAGTGTTATTTCTGCGCACCTGCAAATGGCGATTACTAGCCCACACCACCTCCCTTGAGTAAGCCTCAGACTGCTCTGCAACGCTACCCTCTGAGAGTCAGGCGCTACAATTGGGTGTTTGGTTCCCAGTGAAGGACAAATGTAGTCATGTTATTTGTGCAGGCCTCACAGATGCTGCCTCGTTTTCCAACATTGGTGGCATCGGTGGGATACATAGTATCCCATTCTGGTGCGCATTTATAGCAGTTGATAAGTCCAGTTTTGCCACACATTACCTATGCAGCAATGAGCAAATGGAAGAGCACAAGGCTCTGAGAAGGGTTCAAAGTTTTGGTTATGTGAACTAAAGGTATGGGAAAGGAAAGCCCCGCGCACATATGTGTCATGTGAAGATATTATGGTTTAAAATGTAAACTGTATTGATATGACCGCGCTATGTTGATTATCATGTGCTAGCGGGATGGTGCTTTCCAGGAAATGATTGCATACAAATGTTCTAAGCCATATTGTACACCTTTGAACCCTAACACTACATGCACTACACCTGCATGAGGAGGGTGTCTCCTCAAGAGATAGGGACAGCAACTGATACCCGACATCACAGGTGGGGGTGTAGGGGTGGATTGACCTTTGTGGGGGACAGGAGAGAGAGGGGGTCCTGGGAGATTCCGCGCTTTTTAAGGGCAGGGAGGGTTTCCACAGAAGGGGCCCCAGGTATCCTTCCCCCGCTGAAAGTTTACTTGCCATTGGCGCAGGCCAAAACCACTGGAAGGGTGGGGCAGGAGGTTTCTTTACCCCGGGTAGTAACACCCCAGGGTTCCCATGGTGGGGGACCCCAAGAAACTTTTCCCACGGTGGGAGGAGGGTGTGGTAGAGTTGAGTGTCCGGCAGGCCCCCCAGGTTAACTGGTGGGGAGGTGAGCAGCCCAGGGGTGGCCCCTGGTAGAGGGTGTCCCCAAAGGAGGGTAGTTCTTGAGTGATGGTGTGTAGTGGTAGCCCATAGGTACCCTAGGTGGGCTAGGTAACTGACCCAGTGGAGATCTGAGTGGGGGTGATGTACTCCCCAGATTCCAGGTGAAGGGTTAGTGGTAGACCCTGAGGTGTCAGGGTCGGGTAAGTGGTTACCCAAGGAAGCAACAGGATGTCATTCTGGAGCTAGTGTGGTGAGCCTGAGGTGGTGGCTGGGGCGATGCCTAGCTGGTGACCAGTCAGGTAGGTCCTGTGGGACATGAACCCAAGGACCAGGAGCATGGGGGTGTTCCCCTAGCTCGAGGCAGGAGGTGGACTCCTGCAAGGTAGTACCACCCTGAACACAGGTGGGGCCTATCTTAAGTGAAGGGACCCTGTGTTTCGCAAAGGGGTGGTGCAGGCCTAGCCGGGATCTTTAGGGTCCCTGGCTTCGTGTGGTAGTACTACCCTGAAGGCAGGTGGGGCCTATCTTACGTGAAGGGAACCTGCTCTTCATAAGGGGTGTTGCAGGCCATCCAGGGACCATGTGGGTCCCTGGACGGTCTCCCAAGGCGCTGCCGGGAGACCGGGGAGAGCCATGAGAGGTGGGCCTGGGTCTAGCTAACTCGGGGCCCACAGGCTCTCTAAGGGTACTCTGGGAGGAGAGCGCGCCTCTCGGAGGGAAGGGTGCATAGGCCCTGTTCTCGCAGCGGAGAACAAGGAAGGGGTCTAGGTTCCCGGGGTAGTTTCCGTGTGGAGCTACTGACGGGGGGAATGAGCTGTAGGATGTCTGACGAGGCACCCTCAGTGTTCCTCCCTGGCACTGCCAGTGTGGTGGTGAGGCCGGTCTGAGGTCCTATCAGGGAGCCAGGCCAGGGGCCAAAGGGTGCTTTTCTGTGTGAGAGGTGTGGGGCCGCGGCCAGGCCGACTGACGCTGGGCGCTGGGGATCACGGTTTGATCCCTGGCTCCGGTGGCAGGGGTCTGCCCAGCACCATGCGACTCTGGGCAATAGCTCGCTTAATCTTCCCAACGGCCCCCAGCGCCGAGAGACCCCTTCGGGGGTGATTCGTGCGCTATACAAATACTGGACTTACTTTTACTTACTTTTTTTACTTTACTGTGTGGGGAAAGCACAAGTGGCTGTGCTTTCTTTAGGGAAGCCAGTCATCCCGAAAGGGTGGTGGCAGCAGAATGACCTCAGTGGCAGGCTGAGGGTGAGGGTCCAGAGAGGTTGCATCTTTGGGGTGCAAGGACCAAACGGAGAGAGGGTACTGGTTGGAACAAACTCTGGAAGGGAGACCAGCTAGTGACCCAAGGGGTGGGAAGTAGACCTATCCCAGGAGACCGCATCGGTGCTGAGGCACTGTACCCTTGTCCAGAGAAGTGGTAGGCATAGTGTTGCATGCCCAAGGGCAAAGGTGGGCCTAGTTAGGCTGAGTCCATGTAGACCATGAGTGACCTAGAGGTATCTAACCTAGAGCCTGGAGGGTTCTTAGGGTAGTCTGGGATCACTGTCATGGGTGGAGATTTCATGGATGAGAGGAGTAGGTGGTCTGAGCAGATAACTGGTGAGTAAGGGGGGTCTGGTCAGAACCCCTTATACCTAGTTATCGCGGACTACGGGAAGTGTACCCATGTAGAGTGGCTACTTCTTCCCTGTAGGAATCAGCTGGGCGCGGCGTGTGTTAGAAGGTAGTTCTGACACTATGGGCCGCCCGGATTTTTCGCTTTTTGAGCACCTATTTGTTGAGCTTCTACTGTGGGAGAGCCTCATAAGTTGAGACTCACCCACAGGGAACTCATGATGAAAGAGACTGCATGTGGATTTTAACGGTGTCCCCCTGGCTTGACTAGGCCTCTGCGCAGCAGGTGGAGTACAGGGCACTGGGCTGGTTACATGCAGACACCTGTGTACATGCGTGTGCACACGTGTAGGGGCTGCGCAGGGGAGAGTCCTGGCGTGCGCAGTCCAGGAGCAGCTACAAAGTGAATGGTGTGGCAGGACTTATGCAGAATTGGGTGGTGACATGGAATAGGCTTTATACACTGTGAAGAAACATGCCAGGGAAAGTCAGTGTGTTTGACTGTGTTTTTCACTTCATTATTCCCCTATGGGGAAGTGGAGCCCATGGGCTAGTGTCACTTTCCTAAGGCCTACAGATTCCAGACACGCACTAAAGTCCACTGTAACGGGTGAGAGAAGAAGTATTCTGCAGAGTCCAAAGTCATATTTGTACTGCTTTTGGGTCATCCAGAAATGTCACATTTCTCTGAGTCAGTCATAACCAGGGCCAGGCTGAGGGCTGACCTCAGCTGGCTGGATTGATAACCTTTCTTCCACAAGCTAAGGCCTCCTCTCCACGAAGGGAAGATGGGTGGGGCTACAGGCTCATCCATCAGCAGCTATCACTGGGTGCCAGGCACCAGGCTGCACCAAGGAGGGAAGGCAGCGAGGAGGGAAGGGGGCTTGTTTCAGAGACCATGTGGCCAGAGACCCTGGACGACGCCATTTTGAACAAACCCAGAGGCTGGACAAGAAGAAGGGAGCAGGGGCAGGGAAGTGATGTGTCGCTGTTTGATAGGACAAACAGAGACTTCCTGCCAGCCCCCCTACTCAACTTTTAAAAAGTACTGGAAGAGGAAGAGAGCTCTCTCTGGGGTGTGGTCTGCTGAGGCGGAAGGTGCTGGATCCTGGTCATGGACAGTTGGAAGGAGGAACCCCCTGACTGCCCCCCAGGCCCCTACCAGCGCCAGAAGAAGAGCCAAGGACCGGTGCGCAGAAGCAAGGGCCTCTGCGCAGGGAGAAGAGAGGCCCAGGAGGCGAGCCAGGCGAAAGGCTGGCGCAGGGAGCCAGTGAAGACCGCTCCCTGCTGAATCCCCCCTCTCAGAGACCCAGAGGGCAAGGGAAAGTGCTCCCAGTGGCTGGGGGGCACCACCAGGAGCAAGAGGACGCGGAAATGGAGGAAATCGGACTCCAGGGGGCCGAGACATGCCCCCCAGAAGGTAGGCGACCTTTGACCCCGCCTGGGACCGACGACAAAGCGCGTGGGGCTCCGCCGCCGGTCGCAATCATGCCCCCGGGTTGGTCAGGCCCCGGGGGCTGCCCCCGGAACAAGCAAAGTCAAGGGCGCCGTCGCGCACACTGTGAATTTGCCCCAGACGGGGGCCAGGAGCCCACCCTGGCCCCCGGTGATGAGAAGGAGGGGGGCGGGGGAGCGCCGTCACGCCCCCCGCAAAAATGTGCCCTGGGGCCCGGGACCCCATCCCCGGGCCCCAAAGAAGTCAAGTCGGGGGAGCGCTGTTGCGCCCCCCGTGAAAATGAGGCCCCTGGGGCCCGGGACCCCATCCCCGGGCCCCGAAGTAAAGCCGGGGGACGCAGTCGCACCCCCCGTGAAGAGGAGGAAGGCGGGGGAGCCAGGAGCCCACCCTGGCTCCCGCCGAACAAGCCCAAGACGGGGAGCGCCGGTGCGCTCCCCGCGAAGAGGGATGGAGGGGAGCGCCGTTGCGCCCCCCGCAGATGTCCGGGGGCCCGGGACCCCATCCCCGGGCCCCGAAATGAAGGAGGAGGACGGGGGAGTGCAGCCGCACTCCCCCCGACGTCCGGCGAGAGCCAGAGAAGCCGGCGGAGTCCCGCACGTCTGCCCGCCGGAGCGGGCAGACCAGAAATACTGAGCCGGCTCCCGTGGCAGCACGCGAGGGTGCTGGCCGTGCGGGGAGCCGGCGGGAGCCACCAGGGGTGGGCTCCCCAGGTGGCTCTCCATCAAGTTGGCCAGGCGGGGCCCGGGTGGGACCGGGCCCCATGAGAAATGGTGCAAGGGGCCCGGGTTGGACCGGGCCCCCGAAAGCGGGCAGAACGGCCGGGGGGTGGGCTCCCCGCACTGCCTACACTCACCTGGGGGTCCGGGTGGGACCGGGCCCCCCAACGAGGCCGGCAGATGAGGTGCGAAGCGCCAGTTCGATCGCGGCTCTCCCCGGCACAGCGGGAGAGCCGCTCATCCCATATTCAAGAAAAGGAGCACGAAGCGCCCCATAATGCCTTGCCAGGCATTTGGAGATCTGTCGTTTTGGTGCTTGTGGTGGCCCCAGGAGAACGGGATCACCGCCAAATTGGTGAAAGGGTGCTGGGGGAGCTGCTGGAGAAGCGCAGTCTCCCCCCAGCACGAAGATAAGTCCCACCCTAAGTCTCATAGGGATTTTAAAAGGATAGCCCCTCAAGGGCTCAGCCAGCATTTAACACTCTCTAGGCTGGAACTTTTGTTCTACAGCTGGGGGTGTTTTGAGAAGTGCCTCAAGAAGTGAAGGGCTGACTAGGGGATGTTTGGAGAAAGGCATTCCCTGGAGGTGAAGAGGTGCAATTGCACCAGAAATGCATTTACTAATGGTTATTTCTTTAAGAGGGATTGAAGGTCACATGTGTAATGTGAAGTACCTGTGTAAGGTGATGTCATAAGCAAAGTGGGGTTATGTTGCCAGACATTCCTGCTAGGGTGTCTGGCTGTATATGCGTAATCCTGTGGTTTCGTCTGTGATGCCTTTAGGGGCTGTAATTGCAATGCATTCTAATGATCCACAAACGTGCTGAGTACTGTCATTCAAAAGTGTGCGTAAACATGTATTTTTGCTGCTTCGCTTAAGTGAGGAACAACCCAGACTGTTAGCCCTGAATATGTAGGGGTGCATACTGTATGGTCAATATAAGATGCTCAGTCAGGGTTATGTGTCACTAGGGCAGGTGAACCTATTTTTAATGCGTGTTGAGGTAATGGGGTGGGTCGCCCCTGGGATGGTGCCAGTGCGCAGGGCCCTCGCTCCAGGTTATGCTCAACACACTGCATTAGGGGGCAAGATGATGTACATACATGGGAGTGGTGGTACTAGACCCCACCCCCCCTTTTGGGAGGGGTAGAGATGTTACGCAATGTCACAAAGTAATTCCAACAGCTTATGTATATTTGTAAATTGGTGCATAGTATTGAGTAGTGTGTGTGTTTCATAAATGTACTCTTACTTTTATAAAGCAAAGTACAGGCTGGACAATCAATTATTGAGTGTTATTTCTGCGCACCTGCAAATGGCGATTACTAGCCCACACCACCTCCCTTGAGTAAGCCTCAGACTGCTCTGCAACGCTACCCTCTGAGAGTCAGGCGCTACAATTGGGTGTTTGGTTCCCAGTGAAGGACAAATGTAGTCATGTTATTTGTGCAGGCCTCACAGATGCTGCCTCGTTTTCCAACAGTAGTTGAGCTAGGTGTGTAAATATTGACCTCTTAGCTCTTAAGGTGTACTATACGAGCATAAGAGTGATATGCTAGTTTATATTCTGGATGAGGTTCAGAAGTGGTATCGTGCAGCACTTAATCGAGGAAGAGGACAAGAGGAATATGTGGGATGTAAGTTCAGTGTCCATTTTGACCAGTGGTACCATAGCACAGAGAAATGAGGATAGCTGATTACAGGCAGATGGAGAGTCTCCACAAATCGTGCAAGTGTTGTAAACTAGTTTAGCTGAAAATCATGGCCCTCTCTGTCAAAAAACACCAAGAGCTCCACCAAGATGTCCACTGGAGCAGTTTCATAACAGGCTGATTTGCATCAAGGATGTTATTACAGTCAAGATGCGATTGCAGCTTCAGTAGATAGGTCCACACTGATTTATTGCTACGAGGGACAGTCGGAGCCAAACAGAGTTTTCTTAGTGGTTTCATGGGTGAATGTGTTAGGGAAGTGGGAAGTCGTTTTCAAATTAATATACTGATGGTGGTAGTAACAGAGGAGGTCACTACGTCAAGGAATTTGTTTAATAGTGATACAAGTTTGTTGTCCATAGCTAGGTCTCTTAGAGTGTGTAGAGTGAACATCTACAAGAGAAAAGCTGAATGTGTAAACGAGTTTTGACAGAACTGCGAATTCCTCATCCTCAAAACTATGTGTATTCATGATTGATAAGTAGCAACAGTAGAAATAACACGCTTTGCATATTTTCTTAAGGACTCAAAGGTTTGGAAGATTGACATTGTGAAAGTGTAGACTTCTATGGATACTGACAAATATTGCATCATATCAGATGCTTTAAACTGTTAAGTGCAATATGCATCAGTGAATTCAAAAGCTTTTGTTCTGTAGAATCTATGGAAATGTTTTACGCTGATTTGCTAAGAATGTATTTGAAATTCTACTAAACAATTGTATTGCCACATTGCACCTGGCAACCCTCTATGCTACTTTTTTTAATTTGCTTCTCTTCTGACCAATATAAACACTAGCTAAATGCAACCCAATCAACAATGCAAAATAGTGATTATGAAAAACACCTTACTTAAACTCCTGAAAATATCATTGAACTATATTTTTCCATCTTACCTAATGGCAACCACCTTAACCAATAAGGTCATGGTAAGAGGGAACCATAGTACCACATTTTCACATTGCCACGTTGGCAGTTATTTAAACAGAAATTTGCAAAGCCAGCTTATCTTGCCTATGAGACGAGAGCTATTGGTATTTGTCAATGTTTAGCCATGTTGTACAGCAGCACAGCTGCCATGCAGCATGGCACTTTTATTTTTATTGTTGGCAGGAGTAAGCAGGGGAGGCAAGACGGAGGGTGGGAGAAGCAACACAGACAAAGGAGGGTGTGGGAAAGCACTATGACGGGGCCAGTGGTGTCCACATCATAGTGCTTTTTTTGCTATAGCAGGTGGTGAACAAGTATTAACACAGATGAGAGGGCAATCAACAACACGGTGGAACAAGGAAGAGCCATTATGAGCAAACAACAACATGGGGGAGAGAAGGGAGATGGGGGCAAGCATAACAAGGGAAGGGAGGGGAGGGCGAGTAGGTACTAGCAACAACACGGATAAAGGAGGAGGGGATGGAGGACGGGTGGAGGCAACCAACAACACGGACGAGGGAGAGGGAAGACTGGAGGTCAGGTGGGGTCAAGCAGCAATACGATTGGGGGGCAGGTGGGGGCAAGCAGCAACAAAATGGGGACAAAAAACACCATGGACAAGGGAAGGATGACCGATATGGGGCAAAAACCAACATGGATAATTGAAGGTCAACAACAACACGGACGAAAGAGGGGGAGAATACACAATGGAGCCAGCAGAATAACATATACTGTGGTAGAGTTTTTAAATGCAAAGAATAAAGTAGCTTCTAAAAAATGAGCTGTGGAAGGACACAAGTAGTGCATCATGCTCCAAGCGAGAGACTATCACATGAAGAGGAAGAAAGCCTATGATAGCTGATCAATAAGAAGCATGCAAATGAGAGTGACAATGAAGCAAACCAATGGAAAGCAATGGGTAGTCTCTAAGTTCACTGAGAGAAAACAAAAGGTCTTGAAGAGACAGCGCCTGGGCTTGTAACATTTAATGTTCTCCACGTGTACATCCTGTGAACTCCAGAAAACGAAAGAAAAACAACTTAAGCAGTGGTTAATTATCCTGAACCGCTGTCCTTGATAGCTGTATGACAATAAAGTGTGGAGTTTCTTATGGTGAACCTTGGGCTCTGGAACCACAACCTTTGATGGGATAACAAGAACATTCAAAAAGTCTCATATCATGTCTATTCAAATGCAAAATAAAATGTCACCAATGATGTTTGAACAAATGCCCTTCTAAAACCCAATAAATGTAGATAATAAAAAGAAAAATGCACCACTTTTCCCCCAGTGCTTAATTTGTAAAATATTAAGTGCCAGGGCTCTGACCAGGAGGCCACTGCAGCTTGCACCACCCATCACCCTTGTCATCGCTGCCAAAACAACTACTAACCATCTCTCTCACACGTAAATGCGACAGTTCAGATTATTCCAGGTCCCTGAAGCTAAAGGAATGGCTGGGGAGGCTGGTATTAGCAATTTTAATGTATATTGTAGTCCTAAACTACCGTTGTTCTGCTCATCTCTAAATTAGATGAGCAGCGCCACCATGTGGTGGACTGCTCTAAGTATGGTGTTGACAATTAGGTGACGTGCCGAGCACCGGAAACCAAATAAGTGCCGGTGCTAAGCACCAGAAAGCACCGGGTCAAATTAAGCACTGTTTTCCCCTGATTATGGACCGCGAAGGCAGGTTCTTCTTAATGATAGTGTGCTACACCAAGCATTCACTGGCTTTACTATATTATTTTTTCTTTAAAAATGCAAACTCATTTTAAAATAATCTCATTTCGGATGCTTTCAACGACCTCTGGAATATGACAGGTCAATAAATAAGTGTTCCAAAAACTGGCACCAATCAGTAACCATAGCATCGTAGAGATGTGCAAGATCTGGACTCACTCATCAAACAAGAAGAACAGTCATGCACAACCCTTTCAAAATGAAACATTTACTGATCAAGAATATGAACATACCCTGTGACACCACTATTGCTACATCTTCACAAGTTGAGTCAGATTCTGGTCTTTAAGTACTTGTTATACATTCTTCCCCTGACTATCAAAATTAGTCAGAGGATGACTTTAACATACCATACCATACCATACTGTAACGTATCGTACAGTACCGTACCATACCATACCAGTAGACGAGGCTGATATGAAGTACAATCACCTGAGTTTAACCTGATGAATTTAGCACATTGAGTTGCCCTTTACTATCAGCAGTGGACTCTGGTTTCAATGGTGCGTGTGGCCAGATGTGGAGCAGGATGAGTGGTGTTGCCTTGTCTGAGATAAGTTCGGTATCACTTTGAACCAACTTCCATTACCAAATGGGACAGTTCTAGGTCACCTAAAAATGCTTTTGAATCAGTTTGGCGGGGAGTGCTGACAGCTCTATAGTACATCTCTCTGCCTTTTTTTCTTCATGTCTTTCTTTCATGTTAGTGTCCTTTGTTATCATTGAACGACTCACTTCTCCAGTCCAACGAGTATAAACACTATCAACTTCTCTTTACAGACAATTGATTTCTAACTGCAGTGAATTAACCTTGAAAATCGAATGGACGTGTGTCAACTGAAGTTTAAAGGCACTCTTTAAAAGGTCTGACAGAGTGCAAATATTGAGGCAAGAGAAATCCCTCTGCAGCCCCCACACACCACTCTCCCCCTGCTCCATAATCCACTGGTTACCTCATTTTTCAATTTTTTCAGGACGTTGCTAATTGGGGTGTGTTATTTGTCTTCGTTTCCAGGAAAAGCTGTGTTTGAGATATTTGCCCTTCATAAAATTTGCAGTTGACCACTTTTGCTTTGCTTTCACCATTGAAACGTTTTTTTTTTTCTATACAAAACAATTTCCTCGTCCTGCATAATGAGATAATTTTCAATCTAACTTAACTATGCCAACCTGGAAATGTATGCCTAATTTTCATTTTCTTTCTTAGTAGCTTTTCTGTGTACAATGTAACTGGACGGACATAAGTGCTGGAACTAGGTGCTGCCTCCAGCCCCAGGCCATCTGGAGCGAGTTCAGCGGGACAAAGGGAAATAATGAAGCATTTTGGATTGTTTGTTTGTAGCATTTACTGTGCTTACAAAAAACAATCACACGTAAGAAGAGGTTAAGGAATAGTTTCATCCTACAGGTTATTGCCTACTCCTTGGCCCACAAATCTATGTTTACATTTGTCCAGTGGCGGCTGATGCATTATGGAAGTTGTGAGCCCCAAAAGTTCAATCCAGCACTCTGCCTCGGACCTTGCTAACACCTGGCCAGACTTTCACATCACACACAAGCAGACATGCATACATACACTCACACTGTTGCAGGCATGCACACAAATACATATACACATACATGCACATGCAATCCCCAGCACACAGAAAACAGGCACTTAGACGTTTATTCACAAACATGTACCTGAGACAGACCCACAATTTCAAACTCCCCCATCTCTCTCCTGTGCCGGAGGCAGACCCACGAGTTTCCACCCAATCAGAAGCTGTAGGGTTGAAGGGTTGAAGGTACTGCGGTAGACCTTTTTTCTCTATTCCAACTTCTGATAGGCCAAGAGGGGTTTGATTGACAAGCACTGAAGCTCCATTATCTTACATGCTGCATAGTGTGGTGCTAGTGCAGCATGCCAGATATGTTTTGTGTATGTGTGAGGCTGGGTTGTAACAGCTCCCGCCTGACACATGCGCAAAACAGATAGTGGAGCCCTCGTCTGCTGACAAGGTAATATTACAGTTTTTAGTTGCAAACAAAACGATCTGTGAGATTGTTTGTTTTCATATAAAAGCTGTATTATGCCGAGCAGTAGTGGCAGAAGGTTGATGCCCTTGCTCCGCTAGGGGCAGTCACTACTGCATTTATCTACAAAGTGATGGCCTTTTGTAACTTAACATTAATGGCAATCTTGTGACCAGGAACTGGGTGAAAGAAGGATGGTATGTCAACAGGTAACACAAAAACACACACACATCAGCAAACATAAAACAATATTTCCTAGCTTGCTTTCTATCCTTGATAAATCTTTCTAAATATTTGAACATAGCAGAAAGTACTAATTGTCTGAAAGAGTCAAAATGTGATGGAAGTTGTAATAATAGTAATACGATTTTTGTATAGCTGCACACAGGCTCTGCAATGGCAGGCCTGAGGCATGGTTAAAATGCTAGTGCTGCAGGCTAACTAGTGGCATTTATTTTACAGGCCTGGGACACATATAGCACCACTTGACTAGGGGCTTATAAGTAAATTAAATATGCCAATTTGGTATGAGCCGATATTACCATGTTTAGAGGAGAGAGCACATGCACTTTAGCACTTGTTAGCAGTGGTCAGAAAAAATGGAGGAGGAAGGCAAAACGTTTGGGGGGTGACCCCACAGAGAGGGCCAGGTCCAACATCAGGATTTACTCAGCCTTAAAATGGATTTAAGGCTGAGTTGTCCTTGCTGAATTTTGAACTTGCATTATGGTTTAGGGGTGAGTATTTAACTCATTGAACCATCTAGAAACCAAAATAAATCAATCTTTCTTCGTGGTAGGCACAAAAGACTCAAACCACTAAATATTATTCCTTTTTTGGGATGTCTAATGTTTCTGTTGAAATTGCAACACTTAATAGGCATACTCCATGCACTACGGAAATCCATTGTCAATTTCTACTCTCAAATTTGGATTCTTTTTTTACTTTTTAATTTTAAAACTTCTATATTTTTCAATATATATTAGGCTGTGCTTTAGTATTTTCTTTCACTACAACTACTTTCATCTCACATATATTAAATGTTTTTGGGGTACTGTTGGGGCCAGTGGTTTAACGAAAATTGAGGGGGCCCCCCTGCAAAGTAAATGGAGGGACCCCCTTCCGGACTCACATAGGAACGCTCAGGCGAGGGTATTGTGCTGAGGGGGCCCCCACACCGCAGGGGCTACGGGGGCCTTTGTTAAGCCACTGGTTGGGCCTGGCAAAGGAATTACATAAACTCATACTGTATCATTAATGGCCAGTCCCTCTTTAGGAGTCCACTCTTCGCCCCATTCTTACTGCTTGACTAACTGGGTACAATCCAAACAATATATCCTTGCATGCTTTCAGTGAAAAAAGCAGTGGGTTGGGAATTGTATTGGGTCAAAAGTAAAATGTATTGTGGTATGTCACAGGTCACACAGATTACTTAGCTCAACTATAGTTAAGTACATTCACCAAAGTAAGAGTTTGCACATGGGATCCGGCTGTATGCACAGACTTGTGGAAGTCTGGTTATACATGCACACACAATGTAGGAGCATGCACCCTGGACGTAGCTGCACACAGGTGCTTGTAGGGTGAACATACAAGCACCAGAGGCTAAGCTGCCATCCTAGAGGTATCTGCAAACAGCATTATTTTGGTTTATGTTTCACATATGCATTAACCAGCACTGTAAGGGTGACTCTTCACAGAGAGGCTTGCTGCAGTCGGGTCAGATTGTGCAGGAAATATTAAGAATGTAGAACGGCTGTACGTAGAGGCCTGTAGAAGCCTGCAGCACACGTGCACAAAAGGGTGTCAGCCTTGAGGAAGATATGCACTGTTAACGTTCTGTATTAGAAGATACATCT
This sequence comes from Calotriton arnoldi, assembly GCA_963921515.1. Classification (NCBI taxonomy): domain Eukaryota; kingdom Metazoa; phylum Chordata; class Amphibia; order Caudata; family Salamandridae; genus Calotriton; species Calotriton arnoldi. The sequence continues at coordinate 689,719 of CAWUFW010002647.1, forward strand.
GCATTGTGCAGGTGGCTGCATTCTGAGGGCTTGGGGGAGGAGGGGGATGGGAATTGGTCATATTTGTTTATCTAAAGGTTAGTCAGCATCCTGCAGGTGGCTACACACAAACAGTAGGGTGGAATTCCGCAACAAAAGTGTGCCTGAATTCTGGAAGAAGGTGCACACCTGCAGAGACACACTAACCAAACAAATCCCTAACATCTCACAGAATATTACTCAAAACGATTTAAGTTATGAAGTTAAAAGGAATATTCCAGGTACACGCTTAGAAGTCTCCGAAGATATCTCTGATGAAGACTTTATTCTGTCACACAATATTTAAAAAATATTTCAAGTCCATTTTCTGAAGTCCAGAAATTAGTAGGAATGGTCCGGTCTGAGAACGCAATTTTGAGGAACATTGCGATATGGCACACTTATTCTTCGAGGGGGTATTAAGTCTGCTACTGGGGGCATTATTACGGGGCATTATTTCAATTAGGTGTATGTTTTAGTTCATTTTTTTATATTACTTTTGATGGCCATAGAAAGGCCATTGAATGATATTTGACCAACATTATCCTCTGCTCTATACCTTCTTTTCACATAAATCACTTATGCAGACCTCTTTTATAAACACGCTTCTTCTTATGTTGTGTGCCCATTCGTTTTTTCGATAAAATCAGAGGTATTCAAAGCCCTGTATTTTAGTGAGCTGACGCTACTGGCGAGCACCCCACTCTGAAAACTGTTCCAGCAAAGGTGTGCACAGGAGAACACCAAAAGTTAAGAAACCTTATGCAGAATCATTTTCTTAGATTAAAGTAAGGGTATATGTAAATGGTATACTTGTCATGCAGAATTTGCTAAGAGAGAAGCTTTCCAAAGTTGCAAAAGTTCACAGAGACCTTCACAAAAGTTGAAAACATTGTCCTGTGCAATTTGTTCCTAGAGGATTTCAAACATTTTCTGCAATGCTATATTATTGTTTGTGTCTCATTATTCCTTCGGCTCATTGCTTCTCCATTGCAGTATTCTTATTCTAGCTCATGCTGCACTCAGGCACACAAAGAAGGCTATACATATGGATGTAGATCAGTGGCTCACGACCGATTTTTGGTGGATCATTAAACACCCAGCAATCAATAAAGATGCGTCTCAATTCTGTGTTTATCTAGTCACATTGGTGCTTCAAAGACGGAGGTCACATGTCAGACTATGTCTACTGACATTGCTGCTTATTTTCTTTTTTATAATGGGGTGTTTACTTTACTTTCTCTCTCTGCAAAGTGAAAGAGGTTTTTAAAGTGAATTATGTGACAATCTTGCTAGAGTGCAGGGTAGTGTTAAAGGAAAGGCTGTACAATGTCTTTTTTTTGCAACACAATAACATTTGTGTACAAGATAGGTTTCGCAATAAAACAGCAGGTCTGAAAATTCAGAGGCCATTTCAATGGAAAGTGTTCTGGCTGTAAATGACAATGTGTTAACATACGATGCTTTAGCTACATTAAAAAAAAGAAATCACCCCGCCTCATGTAAATAAAGGTAGGTGGGTCGCGATAGTTTGACATTATATAAATTGGGCTGTGGTTCTAAAAGTTTTAGGAAGTACTAATGTAGATGTTACAAGTGGGAACTGAACACATTACTTACTCTCCTTCAAAAATGGCAAGCTGACCGTAATCACACTTGAATTTTGTCTCTGTTAACTTTCACATCACCGCCCAAAAATAGTTTCAAATCTCCATCTGATGTTCCATTAGAAGGGATCCCGAAGATGATGTATAAATGTGGACTTTTATTACCACATTCTGACTTGTTACGCATTATTTTCAGATTATAAATCATTATTTCCTTATTCAGAGACGGATACTGACGATAAAGCATAGAGGGCTCACATCGTCATAGCAAACGTCTTTCCAACTAACCAATGGAGAAAATATATTTTGAACCAGACCTACTTCCATTGGGCATATGTTAACAATAGGGTGGGGCATCCATCCACTGACATATGTATGGTTCAATATTGCACACAAAGGGACCCACCCCCCCTGAACGTATCTACCTAAACTATGTGAATGCTAGATCAGCTCCTGCAGGTGGTGATGTGGGTGGCATTCATGCATTTTGCTAAAACAACATGAAAGACAATATCAGAAATCATGGTTAAACATTATTAATCCATTCTAGATAGTTACATGCATGTTGAGAATCTTCCGATCAGGCGAGCATTTTTAGGGTACAAATGAAAGGCATGAGAAATTTGAAGGCACCCATAAGACGCTTGAACATGCAATTACTCATCATCTGTTAGGTCCCAGATGACGATGGTACAGGGGAATGCAGGTTCAAAGTGCAAGTTAATGGGTGTGAAATCTGCACCAAATTCCAAGTTTCAGACCTTGGAATGGAGCATGACACCTCAATAACTTATAATCCTCCACTGTGATGCTAATTGCTCCTATGATTCGCCAAAGTTTCTGTCTGCTGCAACACTGAGGAACAAACTCTTGTGATTTGCACCCTTATTGCAACCCTGTTTTGGGCACAAATGTTTATGCATCCAAAATGGGATTACCGATCCTACTCTTATTTGAACCTTAACAGAATCCACCAACAGCCACAAATCCCATGGAAGGACTATTGCAAAAAGTTTTCAAAAGTACTAAAAAAGCTAAAAAGTCAAAAACACGACAGTAAATATCCCACTCCAATTTATAAAAAGTAGAGGATAATTTAATGAACAAAATGACAAACATCCCGTAAGCGGAACTAGAGATATTCATTTTTAATATTACAAAAATAGTGGAAAAAAAGTGCTAAGTATCAATCAAGGTCATCTAATTGCACTGACCAGGAACTAGGCACGATTTAAGGCTGACCGCGATGGAGCGCAGATAGTATACAAAAATCAAACACGTTGCAGATGGAAGTTTTACCTTTTGACTTGGTGTCTGAAATAGATGTAAAAAAACCTCTGTTGGGCACAATAGCAGGCTGTACCCGATATGGGCTCCATGAGGCCTGATGGCCATCAGACAAGGTCTCGGCAAAGCCGCAACTTTTGACGGGAAAGCTCAGAGCGGGAGAAATCCAAAATTTGCGCCCTAGGTAGGTCCCTCGCCAGCCGGACACTTTTTGCACCTTCACCTGGTAAATATTTCTTTAGACTTCGTACATGTTTTGGAGCTTAGATTCCTCCAGCAGGGCAGAGTTGCAAGCTGTAACCGAACAAGGATCCACAAAGCCCATTAGCTTCTACGACAACCCGCTGAAAAGGATTTCCTGCTGCAGAAGAGCTCTAAGTGGATCTAACTGAATCTTTGTCCCAGTGGCAATGCACCTTCGTCGGATTAACTTGGCAGGTTTGGCCGGCCCTTTGGACGTCTTTAGAGCCAAGCATTTTCCAAGTCACAGGCTTCTAAGGATGTTAGTAGGAGTACATGATACAGCCATCGGTCCCAGGACCTCAAGAACAGCGCTTGGAGGTCAAGACTCAGTCCAGCAGAAGTCACCAGTAGAGCCCAGGGCAGGTCCTGTGGAACTAGTCAGCTGGGCTCTTCAGGAGAAGGGCGTCTAGCAGCTTGTTGTGTCCCTGTAGCTTAGCAGGAGGTCAGCCAACTGACCCTTGGATTCCACTTCTTTCTCCTGGGTACAAGATGGAGCAGGTCTACACTTTCAGGTCTTCTTGCAGGTCTCAACGGTTGGTACATTCCTTCTTCTGTCTTTCACAGATCCAGTAGCATTCTGAAGAGGGTGTCCTGGGGTGGCACATTCATGTCAGGCACTAGCCTGTGGGCAGTGGTGATTGCTGATCCCTCCCTAAACATTAGGGAAAACAGTTCCCAGGAGTAATTTTACAAACTTCTGCAGCAATTCCAATGTGCTCTACTGCAAACAATCCTATAGTGCCCTTCCCTACCTACACCCAACATGGCAGACACTTTCCTTCCCTGTGAAGAGCTCCTGTGTCCACCCTAGTGCTGTGGCAAGGTGTTAGACCTGGCATCCTTAGGGTGGTCGTCCCCTGGACTTTTTGCCATTTGCCTCCAGGTTTTGTGGATTCTTTTTGTTGGCCTTAGAACTCTGAGAACTTTACCACTGCACACCTGTGCTAAAGTGCATGTGCATCTTCCCTAAACATGATTACATTGGTGTATACCTAATGGGCCTATTTGTTGTTCTGGCAAGTCCCTTGTAAAGTGGTACACCTTATACCCAGGGCCTGTACTTGAAATTCTACTAGTGGGCTGCAGCACTGATTGTGCCATGCACAGAAGCAGCCTTTTAAACCTGTCTCAGGCCTGCCACTGCAGTGCCTGTGTGTGCAGTTTACTGCCACATCGACTTAGCAGCCTTAAACTCCCCTTTTATTACATATGTCACCCCTAAGGTAGGCCCTAAGTAACCCTAAGGGCAGGGTGCTTTGTAAATAAAAGGTAGGACATGTACTTTTATGTTTTGCATGTCCTGGTTGTGACAAACAGCCTATTTAGCTTTTCACTAATGTGAGACCTACCCCTCTCATAGGCCAGCATTGGGAATTCCTCAATACACTTTAAAGCTGTAATTCCTGATCAGAGAGGAGTTGCTTTTTCATGTTTCATATGTTTGGAATGGTGATGACAAATCCTCCTTACTGGTGAAGTTGGATTTAACATTGCTGTTTTAGAAATGCCTCTGTCAGAAGGACTGCTTTGCTGCCCAAAGGACTCAACTGGACTGCTTTTCTGGAAGGACTGCTTTTCTGCCCTGCTGCTCCCTAACTCTCCTGGAAGGACTCTGCCTTCCCTCCAAGTGATCTCCAAGGGCTTGCTGGCTTGCCTCCTGTTTTCAGTCTCAGGGACACAAAAGACTTCCTACAATTCTGCTGGTTCCACTGGACTCTGCCTTCTGTGAGTCTTACCCTTGCCTGAGATGCCCCATCCAAGCTCTGGCCTCAAAAGTGGGTTCTGCAGCTGTTCTCTTCAAAAACTGATGCATTGCATTGACTATGTGAGAAATTCCACCGTATAGCCTTTCGACTCCGACGCTGCCCAAAGACAGCTGTTTCACAGCCTGTGCGGCTCGACAACGACGCATTGCATTTACTTAAATAAAGCTTGATGCCAACACAGGAGCCCCTTTGTGAGGCTTGATGGCGATGCAATAGACTCTCGACATCGACAAAAGCTCCAGTCAAGGTATTTCTTCAGTTGGACCTGTCTGTGTCCTGTAGTCGGACTGCTGTTGATCGCAGTCAGCCTGAATTTTGGATTTGCACCTGTCCCTGGTGACCTCTTGTAACCTTTCCACCGCTAGTGACTTTTAGGCACTATTTTTGCATTTAATCTTTAAAAATTCACATTTCGACTTCAACTGATTTTTGTCATTTTGGTCTTATTTTGCTCAGATAAATATTCTCTATTTTTCTACACCTGTGTGGAGTCTTTTTGTGGTATATTCATTGTGTTATTGTGTGTGTTGCACAAATTATTTACACATTGCCTTTGTAGATAAGCCTGACTGCTCTGTGCCAAGCTACCAGAGGGTGAGCACAGTTTATCTTATTGTGCATCTAGCTTACCCTGACTGGAGTGGTGGTTCCTGCCTGGCCTGGGTGCATACCTCAGCCAACCAGGAATCCCATTTCTAACACTATGGAAATGAGCAACCCCTCCTCTGTGGTCACTCAAAACCAGTTCTGGGGCAGCTTCTCTCCCACTTGGATTAGTGCCTGGCTGACTAGGAGGACAAAGAAGGGGTGTCAGAAACGGGTTTTGATTAGCAGACGTATGTACCCTATCCAAGCAAGAACCACAATCCTAGTCCGGGTAAATCACAAACACACCCTAAATTAACCTGTGCTCACCCTCTGGTAGCTTGGCACAGAACAGTCAGGCTTAATTTAAAAGGCAATGTGTAAAGTATTTGTGCAACACTTAAAAAAGTAAAACAGTGAAACCACCACACAAAAAGATTCCACACCACATTAGAAAAATAGCTCTTACTTTAATAAATAAAACAAGACAAAAACAACAAAAATCCAATAAGTATAACTTGTGATATGACTTTTTAAAGAATAAACTGTAAAATAGCACTTAAAAGCAATAAGCGCCAATCTGGTTGTGCTGGACAAGGACAAAGTCAACAGTTTAGGCCTACCGTGATAGAGCACAGGCCGGCTACAGGAACCAGGTTTGGTCCGCACAGAAAGTAGCTTGTTGTGTCAATGACAACAAGATGCGGGGTGCAGACGAGGTGATGCAGCAATGGCGGTCCACACAGCGACATCGATACATCGGTTTTCCCTATGCAACAGCGGAGATGCGTTGGTTCCGAGCACAATGCGCTGGTTCCAAAGAAGAGGCGTTGCCTCTGCTCTGGCAGAGTATGCATCGGTTCTGAGGGTGATGCACTGGTTCAGAAGGCGATGCACCAGTTCTGCTCACGCAACAGCGGTGATGCATCAATTGTGCTCTCACAGCAGAAGATGTGTCGGATCCGATGAAGCATACATCTGAGGCCCACTTCCAATGGTCCAGGTGTTGGAGCAGGGCAGATGGAAGTCGTTTATGTCCCTGAGACTTCAGATCAGGAGGCCAGTCAGCTAGCCCTTGGAGCCTCTCAGGGTTCTGGGGACAAGAGAGGCAAGTCAAATTCTCACCCAGACAGAGGGCAGCAGGCCAACAAAGCAAGAAAGTAGTTCTTCCAGAGCAGCAGTCCAGCAGAGTGGCAGTCATTCAGCAGCATACCAGTACTTCCTGGAAGGGATATTCTCAGATCCAGAAGTGTACTGTAGTGATAGGGTCTGAAGTCAACTTATTAAACCCAGTGGGCCCTTTGAAGTGGGGGAGACTTCAAAGAAGGTCTTTAAAGTACACAGAGATCCTCCCTTCCTGTCACTACAGGGGGTATGCAGCCTTTTGTGCGGGAACAGGACACAGCCTATTCAGGTGTAAGTGTGAGGAAGTGCCAAAGATGGACCATGAAGTCACACCTAAGTTCCCTTTGTGTGTGGCTGTCTAGAGGGAATACACAAGCCCAGCTGACACCCAACCCAGTTATTCAATCAGAGACAGGCTGCAGGCACACAGGACTAAGAGCAGGAAAATTCCAACTGTCTAAAAGTGGCATTTTCAAAATTGAAATGATACATTCGACTTTGCCATTAAAGAGGATTTATCATTACAATTCCAAAGGAACAAACCATGATAGTTCTACCTCCTTCCGATTGGGAATTACAGCTTATTAGATGTAACAAGGAATCCCCAATGTTACCCTATGGGAGGGGTAGGCCTCACAGTAGTGGACATGTAAAACTTAAAGGTACATGTCCTACATGTTAATTACACAGCACCCTGCCCTCTGGGCTACCAAGGGCCTACCTTAGGGGTGACATATGTAGTAAAAGGGGAGTTAAAGACTTGGCAAGGAGTTTTAAACACCAAGTTGGCATGGCAGTGCAAACTGCACATACTGGCCCTGCAGTGGCAGGCCTGAGACAGGTTTTAAAGGGCTGCACAAGTGGGTGGCACAATCAGTGCTGCAGGGCCACTAGTAGCTTTTAATTTACAGGCTCTTGGCAGATGTAGTGCACTTTACTGGGGACTTATCAGAGTCAGAACACCTTCCCACACCCAAGGCCTTTGTTTCTGGTCTTGGAGCAAGTTCATACCACATCCAGAGGCTATTCCGCTCCTGGGAGTCAGTTGGAAGTTCATGCAAAGGGGCTTCTAGAGGTTTTGGGCAGGTAAAAAGTGATGTTTTAAAAGCACCTATAGCTAAAGATGTATAACAAATCTGACTTTACAAATCAATTGGGATTCTAATAAATATTTTTAAAAGTCCAAGACTGAACTTTGTTGCTGTTTCCTAGGCAGTAAAAACATTGTTTTAGTTTAATATTACATCTCAGTGCTTTCCTATGGAACATCTAACCCTGCTAACCCTGCTTTTGAGACCATGTTTTATAATCAACTATTACATGTCCTACTTTTAAATACTGTCTAATGAGCATTGAGGCCCACTTATTAATATTTAATAGGAGGGTTTAGGCCTGTCAAAAGGTTTTTTTTGTTGACAGGATGACTTTGTAGTTTTAAAACTGCACAGAAAGGTTACAGTGGAATGCCTCCACTAAGGTTTTCACTGTCACTGTAGTAGGTAGCAAATAGATGCTGCTGCCCACTAGTGACACTTAACTTACAGGCCCTAGGTACACTTTGCACCATATACTAGAGACTTATGGGTATGTTAAATATGCCAATTAGGACAATGGCCAATTTCAACATGTTTTAGGGGTCAGAGCACATGCACTGGGACCTGGTTAGCAGAGTCCTAGTGCTCAGAGTCAAAAAATGAGCAGCATCATTCTAAAAAAATGGGGTGATTCCTGCATTCCTCTTTTTGCTGCTGACTGTCAGCACATTTTGGAACTCATGTACATATGAATGAAAGGGAGAAGGCTATATTATCAATATAATTAAGGGAAAGTACTTGGAAAACATTCTTATACAAGACCTGCAAGAACAGCCTCATAAGTGTACGCATGCCACTGCACTAACAGAATCCATTTCTCCCGAGATTAGGGCCAATATCACATAACATGAGCATTTCAAGTGCTAAATTAAGACACAGGGTCATATTACATCAAGTGAGCGCTGGGAGCTCTAAGTTAAGGCACCGCCTCTGCAACACCTTTGGGCTGACTGATGAAGAGCTGGAATAGCACTATGTTATCACCTTAGACATTGGTAAATGGTTGATGGTCACAGGACTTTAAAGCAATGCTCTGCTTATAGCTGGAACTGTAGGAGCAGTTGTTGACTTATCTAAAGTAAACAACAGAACATAACATAATAACATGCACAACACAATTAAAATATAACAGACACTGTGACAGACCTATCTACCAAGTATTCTTAGTCACCTGAAACTCTGGCTCAACAAACCTATTATGCCTCACCCCAGACCATTTTTACAAGACTTGCTACACACAACCAATGACAACACATTCCCAATCTCACCCATATTACAGGCCACACATTACATTACAGATCAACTTTGACAACCCCAATTTAATCTCCTTTCAAGGGATTACCCCAGTCACATGGATAGATCACTACATGCGTTACCTCAAACACACAATTGCACAACAAACTGCATCTAAAGTCAACTTACCAGCAACTATCTACAGACCTTGGACCAAGCTGAACACGCAAAATGTAAAAACCCAACTTACATATAACACTGCCTCAGAGACCATAAACGCAATAGAGAAAATGTATGGATGACCCTTCTTTTGACATACTAATCCCACAGAAAACCGCAAAGCAATGCAAAAGAAAGAAAAGCCCATTGGATGAATCCACAACTAACAAGCATTGTAAATGCAATAGGTCTCGCATTTTTTTAAGTTAGAGCTATTGGCATTGTAAATGGCAATGTCTGTTACCTACTAACGGAGGATGGAGGGAGCAGTTGGTGTCGGAGTGCCAAAATGCTCTGTTGGAGAGTGACTGGCCAAAAGTAAACCAAACAAGCAGCGACTTTTAAAAAAATGCTTGTTTTAATATGGGAAAGGACTACGACTAGGTTGGCCCAATCATAAAAAAGAGAATAAAATATTACATATTAAATGATGTGCAGGAGTGAAATCCAGAAGTCTTTAACACCTTGGTAGTCAGAGATAGGGCTCCAAACAGTATTATAGATCTTAAGCACCAGGTGCTAAAATGTAATTAATATGGAGGCCTGTGGCCAAAAGTAGGTAGTCACCAAGTCTAATGTGATGCTTCATGATGCAGCGCAGCCAAAACTAACTATCCTTGCAAAATCAATACAGTAGACCAACTCACACTAATGAAATGATACACTTTAATGGGTAGTTCTCTCTGTTACACTTCAAAGGAAATAGACGGGTTTGGTGTTTATCTTAAAGTAGTTTAATTCAGTTAATTGTGGTGGAATTTTTATGCAGTTTCATTGCACCTGCTACAAACCCTTTATAGGACCCGGAACCACCACCCGAAGGACGAATTACGCACCCTAAACCTGGCAAACAAATGTTCTTTTTTGGGGTCACTTTGGTGATGTCTGGTAATGTGACCAGTGTCCGGTGCATGAGGTAGGAGAGTGGTCTACTGGATTTCAACAGTTCAGTACCCACTGGTATCCCCATAGGGGAGTGAGAAATAAACAACATAACATAAAATGTGTATTTGTAAAGCGCACATTCACCCAAAGGGTATCCTGGCGCTGAATAACAGATGTTTATTGTTACCCAACTCAATGGCACTCACAAGGGATGGTAGCATTACACCAGGGATGCCGAAATTATGGCAAGAATAAGCATATTGCCAGGGAACCCTATTGAAAGTTTTCCAATGCCAAATATATTCACATTCGTCCAGGTATAATCATCATTATGTCCTTGGCGGGCACCAGCATGACAGGCAAATAATTATCGTTATGCTAAACATGGACTCAATAATGCCAAAGTGGTTTGAGGCAATGCCACACTTTCGAAGACCCTTGTAAATACAGACCAAATTGTGCGCTGCTCATTGTCTTTGCCTCCCACGTTTGCACGGGTCAGCTTCCATTATTAAAACGGCTTTAAAAACAATACTGATCGATAACTGCATCTCAGTTTAAGAGACACACAATTTTTTTCTTAAATCTTCACTACCACTCTCCTTAGCTTCACGATGCCATTAAAATACATGCACACGACTAATTAATGTGAGAAGAATACGTTGCCACAGTCAAAATTAAATACCAATATCCACCCTATGTGTTTACATGGCAGGCATTACACTGGTACGAATGAGCTCACACCCTGCGCCTTAATGCTGGCTGGTGCATGAATAATAGAGCACAAAAGTAGGCACCAGATGGTCAAGGGTACAGTTACACGTAGGAAGGTGGCTAGCAGAATAAGTCACCTTTGCTTGGTCTGTAGCCAAAAAGTGTCTGCATATTTAGAGTTCCGTGCAGGTCTGGCACCTCTTGCGAAGAGGTAGGTAGGAGGAAGGAGATAAGATAAAAAATCAACTGCAGATAAGTGGTTGAAAGGAGCACTACAGATTGATGCGCGAGACACAACAGGCGCTTAAGGCTGGGGACGGGACGGGACAATGTAGAAAACCTTAGTGCTGGCACTGATGGGGGGGGGTGAGCCTTCATGCATGAATTCCGCAGAGACTGACTGGCATGGCAAGCGCCGTAGGGTCAAGAGATACACAGGCACCAATGTGTTCTAGAAAGTCATAGGCAAGCAAAGCTGAGCTAATGCGTGACGGGAGATACTGAGCATAGTAAGTTGTGAGTGTTGGTACCTGTCATGGTAGAAGGTGATGGTAAAATGTGACATCCTGGCAATGGGTGGGGAGGACAAGCATTGCAGGGGGTGATGAGTGCAGTAAAGGTGGCGGGCGGTGATGGAGAGAGACGTGGCAGGCACTGTGGAATGGAGTGGACAATGGCGATATGCGCTACAGTGGATCGTTGATGAGGATGAAGGATCACAATTTGAAAGTGGGCACCGAGCACCTTGGAATGAACAGTGGCATGAGCAGCAAAGGGTGCGTGAGAGGTGACCAGTCCACGAGGATGCAAAGGGGAGCAGGCGACGCGCAATTTTAGGAAAAAAGCGAAGTTAACAGGCACACTCTAAACAGAGGGTGAAGATGGGGCAAAAGGCACAGGGACTATGGCAATGCATGTAAGAGACAGCACCACCAAGGTAAACAGGAGGTAAAAAACATTAGCAGCAGTGAAAAGTGGGGAGCTAGAAACTTCACCGAGAAGACACCCGAATGTTCGCTCACCTGCCATTGAAGTCCAGAGGTAGAGTAGGATCCTCGCCCGGCATCGAATCTATGGTCTGCTGTTGGTCTATGTCCAGCTACACTGGGACAGCGACAGTATTCCAGAGTACCGTCAACATTGAGAACGGACTAGCCGTCTGTAGACGTGTCTGCCAACGCGCTACCTTCAGTGCCATCTCCAGCGTAGCCCAGTCAGTCGTATCATTGTTGCAAAAGAGACTGACTGGTAGGAGATAATACAATCGATGAATAAAAGCGTTTTCCCTTAGGTAAAGTCAGGCCAAGAATACAGTAGTAAGCGACACGGAGCCACATAACTACAGCTCTTTGTTCTTCAGAACCATTTAAAAAAACCTGTGGTGCGCGCGCACCACAGAGGAGCCGAACGCGAAACCAGTGGTGCGCGCGCACCACAGAGGAGCGGGGGGAGGGAGCGCGGCAGTGAGGCGAACGCGCGCTGCTGCGCGTGCTGGCCACCGACGGGAATGGGCGGAACAAAGGCAGGACATGCGCCCGCCTTTGCCCAATGGCGAGCTGGATTTTGGAGAAAAAAAGCACACGAAAGCCAATGGCAGCCGCGGAAAGCAAAACCACACGCACGAGCGTGTGGGTTAGCTTTCTGAAGCCCTTTCTAGAGGTCTCGCGCTGCGCGAGCAGTGCTACGCACTGCAACGCTAGGCGCGAGACCTAAAAAGGACAGACATTCACAACAGAATGCAACACATTACCCACAGAACAAAATAACAACATCACATTGCATTAATGCAGCACAAAGACACAGCCGCACAAAAACAACAGAATACATCACCACTACAACAAATGCCACACAGCAAATATGCCCAAACATTCTTGTAATACAATCGCAACTGAAGAAATCTCCTTTCATAATAGGGTGGTAACCGGTGATCGCATCAATAACTACCTTAACTTACCAGAAAAAGTAGGAAATAGTGCCAGTCAAAAGTGTTTTGTGATCTGGTCCGAGATCTTTTTCTAACTATTCGATACTGGTCTCTGTAGCTACAGACTTTTTCTCATCTCATCCCCTTCTCCCTTGTGATGGCTCCCATACATGTCTCCTGCTCTCATTTTACAATTCCATCTGCTAGATGGAGTAAGCATGTTGACAACTGTTCTCTGCTGGCTCTTTTTGTCTATTTGATGTCACTCCGAACTCCTCAGTGAAAAACACTCATATCTCACAGTTACCTATCTATAATTTCATATGTTGCAGCTCTTTTTCCACTTTTGGGAGTTGCACTCAGGTACTGTTGCCCTACTGTCACTGTCCAGCTTTGGAAACACAAAGAGATGATGGACGGAGCACTGAAACTTTTCAGACACTCACCCCCAGTCACAGATCTGGGTTGAATCCATCATCGTTCTTTAGCTCACTTCGCCACCCCAGTTCAGACACAGCTATATGCAAATCAGTCTTGACGCTGTGCCTCATGGGAACAGTCCAGCCCGAACTGCCAAGCCATGTCTTCCCTGGACCGGAAACAAGCATCCTGGGACTGGTTTCGGGCTAGCATCCCTCATCAGCCAGGCTAGCTTGAATCCAGTGGCAAAGTGAGCAAGGGACCCACGTCTGGGCATACCCTGCCAAATTAGGGCAAACAAAGCAAACACAAAGAGATGATGGACGGAGCGCTGAAACTTTTCAGACACTCACCCCAGTCACAGATCTGGGTTGAATCCATCATCGTTCTTTAGCTCACTTCGCCACCCCAGTTCAGACACAGCTATATGCAAATCAGTCTTGACCCTGTGCCTCATGGGAAAAGTCCAGCCCGAACTGCGAAGCCAGGTCTTCCCTGGACCAGAAACAAGCATCCTGGGACCGGTTTCGGGCTAACATCCCTCATCAGCCAGGCTAGCTTGAATCCAGTGGCAAAGTGAGCAAGGTACCCACGTCTGGGCATACCCTGCCAACTTAGGGTGAACAAAGCAAACACAAAGAGATGATGGACGGAGCGCTGAAACTTTTCAGACACTCACCCCCAGTCACAGATCTGGGTAGAATCCATCATCGTTCTTTAGCTCACTTCACCACCCCAGTTCAGACACAGCTATATGCAAATCAGTCTTGACCCTGTGTCTCATGGGAACAGTCCAGCCCGAACTGCCAAGCCATGTCTTCCCTGGACCGGAAACAAGCATCCTGGGACCGGTTTCGGGCTAGCATCCCTCATCAGCCAGGCTAGCTTGAATCCAGTGGCAAAGTGAGCAAGGGACCCAAGTCTGGGCATACCCTGCCAACTTAGGGCTTTGGCCTCATTCCTGCCATTTGATTATCTCTTTTTTAGATGAGATACTGTTCATCACTTCTCTGGGCAGGTGGTAAATAAGAACTGGGGACTGTAGTGTGTTAGATGCCTTGGAGGTGAGGGTATCAGAGTAAGGGCATCAGAGTATAAAGGAAACTGTGGGCATGCAGTGGGGAGCATGGAATGCTTGCCTCCCTGGTGCTATAGGACACGGTCAGGTGAGGGTCGGGCTGCGCTTGGTTGAGAGCTCTCTCCCGATTCTCAATCAATTTTACCAGCTGACTTTTCCTGCTGGTAAAATCAGGCTTCCGTGGACCCCAAGGAATTATGCAGGTGTCATATGGGCGGTTGACTTTGATGAACGTCTGACTATAAGCCACCGCCCCCCGCCGGAACCCATGTTGTGAGGTTATTCAATACTTCACACAATTACGGCTTTCAGAAATCCTGATGGCTGCACTACAACCGTGAGTTTATTCGGTCTATTCCACCACAGGTTAGGGTGCGCCTTAGCGTGCGCATACCGCCGTGGTGTGTTGGTCCTGACGAATGCTTCACTAAAAACACTAAGAAGCAGAAATATGTTGACCAATTGTTCTTTTTAACATTTGGATGTATCTGGTCAATTAAAGCCAGTTATTGAAACATCCGACGCACTTGCTTTTACAGTGCCTAGTTTTCCGCCAATAAAATTGTTTTGGATAAAACGAAGGCATTTTTTAACTACCTCTTTCACTCACTTATTGCACTCACGCTATACACCAAAAAAACCTGCTCCGCTGTAGTCAGGCGTTGTAGCACACCGGAGAGGCACTCGGCCTCTCTGGTGGGAACCCAATGATGAAGCATGTCACCAACTAGGTTGGTGAGTGAGGGTTCTTTTAAATTACAATAGTGATTCCTTTTGCTAGCTCTTCCTTTTTGTTTGCACTCTTTTGTTGTTGAATTGTTCCTGCAAGAACTCCAAGCACTAGTGAACATTCGAAGTGATATTCCCAGGACATAACCATCTGTCTGATGCATAAGCACAGTTAAGCCTCTAACGGTGTAGTTATCCCTCTCTCTCTGGAAGTTGAAGGAATTTAATGAATGAACACAAATAGTGCAATTTCTGGAGTATGCAAAGCCAAGCAGAGGAGTAGGGCACGCCTAGCGGCTGGCACCAGAATGGCACTAAACGAAGCAAATGTAGCCCCCTTTTGCTAGGGCAGCAGAAAAAAATAATTCTGAGACCAAATTAACCTCTCTATAAGGAATTGCACATGGTAAACACGATTGGATTTACACCATTTAAAATCAACTCTAAGAATACAAACCTTTTTTGAGCACCTTATTTTCTCTAAATTGCTTTCATAAAGCCAAGCAACAGTTGCATTTTATGAATTAGCCATAGCACCTGGCTCCATATTTACTGAAAAGCTTGCATTGATCGCAATAAAAATGTGTCTGTGTGTGCTTTTCAGTGAGGGTGAATTCTGTGAATGCATAGAACTCTTTTCTAATTATACCATCTCCTGTCAAGCAGCTGCTTTCCTCCCTATCTAACATGTCTCTTCGTTTTTTTTTCCTTTTCTCTATTAGTGTCTGTCTGCATCTCAGTTTAGTTTTCTGCCTACAAGAATGTGCGCCGTATTTATCTTTCTGTGATGGTTCTATTCCAGCTGCTGTCAGCACTGATTTGTCGGTTTTCATTTGGACACGGTTTCCTTGCTCATTGCTTGCAATCGCTTTGCAGAGGGGTGTAAATACCCGAATTCTCCTTTGACATAAGGCAGATGGTGGAGCGCCTCTTGAAACTTTCATGAATATTTAAAATGTAGTGGTTGCTTTAATCCCGTCCCTGCCAGGTTTGTTTAAGCCCACCAATATAATAGTCATCGTCCTCTGTTCTACCTTCGTGTATCCAAAACACCCCTATCCTAAAACAAACGCTTTTTGGCACCTTGGTCGTTCAATGAGCGCCATTTCCCACTCACTCTTTATCTGATCAAAGATGGCGCGCACCATTACACAAAACCAGTTTCTATTTTATCATCCCTTGAACATAAGAAGGAACTAAAACATTCCATGTAGCCCGAAGCCAATAATTTACTGCAAAGGCTGTCAGGCATTAGCAAGCAAGGGAGTAGCCAGAAAATTAAAATACCCCAACTTTGAACCAAAGATCTTATGGCATCAAGTAAACGAAGCAAGTCATCATGAACCTTCCCTGGAGAGCTCTCTTGTCTCTCCCATCCAAGAATCTATCCATTCATCCTTCCATCCACCTCTTGATACCCACAATTTCATCTTTACATTCTGTCATCCATTCATTCTTTGATCTATAATTCAGTCTTTCGCCATTCCATCCTTCTGCCCATCCATCTCCAAACCTATCCATCCATCCATACACCCTTTCATAGATCCTTCTCTCAATCCACCCTTTCACTCATCTATCCAGTCATCCATCCATCCTTGCACTCCATCTATCCATCCCCCTTTTCACTCATTCATCACCCATCCTATCACTCAACCATCCAATCATTCATCCTTTCACTCTTCCTTTTACCCATTCACTCAACCATCCATCCATTTACCCTTTCATCCATCCATCCATCCACTGACTCATCCATCCATGCTTTTGCTCATACATCCACCCATCCACCATCCCTTTCACTCATCCATCCATTTCATTCATCCATCAATCCATCCATCCATTCATCCCTTCCACTCACCCATTCATTCTTTCAGTCATCCATCCTTTCTCTCATCCATCCTTTCACTCATCTTTCCATCCTTTCGCCATCCATCCACACTTTCATTCCATCCATCCATCCTTTCACTCCATCAATCTGTCCATCCTCCCTTTTACTCATCTCATCCATCAATTTATCCACCCTCCCTTTCATTCAGCCATCCATCCTTTCACTAACTCACTCAACCATTCATCCTTTCTCTCATCATCCATCCACCCTTCCTTTTACTCATCCATCCATCCTTTTATCCATCCAGCCACCCTTTTACTCATTCATCCATATTCACTCATCCATCTTTACATCCATCCTTTAAGTCATTCATCCATCCATCTACCCATCCATCCTTTCTTTGACTCGAACATCCACCCATCCATCCTTTCACTCACTAACTTCCCTTTTTCTGCCGAATTGCAACTAGAGGACGCCCATCAAGTGCTCCACACCGCTGCAGCTTTTAAAGTTGGGGGGGGGGGTTCATGACGTCCCAGCATCCATCCATCTATCCATCCATCCAATTGCTCATTCATCTATCCACCCTTTCATTCCATCCATCTATCCACTCTTTCACTCCACCCATGCATCCATTTTCGCTTTTGCTAATCCATCCATCCTTTCTCTTCCTCCAGCCGCCTTCAGTCATCCATCCATTCACCCTTTCATCCATCCATCCTCTTTCATTCATCCATCCATCCTTTCAATTATCCCTCGATCCATACTTTTATCTATCGACCCTCATTTCAACTCACCCATTCATTCCTTCAGTCATCCGTTCTTACATTCATCTTCACACTCATTCATTCATCCATCATTCACCATTTCACTCACTCATCCTTTCATCCATCCACCCTCTTTCAATCATCCATTCATTCTCACTTATCCATCCATCCACACTTTTATCCATCCATCCATCGACCCTGCCTTTTACTCGCCCATTCATTCTTTCACTCATCCATCCTTATGTGCATCTTTTCACTCATTCATCCATCCATCGACCCATCCACCCTTTCACTCATACACCTATCCATCAGTCCTTTCACTCACTCAGCCAACCAGCCACCCACCCTTTCACGTTATTTATGAACCTTTGTCTGCCAAGCTGCAGACAGGAAAGGACCATCAAGAACTTCACCCCCACTTTAACTGCTAAAGCGGGTGTTCACGACGTCCCTGATTGCAACCTTATTATACTCTGAGGGCAGAGATGGGTAGACATTCCAGAACTGTAGTGTATAAGGGTTGTATATATGTTGTGCTGTTATTTTAATTGCATTGGCAAAATTCTCGGGAGAAACATTCATCCCAGATTCCGTTTGCTGCTTAAATGATTTTTGAAAAATAAAAGCACAGACATCTTCAGTTTGATGAATTCTGTGGCAAGTCCGGAGGCACAATTATGACTTTTCTTAACTGCAAAACGCTACTAAAAAGAGAAGACCACAAATAAACCTTCAAAAAATGGAGGGACAAAGTTCCACGGTAAAACACTCAACACATTCTAGTGTTTGTCAGAATATGATTTCATGCACAGTCCACCAATGCTGTCGCAGACCACCCACCATAAATCTTGCGCTGGCATTATTCCTCCTCTTATATGATGCTCTATCAGATGAGTAATTTGGGTTTTAGTCTTGGATAATGAATTGTATCTTTAAGGCATAAAGTTTCATAATTTTGTGAACTCTTTGAGCTTTACCTTTGGGTTATTTATTGAAATTCTTTTTGTTTATTTGTTGCCTAGTTTATAAGGACCAGGATCCCTTTTGACTTTGGGGCTGAAGTCCAAACACATCTTGTGCTCTACTTAGTTTCTCTTAGTATGGGGGAGGTTTGGGTTTGTTTTGTGAGCTGTGCTCTTTGGGCTGCGGGATGGTGTGGAGAACTGTTTTAAATGTAATTTGGTCTTATCCAGAGCCCTCAGTAGTCTGCCATGTTTGCAGTGCGCGGTGGCCACCGCTGTTGTCGGGCATTTTGGTTTGACCTCTTCCCTTCAGCAGGACACACACTCACGTAGATCTACCCATCCTGCCAGATGCTCGGCAGATGAAATGTGTGGTGACTGCTCTGTTCTGTAGTTTTTAATTGTTCAGGTGTACCACCGTCTGTGTGTTGGCGGCTTGCATTTTTTGGTCTAAGTGATGAGAAGCACTTTATTTAGGATTTTCCTTCCCTTTATTTGACAGAGTTAGAAAGTATAACATTTCCTGTCAGTGTTTTCTGGTTTTCCCTTGAATTATTTACATTGTATTAAAGTCGAGGTTTGACTGTAGAATGCCCACCCAATTTGGTTTTCAGTTTGTTTCTCGGTTTTACTGCAGCAGGTATATGTTTTTGACCTTTACTTTTATGAACTTATGGAAAGCAGTAATAAAAATGCTTTAAGGAAGCTTAGTTTGACTGGTTATAGGGTAGTTTCTGGGAATTTCTTCTGGAATTCTTCTCTGGAAGATATGGACTACTGAGGGAAAAATACAAATCCAGCCATTATTGATGTCCAGGCAAGAGAGCTGTCCATAGTGCAGTGAGCTATTAGTGTGACCAAGACATCAAGAAATGATGCTACTGACAGCTGCACCGCAACATCCTTTCATAAACTTATCACACATTTTCTTCTCCCTAGGTTTGAGAAGAACCTGTCATTCAGGAGGGTGAATGCTCACCGTGTCCCGTTCAGATGGGATCTGTTGCTAGAGTCCGAAATGCTAGAAATGTTTATTAAGAAAAACAAGAGACTGAGGCATTTCTAATGATTCAGATATTTTCCTAGTAAATGACTTCTGGGACAACAGAAAGAGATAGTCTTGCGAGTTCTTTTGCCACATCTCTGTACCCGCAGGGATGAGCCCAAGCCGGACTGGTGACTGTGTGGCAGAGTGCACCTCACAAATAATGATGACAATGCTACAATCCACTTCTACAAAACGTTTGCAGTTTTCTTCTGCCAGTGACAACTAATCACTGATGCAAGCGTTAGTTAAAAATGAATGCTATATACCTTAGGGTTTTTCTTCTGGCTCTCTGTAACGAAGCTGGCACACAAAGGAGCAGCCAGGACACATGGAATGAACCAGCTCCTTCTATTGCAGATCAGCCGTTCGAACCGCAGTCCCCAATGATACTCCAGCTGAGCACGGGCATCCCCCAGCAAGGGTTCTAACCGTGAAACCTCTGGAGTCACGCTTCAAGGGGAGTGTGCCTAGGTACATTCCAGATACCCCAGGTACGACCTTTGTAGGTTTAGATAAGCAGGGGGCAGCGGGAGGAGGTTCCTTTCTCTTCACAGTTTTATTAATTAAAACAGATTAAAAGGGGCTTTATGTGCCAGATTAGTTCAATAGGCTTGCCAGAGTCTCAAGTCCTTTGGGCCAGAACCAAGGGGGCTGGACCTGCCCTGCCTTTTTCTGTCGCTGACGGGCAAAGGAAGGGACCACCCTTGGACGGGCTTTGCCCACGCGTGTCCTGCACTGCGAGAGGCGTAAGTGCGCTTTCTAGTGCCGACGTGCAAGTGTTTGGCCTCTCCTTTAAGGGGCAGTGCAGCCTGGGACTTCATGTCCCCACCAAGGAAAAAGCGAGTCTACCAGCAAGTCTGGCGTCCCAGATACAGCAAACACTTGGCATGGTATTGGATGATTCATGGATTCGGATAATAGAATATTGTTGGAAAGTACTAAAGACTTACTCATAAGTATACTTCACAATTCTACTAACACAGCATGTTGTAGATATTAGATTTCTAATTGATATTAATTTTGTTATCACATGATGTGAAACTTCTGAACCCAACTCATTTGTTTTAAACATAAAAAGAAAGCAGACAAATCATGTGACTACAGTCTCATTTAGGATTCTGATCTGCAATAGGGATTGGCACTATGAAAAACGTCAGAGGTGAAGACGGGCTAAACCATGTTGTTAGACTAATTGTAGTCAACTGTGTAATGCAAAATAACAGGGACCCCTGAAAATATGGTGAGGTACCCTTTCAATAAGTATCTGTTGAATCAGAAGTGATCCACATGCTTATAAATGTGTTTTAATGACAGCGCAAATTTGGGCTTTACCTATTAATGAAGTTCAGCTAAACCCAGAAAACACCTAGGCCCATATCACTATAAGGGCGCACCTTACCTGTTGGTGTCACATTGCACGTTTAAACAGGTGCGCTGGAGGCAAACAGGAAAAGTGCAGCCTACTGCAAAACATGCACTGCCCTCAGGGCAGCCGGAAGTCTTGCTGCCCTGGAGTTAGCTCATTTAAGTGAATTACAGAGCGGCTGCTTCAAAGCTGCTCCACGTTTCACAGTGCAGGCAGCAACCTGCCTGCACTTTCAAGCGGTATTAGAGATCTCCTTTCAGGCAGGTGCAGTAAGTGACTGCACCCGCCTACAAGACGATGTCTGGGGTCCATGGAACACCCTTTGACGCCTCAAGAGGGCGCCCTTAGTGGGCACACTGACAGTCGTTTTTGTGGCACACTGACAGTGTACCACCTTTTTGTTTGCGCTTTTTCAGTGCACCACCATTTTTGGCAGACTTTCAGTGAGCCTCTTTAGGGTATGTTTGCCTCTGTGCCCACATCAGTAACTAGGCACTCACACAGAGGCAAAGTGATTCCCTCATTTGCATGGGGCCTCGCCCCCATGCAAATGAGGGAACACCCTCTCAGAATAGCACTGGTGCTACTTGGATGCCAGTCAGAGCTTAAGTTTTAAAACATTAAGTTCTAGGGCCCTTCTCGGAAGGCCACTGCAGCCTGCACCACCCATTGCTCCTGCCAGCGCTGCCAATGACAGTGCCAACATAACACCTAACCATTGCACGCCTACAAGTGTGACAATTCAGACCATTTTAGGCTGCACAAAGCTATCTATAATAATGGCATGAGAGACTGGCATTATTCTTTTTTATAGCATATTGACCTAATAAACATGGTTGTTGTGCTCATCTCAAAATTAAAAAGACAGCGCCACCACGTGATGGACTGTCACTAGAGCCGGTGCTAACAAATATGTGATGGTGCTGAGCACCGGAAACTATCGGCAGAAGTTAAGCACTGGCGCCAGCACTATCAGTATAACGGAAGGAGTAACACAAGCTTCTGAGGCCTCTTCTGTAATACAAAAGTGCCCCGGGGGCGCTCAAAGTGGGTGTACACCTGTCGCGCCCCTTTGTCTCTTTCTGTAATATGGCCCCTAAAGAGGTCTCTTCCACCCCCTCGCCCGCAGAGTTTGTGTGTTACTTTTCTTGAGTTCAAAATATTTTATTGAATTTTTCATAATAAACAAGTAACATAGACAATACAGAAAACAAATATTCAAAAGCGAAAATACCTAGTTATAATAAAGAAGATTAACAAGAATAACAGTTGAATTACTGCAGGTAAGAAAAAATAAGTATTCTTGGAAAACATAAGAAGGGAGAGGAGGGAAGGGACCAATAATAAAGCCTTTACATTATCTATAAATAGAGCTACAATATCAAATCAGTACATATACTATATTATCAATAAAAAGCAAAATTAGTTATGAATATACCATTTAAGAAGATACATATACATCAACAGGTATCCAAAAAGAGTGAAAAGAATTGGAATTATGATTGAGCCCAGTTAAGGACAATTGAGTTCCTCTTCTTGTAAAAATAACCCATGACCACCAAGCATGCACTGATAATAACGAAACATCTTTCCAACAGAATGTAATGGATTTTAAAGCAGCTGATATTAGGAAATTAAAAAGTTTACCTTCTAAGTCATTTAAACTGTGTGAAAGAACAACAGATTTGCAAATTAACATATTGTAAGAAACATCATCATGGATATTTAATATCTTTTTATAATATCCCAAACACCAGTCCAAAACTTAAAAACTAAAGGGCATTTAAAAAGCATATGCTGTAATGTACCAGGGTGTGATTTACAGTGCCAACAAGATGCAGATTGAAGAAGTTTAGCTTGAAAAAGACGTAATGGAGTCCATAAACAATTAAATAAAATATAAGAGTTAGTTTGATAAAGCGAAACAGGTAACCAACCAGAAATACTATTAAGCCAAATATCTTTCCATGTATCAATGGACAGTGAAAGTTCATTATTCCAAAATACTGAAAGCATATTAATGTTGCTACCTAGAGAATTAGATAATTTTTTATATAAAATAGAAACACCATGTGATGAAGTAGAGACAGTTTGAATGTAAATTGATAAATCAGCTTTAACATTAGAAGGAATATCTTGAGGAAAAGAATCTAAAATGGAATTACATAAATATTCATATTTAGAAAAATCAGACTGAGGTAGATTAAATCTTGTTCGTAAAATCTCAAATGATATAAACGCATTGTTTGAATATACATCTTTAAGATAAAAAATACCAGCATTTAATAACATTGCTATGCCATAGTGACAGGTATTCAGTAATAGACATAGGAGATAGAAAAATTGAATCTATATCATTAAAAATCATTTTAGTGGACTTAAGGATAATGGATTTATGAAAAAATAATGACTTATTAGACATGGTTAACAAAGTAGGGAGTGGAAATGGATTTACCAATGACTTCTCAATATGAAGCCAAATAGGAGGATTGTTTAAAAAGGAATGATTAAACCATATGGAACTTTGTTTTAAAATAAAGGCTTTATGGTAAAGAAAAAAGTCAGGTAATCCAAACCCAGCATTACATTTAGGCATTTTTAATTTTTTATAACTAATACGAGGTGGTTTACAGTTCCAAAGAAATTTGGATAGAATTCTATCAACATCTTTATAAAACTTTAATGAAAATTGAGTAGGAATCATGGCGAGGGTGTAGAAAATTTTAGGAGCGATTGTCATTTTAATGGAATCCATTCTACCCCACCATGAAAGATGTAATGAAGACCATTTAGACGTTTTATCTTTAATATAATTTAAAATAAAGTTACAGTTCAATGTTATTGTTGATTTTATAGAGGAGGAGAATAAAATACCAAGATATTTCAATGTATCCTTTTGCCAAATAATATCGTTCATAGGTATCATATCAGGGGTACAATAAATGTTTAAGGGAAAAAATTCAGTTTTGTTAGTATTTAATTTATATCCAGAAACTGTGGAATAATTTTTGATAATCTCTAATAAGGAAGGGAATGAGGATATAGGATCACTAATAAATAGGAGCACATCATCAGCATAAGCTAGGGCTTTAATAGTAACATCTTTAATATGAATTCCCTTAATATCATCACATTTTCTTATAGCAGTAAGAAAGGGTTCAATACCAATAAGGAATAAAAGTGGGGAAAGAGGGCAACCTTGTCTTGTACCTCTAAAAAGGGAAAATTGATTCGAGATTTGGCCATTGATAAATAAACGAGCAGTAGGAGCAGAATAAAGAGCAGAAATCATGCGGATAAATGTCTCACCAAAATTAAATGACAATAAGGTATTAAATAAGAATTGCCAATGAATTTTATCAAAAGCTTTCTCAGCGTCCAAGGCCAAAATTCCTGAAGGTAAAGTTAAAGTGGGAGCTTGTTCAATAACATGTAGCAAGGCTCTTGTATTGTTTGCAGAATATCTATTTTTCATAAAGCCAGATTGGTCTGGGTGTATAATAGAATGCATTACAGGGGCTAATCTAGAAGCAAGTATTTTAGCATATAATTTACAATCTTGATTAATTAAAGATATAGGCCGGTAATTTGACACAATAGTGGGGTCCTTATCTGGCTTGGGAAGTACGACAATTAAAGCCTCAGCAAAAGAACCTGAAATAATTCCTGAAGAGCTAAAAAGGTAAAAGTTGAAATTAAAAGGGCAAAAGTTGTACCTGAAATTCTTTATAAAACTCAGCCGAAATACCATCTGGACCAGGAGACTTATTTTTTTAAGAGATTTTATGGCTGATAAAATTTCATCTGTAGTAATGGGAGAATCTAATCCAATTTTATCTGATTGAGAAATCCTGGGCAAACCACATGTAGCTAAAAGGAATCAATTAAAGAGGCATCATGAAAATCAGGCTTGTTATATAGATTAGAGTAAAAGTCCAAAAATTCATTAACGATATCATTGTGAGATAAAGCAATTTTGCCATTAGGGCCATGAATAGAATTTATTTGAGTTTTGTCCTTTTTTATACGTAGATAATTAGCTAAAAGTTTCCCAGATCTGTTGGCATTAAAACGAAATTTGGCATTAGAGTTAGAAATCTGAATGCCAGCTCTTTTGCTAAGAATTGAATTAAATTCATACCGAAGCTTTTGCAGTTTAAGTCTATATTGAAGATCATTAGACGTAATAAAAAGTCTCTCAAATTTTGCAATTTGTTTTTCTATGTTTTTAATATTAGCATTGAAGGATTTATTTTCGTGAGCCATAATGGAAATAGTTACACCTCTAATGTAGGATTTAAAAGCATCCCATCTATTAACCATAGAAGTGGAACCTTCAGGATTAAGTAGGAAATAATCTTGAATGGCAGTTAAGAGTTTTGGTTTATTATGTTCATTAAGAACAATATCAGTATTCATTCGCCATCGGGATTGTTTTTTAAAAGTTGAATTTAAATTAAAAACAAAAGAAATCAAAGCATGATCTGAAATATCAATGTTACCAATCTTAGGAGTAATCACGGATTGAATTAATTGCTTAGAGACCAATAAATAATCAATCCTAGAATGAGAATTATGTGGGTTTGAAAAAATGTAAAACTTTTTTCTGTAGGAAAGTGTAGGCGCCAAATGTCAACTAACTTAGTGGTTTGAATAAATGATTTAAAAGCATGAAAAACCTTAGGAGGGTGAAATTTAGTACAAGATAATCTATCTAATAGAGGATCAGATATAACATTAAAATCACCTCCTACAATTAACGGAACTTTACCCAATTTCAGAACCTCAGTAGTAAGATTAGACCAAAAAGAGGATCGTCCGCTGTAGGGCCGTAAACATTAAGTAAAAATATGACTGAATCATGTATTTTAATTTTAACTATAATATATCTCCCATCAGCATCTGAAGTTTTACTCAAAATTTGGCAATGTAATTTTTTTGCAAAAAAATAGCAACCCCATTTTTTTTCCATTAGCAGGAGAGGAGACAATAGTATCGACCCACTTTTTCTTCATATAATCTAAGATTTTGTCATCTATATGAGTCTCCTGAATAAAACAAATATCTGCCTTGCAACTACCTAGATAATCTAAAATCTTTGTATGCTTAACTGGATTACGTAAACCTTTAACATTTAATGAGACTACTTTAATATTATGAACGTTAGCCATAATGAAAAACAGAGAGAGAAAAGATGAAGAGGATGAGAGTTAAAAATACAAAAAGAGTATGAGAAAATAGTAGCTCTAGAACAAGGAAGAGGGAAGGAAAAAATAAAACACGGAAAAAACGACAAACAGGATACATTAATATCAAGAATGAAACGCACAAACGCTCAACAAGCATGACCGGTACCGTTGGAGCCCGATGAAGAATAACTCAGTAATTTGTCAGAAAATACATAACTGGAAACAATCAAGTAGTAGAGTCATGAGTATCCATTAAATGCTGTGACTGTTGATCCAAAAATTGTTTCAGTTCTTCAGGATGATGAAAGGATCTCGAGAAGTTATCTTTCCAAATACGCATTGTTGAAGGGTCAAAAAGACCGTACTTGAAACCAAGACTTCTTAGTTGAGGACGAAGAGCAGTGAATTCTTTGCGAACAGAAACAGTCTCCTTGGCGAAATCTTGATGGATAAATATTTTATTCCCATTGACCATCAACGAAGGAATTTCTCGTGCTGCTTTCCTAATCAAAACCAAATGGTGATGACGGAGAACTTTAAAGATCATTTGTCGAGGTTTTGTGTGTTGAGGGTTGCGATGAGAAGGAATCCTGTGAGCCTTATCAATTTCAAATTTTTCTGGAAAACTGATTTTCAAAAGGCCAGGAATCAAAGTTTCCAAATATAATCTGCAGTTGGCACCCTCAACATCTTCTGGTAGATTGAAAATGCGTAGGTTATATTCTCTATTGCGATTTTCCATATCTAAAAGGAGTGCAGACATGGGTGATATTTTCGCCACAAGTGGGGTAAAAGCGTCTATTTTAACCTTATTATCTTGTATTTTAATTGAATTGTCAGAAAGTTTCATTGATAAGCAAGCCATTTCTTTGCGCACATTTTTAATCTCTGACGCAATGGTATCTGTATTAACACGAAGTGCTTGAATTTCTTCTAGAATGAGAGATAAGGAAGGTTCAGATGACTCTACCACTTTTGATTTAATTGGCGGAGGTGAAACCTGCTGTCTCCTTTTATTATGTAGAGAATTTTTATTATCCATGTCACGTACCGTTCAGGGACCGCTATACACTCTCGTGATCCAGTCCAACATAAGGCCTTTGACTGGACGAGGTGTATTACGATTGCCCGGGCGCTGTGGAGGACAGGGAAACAGCGTGATTCCGATGGGTATTCTGCACCAGGAGCGGATAAACTACAAGACCCAGAAGCCTGTGCGGCGCGGCGCGCGCGCACAGGAAATGACGACCATTCCCCTTCCCAACGGCTATGAAAGCCGGAAAACTCAGAGAAGATGCTGCAGATTATTCCGGATGGATTGGCGATTCCTCCCTGGTTACGGAGTCGGATCCTTTTCAGCGTTTGGGGCGGTAAGGGTGTCGTTGACACCAAGTTCACAAATCCTTAAACTGCCTAAACATTCCTTACAAGGGGAAAACGCTTGCTTGATTTGCCGTTTTAGAGTTACCTTCCATAGTTTCTCTGGAGCAAGAGTGGTGCTTGAAGGCGCATTGACAAAGGGCGCATGACATTGGTGTTGTTTGTAATGAAGCTTTGATTACGTGGGAATTACCAAAACGCTTCCTTTATACCAGGTGGTATGTCTCTACATTTGAAGGCTGTTAAATCTGTTACGAAGTGCATACCTGCTTATTGAAGGTTGATAAGCCTACAGCGACGTGCATATATCTAAATTGATACTCATAAGTGTGTGATTTAAACACGCATTACCATTGGAGTGAAATCCTGAATATTATGTTTCATGAAGTGCTGGTGTTACATGTTGTGTGTTTTTTGTTCGTCTTTTAGTAAGGTGTCAGTGAGAGGTTGACGTTAAGCCTATTCCTTCCTCCCTTGTGACGCGTACTAAATCACCAGTGTTGGTGGGTACAAAGTGATCTACCAATCTATGTGTTCCTGGTTCCGTTGTTGGTTGGTGAGGGAGTGTGTATCTAATGCACTTTTTCTGTTTACAGTATAAATTCACAAAGAAAGCTCTAAACCTAATTTCGCTCACAACAAGAAGTTATAGCCTACAGAAGGGTTGATGAGAACTAATCGTCCTTCAGAAAAAGTGCTGCAAGAACTTGTTAATTTTCTTTACAGGTATATAGAAGGGAGATATTAGAGAATTCGATATTCCTCAGAGGAAACTGGTTTATAGTTAATGTATTCTAATATACACTTTCTATTTCACAGGTCTCCCTCCCCGCTGTTCCCATCCTTTCCTTCCCCGATTGACCACCTTAATCTTCCGTGCTATTATAGCAATTCGGAATTGAGGGTGTCAATAGGTGGACCCATTTGAGCAACGAACCGATCCTGAGAGGTCTCCGAGGGACACGTGACAGAATAATCTGCCTTAAAAAGAATAAGATACCTCTCCTGGTCGGTTCATTGTGACTATGGCCACCCTAGAGGAGGTGTTAGCCACCTTAGTGGTCCTTCAACAGGAGATCACAGCATCTAGGGTAGAGACAGCTGCTTTGCAAGATAAGGTAGATAGTCTTCAAAGAAATCCCTTTGATGTTCCAACAGGACGAAATGTAGGAGGGCCCTGGCATTTTGGGACTTCAGCACTGCAGGCACCACTGACAGTGGAAATACCCGTAGCGATACCTTTATCGGCTCCTGAACGCTTTCAAGGGGACGCCTCGAAAGTTCAGGTCTTTCTGACCCAAATTATGTTACATTTCTCTTGTAGGCCTAAAGCCTTCCCTTCTAATCAATCTAAGGTAGCATTTATGATTTCTCATTTAACTGGAGATGCCGCACAGTGGGCAGTGCCTTTTGTACGCCGAGATGATCCTTTGTTATACGATTGGGATGAATTTAAGAAAGAATTTGAGGCAGTATTTGATCGCAGAGCAGCTTCTTTTTCTGCGGATAGAGATCTTTTAGAGCTTAAACAAGACAATAAGGATCTTATAGTATATATCAATGCGTTTCAAAGATTAGTGGCAGAAACACAGTGGCCTGAAGAAAAAAGGGCTGCTGTGTTTTATCAAGGTCTCAAAGACGATATGAAAGACGTACTAGCCCAAATTGACCCTCAGCCCACACGGTGTGTGGACCTTATCAATCTAGTATTAAGATTAGATTATCGCATTGGAGAACGTAAGGGTGATAGAAGGAAGGTAGAACGACCTCCTAATAGATTCGACAAACCCAGAGTGGTGGGAGGATCTACCGGGTCTACGGTGGAACCTATGGAAATAGGTATGATACGTGCCCCCCTATCTCAATTAGAGAGGGACACAAGGAGAAAAAACGGTTTATGTATGTACTGTGGCAAAAAGGCCATTTTGTTAAAGAATGCTTAAGTAAACCGAAATTCACTACAGGTTTTAAGAAACCTCATGTGGCCATAGCAGACATGGTATCGGAAAACTGACAACCTCAAAGACATCAGAAGGGGATTCTTTGGGTGGATTAACCATCCCTTCTATCAAACAAATGACAGGTCTATCTTCACATCATTTCTTTATTCCGGTACAGTTAAAAACAGGAAAAGGGTGGAGAAAGGTAGAAGCAATGACAGATTCCGGAGCCACAGGGCTGTTTATGGATAACCTGGTAGTCAAGAAATTGGGGATTTCGGTATTAGCTAAAGACAAACCCGAAGAAATACTTACCGTAGATGGAACAGAACTAAGTACCGGTCCCATACAATATCATACGACTAACCTAGAAATGAGTTGCGGAGAAGGGCATACGGAATCCTTGAGATTTAACATTATTCAGGCCCCTCAATATGGTGTTATTTTAGGACTTCCTTGGTTAGAACAGCATAACCCCACGATTAACTGGAATGACAGAACGTTAGAGTTTCAAAGTGTATGGTGCCATGAGAATGGGTGTTTCAGGATAGAGTCTCCTGTTCAATATTTAAGCACCATTCATAAAATCGCCACAGCGGCGGAAACCGATGTTACATTACCCTCCTGTTACGCAGAATACCAAGACGTTTTTTGTGAAAAGCAGGCAGACTCACTGCCTCCTCATCGGCATTACGATTGTCAGATAGATTTAATACCGGGAGCAGTAATTCCATGTGGGAGATTGTATGCTTTAACGGAACCTGAAAACACACATCTCAGAGAATATATCGATAAATATTTGGAGAATGGTTTCATACGCCCTTCTAAATCACCCGCAGCCTCTCCGCTTTTTTTTATCCCGAAAGCGAATGGTGAGAAAAGAGCCTGCATTGACTTTAGGGCCCTTAATAATGTCACCATCAAAAATAGGTATCCCTTACCTCTTATACCCATTTTACTGGAACAAGTCAAGAAAGCCACCATATTCACTCGGCTGGACTTAAAGGGGGCTTACCACTTGGTACGCGTAAGAGAAGGCGATGAGTGGAAAACAGCCTTCCGTACCAGATATGGATTATATGAATATACAGTAATGCCCTTTGGTCTTTGTAACGCCTCAGCGTGCTCCAGTACTTCGTGAACGAAGTACTGAGAGAGTTTTTAGACAGGTTTGTGGTGGCATATATCGATGACATTTTAATATACTCCTCTTCTGTGAAGGAACATTTACTGCATGTTAGTCAGGTGTTTAAGGCACTTAGAATGAATAAACTGTACTGCAAACTCAGTAAATGTGAGTTTCATGTGAGTAAAGTGGAATTCCTGGGAGTAATGTTGTCACCCTCCGGACAAGAAATGTCTGAAAGGAAAATCCTAGCTGTGAAAGAGTGGCCACGTCCTACTAATGTTAGAGATATACAATGTTTTTTAGGATTTGCGAACTTTTATCGCAGGTTTATAAGTCATTTTTCCAACATCGTGGCCCCGATAACTAAGCTATTGCGCAAGAAGGTATAATTTCATTGGTCTGAAGAAGCGGAATCTTCCTTCCAAACTTTGAAAGGGGCTTTTATCACAGCTCCTATTTTGGCTCATCCTGATCCTGAAAAGCCCTATATAGTGGAAGCTGACGCATCCGATGTAGCAATTGGAGCAATACTATCACAAAGGCATAGCAACAGTGGGCAACTACACCCAGTGGCATATATGTCCAGGAAATTAAATGAAGCGGAGGCAAGATATACCATTGCTGAAAAAGAATTACTAGCGATAAAAGATGCTTTCAGTGACTGGAGACATCTCTTAATGGGAGCCAAACATGTTATAACGGTGTATACAGATCATCGGAACCTGCAGTTTATGAGGTCTACCAGAATGCTCTCACCCAGACAATTACGGTGGATGCTTTTCTTTTCAGAGTTCAATTTTGTAGTTACCTACAGACCAGGATCTGAGAATAAGAAAGCTGATGCTCTTTCAAGGCAGGAAACGGTCCCAGAACATACCATTGAGATAAAACATTCTATCTTGCATCCCCAACAAGTAGTAGGATTAATCCAAACAGATTCCTTTTTGAAAAAGGTTGCACAGGGGGTGCAAACCCCTTACTGGAGAAATTGGTTCAAGAAACATAGCCAATGGACTTTAGTAAAAGGTCTACCCCTAAAAGAGAAACAGTTATTAATTCCGAACCTGGCCTTAAGAAGAGAAGTGTTTCAATGGTGTCACAATGCTCATAGTGCAGGACATAACGGTATCGAAAAGACACTAGACAGAATCAATCGACAATTCTGGTGGCCTTCAGTGAGAAAAGACGTTACGGACATGATAAGCAAGTGCGAAAAATGTGTACAAGCTAAAGTAGACCATGGTAAATCACAAGGGTTGCTTCAACCTCTTCCAACTCCGCTAGTCCCCTGGGAAACGATTTCATTGGATTTTATCGTTGGATTACCAAAAGATAAAGGATGTACTGCCATTCTAGTAGTAGTGGACAGTCTCACTAAAATGGGTCATTTTATAGCTTGTGCACAAGAACCCACCTCAGGTCAATTAGCACAAATGCTAATGCAACATGTGTTCCGCCTACATGGTCTTCCTTCTAACATTGTTTCCGATCGAGGCCCGCAGTTCACTGCACGCTTTGGAAAGCTTGGTGTACTGCCTTACATATGAAAGCCTCAACGTCGACTAGTTTTCACCCTCAATCAGACGGACAAACAGAAAGGTTAAACCAGACACTAAAACAATATCTCAGGTGCTATGTTGAAGAAAGTTCAGATGAGTGGGTGGATTTGTTGTGTCTAGCAGAGGTGGCTTACAATAGTGCAAAGCATCAGTCAACCAAGATTACTCCTTTCTATAGCAGTTACGGATTCCATCCTCGGTTCATACCCTTCATACATCCTGCGAGTACACAAACAATACCTGAAGCGCAGAATAGAATAACCCACATTCAACAAACCCTGAAACAAACATATAGGAATTTGAAAAAAGCTAAGGTGTTATACAAAGCAAAAGCCGATAAACATCGTAAACCTAATCCATCATATAAGGTGGGTGAGGTGGTATGGCTATCCACACGAAATATTCGCTTCAGGAAATACAGTATTTTTAATCCTAAATTTATAGGTCCATATCGGATTATAAAGGTCATCTCCCCGTTGCTGTAAAATTGGCACTTCCTTCTTCCATGAAAATACATCCTGTTTTTCATGTATCTCTGCTAAAACCCTCATACACACCAATTAAGAAAAATCCTTCTCCTATATGGGTAAACAATGAACCAGAATATGAAGTACACAAGATTCTGGATTCCAAAATGAGAGGCTCAAAACTGTGGTATTTGGTGTCGTGGAAAGGATATGGGGTAGAAGAAAATTCATGGGAATCTGCACAAGGAATGCATGCTCAAAAATGTATAAAAACCTTTCACGCTAAGTATCCTAACAAACCTGGTTCGTGTAAGCGGTCTTCGGAAGAAGGATGTGCTGTCACGTACCGTTCAGGGACCGCTATACACTCTCGTGATCCAGTCCAACATAAGGCCTTTGACTGGACGAGGTGTATTACGATTGCCCGGGCGCTGTGGAGGACAGGGAAACAGCGTGATTCCGATGGGTATTCCGCACCAGGAGCGGATAAACTACAAGACCCAGAAGCCTGTGCGTCGCGCGCGCACAGGAAAAGACGACCATTCCCCTTCCCAACGGCTATGAAAGCCGGAAAACTCAGAGAAGACGCTGCAGATTATTCCGGATGGATTGGCGATTCCTCCCTGGTTACGGAGTCGGATCCTTTTCAGCGTTTGGGGGCGGTAAGGGTGTCGTTGACACCAAGTTCACAAATCCTTAAACTGCCTAAACATTCCTTACAAGGGGAAAACGCTTGCTTGATTTGCCGCTTTAGAGTTACCTTCCATAGTTTCTCTGGAGCAAGAGTGGTGCTTGAAGGCGCATTGACAAAGGGCGCATGACATTGGTGTTGTTTGTAATGAAGCTTTGATTACGTGGGCATTACCAAAAACGCTTCCTTTATACCAGGTGGTATGTCTCTACATTTGAAGGCTGTTAAATCTGTTACGAAGTGCATACCTGCTTATTGAAGGTTGATAAGCCTACAGCGACGTGCATATATCTAAATTGATACTCATAAGTGTGTGATTTAAACACGCATTACCATTGGAGTGAAATCCTGAATATTATGTTTCATGAAGTGCTGGTGTTACATGTTGTGTGTTTTTTGTTCGTCTTTTAGCAAGGTGTCAGTGAGAGGTTGACGTTAAGCCTATTCCTTCCTCCCTTGTGACGCGTACTAAATCACCAGTGTTGGTGGGTACAAAGTGATCTACCAATCTATGTGTTCCTGGTTCCGTTGTTGGTTGGTGAGGGAGTGTGTATCTAATGCACTTTTTCTGTTTACAGTATAAATTCACAAAGAAAGCTCTAAACCTAATTTCGCTCACAACAAGAAGTTATAGCCTACAGAAGGGTTGATGAGAACTAATCGTCCTTCAGAAAAAGTGCTGCAAGAACTTGTTAATTTTCTTTACAGGTATATAGAAGGGAGATATTAGAGAATTCGATATTCCTCAGAGGAAACTGGTTTATAGTTAATGTATTCTAATATACACTTTCTATTTCACAGGTCTCCCTCCCCGCTGTTCCCATCCTTTCCTTCCCCCGATTGACCGCCTTAATCTTCCGTGCTATTATAGCAATTCGGAATTGAGGGTGTCAATAGGTGGACCCATTTGAGCAACGAACCGATCCTGAGAGGTCTCCGAGGGACACGTGACAATCCATTTTGATGTAGAAAGGATCCAATTTTTAATTAAATACAATGTTTGTAGGAAAATATAGTAATACTGGTGAGCAAAACCTCCAAATAACTGGTGCAGCAGCTAAAATGGTCTGTGGGAGTGGCTAGGCCCAAGCCAGGCCCTTTCTTGAGTGCTTACTCCGCCCCCCTGACAGACAAGCCTGGCAGTACCTGAAGGCAGAACTGGGAGCAGGAGCCTGACGAGAAAAAACACCACTTTCGCCGTCCAGAAGCACCAAAAACGACTTCACAGCACAGGTACCGGCTTTATATGCACAGCGACCTCCCTACAGCATTAATTTGTACAGAATTTCGTCGTTTTTAATGTAAAACGGGCGAAAACGCGCAGGAGCTCACCGGGAGGCGGCCATCTTGTTTCATGCGCTCGCGCGTCCCCTGTGTTACTTTTCTGACTGTTTAACCTGCTTCTGTTGCTACACATGCTTTATGTGTATTGCAAACATGCAAAGACCTCATCTTCAGATTTGTCCACACACCACAATTCTTATTTCTGTATCCAACACAAACTCTGACAATTCTCCAAACATTTGTCGTTTGAAAAGAGGCACACTGAGTCAGAAACGTGAACCTTTTCTCCTCCCACATTTGAATGCACCACTTCCCAAAGACTCGAATTAGCCAAATATAAAAATCATACATTAACAACTGCTGTTTTGCGCCTCGGTCTAATATGTGTCCATTCTGGAGAATGGCCAAGTGTAAAGACGTGGCCTGAAACACGTACTTTGCACGAGTTCGCACAAGCAGCTAGATAAGTAAGGGCACCAAAGGCACAAGAAAGAGTATTGCTGGGCCCTATTGTGTTCATTCTTGAAACAAGAGACACAGGAGTGCATTACAGTTTCTAGGAACATCCCACATTATGATGTCAATCTCTTATAAGCCACCTACAGAGCATTTGCCTGCACCCACTCCCAGCCAAAACAAGCACGCCTTTAAATTAAGATCTAGTACATCGCGCCTACCCTATGCCATTCTATTTTTATTTAAACTCACATTCAAATCCATATAAAAAATGAGCACATCCATTCTGTACGCATATTATATTAATGAAAATTGGACAATGTAAGATATCAATATGAAAGATGGGAATATCCAATTAAATACAAATCACAGTCTGCGAAACATTGACTATGTCCATATTTAAACTACACCCATTGTGATTCCAGTATAGAGCAGTATGCTTATTTAAATAAATAAAGAGCTGAGTTAGATGCTTGCGAAAACTTTTGTGTAGCGTTAGGACCGACGTTATAAGAAGGTGTTTGATAGAGCGCTTCATAACGCACTTCTCCCAGCGCTGTAACTGGTGTTATTACTCAACTTAATGGTTCTCAATTCATCCCTCTAGAAAGACCGGAAGGCTACGTTTGCCTTGCTGGGACTCGAACTCGTGACATCCAGTCCACTGTAATGCTTAGTTGCAAACCTTAAACTCTCTGCCCCATGTTACCGACAGCTTATTGTCTGATTCTCCACAGCTGTATCAAGGCCTCCATTCCCTTTCCTTGCCAGAGATTATCTCTCAGAATCCAACTTGGCAGACGCTCCATTATTGTTCCAGATAGAGTGTAAACGAAGGCAGGGGACATTGTGTAGTGTAAACGACTCCAGGGAGTGAGCTAAACCAATCTAAAAGCCTGCCAAAGAGCCGTCTGTGAAACCATCCGTCATGTGAAGGCCACAGCCCTCACAGCCCGCCGCTGGTGTGTCAGGCTGACGGATCGGGGCTCTAACCTTCTTCTATTTTTAGAAACTGCCACCTGTTCATGGCTCGTTCATTTTTTCTTATTCTTTATTCAGGAAGTGCGCGCGCTCAGAAAAGAAGACTAGGGAAATGCTCGGCATGCAAAGAGGTATAGCTAGCCCAGGATCACAAATGTGACGAGAAAATCTAATTTACATATCGGTTATTCCTTGCATGGATGAATGAACACGACCCGCTCTAAACATTCGATGCGGTAGAAAAAGCACCATATATTTCATACCTTTAACGTTTTTCCCCACAAAAATAATGCATTTTTGCTAGGAATTAATAAATGTCACTTATATCGAAAAAAATCGAGGATCTTGACCTGGTATATTAATAGCAATTGTCGTACGGTTATCCGACTATGGACCGGGTTACATAGTCACTGAAATAAATAGAGAGTTTCGAAGTTGATGCTAAGTTGCAACATTTGACACATTTATAAACACCGGAAGAAGGGAAATTAAAGCTATATAGAGCGTGACTTTAGTCAGCATGTACACACCTCATAACAGATGGGAAATCTTCTTATTAAGAAATGTTTCTTTATTTAGTTTGTTTTCCATAGAGTCGCTAGGAAGAGTAGGAATTGCCAATAAATGTGGCTTTCTTAAACTGCTGGCATGCAAAGAAACCATCAATGTGAATATTCACAGATCAACAAAACACAGACAGAGCAACGCTCATATATCCTTCCTTGCAGACAGACGAATACATCTACATACTAATGCACAAAGAGCAGCAGGCCTATACGCCACTATAGACAAAGACCAAGAGGCATAGTGACCAACAATCAATGCATATGGTCACCTGTGGGCAAGGAAAACGTACATTTACACAAAGGCAACACATATATAGACAGACATACAGTCATACACAGCACGCACAAACCCACCTGCCCAAATGAATGAACACACTATACAAATGCTAACAATAACAGGAACATGGACAGAACAAGTATGACTGAATGGACAGAGGGGGACAACTGAAGAGTGACAGCATGGATATATCATTGTTTGTAG
Source organism: Calotriton arnoldi (assembly GCA_963921515.1). Classification (NCBI taxonomy): domain Eukaryota; kingdom Metazoa; phylum Chordata; class Amphibia; order Caudata; family Salamandridae; genus Calotriton; species Calotriton arnoldi. The sequence goes on from CAWUFW010002647.1 coordinate 726,737, forward strand.
GGAGATGCAGGGTTCATGTCCACTTAACATTTAGCCTTTCTGCAGATCTAATATCATTCTCAACAGATAAAGGAATAATGTAACAATAGCCATGAATGGAATACTTATATGTCATTGCTGCTTCCAACTGTTGAGCTCTTTGCAATAAATCACTTGTAAGTAATAATTTGTGCCAGTATGAATTCCTAGGCCATTGTTGTAAATGTAAAGGGCACACTGGCTAAACCACTGAAATGAAAGGCATCTTTGGGAAACCAGTACAACGCTGTGCACACAAGCAGTTACATCAAAGGCCTAGCCACAGTATGAATTCAATGCTCCCCAGTGAACAGAGTCTATATTAGCACTGCACAGCAGCAAAACCCATACCTCATACAGAATACTTTAGTATATCTCTAGCGATATCCCTTTGAAAGCTTCCGATTTCTCATATTAGACTCACTCCCTTATTGTTGTGTACACGGTTGACGTTAGAAATTAGGTTTCTGGTTGGGAGAGGTATGTACCCTGTCCAAGCAGGAACACACCCTAAATTAACCTGTGCTCAACTCTTGGTAGCTTCACCCAGAGTAGTCAGGCTTAACGTAAAAGGCAATGTATAAAATATTTGTGAAACACTTCAAACAGTGGAAACACCACACAAAAACATCATACACTAGGTTAGAATAATATAGTTTAATCTAATGAACAAAACAAAAGCAAAATTAAAAAAATCCAATAAGCTGAACAGGAGTCATTCATTTTTAAAGAATTAACTGAAATATAGTGCCTAAAAGCATAAAGCGCCAACCAGGGGTATCTGGTCGTGCTAGACCAGGTCAAATGCAAAAGTTCAGGTCAATCGCGATGGAGCGTGGATTGGATACTGTCCCAGGTTAGTTCCGCTGAAGGATTACCTTTTCAAGATTAGTGCCAACAGTCCTGTTCATGGAGAAGCAGGTTACTGGGAGCAAGGAGAGGGTCACTGGCCGTGGTCAGCATGGCGCAAAGAGCAGGCCTGGTGTTGCAGAGGGGCAACAGGAGAGGGGCGCCTGGAGCCTTGTGGTCACAATCCACACCAGCAGATGATGCTTGCTGTGCGAAGAAACGGTGGTTCGCGAATAGCCCAGAAACTCTATTTTAAGGAGTCAAAAATCACTTCCAAGGGCCCAAGATGTGAGAGGTGCCTTTTGGGGGTCAGGAGCTCATTGAAGATGGGTCCAAGATCTGTGGGGAGCTTGCTATGTCCCTGAGTCTCAGATCAGGAGGCCAGCTGACTAGCCTTTTGAGTCACTCTGGGGTCCTGGGTCCAGTTCTTTATCCCCAGACAATGAGGGCAGCAGGCAGCAAGTCAGCACAAGAAAGCAGTTCTTCCAGAGCAGCAGTCCAGCCGGTGGGGTCTGAGGTCCAAGTAGTAGGGTCTGAGCTCCAGCTCTTATATGAAGTGGTACCTTTGAAGTGGGGGAGACTTCAAAGAAGGGTCTTTAAAGTGAACAGAGATCCTCCTTCCTGCCCTGGCTCCAGACTCACCCCAGTGGGGTATGCAGTCCTTTGTGTGGGGACAGTACACAGCCTATTCAGGTGTGTGAGGCTGTGCTCAGTTCCTCCCTCCCATCCTCCCAGGTATGGCCCATTAAGTAACACCTAAGCTCGCATTGTGTGGGGCTGTCTAGAGGGAATGCACAACGCCCATTGGTCACCCTACCTAGACGTGTATTGGAGACAGGCTGCCGGCACAAAAGGATAACAACAGAAAAATACCAGTTTTCTAAAAGTGGAAATTTCAAAATTGTAATGATACATTCGACTTTGCAGTTAAAAAGGATTTATCATTATAATTTCATAGGTACTAAACATGATAGAAGCATAAGCACCTCCTCTCAATTAGGAATTACAGCTTATTAAATGTAATAAGGAATCCCCAATGTTATCCTACGAGAGAGGTAGGCCTCACAGTAGTGAAAAAATGTATTTGGGAGTTTTTAACTACCAGGACAATTAAAACTCAAAAGTACATGTCCTACCTTTTGCTTACACAGAACCCTTCCCTATGGGCTACCTAGGGCCTACCTTAGGGGTTTCTTATACGCAACAAAAGGAGAGTTTAAGGCTTGGCAAGGGGTTTTAAATGCCAAGTCGACATGGCACTAAGACACTGCCTTCCGGCCTGGGACAAGTTTAGAGAGCTACTTAGGTGGACGATATAACAAGTCCACAAGGCCCACTAATAGCATTAAATTTGCAGGCCCTGGGTATATAGTATAGCACTATAAAAAGGACTTGTAAGTAAATTAAATATGCCAAATAGGTATAAGCCAATCAAACCATGTTTAGGGGAGTGAGCACAAGCACTTTAGTACTGGTTAGTAGGGGTAAATTGCAGGGAGTCCTAAAGCCAATAAAAACGAGTTCAGCAAAAAGGGGAGGAGGAAAGCAAAATGTTTGGGGGATGACCCTGTAGAAAGGACCATTTCCAACAGTTGAGCACACCATTTGTAACAGAGGAAAAACCTCTTGTAGGCTAGGAGTGAGTCATTTTGAAGGCTGGATGGGCTTTAGACTGTCAGCCCATCCAGCACTGAAAGCAGCAAGATGTAGTGGCCAACACACAAAGGAGCAGAAATACAAATATTTAATTCTTTTTAGGAAAGATATGAAAATGTTGATCCTAAAAAGGAGTGATTTTGCAGACCATTTGGTTGGATTCTGGCACACAGCTTGATTAAACAATTATTACCAAGGAGAGTTTATTAGACAAACTTTAATTGCAGATGTTGTGAATATTTTCTACCAAATAGACTGCAATCAACCTTATGGGGATGGAGAGAAATTATTTATGGTGCTTGATATGGGGAGAATTTTCTATAGTATATATAAATAAGAACAGAGCTTAATCGAGATGTCACTGGCTTGTAGGTAAAAGAAACAGCAAAAGAAGGAGAATGAATATTAAATCTCTTTAGTACTTATAGAGGAAAAAGATGCCACTAATGAATGAACCCCTCACTCCCTGGTAACTGTCTTGTTAACAAGAAGAATGACTAGATCCATTAAGGTCTTTAGCACTACGGCAGCAGTAGTAGATTATGGAAAGGCTGTAGGAGAATAATTTGATAATCTTTGCAGATGATGTTCGTATTTCTGATACTGAGAAACTGGATACATTTGTAAAATCTTCTGGACTAATAATATGCATAAGAAAAATTTAACATTTGATATCTCATGATGGCTTTTACCCCTACATTTTTAGAAATAGCTCTGTAATTCTAAGGATTTGTAGGTCAAGTCCTGGAATTGGGGCGGGGGAGGTAGGCACCCCTGATTTTCATGCTGTGTGGCATAGCTGGGTGAGGCAACTGGGGTGATATCCTGAATGGTCCACTGGTGGGGGGGGCAAGCCTGCTGAACTTCCAGGGAATTTAAATTGGGCAGCAACCTCCACTGGCATAACATCCAACTCTCCTAGGGCTCGAATAAACCCTGGACTTGCAACACCTTAGGAGATTACCCACAGTAGACATCAACAAAATAAAACACCAGGTTATTTCCTTGCCAAGTATCCCTTCTCCCTATCTTCCTTCTTTAGAAACACCCTTCATTCACATTCCTCCATTTAAAGCAACACTGTGTCCACCGCACCACACGATTCCCCCAATCCTTCTCTTTTCTGAATTGATACTTTGTAGATGTTTTCAGTGGCACTACTTGCAGGTCTACAGTGGGCCTGTTATGGCATGAAAAACACAAACTAACTTTGACACTGAAAGCCTTAAAATACCAAGAAATTTAGTATTAGTGGTTTATATTCTAAGGATTTGGTCCATCGTCCTGGTTATTAGTGAAATGTTCTCCCACTACCTCGTCCACCTCACAGTCCACATTCCAACTCTGAATTTAATCTTGGACATAATCTCTTGTGTGACTTGCAACTAGGTGATATCCCATTGCAGGCTGCTGCTCTTTGACTTCCCCGTGTTTAGCTGTTATGTGAAGTACTTGCATCCTGCTGATCACTGTTGGTCCTGTCTTTCTGAAGTGTTTGTACATTCGGATACTTTGTGATCTCCTTGTGGTCTCCAGCTCCGAGAATAATGCCATTGTATTCCCCTGCTTTCTGACAGCATTGTGCTCTGTTCTGTGGTGCCATTGTGCAAAACTGCTGTTTACACACATCATCACATTAAAGCCAAACCTACTGGCTTCGCCAAAGCTTGTTTCCTAACAAGTGCATAACTGTAATTATTGACAACATGGTAAACAACAACAGATGATGTATTTGTATGGCATAAGCTGCCTCTGTCTTTCACAGGAAGAAACGTAATTAAATGAAAACAGTTATTCTTAAATTCAAATAGCCATTCCTATCTATCACTTGTGTTCATTCTATGGTCACAGTCAAATCTTCAATGTATTCATTCAGGTATAATCATACGAATTTTCACATCAATATAACAATTTCCAATTCTATTTCGGAAAGGAGACTGTTTTCAAGTCACTGTGCTTAAAATCAAGTTATTTTCAGAATGACAATGATAATAAGAATCTTTCAGTGTTACTCCTGTAAATATATAATTTTGCAGATCATGACAGAGATGCCTAACCTATCCAAGGACACATTATTAGAAGGTTTGACATGCAGATCAATGAAAAATTCGAGTGGTCCTTAATGAAGCTGTACCCTTTTACCTGCCACTCAATGGCACAGTGAAAAGACACCGGACAGCCACGCAGCCCACAAAGACGCCATCCGTAACCACCACCACCTCATCAGGTCCGCCAAGAGGATCTCCTTCAAAGACCGCCTCGACAACAACGCACACAACAGCAAGGAGCTCTTCAACATCGTGAAGGAACTCTCCGACCCCAGCTCCAACACCAACGACATCCCGCCGTCGCAAGCCCTGTGCGACTCCCTCGCCAACTTCTTCCACCGCAAGATCGCCGACATCCACGACAGCTTCAACACCCAGACAGCCCCAACTGAGACCGATGCACCAGACCCGCCGCACACCATCGACCACGACCCCTTGCCAGCCTGGGCCAGCGTGAACACCGATGACACCATCAAGACCATGAGCACGATACACTCCGGCTCCCCGTCAGACCCTTTCCCGCACCACATCTTCAACAAAGCCAGCAGCTCCATCGCACCCCACCTGCGCAACGTCATCAATCTCTCCTTCGAGACCGCGACCTTCCCAGAGAGCTGGAAACACGCCGAGATCAACGCCCTACTCAAAAAACCCAAGGCGGACTCAAGAGACCTCAAGAACTTCCGGCCCATCTCCCTGCTTCCGTTCCCAGCCAAGGTCATCGAGAAGATCGTCAACAGACAGCTAACCCGATACCTCGAAGAAAACAGCATCCTGGACCCATCCCAGTCAGGGTTCCGCAGCAACCACAGCACTGAGACTGCCCTCATCACCGCCACCGACGACATCAGGACCCTGCTGGACAACGGTGAGACCGCAGCCCTCATCCTGCTGGACCTCTCCGCCGCCTTCGACACGGTCTGCCACCGCACTCTACGCGCACGCCTCCACGACGCAGGGATCCGAGACAAGGCCCTGGAATGGACCACCTCCTTCCTCGCCGGCAGAACCCAGAGAGTCCGCCTCCCACCATTCCGATCCGAAGCCTCTGAGATCATCTGTGGCGTACCCCAGGGATCATCCCTCAGCCCAACACTGTTCAACATCTACATGGCCCCGCTCGCACGCATCACCAGACAGCACGACCTCAACATAATCTCCTACGCCGATGACACTCAACTGATCCTCTCCCTCACCAAGGACCCCCTCACTGCCAAATCCAACCTCCATGAAGGAATGAAGGCCGTCACCGACTGGATGAAGAACAGCCGACTAAAGCTGAACTCGGACAAGACGGAGGTCCTCATCCTCGGCTCCAACCCCTCAGCCTGGGACGACTCCTGGTGGCCAACGACACTGGGGGCAGCCCCGACACCCACCAACCACGCACGCAACCTGGGAGTCATCCTCGACTCAACGCTCTCCATGGCCAAACAAGTCAACGCGGTCTCCTCCTCCTGCTTCAGCACCCTCCGCATGCTTCGCAAGATCTACAGGTGGATCCCGACAGCTACAAGAAGAACAGTCACCCAGGCCCTCGTCAGTAGCAGACTCGACTATGGGAACGCCCTCTACGCGGGAGCCCCGGCCAAGCTCATCAAGCGACTGCAACGCATACAAAACGCCTCCGCACGCCTGATCCTCGACGTACCATGCCACAGCCACATCACCCCCCACCTGAGGAACCTGCACTGGCTCCCCGTCGACAGGAGAATCTCCTTCAAACTCCTCATCCACGCTCACAAGGCACTCCACAAGACCGGCCCAATCTACCTCAACAGACGACTCTTCTTCTACGTCCCCAACCGCCAGCTCCGCCGACCTCTCCCTCGCCACCGTCCCTCGCATTCGAAGAACAACCACCGGCGGCAGATCCTTCTCCCACCTCGCCGCCAAGACTTGGAACACCCTCCCACTCAGCCTACGACAGACGACAGACCCAAGACCTACTGACCTTCAGGAGGCTACTCAAGACCTGGCTGTTCGACAAGTAGCGGCACCCTCCCCCCCCCCTTTTTTTCCCCAGCGCCTTGAGACCCTCGCGGGTAAGTAGTGTGCTCTACAAATTCATTGATTGATTTATTGATTGCCTCAATGGAAGAATCCTTCTCCTAGGCACTGAGAAGAATAGGAAAACTGGTAAGAGCACAGAAAAAGTTGTCCTACTTTAACACTGAATATTAAAGATGACAGTGTAATGAAGCAACACTAGCTGGAGCCTTAGTTTGGATTCCCAGCAGATATTTGTTTTTGAAACTTCTTGGTGAATACACAGATTTAGGACAGGTGAAAAAAAACACCCCTTGAAGACGTACTTCAGCAAATAGTTGTTTTATTTTGGGAATTCACTTTAGCCATCTAAATGTAATATTATCTGTCAGGTTTTATGTCACTGCTTATTAAATGAATTGAGCATATTTTTGTGCCCACACTACTCAGGTTATCACACTATAATTCAACCTTGAATACAGATACAGAATATTAAGTTTAAGAAAAAGTATAAAACATTATGATGTAATGGATTCGCCCTGCAAATTGACATCAGTTTGTCCTTAGTCACAAATAGTAAAATTATTCTACCTGTTTGAGACACAAAACATTTAACATACTGAGTACATATCATTATGACTTAAGTATTTACAATGTTTGAGCATTATGGGGAGTTGAGAATGGTGAGCTCACTGCGATTCCCTCATGATGGAAAAAATCTCTATTGTTTTGGGTATGGAAGCTTCTTTTTTAAGGTAAAGCAGCTTTACTGAGAAATAACAATAGCAGAAAAAGATTAACAACAACAAGTGATATGTATCAAAAATAAAATAAGCATACAAATGTATAAATAAGAAGAGAATCTGTTTAATAATTTTTGAAAATTTTGGGGAGTAAAGGAGGGAAGGGAAAATGGAAGGATCTGAGAAGAAGACCAGTTCCTAACATTATCATACAATATATACTGTGGAACAGAATAACAATATATAAAAAGCGAGAAAAGGGAAATTAATATTGAGAAACAGTTTGCAGAGAAATAAATATCTTATAGTGGTTAAAAAATTTCTGGGGAAGTAGAATTAGGAAATTATGAGAAACTGTATCTAAAAATGATACCATTAGTGGTAACCAATATAAATCTCTATCAACAGAAGGGCAGTACAATGAAGCAAAAGATTGTCCAACCTATGATAATGACACACATTAAACCACCAAGCCTTATAAGAAATATTGGATGAACATTTCCAATTAAGTGTAATTTGTTGGAAAGATAAAGCTAACATAAGGTCTAACAACTTTAAATTGTCAAAGGCCGAGTGAATATCTTCAGATATGCTACATAGAAAGAGTGTCAAAGGAGCTAATGGGGACCGGAACTGGATAATTGAAGTGAGTCCCAAAAAGAGGCTGTGGGAGGACAGTGAAATAATTGGTGTATGATATCCCCATTAGGATAATCACATGACCAACATTTCAAAGTTGTGTTTGTGGAGAATTTAGCAATGATGGGAGGGGTAAGATAAGGTCTGTGATAGAGAAAAAACAAGGATTGAGGGGTTGAGGCTGTTCTGGACATTTTGTGCATCCTAATCCATTTCTTATTCCAAACAAGGAATAGTCCAGGTACATCCTAAATCCAATTCCCATTGAGTCTCATCTTAGTTTTGGGTCTTGAAGTAATAGAAGAATAAAAAATCCTGTAAATAGGAGAAGCCTTAGGAATGGAAGGAAGAATTTAACACAGAGTGGATTGCGATGATGATGAGGGCAAAGGGGATGATAACGAATTAAGAACATCCAGAAGAATGTTAATGAGGAGAAGCTATCTAGGCAAGAAAGAATGAAGACAGTTAAACATTTGTTGAAATTGTGAGAAAGAAAGAGGAGCATCATTATCAAATAAATCCTTAACCTATACTATACCCTTTTGTATCCAGGATTTCCAAAATAAGGATTTATTATTTATACTAATGAGGTGGTTGTACCAAAGAGGAGAATGTAATAATGAGTCCAGAGATTAAATTTGTGATTGAAAGTAAGGTTTTAAAATAGTGCAGGTATGCTTAAGAAGAGGGGAAGCAGTGATGGAAGTATTAGAGGAAAAGGACAAGACTTCCCTGGAAGAAAAAGAAGCCAGGAAGGAGCATTCAATATCCAACCACAAGGGAGTAAACGAAGTAAACCGCAAAGAAATCCATCTAGAAGCTTGTCTTCAGCAAAAAGCTTTATGGTACAGCCGGAAATCTGGGGAAATTAACCCAACCCTCCTGTTTAAATATTCGGAGGTGAGCCAGACATATCCTAGATTTTTCATTAGTCCAAAGAAATGTGGATAATTTGAAATCTAACATTTAAAAAAATTAGCAGGTATGGACACTGGAGTCATAGACAGAAGATATAAAATTATGGGTGACATCATTTTGATGCAGCCAACACAACCCCCACCAAGAAAGAAAAAGAGGATTCCACAATGAAAGAAGTTTGTCAACCCTATCCAAGCAATCATTAGTATTTATCATGAAAAAATTCTTGATGAAAGGAGTAAACCAAATACTTAAATATTTAATCTTGGATGTATTCCACTGAACATCCGCTGCAATAAACAGTTGTTTAAAACAAAATTTAGTAAGATGAAGGATTTTAGTTTTGTCTGAATTTATCTTATAACCTGAGACCAAAGAAAAGGCAGCTATTTCCTGAAGCAAGGCCGGTACAGAATAATCAGGATTAGCTAGAGTAGGCAGAACGTTTCAGATGGTTATTGCAGTAAAGGAATCCATGAATTTCTGTATTGTTCCTAATACAAGAGAGAAAGGGTTTAGGTGCTAAAATGAACAAAAGAGGAGACAATGGACAACCTTGATGAACACCAGGCTGCAAAGGAAAATAGTGTGAGATCTTGCCATTAACAAGCTTTGGGGGAATGATAGAGCAAAGAGATGAGAGAAATGAATTGGGGGCCAAGGCCATGCCAAGACAGGGACTTACGTAAAAAGGACCAGGCTATATGATCAAATGCTGTCTCCATGTCTTTAGAAATTGCAGCAAGGGAGTATTATAAAGAGGGGGCTTGTTGAGAAAATTAAAGAAGAGTCTAGAATTATCTGATGCAAGACTACCTTTGATAAAACCTGATTGTTCTTTGCCAATCATCAATGGTAAAAGGGGATCAAGACAGAAGGCTAACAGTTTGGTGCAGATTTTATAATCTACATTTACCAAAGAAATTGATCTAAAATTCTTACAGAGGGCTGGGTCCTTGCCTTCTTTATGAATGTGACATTGAGTGGCCTCGTGAAAGGTACCAACTGCGGTACCCAAATTAGAAAAGAATTTGCGAAGTAAAAGATTAGAGAAATGAAGAAAGTATTCAACCGTGAACCCATCAGGTTCTGGAGTCTTATCCTTTTTAAGAGATTGAAGGGCTTGAAGAATTTCTGACAAAGATATATCGGTTTCTAGTCAAGAAAAACCTATAAGCTCACAATTAGGATTTTTAATTTCTTTGAAATAAGCATCAATCTGAGAAGAGTAGGACAGAGATTCAGGAGTATAGAGAGTTTGATAAACCTTTACAAACTCAGAGAGAATCTCAGCGTCTTTGAAAACAGGGCTTCCTGTATCAGTATTTATTGAATCTAAGGTATGACGTTGTTTGCAGATATTTAAGTAATTAGCTAAAAGCTTCCCCATTTTATTACGTCCACCATAGTGACGAGAACTACTACGAAGTAAAACTGAAGAGGCCTCAAATGTGGAGATTTTATTAAAATGCAGTTTTGCATGGATAAGTTCTTGCAAATGAGGTGAAGAAGAGTAAGAATAATATTGATGCTCAAGATATTTAATATTTGATAATAGAGATTGATGCTGTTTAATACAAGATTTTGTCTTGTTAAATACAAAGTCAATGATATGTCCACGAGCAGTGCCTTTGAACTTGTCCAACAATAACTAAGGAGAAATGTCTGTAGCCGAATGAATGTTAAAAAAATTCCTCACTAAAAGCAGTAGAAGATGAAGAAAAAGAGGGATAAAGTAAAAAGTGAATTGTTAAACTTCCATCTATTAGATTTGGAATGCACCGGAAGCAAATCAAAGTCTGTAATAACTGGTTCATGATCAGAGATCACCATAGGCTCTATAGGGGAGCAAAAAGGTTTTGGGGGAGCAATTTATAGACAAAAATATGGTCAAGCCTGGAAATGGAGCCATGTGGTGCAGAGAAAAAGGACAATTCCCTGCTGGAAGGGTTACAAATTCTCCATGAGTGCACAAGAAGACATTGGTTAAGTAAAGAGTGAAATTGCTTATGCATTTTATGGGGTGTAAATTCATCTGGAGCCCGATGGTCAACAAAAAGGGTCCATTACTTGATTACAATCACCTCCTAAAATGAAAAAATCATCTTTGCATATTGCAAACACTTTTTAGAAATAATAAGCCAAAAGGAGTAATCCAACTGAGTGGGGCCATAAATATTACAAATTGTTAAAAGGGTATGGAAGATTCTATCCTAACCATTTCAATAATTGTGTGTGTTTCTCAATTTGTGTGTGGTTTGCTGTGTAACACAAGGAGAAAATATGTACAAGCATAGATTTCACGATCTTACAAGGATGTGACATTATGGTCTCTACTTGTCACTGCCTATAAATTATTGTATTTTATTGCTGTTTTTCCAGATCCACCTCACGGTGGGAATACAAAACCATGGGTATTCTTAATAGTTCAACTTGCAATTTAAAACTGCCCCTTTACCCTGGATGAAATACCTAGATTCACTACTTTAGTGATGGTGGGGACAGGATTTAGATATCCTTAACCCCAGGCAAAGGCCATAGACCCTGTTTGGGCTCTATGATGTGGCTGATACATGTTGTCCAGTAGACATTCATAAGCATCTCCTGAATGTCACATATAGTTTTTAATCTTATCACGATAAACAGAATAAAGGAAGATTTGGTGAGCCAAAAGGAAATTTTATATGCGTATTAGATCCCAATGTTCCTTATATAAATAATCAACAATTTCCTTGTCTTTGAACTCAGATTAATATGAGTTAATGATAAGAGCTCCATTGGAGCCCATTCAGGAGAGCTGAAATGCCTACTTTGGAAGAGAAGGCAACCCAGCGATGAAGCATGCCACCAATGGCATCCTGAGAAAGAACTTTTCTTTTTGAAAAATGCATATGACTATTAGGCTAGCGATTTGGTTTGCTATACTCTAGTCTATTTAGGTGTATTTCTGACAGCTGTATAGTTGGTCTTTCATTCCTCCTTTTCCCTCTTTCTATTGTTATATGAATAACACATTTGTAGACTATTACAATAAGATTGCTCCATACTAGTGGGCATATTCAAACCCCTTACTCAAACCATTGGCTGTACAGTACCACCTTGGAACTGGAAGAATTAGGAAGACTCGCCTGCGTGTAGCAGGAAACCTAGGTACTACCTGTGAGAGGTACATTGGCTGTACTGGTCCTCCATTCAAATATCGTCTTCCATGGACCAGATTCAAAATTTGCTACAAAACATTTTGCTGAATTCATTAACTGGGACATAGAAGCATGTGACTGCTCGGGAAAGATGCTTGGAAAGTTTGACACTTAAACAGAGTGTGAGACGGACCAGAACCTTTGGAGACAGCTGACCAGTTCATAGCAACGGGCAACAGGTATGTACATATGTGGTCTGTGGAAGCTTGAAATAGTAGATAAACCTCCACCTCAACACCATTTCTAAGGGGACTGGATCAATAGGTACCAGTACCCCAGCAGAAATACCTGCTCGGGACTGCTGATATGAGTGAATAGCAACAGATACATGTCTACTCCAACAAAGCTCCCTGAGAGATGCATCACTGGAGCTGAAGCTACCTGTGAGCTGACTTCACCCTAATCATCTGAGAATATCCATGGGCTGATATCCCCTTGTGAACATTCTTGGTGCAATGCTCACCCTAGTGCCCTAGTGGACTGTTTTGATAAAAGATCGGTCTGATAGCCACTGTTATGAAAAATGCTATTTTATTCTCTTATTACTTAACTCAGAGTATGCCAGCAGTTATTTCCTGGGCTGTATTTGAGTTAAACACCACACACAAATTCATTCCTCTAAGGATTGTGTTGTGGCGCATGGCAGCTTGGAAATTCAAATCTGTCTTGAGCTATTCACACGATCATGTTTGTGGCTTGCGTGCAGTCATCCGGCTCGCTTCATCAGCTTGGTCTCGTCCATTGCGACAACTGAGGACGCAGCTGATGAGAGAGACGCCGGTCCGCATCAGGAGCGGCCACCTTCGTGCTGCTATCCCCTAGGCTGATTTTACCAATAAATCTGCTGCCATTGAAATAGTGACCTCGTTGGATTCGTCATATGCTGTGGCAAATTGGCGATGAGCAGGTGAGCAGCGGAGATTGAAACCCATGTTTGTTTCTTCCTCTGTGAAGCCCCGCCTTTTTAACTGTAAGGAGCATGGTCAATGTAGTTTCCACTGTGTTTATAACCAAAATACATAACGACGTGGATTCCCCACAAAATAGGTGTTATCCTATTTAGGGTACTGTTCTTTCTGTTTATTTTACAAGGATTGGTGGATGCAGCAGTGACGTGCGCACCTGATGTTCATACCTGAATCTTGTTAACTGGTGATTTGTATCATCATGCAGCAAACTTTAAACAATGCCCTGCAGTTAAGAAGTTATGCAATCTATGTGGTATATAGAAACACAATCTAGTAAAGGAAAACAAAACACTATGCACCATTCCTAACATATTAAGGACTTGACCAACTCCAAATAAAAAAAAAACACAATATCCAGAATTATGGGGCACAGCATTGTAAAGAATTTGGTGAATTCCTCAGAGAAATCTGAACACCCAGTAAAAGTAACATTCAAAATGAAATTTATGAAATTAAGTTTCTCTTTTTAATATTTATAGTTAATTATAAATTGGGGCAAGTGTAGCTTTGTCTTGTCCTGGAGAAGCAATTGGATATCGTGAAACATGTGTTGAACATAAGTATGAAATATAAAATCAATACATTCGCAGAAGATGAATGATGTGAGAACGAGAAGTACTACCCCTAATTCTTTTCTATCTGGAGTAATTTAAGTCTTTTTTATTTGACCAGGCATTAGGCTCATTGATAAAGAAAGTGTGAAAACAGGAGAAAAATTCAACATTTGACATTCACTGTTAGCTTTAGGGAACCTACTCCTCTTTTTAATGAGAACTTGACAGCAAGGATTAAAAACATAATTTAAAAAACTGATGATTTTCTTCCATTGCATAAGCTGTCTTTCTGGTACAGAACAATAATAGATGATAGGGGTTGTTCTTGAAGGCTTCACATATGCATTCCCAAATACCACTTAATTTGGTCGGTCTACACTTTTACTTGGAATCAAGGTAACGCCATTTGCATACAGCAGTGTTCAATTATAATTCGGGAAAGTACGCTTTTTTCCCTTCAAAATCACTGTGCTTTATAGATTTTACATCTTTGCTGAACGACAGTCTTAATAACAACCCTGTTACTCCTATAAAAACAAAATCAGGAAAGCAAAAGTCAACTATTATTGTGAGCTAATTGCCCCTGTCTCCAATAAAGCAAAAAAGATTTTTGAAATACTTAATGAGCTCACAAACCCTTCTCGCTTTAAGAGAATACATGGTCACAACAATTATGTGACGACCTGTCAGAGTTCTTTGAAAATAAAATTAAGATGATTCTAGAAGACATTGATCAATAGAATGAATTAAACATCTCTACTCCTAACACTAACAGTCCATCACGACTTGACACACCACATTTATTGGACCCCCCCTCAGCGACTTTGACCAAGCTGGATCCTATTTCTACAGAAGCATTTAAATTATTGTATAGATCTATTAAGTCAGGATCACCACTTGACCCCCTTCCACCAAAGCAATGGATAAGATGGGAAGATTAATGGTCAGGCCCTCTCTTACAACTTTGTATCCAATCCTTGAAGCTAAGATGGTGCCTAAATGCTGGAAAAGGGCTATAGTTAGGCCACTGTTGAAGAAAGCTTCGGCCGACCCTTCAGTCTTGGCCAAATTCAGAGCAATTTCCCTTCTACCCTTACCAATAAAAATATTAGAGCGACATGTTAGTAAAATCTTGTCCCAATATCTGGAAGACCACTCATGGCTAGAAGAAGAGCAATTCGGCTTCCGACCTGGTCATGGAACAGAGACCGTGTTGATCTCCGCCACTGATGAAATATGCAGGATGACAGAGAGTGGACAACCAGTAGTACTGGTCCTCCTCGACTTATCAGATGCATTTGATACGGTCAACCACTGCACTCTACTGACTAGACTCACCGGAACTGATGCCTTCTTTGGAACTATGACGATGCCCCCACTGGCTGAAACTAAAACTGTTTGTATTTACCGAGGAGCCCGAGTACCCTTGGCCGCAGCCCGGTGGAGCTGTCCTATGCAGCTATAGAGGAGTCTGGCTCTGGGTCTCCCCCTCGGCCGTCACCTACCCAGCCGGACATCGGACATTGTTTTTCACGCTTCTTCACGGTTTTATCTGTCTCTCTCTTACTGCTTTGTTCCCCCTCGAGTACTTTCCCCCTTCAGGTCTTCTTGACTGTCTGCTTTCCTCTCCCCTGTTTACCTTTTCCCCCACTACCTTCCATTCCCCATAAGACGTGCGTCTTGGATATGCTACGCGCTAATATCTTATATTATTGTGTAAGATCACGTTTTTAGCATATAATGGTAACTGCAACTGTAACTGATGTAACTATGTAACAATGTTCTGAAACAATGTCCATTCTCATGTAAAGCGCTCTGATACCTCCGGGTCTAGCCAGCACTATATAAAACTTTTCAAATAAATAGACTAACGTCAGTGGGCGTCGGAGGCCCGATGTTAAACTGGCTAAAGTCTTACCTGGATGACCATTGTCAGGCTGTATCCATGCCCCCATTTCTTTCAAAACCTAGAACAAATCAAAGTGGTGTTCCTTAGGGCTTTTCCCTTAGCCCAATTCTATTCAATGTCTACATCAAACCACTAATCTCCCTTATCAAGTCCCACAAGATTAAGCTTATTAATAATGCAGACAACACCCAACTGATTTTATCATTAAATAAAAATCAGGCTAACTCGCATTGCAATTTTCAGGCCTGCATTATAGACATATTTAGCTGGATGAATGCAAACTCCCTTATGATAAACGGAAGCAAAACTGAGCTCCTCTGCTGCCCCTCGAATAAAATCCCAATATCCATACCTCCCAATCTCTGGCCTCTACCCACTGAAACACCGCTTGGCAACTCAACTGTGGTCCAGAACCTGGGAGTAATCCTGGATGAGGACCTTTCTCTGGAATGGAGTTACGGGGACCTGCTTCGCTATGATTCGTGGTCTCAGGAAACTGCACCTAATGTTAAACTTCCAAGCCAGATCCCTGATTTCCAGAGGTGTCGTACTAAGTAGGCTGGATTACTGTAATGCCCTCCTTTTATGAGCCCCATTATTGGAAGGTTTGGCAGACAGGCTGTTGAAGAATTCGAGTAGACAGGGAGAAACCAGTCCTTTCCACCTATCATTTAAAACAAAGACTGCTCTCCCAATCATTGGGTAGACAGGAGTAAACTGGACAAATAGCCCAGAAAATGTTGTTTCACTTTAGCAGTGTAATGAAACAACTTCAGCTGTTGTCTTAGTTTGGCTTCCCCATAGATACTTTTTCTAAATCTCTGAAAAGGTGCTCTCTCAACTGAATTGCCCAGGCCTCAAGAAAAAGCAAGAATGCACCGACCTTAAAAAGCAGAAAGTGACAGCTAGAATATAATCCTTACAAATTTGTATCATTTTGGGAACTGTTAGAAAATATTTATAAATTTGCAAAATTAGTTATCTGGCATTCAGAAAAACAAACTTGTATTCTAGCATGAAGCTATATGTACTTTTCTACCATCATTAGTGGCAAGAAAAACACCAGGGCCTCGTTAGAGAGAAGATCTACCCCCACCTCATAACCACAGAAGTCTGCTATCTCTTTTAGCTACTGTAACATATTTTTTAAAACATTATTCTTTTGTCACAGATAACTTCTTTTCAATCTATTCTTTCACATGAAACCAAGGGGACGTCTTGTGGTCTTTGGTGTTTGGGTTGCGTTTATAGAGCACAGTTTTTGCCAAAATGAAATAAACACGGATTCCTAACATGCACATTAGCAGGATCCAAGCCATGTCTTCAGGACTTTTATGAGAGTCAGATCATTATTTGACACCTTCAGTGGCACCGGAATAAAATTCCACAGCTCAGCAGCGGCAAGTGAAAAAGCTAGCACCAACCCTACAGTTTTTGAGCTTAGGAATTTTCAGCAAACTGGAGGTGGGCAATGCCAAATGAAACACCAAGAGACATGTGATGGCTTTTGACCTATGATAGATCTGTAGAGCACGCACATCGACTTGGACTTTATATGGTGTACAACTGTCAGCGGACCAGAGTTGGCGGTTTTAGGTCTGGGCTCAGACTAATTGCTTGCAATATGCATAGAGTAGCCTTTGAGCCTTTCAACAATTGGCTTCCTTTGACCAGCCTCTTTTAGCCATTGGCTTGTGGCTTTGTCATTCGCCACTTGACCACTTGGTTCAGCTCAATGGTATATTTATCTCTCATCGTATGGCAATGGCTGTTTGTAAGTATCCTTCCACCTCCCTTCCAGTGCTTGTATGAACTGTTTGAGGGTCAGCTTTCCAACAAAGGACTTTTCAACAAAGTCTGCCTTTCATGTCTAGTCTGGCTTTAATGTGCTGACTCTGCATGTAGGTAACACATTAAACCCAGTCCTATTGGTTTTGCCTGTGCTTGCTAATTTCAAAACGTGTTCATACTGCAGTATTCTGGAGCAGCAGGAGCCTGTGCAGCAAGATCTCTTTTGCAGCCCAAAGTGGACTGAATTGCAATAGTCTAGGGAAAAGAAGTGAAGGCATTGTCAACAGTAACCAGGTGGAGGAATGACAACATGGTGCAGATCCTTTGTCGGATGATAATAGCACTCTTGTCACCCTGAACTGATTCAGCATCCAAAGAAAAATATATGAGTCTGATCTCCAGGAGCCAAGAGGAGCCAAATTCACTCTTTGCAAGTGTTTGTCCCTAACTAGCTCTACACAGTGATTCTCATTTACTCATTCCACTCTCTCTTCACAGTGCTTTTCCCTGATTCGCCTCACTCACTGTGTGGACAGTGCTTCTCCCTCACTCATGGAATAATGAAGGACTACTCAGTTGTTCTATTATGAGAGAGGAGAAGCGGATACAAGGAGTGTGTAGCAGCACGTTTGGATTTTGGGAACAAAAGGAACTGTTCAGGTTTAGCAGAGGATGCGAGTTAATCTTTCTGTTCAGTACTGGACTTCTAGTAAGAGACATCAAAGGGAATAGTCTGCACACACCTCTTACTTATGTTCAATGCGACATATCCTCCTGAAACAAAATCTTAAGGGAATCTTGAGAGACAGAGTTAGCCAAATGTGACTGTTAGGCTTCACTCGCGACGACGGGTCGGTCAACTTATGGAGATTTTTGGTCAAAATGATCCAAATGATCTTAAACATCTGGAGATACCTCCAGTGAGTCCTTTTGGGTTCTTGATGGGTCCACAACACCAGCCAAGGTTCCAGAAGCTTTGAGGTGTACCTTGGAGAGTTGGGACTGCAGTCCCCACAATGCACCTGGCCAAATCCTTTAAAGCCCAGCTGTAGGTGGTCAGCTGGTTTCTTCTTGCTGGAGATGATGCAGTTGGAGCTCTTTTAACCTGCTGCTTTCAGAGAGTCCACTCCTTCAACTTTCAGTGCAAGGCAAAGTCCTTCTTTTGCTGTAGTTTCAAAGTGTGCAGCAGGTGTAGTCATTCAGAGTGCAGTCCTTTGGGTGCATGCCAGAGTTCCAGCAGGACAGTCCTTCCTCTTCTTGTTTCTTCAGGCTGGGATCTAATTTGTTGGGGCAGCTCTCCCATATTTATCCAGGCTTCGGGGGTGATAAGCAGGGGGGTACACCTGACCAATGGGGTGCAGGGTGCCTCCCTCAGATATGATGACTTCCTCCAAACTGTGGCATATTCTTGTCCCAGAAAGCACTGTTCTTTAAAATCAAAAATGGAGAAAATCTCTCCTGGAGCTTAAGGTCTGGCTAACTCAACCTACTGGTGTAGCTAACTTTCCCTCACACTCCCCTTGCAGCCCCTCTGCTAATTCAATTACTGGGGCTCCCATCTGGCTGGGGGTGCAGGAAGTGGGGGTGGACCTGTGTCCTGCCCTAAGTGTGTTTCCCTCTTTTGAAGACCACTTTGTCTACCCAGTCCCCTTCCTGCCTTTTACTCTGCAGCTTGCAGATCGAATCCCACCAGATGTATCTTTGTTTCATTTCAGGCCACTGCACACCTCATCAGAGCAGCTTGGCTCAGCCTGTCAAAGTCTGGCTAATCAGGAGAGGCCACTCTAGAGCTGGATTTAGCATATCAGAAAAGCAAGTTCTATAACTTCTTTTCTGTCATAGTCATTATAAATCTAACATTGGCAAATTGTTGGATTTGTTCTAACTATTGTTTAGATACTTTGAAAGTATCATTTTAGCTCACTCCTGTCAATAGTTAGACCTTATTAAAGCTTAATAAAGCCTTCCCATGTTAGCCTTCGGAGCTAATGTACTACAATGGGGAACAACAAAATTGGCAGCTTTTCCCTCACCAGGGCATATAAAACATCTTTTATAATGTCCCTGCTTATAGTTACAAGGCGCCCTACCCCTGGAGGATCTAGTGGAGACCTTAGGGGTGACTTTTTTTAAAAAATAAGGTAATTTTAGACTTTGGAAGTATCTTTAATTCCAAATCTGAATGTTCATATAATTTTATTTTAAAAGCAGGTGTAAAGCAGGGCTGCCTTTAAAATGACAGCAGGCAACACAGCAGTGCACACTTAAGTGCATTAAATCTACTGGGCCTCTAAACCTACATGCCCAACCATATACTAGGAGCTTACAGGTAGGTTGTCAGACCAATTGTAATTACACTTAATTACCATATACCTTTTACACAGAGTACTGGCCCAGAGTCTGGTTTACAGAACCCAGGGCACACTCATAGTCTATAACCACCAGTATGAGTCATAAAATGGGGGTGATCAGGGCATAAAAGGATGACTTTCTCACAGTCAATAGTCAGGTGTTTGCCAGTGAAACTCTGGTAAGACTGTGGCCTGTGCCTCTAGAAGATGGGGCTTAAGCAGTGTCCCTCACAAGTCAGGTCAGTGTCCACAGTAGGCTGTTAGGCCTACAGGGACTCTGACAATAACAAGTCAGAGGATAAAAGGGCTGTAGAACTGAATCATATGTAAGAATTGTGTCTCTGATAAGCCAGTAGGGCTGAGAAATTCCGTTCTAAGTAAGGCTTGTCACTCCAAGAAACAGCTACAGCTGTTCTATAGTCAGTCACAAGTTAGCATGTGCCTGTTGGAGCACGGTGCACTTTTTACAGTTAGTCACAAGTCAGGTCTTGTCTTGTGGAAGACTATTAGTGCTCACAGCTGGACAGGCCTTTTATTCCATTGGGGATTGACCCGGTGGGCTGGAGCTCTTAGAGGACAGATTTGAAAGCCCAAGGCCACTCCTCGTGCCTATGTAACTTCCTAATATTAATTGCAGCAGACATGGGGAGGCTTGGTATGGCGAAAGAGATTCAAAAGGGAGGAGAGAAGGAGAACAGATGGATGCAAAGTGAAAGATAGAGCGAGACGAGGAGAGTGGGCTGGTTTGAGCACTTTTTGCCATGGATCCTTTTGCTCTCCTAGTCTGGCCCAGTTAGTGCTCTTGTAGAGCCACTCAAAGTCAGGTTTACAGTACTGAAAGGCTGTCATCTCCACTTAAAATAATTATTACATTAATTAATAAATAATAAAGTCATTATTAATACATGCCCTTCAGAAAAGCAACATAAGCAGTCTAGGCATTTGTTCACATTGACTGCGCCAGACCATTTTTCAGAAAGCTGGCATTATTATTTAAACACATGTACCCCTCTGGTCTCTATGTGCATGCATACAACCTATGTTTTTTCTAGTACATTCAGCGCTGTTTGTTGGTGCAGCACCTCGAGTACATCGCTGCAGCCTAAATGTATAATGTAAAATGTTTTGATGTTTTCATTTTTCTAACAAATCTGCTTAAAAAAGAACCTAGTCTCAGTAGTTAATTCTGCTATTAATTCTCGGTTTGATCATGCAAATGCATGCGATCTGGGACTTTCTGCTATAGCTTTTTAAAAATTAAAGCGAGTCCAAAATGAGGCAGTTAGGTTACAAATCTCCACAGACCTGATCATGTTTGGATCCCGTTGATCATGACATTGGCATGCAGTAGAAAGACGCATACACTTCTAGGCCAGCTGCTTCTATTACTGGGCTTAAGTTCTTCCAAGACCTGCTTCCAAGATATACCTTCAATGGGTCTCTTTGTTCTTACAGCATGCCTTTACTGAATGTACCAAAGCAAGACTAGATGGACAAACCTTCTCTTTTCTAGCACACACACTGTGGAATTCACTCTCTAAAGCAATTCAGTTGAAAGAATTTCTCAGCATTAAGGAAGGCTCTGAAAATGTATCCATTCAGTTAGTTTTTCTACCTTTCCATCTGCTAGCGTCATGAAGCACTTGAGTCTGCCTGCAATTTATAAATACTCATTCATTCATTCATTTATTACATTTCTCAAATAAACAAACATAATTCTTGGAACACTAATGAAGGAAATGTTGCCCTGAATGTATGCAGTCCAGCAATACCAAATATGTGTAGGTTATCCTAGAGAATGTAGTCTGCACAATCAATTAAGTAACAGAGCAGATAAAAAATCATTGTGAAATAATTACTGTTTACGGTGCACTGTTTATGTCATGACAGATATCAAACTCAGGACTAAATGGGTGAGGGAGGTCTGGATTGTCTGTTCAGAAGATCACAATAAACGTAACATTTGTCAGATGTTTTACATTTTTTTTTCTCCAAAACATTGTAATTCTCACCAATTTCCATCTGGCATGACCATATTACTGTCAAGGCTATTCCCCAACATTCATTCCTCTGGGTCTCCTGCGTGTTGGGGTACATGTATGTGTTTGCTATGGGTTCATGGTGCCCATGACCAGTAAACTAGGCACAAGCAACTTTTACGCAGTACTGCTAACTGCAAATTGAAATTCAAGTAACGCCAAACTTCCTCAAAAAGTGATATCTGCTCCATCAGAAGCAACAATGACTTTAGGCTTCCTTCAGAGCCCACTAAAATCACTTTAGTGGGTTCCTTTCCTGTTGAGTGCCAAAATTCATGAGCAAGTTAAGCACACATTCTGTTATGTACATTGCAGAATACAGACTTATCTTAATAACTATTGGCTTATCTGTTTCATGAAAGCAGTTGTTGACTTTAGTGAACTCCCACAGAATAACTAGCTAGAAATTCCAGCCTAAGCAATTTCTACTATTTAGACCTCAAAACAATACACAAATACAGAAACTAGTATACATCAAACAAATACACAAAGTATGATTTTTTTATTTAATTTACAAACACAACTATACAAAAATTAAAATGTTAATTTTAATGGGAATTTATTAGTGTTTCAAATTTTGGGTTCATTTCTGAAACACAAAGTGATATGCTAGACTCCAGTGTATAGCTTTGTTTTGTTTAGTCCTAATTCATGGTCTGCATGGTCTCTTTTTGTTGGCATATACCAGTGCTTCAATCTTCCATACTAAATTCTGTTGGATGCACTGTTCTAGTGCCACAAATCAAGCTAAGCATAGTGATCTAATTTGTGGCTTCTAATTTCATATTCGTTCACATTTTAAAAATGCTCAATTTCATATTTTGCTTTCTATGTATATATACTTCATTAATCTGCTTTTATTATTTAATTTTCAAAACAGTGACGGACTCTCTGAAGAGGTGTTGCAGACCACAAGGGGTCTGCGAACCACAGGTAAAGAATCACTGTTCTATGAAATTAACAACACTCATTCAAAGCAACCACAGTGAGAAGAAGTCTCTCGGTCTGAAGAGAACGGAACAGAAAGTGGAAAGATAGAGAATCTCTCCCTCTCTCACACAAAACTGTAGTTGGTCTCTGGTTCCACTGTGTCTTGCCGCAAAAGAGGGCAGAGGCTAGGGTTTGGACTGTATTCATGTGCTTTTACTTGAAATTATTGTCAAGTGTGTGAGTTTCCTCCACTGATTCCTGCTTCCTTATTTTGTTCAATCCACAATTCTGCTTAGCATCGCTGGAGAGGCCACCTAAGCTATGTATAACCAACTTTGCCCGATTCACGCCTAACATACACCTGTAAAGTTACTGGCAGTAACTATGCAGTCATATTTTAGTCGTATTTGCTCCTACACCTCCTTATAAGGGATGGACAAAATTATCCACCAGCCGTTAGTGAACTGCAAATATGATATTTCAGTCCAGGCTTAGAAGTAAATCTTCATGCGCATAAAGCTGTGCCTGTAGATTCACCTTTGTGTTTTGCCCCCTAAATTAATTTCCCGTACCATGGCATATAACATAAATGCGGACAGTAATAATAATAAAAGTACACCGAAATTTCATGTCTTCTGAAAATCATACTCTGATTAGTCATAAGACCATGCATAAAAGAAATAAATCAACAAGATTGTATTGCTGCAGTGGAGTGTGAAACTTCCAGACCATTGTTACATTTCTTATTTTAAAAAAAGATAATTCTCCTTTTGTTTAGAAACAAAATGAAGCTTTCTATTCTGCAACGGATGCTTCACAACTGTTCCCATCAGAGAGAGGCTCACTTGTATCAGCCCTTCCCGCATCTCTACCTCCCGCTTTCCGTGTCCTGCCTGGCTACCTGCTAAGACCTGCATTTAGCTCAGCCCCTCTAAATCAGTCTCAAGTGGCAAGCTGCCATGTGTTTAAGTCTACCAAATGCACGCTCCAGTAGCTTCCCAGTTGGAAGGAGACTACTGAGCAGCATCAGCATGTGGTGTAACAATAAATCATCCTAAGCAATTAAAAATAAATAATAGACTATTATTTTATTCAAGTGCAAAATGCAAATGAGCCCCCAGTCTGTGGCCTTTTTTATTTATTTAGTAAACAGATCCAATTTACAACCCCGCTATTTATCCCAAGATATTTGAAGAAGCAAAGATTGTGGTTCCAGCTGCCTCTGATTAAATTTGAAAAAAAACAGTTTAATGAGCATGCCAAGAATGCGAAAAACATTACTTCAATAGTACAAGATTCAAGTTCACTGAACTTTACTTTATCTATGTCAAATCCTATGAAATTGATGCTTTATTCAAATATTACATTTCAAACATAGGTGGGAATTAATGTACAAAAGCTCAGTGGTGCTGGAACAATTTTCAGGGGGGGGGTGTTGGCCAATGAAATCAAAAAAGTTTAAAAAGAGTTGTGTTTGCCTATTGTATTTCTAAGTAAAGTCTTTTTTTTTCTTTGGTACTACTAGAAATCTTTTGTTAAGAGATCAGTTGTACGTCCAGTGCACTTCCAATGCTGGTCAAATAATTTCAAATGTTTATAAACTGTAGAAAGTATAACAGCAAAAGTGTTTTTGATGTCTGAAAAGATGCATAAACAATAGTTTTAGCCTCCTTTCTCCCATTCCTGAGCTCAAGCCCAAGGGTCAATAAGGTCACCTAATAGAAATCCCATACTTTACAGAAAGAGAAGTGGAAACACAGATCATCATGTTGACAAAATAAGCAGATGTTTGTAGGAACAACCGTTTTTACTCTTATGACACTTGTTCCCCTTGCATTAGGTTATACTTTAAAATGCCTTATTGTTCTGCTGACCTGGTCTCAGGTCATCTGGGGGTGTTGCAATACCTGCTGCACCCCTAGATCGAGGACCCCTCCAAAAGCTTTTCGCAAATGACTGCTGAACAGGAAAGCTTCATATACTCACATTAATGCACTGCCAGTGCCTGACATGAAGCTTTTTAATACGTGCATCATCAACAATAAGCTGTAAAGCTAAACAGGAGAAAAACCTGTGTATGTGAAGCTAATGGGAATAATAAACCGATAGCCTTTCTCTGTGCTGAAGTTAGGCAGCTAACTCACATGATTCTTCTTCTACCAAGAGAGAAATGAGTGTCTGAGAAGCCTTCTATGGTGCTGCACGAAAACAGGCAAACATCAGCAATTACAGAGCGATGACGTTGTACCGCTTCTCAGTTTAAAGAAGTTATCAAGTCGGTGGCAATCTTACTGATCGAGTTAAGCTGGGTCCTGTAGATGAAACTCCCATTTGAAAGGAAGCTGAACTCTGGAGGACATCCAAACAAAGAAGAGGATGGGGCAAGAACATCACAGACACACACACACACACGTGAAGTGACATATTCCACAGCAACAGATGGAGAGCAAACGGCAGGGTAAGGAGCAAAGGGAAGATGTGCATAACCCAATACATGACACAATCAAAGGAAAGAAGATCACATACTTGAGAAGTGAGCAACTATCATCCCAATGAGAGATATGAACCTGCCCACTTAAAGGAAAGAACAAAACAGGGTCTCCAGGTATTCTAAATATCCTTGGCCATGAGGCTCATAATCTCGTCCTAAATGTTCCCCATTTGCGATCCTTACATACTTGCATGGCTAACCTGCCTTGAAATACCTACTCGGCAAAGAAAAATGCACTTGGCACACTGTAGAATCATTTTTTAATTTCCCCTAACCCTGGCCTCCATTATTTCCCACCCACTTCTCAGTAACCCATCAGTTATACAGCTTTAAACTCCATGTTTTTTTATTCTGATACAATGATCAGTCTCCTTCTTTTGTATGTGGGAGACGGTTTGGCCTAATGAAAAGAAGTGCACATGAATTATTTCATCACTCACAAACTTGAAACAGCAAGCTGAACAAGCACACCAATGTGTGATTGTGACGCACGTCCCCACAGAACAATCCCCCACAAGAGTCCAAACTTGTGAGCCTTATAGCTCAAACGGTGTGCATCTCCACTGCTCCCGCCGTTTCCAAAGAGCAGTCTCCAAGACCAATGTCAAACTTAACACAAACGTGGAGTGCACCACCAGCACCGAAAAAAGATTTAGTCCATCCACTGTAGAAATTACACAAGTTGTTCTTTATTCTCCTTGTTCACAAAAACAACAGCCAAACAGCTGACGCGTTTCGTCCAACTGGTGTGGACTTCATCAGGGCTTAAAATGTGTATAAAGACTTTTAGGGTAGTAGGTCGTTGTACAAATGTTAAAAAAGAATTGTAAACTGTATTCATACTGGAATGCAACTGTACCCTCCTGGATCCAGGGACAGTTCAGAAAGTGAAGTGGCTTCTGTGCCGTGCCGAGCAGCGGCGAAGGACGTCCGTGATTTCGTCCTCTTGCTTTGTTAGTGAATTATTTCATCTACTGATATTTTAATAAAGATTCATGTCGAATTGCAAAATTATGTCACAAAACATACAACACAGCATAACATTACCAGTCATATTGCCCAGACCTTGATGGGGCCTGCAATGTAATTCAGACCTCCAGGGCACTTGCCGGTAAGGCCACTAAACTGAAGGCAGAGCAGAATATGTTTCTTGACCATATTTGGCATTCTTTTTTGTTTTCCAGAAACAAATTCATAAAAACAAAAACACAATGGCCCTGATGCACTGGGAAATTTGCATTATGTGTCAGGGTTCTTTATTCTTTTCCATGTCTGGAACTGCCATGCCTATCATAACAAACCTGGGCAGGGACGTTTAGTGGCATATGCTTGTCCTAAATAGGGCAAGGCAGCCTTCACTGCAACGAAGCAATCTTTTATGGGCCGCTGGGGCAAAGAAGTCCACCAGCAGAGCTAGCGGAGGCTCCACCAGTGGAAATCCAATGGTCCCCCCACCTCTAAATGGGGAACCGAGATGTTGGTGAGCCTACTGTTCTTATACTTAAGCTTAACGCATTTAGTTGGTAAGGGGCATCGAAGCGGAATGAAAAAAAAGTTGAATGCTTTCTCTCAGCCCATTTCTTTGTGCAACCTATTGATTTCAATAGCTGGAAGGTGGAGGTTTCAATATTATACCCACAAAGGAGCTATAGAGGGAATAACTAATCAGGTCGCCCTCCACTCAAAATACCAACAATAACAATAAGACCTGATCAAACAGGGCACTCAATCCTTTTATCCTTCTGAGTGGGAATGGGAGTTCATTTTCTACCCGAACAGCAACCCTTCATACTTGTAAGGTGTAGCCCCTACCTGCACTGGCCCTGTATCTTCATTTACCAAAGCAAACCTTCAAATTAACACTCACTGTGTGCAGAAAAGATGCCCTCCACTTCAAAAGGTGTATCTACAACAGGAAACTTGTGAAAAGGAATGTGAAAAATGTGAGACAACGAGATAGCACCTCACGTGCGCAACACCACAGGAGCTTTACTGGTTAATAATCACCAGTTGTGCCCACGTTTTTCATCATCGGTTGCCATCTCGAAAAACAATATATATACATTAGTGTCCAGAAAACCAGTGAAGAAATGAGTGTGTCTATTAACCACACCAATTAGACCCCGTGACGTTAAAATTGAAATAGACCCCACAGTCATCTAGCACACTTTATTCTCGACTCGTGGGCCTATTCAAAATAAAACCAAACTGCATGTTTGCAGACCATTTACTGTTCGGGTAGAAAATGAACTCCCATTCCCACTCAGAAGGATAAAAGGATGGAGTGCCCTGTTTGATCAGGTCTTATTGTTATTGTTGGAGGTTTCAATGTGTCTGAAAGAAATTGCCCTGACCATATGGTGCGTCATGATATGGAAACAGGACTGCGATTGAGGTTTATGCTTCAACCAGGTTATGTATTTCCAATATGTGCTTTGCCGCTGACCTGCCATTGATAAGTTCTTTTTTTCTAATAGAATTTTTTATTGTGATTTCATTTAACTATCAATCACTTTCCAACAGAGAGGTGCAGAGTATTACTGTCATTTTATCACAACAGTCCCAACATGTCTATATTTGACATTTTTCCTAGACCAGACTATTTGTGCTACCTTCTTCTGTTATGACAAGCTGCATTTCTATAACAATATTACTAAATCAGTTCCATTTTCTATCATTGCTGGCAGCACCCACTTCTCTGTTGTTTCCGTCGTAGGTACCAGTGGGCTACATCACTACTAATATCTACTTAGCATATCAAAAATTACAAACTGTTAACCAGTAGTAGAGACCTCTCACAACTTATGTGTTCATGTTATCTAACAGGAAGATAATAAAGTGGGAGGAGTGGGGGAATGAACCAGATTGTCTACAATTTTAACGTTAAAATTGAAAGTCTAGAAGGAGGGGGTCTACTTCCTCAGTGCCAACAGGTCCAATTCTTACACATCACCCACTAGGTAGGAAACTACAAGTGAGTTCCCGGAGTGAAATACCTGCAGCCGGGTCATTTCCAGTTTCCTCCATCGAAATCAAAATCGTGTCCCTTGTAAATTATCATTTACCTCTTGCTCCTTAAAACTCCCATAGCTTCAATATGCCTTCCTAATCAGCTCACTTAGCGAACTCCTTTTTCCTGTTCTCGCATTTCGGTCCCCTTGTCTACTTCCATTTCAGTGTTATCTGCCTTATGGCTCGCACCTTAGGCCAAATCTATTAAATTGGTCATGAATTTACACTTGTTAGGATGGGGAAACATTCCCAGTATACATGTCTTATGGGAAACTGTTATGACTGTCTGTAGCCTCATTAATAAGGTCAATGACCCCCCTCCAATATACAATGATATTGGGGCAAGCCCAAATCGTATGGTGCAGATATGCTCCCAGCACTCCACATCTAGTACAATTAGCTTGAGCATTTGTGAAGTATTTATTAATTCTGTCCGGGATGAGGTAAGCCCTATGAATATGGTAGAAATGTACTAGCTTCAATCGTACATTGCGAGAGATTTTGGGAGCATCCTCCAATACATTCACTGGTTGAAAATACCGGGCGAAGAGTTCTGACAATGATGTTCAGGAGATATATCCCGTCTAGAAAGCTTCAATGTGCCAGTTATAATCTTGTAGTCATTCCTAAATTCTGGCAGACCATGTGGAGAGGCAGAGCCTTTTCTGTGGCCTCAGCAAAACTGTGGAATTCTCTCCCACGACCTATCAATGATTTGCAGGAACACCTAGGGCCAGATGTACGACCATGCCATTTAGCGACTCGCAAATTGCGCTCAATTGCGAGTCGCTAAATGCCATGTACAACAGTGTCTCAGACACTGTTAGCGATTCCTAATGGGGTCGCAAATTGCATGCCTCATGCATATTAATGAGGCACTCGCATTTTGCGACCCCATTAGAAATGGCTGGCCCTCCCAGGTATGGTGGCCTGCTGGGCTCAGCAGACCTCCATGTCTGGGACCGCTTTTAAATAAAGCAGTTTTCTTTTTAAATGCAGCACGTTTTCCTTAAAGGAAAACGGGATGCATTTAAAAAAAGAATGAAACGTTTTCGTTTAATTTTTTAAGGGCAGGTAGTGGTCCCTGGGACCACTGCCTGCCCCTAAAAAATATTTTCCCCTGCATTCACAAAGGGGAAGGGGACCCTGGGGACCCCTTCCCATTTGCGAGTGCTTTACCACCATCTTGAAGAGGGCGGTAAATTGCGATTGTTTTGCGAATGCAATTGCGGTCGCAAAACATTCTTACATAGGCCTCTGATTCGCTATTAGGAAGGGACGCCCTTGTAACGCCCCTTCCTAATAGCGACTCGCAATTCCTATTTAGCGAGTCACAAAAAAACTGCGACTCGCTAAATAGGGATTGTACATGACCCTATTATAATTTGCATGTGCAAACGGGTCGCAAACCCGTATGAGCATGCAAAATAGGGTCGTACATCTGGCCCAATATCTTTCGCAAAGCATTGAAGACCTGACTTTTTACCCTTTCATTCATTGCTAGCAATTCTTCTTATCTGATATGAGAATTTTCCTTTTTCTGATATCCACTTCGGAGCTCTCTTTCTTTTAGGGCCTTGACGCCTTGTGGTTGATGTTGCGCTCTTATAAATCTATGTAATTTCATTTAATTTCATTTACCCAGTCTTCTTCTCCAATTGACCCATGTATATATTCTGCTCTTTTATCCCTAAATGAATCCAAAGGGATAGTGATGTGGGTTCTTAGCGCAAGAAATTACTGTGTTATAGCTTTATATTTGCCAGAGGTGGTATATATCCTATGAAGGCCCAGGTGTACAGGATGTTCACTCATTCCATCCATAAAAGTATCTTTTAACGTGGCCTCTACAGACCCACAGAGTAGAACAAGTCACTCATTAGTTCCGCATATCTCAAGAGCACCCCCATCTCTATATATATCTCCAGTTATCTCAATTCCGTAATCCAGCCATGCACATAATCCCAGCCAGCATTCTTTATGGGGCAGGGCATTCAGACCATTCAATAGTATGGTAAATGCGATGAGTAGGGGACTAGTGTTTGTGTTTTTTCAAGCTCCTAATACAACAATATTTAATCAACTTTAAGGGCCCACTTAATCCTAAATTTCTCTGTTACCAAGCAGGAGTTGTGTTAACAAGTGTAGCCTCATCCTAAAGCATTCTAAAACCATGGCCATGCTTGTCTGTGCTGCTACCTATCTCATCACCTACTGTAACTGCGCAGATAAAGAAGTCTAAAAACCAGAGGCAGCAAGTACGCCCCCCCTTCACTGAGAGCGGCAGTTTAGCCAACGCTACTCTATGCCTTCCCTAACACCACGTTAGGTCTGTGAGCAAGACATCTATATCCTGAGCCACCTCCTTGTGACCACCACTGCCAGGGTAGCAAAATAATACAAAAGTCTGGGTAATTCAACCATCTTGGCAATCACCATTCTCCCAGCCCGCGCTATTGGAAGTGTCCTCCAGAAGGCCATATTTGCTCAAATTGCTAATGTTTCCCCAATGTTACCATTGATGAAATCCATTTCTGATGAACATATATGGACTCCAAAATACTTTGTGGACTTTGGTCCACATCTGAGATCCTAATCAGTGGCACTTCGGTATCCTCCCCATCTGAAATACACTAGGCTTATAGCATTTGATACATAGCCCTGATACGTCCCCAAATGTGTCCAATATCTGAAAAGATTTTCCTTTATCTGTCTGCATGCTATTAAGAAACAGCAATATATCATCTGCATATAGGGATATGCAGTATGTTTTGTACCCTGTAATTATCCCATTACAGATATTCCCCTGTCTTACGTTGCACTCCTGTGGTTCAACTGTCAGGGCAAATAGCAGTGGGGGTTGTGGGCATCCCTGTCTCGTCCCTCTTTCCAGTACATTTGTGTTTGAGATAGCCCGGCTGGTTTTCAACCGAGCAGTGGGTGCAGTACATTCCACAAACTCTTGCCCCAGTCTCTTTTTATTTATGACAGCAGACAAGTATCGCAAATCCAGTGTGTCGAGCACGTTTTTGGCATTTAATGCTAATATTAAAGCGTCATTAAGTGTGCCTGTAGGATAATCTAGTATATCATTCATCCTTTGTATTTTCATTGCAATACTTCTCCCTGGGATGAACGCAGTTTGATCTGAGTGTATGAGGTGTTGCATATAGGGTAACAGCTGTTAAGCAAACACCCTGATTAGATTTGAAAAGTCTATGTTAAGCATAGACAAAGGCCTGTATGCTGCCACATCTTCCTGGTCTTAAATAATGGGATTACCATATCCTTTCTCATTGTTTAGGGGAGACCTCAGGCCTCTCTAGTTTCTGTGCCAGCTGGTCCATATATGTTACATACAACTCTATTAGTAGGCAATCACTGAAATTGGGGAACTTTCAATTTGCCATCCCTTTTACTGCTGCGGTTATTTTGGCTGTGGTGATCTTGCACCCCAGCCACTCTGCTTTGTCTTGAGAAAACCTTGTTAATACTGCTTCTCTCGGGAAGCTAACTAAGTATCCCTCCGGTTTCTACAGCCACGTAGCATCCTATAGTAGTTTGTAAAAGTATTATTAAATGCCAATTGTTTGTGTCCCAGTCTGTTATGTTCCTTTCTAAGGCTTAATATTAGGGTTCCTCTTTTTTTGTGGATTCACAAACCAGGCACCCCAGGTTTATCTCTTTCTTCATGTAACCTGGCCATGCATTCCTCAAAATTAAAACAGCGTAGTCTTTCTATGCATTTAGATAGTTTGTATTTTTCCCTTAATTTCTCATGCAGATCTGGGCGCACCGGTCACTGTTTTTCTACCTCCAACGAAACTCGCTCCTTGACAACAACATCTCAGGCTGGTGATGATCGAACACCCACTGAGCCGAAAAGGCCTCCCACTCTACCAATGTCGAAGAGGCTGTGCACCATTTTTCTGTGTAATACTCCCGGATTGCCTCACATATGGTTTTCAGACAAGCCTGCATGTTTACCGATTTGAACTTAACCCCCAGCCGGGCATTGCAGATCTCACTTTGTACCACACCAGTGTCAGATGAAAGAGGTTATAAATCCGACAGGATTCTAGGGAGGTAGTATGTGTTACTTCAGCATGAATGTTGGGGCTGCATAGGAATGTATCCAGCCAAATGTGCAGATTATATAGGCCAGAAAAGAATGAGTAGTCACTGACTGGTACACTGGGAATTGATTGATTCCTGGAGGGCGATTTACTCCAGTCAGTCATCGAAATTCTTGGCTTGTTTATTGGATGGTGAATTTGGTAGGGCAGGTCTGATCTATCCAATATCACGTCCTCTACACAGTTAAAATCAGCCCCAATGATCAAAGATTGTGGCATGAATGGAGCTATTAATTTGGAAACTGTGCTCAGAAACCCCACAGATCTGTGTTGGGAGCATGAAAAACAGTCACATCTCTTCCGATGAGAAATCTGCCATTCGAGTTGAGGAAGCTGCCACTTGAGTAGAATGTCTACTCGAGCGGCAGAAAGCAGCAGCGCCCTTTGGAGGGATGCGTAGTGCTGTTCGTGCTGAGTTTACAGCGTGGGACAAACTCCTGGCGCTAAAAATCAGTGCGAGCAGCACGACTTAACAGACTCCAGTGCTGGCGGAACTCAGTGGAGCGCGGCAGAGTTTTTCTGGCACTTCGCGGAGTTCCACGGAGTAAAACTCCACTAACTCCACCCAGGCTTAGAAAATAGCACCTAAAAGCAAAGGGCGTCAACTGCCGCTAGCTGGTCAAACTGGACCAGGTCAAAGTCAAATGTTGAGGCCAACCGCAATGAAACGCGAGTCGGATACAGTCTCAGATTAGTTGTGCTGAAGGTTGACCTTCTCAAGTTTTGTGCCAAGAATCCCATTCTCATTGGAGAGGATCGTGGGGAGCAAGGAGAGCATTGTGGGCGGTTGTCGGCGTAGCGTGAAGAGCAGGCCAAGTGCCGCAGACAAGCGGGATGGTGCTTCGCACTTACAGTTCCCCGTGGGCGATCGATGCTTGCTGTGTGATGAGATGGGCTGGCGGCACCTCGCGCTGATTTTTGGTGCTAGCAGTATGGTCTTGGTGCAAACAGGCCAGTTCACGTTCACAAAGAGCCCAAAAACTTGATTTTAAGAGCCTGTGATCCACACGAAGGGTCCAGCATCTGAAAAGCAACAGTTGGGTGTCAGGAACTTGCTGCAGTTGGGTCCAGGAGCTTGTTGGGGAGCCTTTTATGTTCTGAGGCTCAGATCAGGAGGCCAGCAGACTAGCCCTTTGAGTCACTCTGGGTTCCTGGTTACAAGATGAAGTTGCAGGTTCAGTTTTTCTTCCACAGGCAAGAGGGCAGCAGGGCAGCAGTTCCTATAGAGCAGCAGTCCAGAGAGGGCTCATTCTTGTAGCAGCACAGCATTCCTTCTTTCTGGGAGAGTATCCACAGTTCAGGAAGTGTACTGACGAGTTGGTGTCTGAGTTCCAATATTTATACACAGTTATGACTTTGAAGCAGGGAGAAGCTTTTAGAGGCAGGCCTTTGAAGTGCTCAGATACCCTGCCTTCCCAGGTCTGGTTCCATAATACCTACAGGGATTATGCTGCCCTTTTTTGTGGAGAGAGAACACAGGCTATTCAAGTGTAAGTGGATCTGGGCCCAGCTCCTCTCACACATCCTGGCAGTGATGACCCATCCAGTCACACCTAAGTTTCCCATTGTGTCTGGCTGTCTAGGTGGAATAGACAAAGCCCACCTGTCACCCACACCCAGTCATGTGACCCAGAGACAGGCTACAGGCACCAAGTGGCTAAGTCAAGAAAATGCTGACTTTCTAAAAATGGCATTTTCAGAACTGCAATTTAAAATCCGACTTCAACATAAGTTAGGATTTTAAATTGTGATTCCAGAGATACCAAACATGAACAGGTTATATTTTCCCATTTGGAAATTTCACTTATAAAATGTAATAAGACAACTCCAATGTTATCCTATGGGAGAGATAGCCCTTGCAGTAGTGGAAAACTAATTTAAATACATTGCACCCTGCCCTCTGGGCTGTCCAGGGCCTAACCTGGGGTGACTTATATGTACTAAAAAGGAAGGTCTGGCAAACAGTTTATTTTGCCAGCTCGCAAGGGCAGATTTAACTGCACACAAGGCTCTGTAATGGCAGGTGGGAGACATGTTTAAAGTGCTACTCAATTGGGTGGCACAATCAGTGCTGCAGACCCACTAGTAACATTTTTTTACAGGCCGTGGGCACATGTAGTGCCACTTTACTTAGAACTTACAAGTAAATCAAATATGACAATTGGGTATAAGCCAATGTTACCATGTTTGAGGGAGAGAGCACAAGCATTTTAGCACTAGTTAGCAGTGGTAAAGTGCACAGAGTCCTAAGGCCAACAAAAATGAATTCCACAAAAAGTGGAGGGCAAACTCAAACAGTTTGGGGATGAAACAGCAGAGAGGGTCAAGTCCAACATGGAGGAAAAGAAAGACGGAAAAACAGTGACAAAGGGAAAAAGTGGAGATAAATCAAAACCTTCGTGAGTGAGATAAAGGGCAAGTACGTGTCTGGTGGTGGATGAAAGTGACATGAGGGGGAATCAACTCTACGCAGTCTTGGTATCCCACACCCTGACCTGT
Source organism: Calotriton arnoldi (assembly GCA_963921515.1). Lineage (NCBI taxonomy): Eukaryota > Metazoa > Chordata > Amphibia > Caudata > Salamandridae > Calotriton > Calotriton arnoldi. Next base: position 761,480 of record CAWUFW010002647.1, read on the forward strand.
GATATCACCGCCAATGCTTCTCAGCAAAACTTTGAGCCCTGGCACTTATTCTTTTACGAATAAAGCACTGACCACTACTGTATCTATTTTGTGTTTGAGAGTGACCCTGGTGTCCTTTATCGTGGCTAATATGGTGTCCAGTTTATCTGCTTGGTCTCTTACACTGCCCATTGGAGCAGGTTGTGTAGGCGCTCGGTTAGCTGTGACATTTCTGAGTCAACCCTTCTCATTCTATCTCTACATCTTTCCACTTGCAGTGTCTAACTATTGAGGTAGAAATTATACGACTTGTAATGTTAGCTTGCACGTACTATGCAAGCATGCTATGGCCCACAAGAGCACGGCTCCTTAGCATTCCTTCCTCAACCAAATGGGTCACCATATCTGAGCCAGAAAACAATTCCATTTATGTTCCCCTTTCTTAGTGCCTGCTACTTTTGCTGACCAAGTTGGCGATACTGAAACTCTTTATTCACAGATCCCCATTGCCGAAAGTGAGGAGACTTTTGTCAGCTCATTTCAGGCCCTGTGATACCAAGTGCCCATAGTGTTAGCGAAAGGTGTGATGGATGCTATGAGGATATGATCTCACAAATGTCATAGGCATACACTGTGCACTCATCAAGCCTATTCTCCAGGCCCAAGGGGACACTGTATCTGCCAAGTATCATCGTGCTCTGTAAGCAGCCTGCGCTTAATTAGACGGTAATGTCCTGTTTATGGCTCCTTTTCAATATTCCGTCTCTATTGCCCAAGCGGGAGAGGAGAAGGGCCAGGGTGGCCTCATTGTTCCCCTATTTTAGCTCCCAACTTCTCAAGTGTAGCCACAGCAACCTACGATGGCCATATCTCAGTGTGTCTGGTGCTTGAGGGCTGCATAGCCATAAGGGACCCGTCAATTCCATCCTGATGCCTCCGTTTCACAATTCCGGTACGAGCAGGCCCCATCCCATCTCATTCAATCTGTCGGCCCGTCCACTGTGATAGAGCGGATCAGCGTCTTAGTTTATTGCAGTCGGCCCTCCATGCAGTCCCCTTGTCAACTGGAACGGACACTGAACAAGTGCAGTTCATAGCTCCCAGGTGGCTGCTGCAGCAACATTCACCCTTGCCGCCAGTCAGTGCATGACGGCCACCATCTTGGATCAGCCCTTGAAGAGGCTTCAGGTAGGATATTTGAAAAGGCAGCTTTAACACATAGCGGGTGATCGAGATCTAAGGCAGTCTCACTTCAACAACTTAATCCTGTTATAATTTTCTTAATGGGCCTCGGATAGCTATCAGGATGCTGTCAGATGGCGGCGGCCAGCCAGGAGACACTCAATCTGCTTGTTTTTCCATCATTGGTTAGCCATGCCCAACTTGCCATTTAGAAGTTATCATTTAAGGCCATATAGAGTTGCTATAAATGTGGCTGCTAATGTTTCTGGGGCACCACCCTTGCCGCCAGTCAGTGCATGATGGCCACCATCTTGGATCAGCCCTTTAAGAGGCTTCAGGTAGGATATTTGAAAAGGCAGCTTTAACACATAGCGGGTGATCGAGATCTAAGGCAGTCTCACTTCAACAACTTAATCCTGTTATAATTTTCTTAATGGGCCTCGGATAGCTATCAGGATGGTGTCAGATGGCGGCGGCCAGCCAGGAGACACTCAATCTGCTTGTTTTTCCATCATTGGTTAGCCATGCCCAACTTGCCATTTAGAAGTTATCATTTAAGGAGGCCATATAGAGTTGCTATAAATGTGGCTGCTAATGTTTCTGGGGCACCAGATACTAAACTGGGTGGTGCGATAATTGAGGATTTAGCGACACACAGGTGACATCACTGTGATTCTTGTTCCAGGCCTTCGGAAATAACAATGGACTTACAGGTCCCCACAACAACCACGCTTTCCAGACTCCGTGAATTTGCAAATGGAGCTGGTGCATCATACTGGGGATGACACAAGATGCCTGGTGCCTGTAAAAAATGCCCTGGAGGAGCTCCCAGCAGCCAATGCTGTTGTATGGAGAGCTCTGCCACTGGTGGAGAGTGAACAGTGCCTTGGCATCAAAAGTGGTAAAGGGAGGCACTGGAAAGTGCACAAGGAGACAGACTGGGGAAGAAAATGCGTTGCCACTCAGCAGCCAAATAAGAGGCCTACTATGGCCAGAGTACAAAGAACAGCAGTGGCTGGTGTAGGTATGTGCAGTGGGGTGGTGGGGCGGGCCGAGGGGGGGGGGGTGTCGACAGATGACGGAATAGGATTTATTTATTTATTTAATTTTCCCTATTCCGCTGTCTGATGACATTCCCCCTCCCCACCCCACCACACCACCACGCTTACCTGCACCGGCCCCTGCGCACAAAGAATGTAGGCAGGTGTAATGTAGAACTACACATCATTTTAATTTTTCTAAATAACGTGTGACCCTTTTGATTTGCTATTAACCACAGCCAATGTGTACATTATGATCAGTTCCTATGTTCTTTCATTTATGGTATATTTCATACTGTGGAAAAAAAAGGTAGCTGTTAGTAGCAATCGGATAGGCTGACTGTGTGTACTTTTTATTAGTTCGATGCCGTTGGAGTTAACTGCAGAAGTATTAGTCACAGCAGTGCCCTACCCTCATGGAATTAGGCCCTGGGTGAGGGGGTGGAGGTGGTGGTGGACAGCGGCTCGTTATTTTTATTCACAGGTTAAGTAGCAAGAGCCAAGACATGTGTTGGTCTGTGGACTGAACAAATAGATTTAGGGGTGTAGCAACCACAAGTCATAAGAGAACGCTCTTAAAAAAATGAAATTAATAATGAAAGGATTCGTTTTATCATTGGGTTAGTGCAAATATGTATCACATGTGCTCTGTAATACATTCCTTTGCATGGTTGGCTTTGCCATTGGCCGTAATAATAGGTCAAAATTAATTTTAAAATGTCCACTTATTTCAGAAGCGCGAAAGACACCTGAGAAGCACCCCTAAAGAAGTACAGAGATTTCAGAGTTTGACTATCTGGACTGGAATCACGAGGTCTAATCCTAGAATCAATCGGAAAAAAATGTAATCGCGCTGGAAAGAAACTAAAAGTTTATTAGCAAAATGCACATACGGTTTTGTAATGTGATTTGATCAAACCTGAACTCTAGTCAGATGTAGTCTGATTTTTTCAAAACAGTCACGCTTGTCAAAATTACAGTGGGACTTAACACAAACCTATGAAGGAAAACAATTCATTTAATGATGACCTCTGACACAGACCATAAACATAAGTCAAGGGGTGATTAGGCTCACTCTGATATGTTTTCTATACTTATGTTTCCTGCTTGTTTGCGTTCCACCTGCACTGCCTTTCATTTTGTCCAGTGACTTTCTTGAACTAACTGAATTTTTTTATGTGCTATTGCATATTAGAACATTGGAATGTGGAGCACTCCATTGAATACAATGGAGTGCTCCGAGCCTCTTCGGGCGGGTAAAGGCCCGCAGAGCAACCTTCCAATGTTGCTTTTGTTCACAGCTATTGCTGTGAACAAAGGCCTCTCGGAGCTTGAGGGGATTTAAACCCCCTTGGGTCCAAGAGGCCTTTGTTATATTTGTTAGAACATTCTGCCCTCTAGTGGCAGAATGTTCTAATAGCCTTATAGGTCCCAAGTCCTGACTTGATTTCTGAGACCAGGCACTTCTGAGCTCTCACGCTTCCAAACCTTTGTTCTTTCCTCTTGGCGGTATTTTTTCTCCCCCCCTTGTACGAGAGCTCTTTGGCTATTTCCTGATGTAACATTAACTGTATTCTCTCTACTTTGCTCCTCAAGCCCCTTCTCTTTATTACCATTCATTCTCATTCAGGAATGGGTTTTGTATACAATGTAATTGCTTATTACTTGGGACCTATTGTTGATACCATGTTTTCTCCTCCACATAGATTCGACTTGCTCGCACTCTTTTCGTCCTGATGATGATCTCACAATTATGAGATCGAAACGCCGTCGACCCTTTACAACCAAAACTCCTTCACTGCATTAATTTAATTTGGAGTTTTGTTTAAATGTTGTCAATGCGATGTAATTTTAAATGTCACTAGCACCCCTCACTTCACGCACCTTCACTATATTCTTGTGTGAGCACCAGAAGTATCACTTGAGTTATAGAAACTTGATACTCCATTTATGCTGTTAATAAATGTGATGTCATTTCAACCGTGTGTCCCTGCATATATTGCGTAACTAGTCCCATGTGGAATTTTTCCTTGCTTACCTGATTAAACGCTTATTCAAATAACTGTAGCCCAGGCTACCCGAGGACCTTAGTGGCCTCTAATATACCATTGTTCCTTTCTAATACATGTGTTTGTATGTGTGCATGAATGTGTTTGTGGACACTACTTTTCAGAGATCATTGCGGTTAAATGTATGTGTACACATAGGTGTGTTTGAGTGCATGTGTATGTCTATTTCAGAGCTTTGAGACTAATCATGATTTCCATACAGCAAATTTTACTCTTCCCCCATGCACAACATAAACATCACATATGTTTGTAGTAATGACACCTCTTTTTACTATTTGAGAGTGGGTGTATGTCCTTTGCCCTCGGGTTAGGTGAGATGGCCACACGGCCCCCTCTCCTTTTTTATTGGTATGGCCCAAGGGGATGGATTTTGGCCCCGAGGATGGAGTCCCCAGGAACCCAAGAAGGATTGGGGAGGAGGAATAAGTGGCCCCTCCCATTGTATTTGGCCCCTGGGAAAGTGGTGCCCAGGGCCTATTAAGGCTCGGGGAGGGGGGCTGCATGCTCTACTCTTTCTTTGTATTTAGCTCCAGAGGATGGGGTCCCTGGGTGCCAATTAAGCTCCCCTCCACTTAAGATATACGTTTTGGACCGAGGACATGGGGTCCTCGGGGCCCAAAAGCCAACTCCATGCTGTGCACGGCAAAGGCTGTGTGCAGTGTGGGTTCGGTAGCCAGCTGTGGGTTTGGCCAAGGGGCCTGTCAGCAGACCAATGACCTGTGATCAACCCCTTGCTGTGCACAGTCAAAGGCTGTGCACAGCATGGGGTTGACTGCCTGCAGGGAGTTGGAAGCAGGGCCTGGCTTGAAGACAGGCCCTGCGGCTCGAGCCACGCCATGCACAAACAAAGGCCGTGCGAGGCATGGGGTTGGCTGCCTCCAGGTGGGTGCCTAAGGGGAGTTGGATGCAGGGCTTAGTTGGAAACCAGGTCCTGTCGCAAACCCCATGCAGCGCAATGAAAGGCTGTGCGCAGCGTGAGGCTGGCTGCCTGCAGCGGTGTCGACTGCCTCCAGGTGTGTTGGCCACAACCCCCTGCTGTGCACGGCCAAAGGCCGTACACAACATGGGGTTGGCTGCCTGTGGGGGGTTTGCCACAGGGCCTGGCCACAGACCAGGCCCTGTGGCAATCCTCTCGCCGCACATGGCCGAAGGTCATGGACGGAGGGGTTGGCTTTACATATGATAATATAATTTATTACTTTACATTTTAAAAAAACCTTGAAATTCACTGCAAAAAACAAAGGTTAAAGTAACGTTATAGTTATATGCGATAGAAAGATCTGTTTTTGTTTAAAAATTAAACCTTACAAATTCACTGACAAAACCAAAGGTTAAAGTAACATTATAGTTCGGTGAATATGTAATTGACAACATTAATGTTTTGAACTAAAAATAAACAAGTTACAGTTCGCAGAGCTAACTATAACATGCCCCACGCCATGCACTGCTTATGACCTCACACATTACATCACCCTTGACATATTCTATGACATCATTGATGACATCATCCAATGAGTGTGCTAGTTTTAAAAAACAAATAGTTTACATAGTGGTAGGAAACTACCATATTACTTTTCTACCTAATTTTGTACAGCCTCTGTCCAGCCAAATTGTGTAAATGTTTACAAAACGCATGTGCTCCTAATGTGTCATAGGTGTGTAGAGGTATTGAACACGTTATAAATCTTTGTATTAAAGACTAACTCTGTGTGCAGGTGACAGTTGATGACTTGTGTTCAGCATTTTCCACTCAGGTTTTGGGCTCTGCAGAAAAGTTTCCAACAGGGCAAAGTTTCTATGTAAAACAAATTAAGTATTGTAAGTAGCCCTGAGTTAGACAGTATCGTCTCAGCATGACATTTTCTGCAGAACATAGAAGACTGTGTAAACCAGGTTCTAACCTATGTATATGTGCTTGTTTTGCTTCAGAAGATGGGTTATCTATAACATTTTCACCACAGTATGAAGGCTGCAGGTAGTATGATCTTTTGTAACATATAACAATGTCTCTAAGGGTATTAGTTAATGGTCAATTTTAAATAGCACAATTAATTGCTAGGAGCAGAAGGAGAACCCAGGGAGACAAAAATTCAATGTGACAACATAAATTGGGTTTTTGGTAACTACATATATTTGTTATTAATAACTTCATATATTTAAACATGTATAAGAACAGCACTGCGTTACATTAAATGGCATGTAACCTGTGGGATACTGTGCACAAGTGCGATCAACGCCACTGGTATAAAAATAAGAGTAACCTGGTCCTGATGATGGCCTAAACACTACAAAAGGCCAAAACGCCGTCGACTTTTGCAGCGAAAATTACGGCGCTATCTCTTCGAGGATACCCATCTTGAATTCCCTTGTATATATTAACATCCATTGTTTGGGTATCTCTCAATGTAAATTTCACCACCAACTGTTTTTTTGTGGTGCCCCATCTTGTCGCTGTACATACTTCCTCACGTGTCACTTGCGTGGTCACCATTTCACGAGCACTTATGCACAGTATCCCACAGGTTACATGCCATTTAATGTAACGCATTGCTGTTCTTATACATATTTAAATATATGAAGTTATTTATAACAAATATATGTAGTTACCAAAAACCCAATTTATGTTGTCATATTGAATTTTTTTCTGTCTGGTTTCTCCTTCTGCTCCTAGCAATTAATTGTGCTATTTAAAATTGACCATTAACTAATACCCTTAGAGACATTGTTGTATGTTACATATGTTCGCCCTGGTCTCTATAGGGTTTATGGGCTACCTCCTGTAGTCTGATATTGCTTGGTAGTATGATCTTTGGCACCTTCAGACCTTGGTTATTTTAAGTGAATAGTCGCTCTTTGGACAAGTTATGCAGAGTGTACACTGTTCTTAGTAGATACTTTTTAATACTCTGTGGTGTATTTCTCATGAGTTTCACTGTCTGCAAACAGTGTAGTACAGATTAAACTCACTCCATAGAGTGAATAGTGTTAACAGTACTCACTTTACTATTCAAATACACTTCATTTCTCAATAAAGGTTCAGTGACTGTCAGGGGTTTGATACAGGTAAAGACTGTCTGCAGTAGGGCATTAGTTATGTAACAGGGCTTGAGTATCTGGAGGAATTTAGTTTACTTTGAACAGCAGTATACAGATTGAACACCTTGCGTTTAATAGGTTTCTCTTTATCTATGGCTTATAGTCAACATGAACTCACTACCCATGTAGTGCATGGTATAGGGTCAATGTTGCACATAACACAAGCTTGCGGTACCTATGGGGGTTGTATTTATGATAGCAGTAATGATGCTACTTTGAATTTACTTTCATAGCTCTAATGGTACACCCATTTATAGAGCAATAAGTACAAAATAAGCTTAGATGATGTCATCAGTAATGTCATCGATGTGGTCATTTGAGATGTCATCAGTCATGTCATAAATTATGTCTATGTGTTGCAGGGATTCTGTTTTGGAAACAGAATTATGCCTGGGATCACAGAACGTCAGTATGTAGGGACTGAGTCACCATACCACATCAGTACCTATTGGCTTGAATCCTGCATTACTTGCCCTCCTAACCTTCCGAGTGTAACAAGTAAGTTGGCACCCCAGAACACAACACTGGTAACAGGTCATCGCCTGTCGTTCTCTCACTCATACATGTCCATAATAAACAACTGAAAGACACAAGGAAAGTTTACAATATTTATTAAAACTATTGTGCTCTATCATGAAGCAATTGTGCTACAATCAGGAAACATATACAACTTAGTAATGTGATTAGCATTATCAATAGACTATATACAATGAAAAGCCCTACCATGGTGAATGATATATTTGTCTAAGCCTAACCTCATTATGTGAGCACAAACGATATATCACAGATCTCTGGGATTATAGCCGGGTCCCATACCTGGCATTTGCAGTTAGCTGGTCTGCATCTCAGATTGCGCAAGGCTTGCAAGCTCGTTCCAGGTACCTTCCTCTGCAAGAAATGTGCCTCTTTATTTTCAAAACTGCAAGTCTCTGCTTATATGATAAGAACTGCCATTGTAGAAAACAGCAGCTGGATCTCTTTGTTATGTCTATATGTTAGGTGTTTTATTGACCGACCACAGAGAAAAATAGGGAAAAGTGTTGCTCAACCTTGCACGAAATGTTCCAATTGAATCCCAGCAATAGAGCTCATTAACAAAAAAACATGTGCAGCCTATTTCTAAATTAATAATGTGGCACAAAAATAAACGTGTAACTTCATAACGCGTGCAAAGCAAAAGCAGCCTACAACCAACAGTTAGGCTAACATAGGGGAGAACTACAGTGGGCCTTATAGGGAACTCACGACAATAGAACAGGTCATGAGTGATGTAATATGTGAGGTCATAAGCAGTGCATCACGGGGGCACAAGTTAACTGGTGAACTTATGTTTTTTTAGTTCAAATTGTTGATGTTCTCACTGACATAGTCCTCTAACTAAAACGTTACTTTAACCTTTTGTTTTTTCAGTGAATATATGTAGATATTACCTAGTGGCGGTTGCCAATAGGTAGTTATAGTTAGGTCTGCTTTTCCATAGAAAGAGCGTTTTTTGGTTTGCTAATAGCACCAATTTAAAAATTTAGCATTCTCATTGGCTCAGGGAGCTTTGTTTCCCTTGGGCCATCTCGACTCCAGCGAGCAATCTGAGTGGCTGCCAGAAACATGAAAAACATTTGCTGGCAGCCATTATAGGACTCAGGGCCTTAGTCCCCTGTCATCGAGTAAAAAAAATAATAATAGAAGGGTGCAGGGATACCCTGACCCCCTAGGCACCATGGTGGGGGACACAGAGGGACCCCTCTTGGGGCCAAAAAGAGAACAAAAAGGGCAATAAATGCTATTGGAAGAAAGAAATTGGTGGCCAGGGCACATTTAATAACTGTAAGCCCTGGGTAGCAGCCATAAGCTGGACCCAGGCTGTACAAACTTAGGTGGACAAGTAATATGTTATTTACCTACCACTAGGTAGCACACTCATTGGATGATATTATCAGTGAGGTAATAAGCAGTGCTTGGTGAGGTCATAAGCAGTGGATAGTGAGGCGCAAGTTATAGTTAACGCAGCTAACTATAACTGGTGAATTTCTGTGTTTTTTTAAAGTTCCAAACGATAATGCTGTCATTGACAAATTCACCTAACTAGAACGTTACTTTAACCTTTGTTTTTTTCAGTGAATATATATTTATACGCACACACATAAGAACTTTCAAAAGTAGTCTATGTGTATATTGTGAAGGCGATCCTGAATAGGGATGAACACATTTATCTCTTCTTGTCACGTTACTACTTGCTGGAGCAAATAGGAGGGAGGCTTTCACCCTCCTTCGGAGTTTTCAAGTGACTGCACTTTTCTCATACATGATCTTCAAGTATGAACAAATAAAGCAGGGAGATTACAAGTAATTTTATATGAAACCATTGGAGTGTTTCTAAATGGTGAGTACAATTTATTGTCCATGTTTATAAGTTGCTCCTGTTTTAATGCTTTATTTCTAGTCAGTGCATTCTCACATGATCCTCTGCATGTTTGCCTTTGTTTGGAGAGACAATAATTGTTCACTGGTAATAGTTTTTGCTATAGTAATCACATTATCCAGTGCTGCTTATGGGTTTTGGATATCATCACTGCAAACATTTTTCTATAAGAACTTATTGTTCATCCTCAAAACCAGATTAGAAATAATTTGCTTTGCTTTTACAGTGGACTAAATGGCAGCCTCTTCATTACTGACAAAAAGAAGAATTGGCTAGAGCGTAGGAGCTGTTGTGATATGTTGCCTTTCTCTATATTTGAATGATTGTTTTGCCAGTTTCTATATTTGCCAATACATGTAAATAATCCACTGCAGATTTCCAAAAATTAAACAAAAACTGTATCCTTGGATTGCCAATACAAAGTTATTAAAAAAAACACCTAAAGTACCATTTAAATTGTAAAAATATTATTGTTGTAGCCAACATACCAAAGAATTTCTAACAACATATTTTTCAGTATATGTTGAAAACCAAAATTCCACTTTAGATGCTTGCTCAACTGGGGGCTCTATGAATACAACCAATAACTGTAAACAGAAATTTTATGCAAAGTGGAAATAATTGTAATGTAATACAATTTGAAGTAATTGCATAACGAAAACAGCATTAGCATGGATTTCGTCCAACCCAGGTAAAATCCATTTAACACATTCTATACCCTCTTGGTGGGATACGGATGACTATAAACTAATTGCATCAAGGATGAACCGCAAATAACCCCAGCCTTATATGAGCATTTAATTGGTGTGAATGCACATCCCAGCTGGATCAAAGTTGGGACACTGACAAATTTAATATTGTCTCAGCTCCAATCCTTCTTCAAGGAAAATCATGCCCACTTAAACAATCTGGCTTCAGCTATGTCAAATGCCCAGTACCTGCCATCACCTCTTCTACAGGATCAGCTGAAGATGGCATCTGATGAGGTTGGTGCTCTAGACCTTTTTCGACTCAAGTTCTCTTCAGACTTTGAAGCCTTTTGCAAATCACTAGTTGTAAGACCTGGCACCAATGGCGTAGGTCTCCCTTCCATTTTTCGCTGTTGTCTCCTCTATTTTTGTTGGTATTAGATGTTCTGGGCGCTGTGCCACTGCCATCCAGTGCCACAGCGCAAATGCTCCCTATTGTCAACGGACTATATGAATTGGTATTCCCATAATTGGCTCATTTGATTTACCGGTTAGTCCCTAGTAGAGTGCACCATGCGTGCCCAGGGCTGGTAGAGCAAATGCTGCTGGTGGGCCTGCAGCGCTGATTGCGCCACCCACAGAAGCAGCGTGTAAAGTGTGTCTCAGACCTGCCATTGCAGAGTCTGCGTGCAGTCCAGGACTGCCATGTTGACTGTGAAGTAAACCCACTTCCCAGGCCCTAAACCTTCCCTTGGCATCATGTAAGTCACCCCTATGGCAGGGTGCCTTGTATGTGAAAGGTAGGACATGCCTTGATATGTGTTGCATGTCCTAATAGTGAATTACAGCCATTTTCGTTTTTCACTATTGCAAGGCTACCTGTTCCCCATAGGCCAGATTGGGCAGTTTGATTATAACACCTTATAATCCTAAACTGACTCAGGGAACTAGGTAGGAATTCGAGTTTAGTATGCCTGAACTCAGAATGATAAAATACATCTTTTAGTGAAGATGGTTTTAACATTCTGTGTTTGAAAATACCACTTTTAGAAAGTAGGTATTTTCTTGCCTAGCCTTCCAGTGTGCTCTGCTGTTATGTGTATTGACTGTCTGGTTTTGAGGGACAGGGCCGGCTGGGTCAGACCTGGATTGAATAGTGAGATCTGCATTTGGAGTAGGGGAGGGGGTGGCTCCTTGACCTGAATAGGACTGTGCCTGGCAAGGTGAATGCTGGCTCCACCTCCCACTGTGCGTCTGATGGCAGACCCCCTCTTTCTGAAAGGAAGGATGCAGCCTGGTAAACAAAGTGCTCCAGGACTGAGCAGAACCGGTTGTGGCTGGGTTCAGTGACTTGTGACTTTTTAGAACAAAGACTGTGGGGGTATAAATATCTGTGCTGAAACCCCTCCAAGGGGTATTACTTCTGGATGTCAAGACGAACCTCTGTCCATGTAACCCAGGAATCTGCAGGAGTTTGACTGCCCCTGCACCAGTGTGCTGTTTCTGGGGGTTGGCCTGCAGTGGTTACCAGTGGACTTGGAAGAAGAGGAGAAAGGACTTGGAGAGAACTTTCACAGATCTTGCTGAAGCAATCACCCAAGGGCTTGAGTTGAGCTTGCCTCCTGCGGAAGTCTCAGGCACATTAGACTTCATCATCAGCCTTCTGAATCCTCCCAACGAGGACTTCTATTTGCAGGCGAGGCTCCTGTTGAGAATCTCAGGGCCTCTAGTTCTACTGCAGAGAACGCGGGCTGAAATTACCGCTAACGCACGTCTGCGAGCCGCTGCAGCTGAGAGCGCCATCAAGGATCATCGCGCTGCTGCCGCTGAGTGCTCGCAACCTCAAGATCATCGCATCGCACCAAGAGCGTCGCATCCCCGCGATCGGCGCATCACGACATCGCAGCGCAGACGCATCGTGGCCGCCATCTCCCTCGCATCGCATCAGGCTCGTCGCTCCCGAGCGGAGCGCCATTTGTTTGCATCGCAACCTGCTCGCAGCACGCATCAGCGGATCGTCGCATCGTCTCCTCCCTCGCGGCAAGGAGTCATCGCACCAACTGCCTCGCGTGCAGAAGTTCATCGCCTCGCCTTCCCTCGCATCCGCAGATCGGCGCATCACCTCCTCCCTCGCGGCAAGGAATCGACGCCCCATCAGCCTCGCGTGGAAAGCATCGGCGCTACAACTTCATTGCAACATTTTGCTTCTTTGCACTGCCAATCCAGGTACTTTGTGAGTAGAAGGGTCGCAGAGACCACTGCCTTGAACTGAGCTCTTTTTGCACACTTTGAACTATTTTTGCAGCATTCCAAGAGTAATTCCATTTTTACAGTATTGTGGCTTTATTGTCGTTTTGGGTCTTGTGGTAAGCCTATATAAAGATACTTATTTTTTATATACCTACTTGTGTGGTGTCCCTTTGTAGTGTTCTTCACTGTGTTACTGTGTATGGTCATAAATGCTTCACACACTGCCTCTGGGATAAGCCTGTCTGCTCGTGCTACGTTACCACAGGGTTGAGCAGGGGTTATCAAAGGGTGTAGCCCCCTTACTCTGACTTAGGAAGAAGGGTCCCTACTTGGACAGTGGCCAGCCATTGCCAACTAGAGACCCCCATTTCTAACACTAGTCATATCTCATCCATCTGTACTAAAATGGATGACCTAATTCCGGTTCTAAAAATACTAAGTGCTTATACTATCCTCACGCTCTCGTGTCCAATCCCATCTTTTCTACCACAATAATTCCTGTACCAATTTGAGGAAGCTCATAATAATGCTTCCTACCTCCTGCCAACTGTTGGAAAAATTAACTACATAAAACCATCTCAGAAAATTAGTGGTCAATACATCCAGTTAATTGACTTCTGTATCACTCAAACAACGTGAATGTCAATAATTTGGTCAACATTTCTACCACATATCCGTCCAGGCACCAGGACTCCACCTATGACAACTTTTTGCAATCACCCAATAGAACAAAACCCACTGTGTAATTATAGTTGTATTTATATAGCACTAACTACCCCTGACGAGGCCTTGAAGCACTATTCTGCTAGTAGCGTGCTACTCCAGAACCCAAAGTGGATTAGTATCAGAAAATACGCTTTTAATTTGAGTGGTGGGCATGTTAATTTGTTAGTTGGATTGAATAGGATAATAGGGAGATAGAGGAGGGAAGAATCTAGAAAGTGATATATGGGAGATCATAGTAGTAAAATGAGGTTTGGGATGAGTCAAAGGAAGGATAGGAAAGGGTTATTAGGGAGCTCATAGAAGTAAAATGAAGTTTGGGATGAGTCAAATGAGGGATGGAGGAGGGAAGAGTCTAGAAAGGATTATAAGAGAGAGCATAGTGGTACAATGTGGTTTGGGATGATTCAGAGAGTTGAGGTAGAGGATATATTGAAAGAGGTATAGGATGAGAAATAGATTAGTGAATTGGAGAGGGTTGAAGGTTTTTTCTCCCCACATTGGGAGTAAAGTAATAAATATACAGATACATAACTACACAGAAAGGTATACATCTATATGGAAAATAATAATGAGATGTAAAGTTACAATACAATCTAATACAAAAACAATTTATAGAGTGCACTGCTGCCTCTGAAGAGGGGTCCTGGCGCTAGCGGTATTGGTCAAAAGAAAAAAATTAAACTGTAGAGTTAAAAGAAGAGTTTTCCGATTTTTTTCTAAAAATCGCTTCCGAACAGGAAACCGAAGGCTGATTGGAAGGGCGTTCCAGAGCCCAGCAGTAAGGAAAGCAAACGATCTTCCTCCTTACCTAGCTTTACGCACCTGAGAAGTTTGAAGTAGCCTTTGAATGCTGGATCTCAGACAACAGGATTGGGAATAAGCCTTAATTCTCTTTCTTAAATATGCAGGACCCCTAAGATGCAAAGCTCTAAAGGCCAAGGTGAGCACCTTAAATTGGACTTTTTTTTATCATTGGCAGCCAATGATGGTGTCGAAGATGGGGTGTTTTTTGAGAAACTGGAATTTTCAAAATCAGTTTTGCAACTGCATTTTGCACAATCTGTAGTTGAAACAGTAAGTAGGCAGGCAAGCCCATATAATGACTATTCACGTATTCCAGGCTGGACATCACTAAGGAGTAAACAATGGTCTTACTTGTATTCTTGGGCACAAGATGTAGCATTCTTCTAGAGATTTAAGAGCAGCAAAGCAGTTATCCGATACCATCTTCACTTGGGGTGCAAAGAAAAAATCTGAGTCAAAGATGATTCTAAGATTCCTGGAAGTAGATGCAGGGGAGGGAGAGACCCCAAGTTCTGAAGGCCACCAATTGCAGGATGGTAGCTAGAACCAAAAAAAAGGACAGCTGTTTTGTCAGAATTAACCCTGAGGCGATTATTACACATCCAGTGTCCGACAGACTTTAGGCCCATTTTAAAACAGTTAAGTGCCGATGCATCCTTCTCTTGAAAGGATCAAAGAAATTGGGTGTCATCGGCATAAGAAATTGCCCTAAAACCCCAAGTTTCATCTAGGCTGGCAAGCGGCTCCAGGTAAATATTAAAAAGGGTGGGACTTACAGCAGAGCCCTAAGGCACTCTACACTCCGGAGGTTTTGCCAAAGAGTGAAAAAGTGATAATAGGACAGATTGTGTCCTGTCCTCCAAAAAGGACTTAAACCACAAGAGTGCCTGACCTTGTATACCTATCCTTGTAAGCCTACCCAGAAGAATCTCATGGGAGACCGTGTCAAATGCTGAAGATAAATCTAGGAGCACCACCATGGCCGCAGAGTTTTGATCAAGAGTCTCCTTTATAAATGCTGAGACTTCCAGCAGGACCGACTCAATGCTGTATCCAGCCCTAAAGCCAGATTGGGAGTCGTGTAAGAGACAGTTAAACTCCAGAAAATGTGACAGTTGTCTGTTCACAAGTTTCTCCAACAGTTTAGCCACAGCTGGCAGAAGAGAAATCGGTCTATAGTCACTTAAGATCTTGTGGTCCGCACTGGGTTTTTTAAGTAATGGGAGCAGAAGAGTCTGTTTCCAACTCTTAGGAACTAGGGCCGAGTCAATGGAGGAATTCATCAGCTTATTTAAGATAGGGTTCACAGTGGAGGACAGAGTTTTAAGAGTGTCAGGTAAACATTGATTCAAGGGAGAATCAGACTTGCATTGCGCTGTATTTATAAAGTCCCATATGTACAAGTGTGGATAAATAGTTAGAGACTCAGACTAACAAGTGTTGCTGTATATAACGTAAATTAATTTGGGTATTTTTATTACATTTTTTTTGGGGGGGGGGGTTTATATTTTTTTATTTTTTTTATTTTTTATTTGTGTGTTTGCAGCTTCTCCATTTATTTATTTATTTTTGCAGTTTTATGTAGCACGAACTCGACCTGAAGGTAGGTACTGGAGCACTTTACCTGAGCACTAGATCACACAAGGTCAGATTCATTTTTTTAGGCAAGGGAGAATAAGTGATTGCCCAGAATCACTGGATGTTGAGCGAACATTGAAACTCGAAACGTGTTCCCCAGTTTCCAAGTCAGCATCTCTAGCCATAACACCACATCTGTGTATTATTCTTCTGGAGTTGAATCACCACAAACAGGAAAGCCATTAACAAGCTTCAGGAAAATAATGAAGATATGGCTTGTCAAACAGTAAAACACATAGCATAACATTACATAACACAACAGAACCTTCATGGATCAATCCTTTCCTTAGATTGCGAGGAATACTTACTATATTAACATTACAAAAATATTTTGCTGAGACCTTTAACAATTTGAACGCTTGGAGGCAGATTTACTAAATTTGGGCCAGGTTTGCATCTCAAATGTAATGTTACATGTTATATATGGCTTGTAGAGCACGCTAATATCTAAAGGTGTCTTGGTGCTAATGTTATGATACGTGACATGGCAGCTACAGCACTATACCCAGGAGAGTTGGTCAAGAAAGATTGTCCAAAAAAGGAATATTATAGATTTGAGAAAAAACAGGTATTAAGATCCTTCCTAAACTTTAACAGATTAGATTGGTCTCTTAAATGAGATGGTAACGTTTTCCACCACTTGGAGGTGAGAAAAAGAATACTTCTTCCTCCCCAAATGGATTTTTTAATTCTGGGGACCAGTACTTTTTTAGCTGAGCTGGATTGCAGGGCGCGATGGGGGGAGTGCCATTTAAAGCTTTATTGGAAGAAACTAGGGCCTTCTTGATATAGTCCTTCGTGCACCCAACAGAGGGCCTTAAACTGTATCCGGGCTCTAATTGGAAGCCAATAGAGATTTCTAATAGTAGTGGAGACTGAGCAGAACATGGGAAGGTTTAGGAGCACCCTTGCTGCGGAATTTTGGAGCATCTTAAGCTTGTTAAGCAGACGTTCCTGAGCACCCACGAACAGGGAATTGCAATAGTCAATTTTAGTAATGACCAATGCTAATATCACAGATTTTCTTTAGCGTCATAGGGAGAAAAGAAAGGATTTTTAAAACAAATTCTCAACATTAGGAAACAGGTTGACGTAATCTTTTTGGGATGCTCAAGAAAGGTCAATTTAGAATCAAATATAACCCACAAGTTTTTTGCTTTCTGTGCTGGGACTGGGAGTGGCCCAAGATTTGATGGCCACCAAGAATGATTCCAGAACGAGGTGTTGTTGCCAAACAACAACACCTCAGTTTTATCAGTGTTAAGCTTTAAATAGTTGGCTTGCATCCAATGTGCAATACTGCTCATGCATGGGGTGCAAACGGTGAAACCTGTTGTTTTGGGTTTATTTTCCAGTGCAAAACTTTATTTGTCCTGGAAAGTAACTCTAAAGTTGTGCAAAGTAGCATTAGCTGTGCCTTACATCAAGGGGGTGTCCTATGTATGGTACTTGAGCATTGCATACTACCACCCAGGGGTTTTGATGCAAAACTCCATCTACTAACAATGGTAGACTTGGCTTTGTGCCAAAAAATAATGACTCTTCGAGGCAGGTGATAAAAAGGAGAAATGCGTTTATTTCTCCTAACCTTTCCAACATTGTATGTGCTTTGGAGTGTACAGCAGACATTCAAAGTTGGAGAAGTGTTGAGCTATGTCTAAGCATAGTATTTTCTACCGTGAAGGTAGCCTTCCGCTATAAATCCAATGCTAGACATTAGGCACACACACTTGTACTATGGTGCAAGGGTGACTAAGAGACTCAAGGCAAGCTCGAACAACACTCTTTGGGGAGGGGGGAGAAACAGCTAGGACGCTGTTGGTTGTTGTGCTGCGTTGCGTGAAATGTTACTCAATCTCGCCCGTAATCTATTTTCACCAAGTGTGGAATGCCTGCATCTCTTCGGTTATGCTCGGTAATTCTAAATTAAGGAGCTTATTGGTTAAAAGAGATGGAAATAAGAACGTTTCATTGTTCATAATTCCCGATCTCACACTCAAGGATAACACAATGCGTTGCTGATATTTTCTGAGTTGGGCAGCAGAAATCTGTCTGAGACAAGCCTGCCACACGTTCCTCACCTGCCATCCTAACTACAATAGGATCTGGGACAGAAAAAAAAGGCCTAAATAATAACTTGCAGTCGAAGCGCATCAGCTGTGTCACAGGTGACCTCACAAGCTGGGACTAACAGACGGCAATCACGTCTCAGATGTCTGAAGAAGTGTGACAGCCGGCGCGCTGTCGGTCAGAATCTCTGCCAGTTCAGATACCAGATGGCAGCCATTAAAAAGCGAGATGTTTGCCAGTTTTTATGCTACTGACGAGCAAACAGCGAACTCTGTTCTCCTAGTGTGGGCAAGCGGTGGACTGATTAGTTAAATAAGTGCAATCGACAAACACGAATATAGATAATGAACCAGAAAGACACCGTTGGCAGCTTTGAAAGCCGGGAGCCATTTATACATGTATATATGTTTTATCATCAGCATTCATTTAATGGATTCACTAAATGGCTAAATATTATATTTTGTATAACCATGCGGATGTTGATATATTCTGATTCAGCCCCTGAAATGTAATCTTCTAGCGCTCTGGTATTTACAGGTACTACGTAGAGGCGCCCTTACTATCATTATGACCAACATTCCATCTAAGTGGTGTGGATGGATGTCTGTAGGTGCAACGATAAGTGCTCCATATCCACAGGTTCCATCATCGGAGAGTTGTACACAGCAACCCTGAAAAGTAGCTGATAGCGCAAACCTTTCTGGAGAACTCTCAGATGTGTGGAGTCCATTCCTCCTGACAGTGAGAGATATTCACCCACTGAGGAGGGCTCACACTTTTCTGCACTCCTCATTTAACCGCAGCTAACAAGGGGGAGCACATTTAAGCCAGTAGTAGAAAACAATTACACCTCTAGACGGGAGCCTTATTTCTATGTGCAAATCACATATCGATCAAAACAATGGAGAAAATAATAAGAAAGCAGTAAAAATCCCTAGAGTCCCAGAAAACTGAAAAGCAATCAAACAAGTTAGCAGCCAGTGAATATGCATTCTGCATCAACCAGCAGCCAATTGTATTTCCTTGTTGCTACGTCTAAACCACTGTATTTTTGACAGAGGTTCTCTACATTGCATTTAGGGATGAGCAATGAAAGACGGCTATGGAAACCAGTGTCATCCTATTGGGAGACTGTTAAAGCTCAGAAAAATGTCAAAGTGATTCCATGGGGTTTTTCTGGGGGACCCAGTCCATTGTAAGGCTGATGTGCTATTGTATGCATTTGGACAGGATTTTGAACTTTAGCACATTGAAAATAAACTACGGAAAATATACCAATGATTTATACAATGAGGGCTCTATGAGATCTGATCTGTTGGATAGCTCATTATTGTGAAAACAGATGAAAAAGAACATCAAGTCTGGATCATTATTCTAAAAATAGATGAAGAAGAACAAAAAGCCTGGGTCGTCAGAGTAAAAACAGATGGAAAAGAACAAAAAGTCTGGGTCATCATTGTGAAAACTGATAAAGAAGAACAGAAAGCCTAGGTGATCATTGTGTAAACAGATGAAGAAGAACAAAAAGCCTGAGTCATCCATGTGAAAACATATGGAAAAGAACATAATGCTGAAGGTGCCCTTGGAGGGCCTACACTGACCACAAGATCTTAGGATGTTTTGGATGGATTTTCTAAAATGGTTTTTCTTTTTCTGTCCGGATTGAGATTTAAACACATGAGTGGGAAAAGCAAGTGTAGGTCACATACGTTTGCACGAGGTCAGACAGTACTGGAAGAAGCTCCCAGTGATAACCTATAAAGATATAAAAATAAGTACCTTATGATACAAGGTGCTTGCAAAGGTCAGCGGAATTGTAGTTTTTTTTTTAGATCTATCCAGGCACTTCACCTTAGTCTTCAAATGGCACCCAGAAAATAAATATCAGCAACAAAGTTATACCACTGGGCTCAGAAGACAACTGGTCTAAAAATGATACACTTGAGATGCTATGGATTTTGGGTGCTGCAAAATCCGACAGGACTCTTCATGCAGAGGTCTATATCACTCACTCACCCTGTACAAATTATGGCACAGAGCTTAAACAGTGGCATAGCTAGACCTTCTGCCACCCATGGGGGTTACTGCGTTTGCCGCCCGAAGCGGCCCGTGTAAGAACAGGGGGGGAGGCCGCCACCCCAAAACTCATGCTGCCTGGGGCATACAGCCACCCCCCCTGCTACGCCACTGAGCTTAAACCAAACAAATTCACAGACTAAAAGTATCCAAAGTGGATGGCTGGTTCCCTGTACTCGTAGGAATCCACAGCTTGCCGGAACATACCAGCGGCAGCCGGCACAAGTAAGCGCAGTGGGCCGGGGCAGGGCAAAGTGGGGAGGAAGTCGACAGACGACAGAATAGGTTTTATTTATTTATTTAATTATACCTATTCCGTCACCTGTCGACTTCCCCCCTCTACCACCCCGCCCTGCCTCATCGCGCTTACCTGTGCTGGCCGCCACTGGAACATAGATGCTTCTTGGTACTTAGAGGTGCAATGGCCAGCATCCAAAAAACCAGATGAAGAAATAAAACACTGACTTGTCTCTAGGAGTAGTACAAAAATCTAGTCCAATAGAGTATCTGGCTCAAAGGATATTTCCTGCTATAATCTTCTCAATAATGGCAGTCAATAATTCTATACTTATACCAAAACCCAGGGTTTCGCACAGACTGCAATTTTATAAAGGAAAGTCTTTCATTTTTTGGAGCAAATGTCCATCCTTTGTCTTTCTTTACCCAGTACTTCAAAGGGAAGATGACTGATGAACCAAATCAGGGTAGCTAAGGGTGGTCACAACCTATTGTTCCTGGAGTCAAATGTGTTCTCTGTTCCAAGCCATAAATAACAGTTTTCCTATCTATTGCTAAATAGCATCAATATGGCCCACTCTCAGCCAGCTTCGGGTTACATGGCAGCAAAGGTTCCAGACACTAATTAACATTGAGTGTCTCTCATAGAGACACACCCTTAGAGAGCAATGTATATTATGTCATCTGTCTCGCAAAATACAATATAGAGTTAAGATGTCATCAAAATAATTTCAGATCTGTCAATTTTATACAAATTGACATGCGCCAGTCACAATTGAGGCACCTAGTTTATGCCTGCAGATACATTTTGAAAAAACTATCATAACTCCAGGTTTTACCAGACACAAGGCCTGGAGGCATTAATTTATCCCATGTGCTGTCAGAATCCTGCACAAACGACAAAGGTACACAATGCACATGAGCGACATGAATATGTTTCTCCCACGCCACTTTCTAATTAATGTCGTAATTGTCATGAGGGTATTTTTCATGCAACTATAAACATGTTTTCGGGGCGCATTTCATACAACATGAGTGCACTTATGCAGAACAACAGGCCTGGCTAACAAACCAAGGCCGAGTACAATTTTCCACTGTTTGTACAGTGCTGGAAGGTTTTATCATGTAAATAGAAGCCCAAGGGGTGAGGGGCAAGCCACACCGTCAGTGCCAATTGTTCTGAAATAAGCATAGACCCAAGGGACACACTTTGTGGCTCTGAGGTCCTTATGAGGAGTTCTCTATGTTTTGGTGCGTGGATAGCATCACTGATTCTATCTAACTGGTATCTCTGCTCCAATGTACAGGGATTACAACGCAGTCATTTGAGCTGATTTACATAAAAATGCAATTGCTTAAATGGGAAAACATTCATATTTAAAATTGATTTGACCACTAAATTCGATTGCAGCAACTAGACATTTTGAAAGGATAATTTAACCGAACGGTAAAATTCATAATATGAAAGCCAAATTTAAAGCCTGGTTATTGAGTGGGTGCCAATGTTTTTCAGGAGAGGAGCTCATTTAAACAATGTACCGCCTCAATACCTTTTGTAAATAAATGTACTACAAAGTTGCTATCCGGTCCTAAATAAAGTTGTGTCATATGCAAAGAATACCTTTCAAAACCTCGAAACAAACACAACTTTGTATGTTGCGTCTGTGGTGAAATGTACCCGGCTCTTCACTTTGCTGTATCTGTCTCCCTGCCGTGTTATTTTCACTTGAAGAGACTCTGTGAAAAAAGTATAATCACGAATAAATTATTAACTGGCCCAGCAATAAACGCATTTAAATCCATCGCTCTTAATTTCCCCCAGGCCAGTGACCAGCCCATGCTAATATTCAGACAAAATTGTGGGGTGGTGGGGAAGTCGGTTCTTAAAACCTTTTAAATCTGACCTCTTGCAAAGTTCACTCCCAGGGTAGATTCTACATGTAGAAGACACTGCGGACAAGAAGGCACTTTCTACCACATCATCTGGGATTGCCCACACAATAAGAAATACTGGAACCTGGTGAAACGCACTATGGGGGAGACATTAGAGAATACAATAGAACCGGAGCCGAAGCTGTGCCTCTTAAATATATGAGGGGCAACAGACCTGAATAGCAAAGAGAGAACCTGTGCTACCTTGGGATGGATGAAAGCCAAGCGTAACATCGCAAAGTTGTGGGGGGCTTCGGAGGTGCCAACACTTCAAACCTGGGAGCAGGATATGGACTGGTGTATGGCCACTGAGAAGACAATCTATGAAAGCAGAGGCTGTCCTAAGAAATGGACGCAGATTTGGGGTAAATGGAACCTCTTCAGGGGAAATATATGTACGCCTCCCATGGCCTTGTCCCGAGCTCTTGTCCCCACAGACAATGAACAGGAAGTGTGAACAAGGTCGAAAATCATGCCGTTGATCATAATCATGTCAGAGGCCTCATTCGTGACCATAGTGTCCAATCTGAGTGAATGTGTTGCATATTTGTTGATGAGCCTACTTTGTATGTTAATAAAAAGATTTGCATTAAAAAAAAAGTGGAATCACAAATCTGACCTTAGCAAGGCCATCTTTCTATGGAATTAAGTCAACTAATTTTCAAGTAAATGTCAGTGCAGCTTATCCACCAGAACCCTGCCTGGAGTGTGTAGATCCCGGGCTAGAATCGCTGGCTTTTTTTGTGGGTACAGGCCCCTCCAACTCTTTCTGATGATGTTGGTGATCTCGATGAGATCTTGATAAGCCCTTTCAATATACAACCCCTAGCTGATGAAATCCAAGGTCCTGGATATCTTCAAAACTTCTAGAGACTGACAAATGAGTTATTGGGGTCTATGTAGGAGGCGCAGGCACTTTCCTTCAAAGTGTTAAGCACACAGGTGCACCTTCGATCTCACTAATCCAGATTAAAGTTTCCAGACAAGATTTAGAAATGTAGAAACGAAGGGATCCTACAAATTATCAAATAGCTATGCATGATCCTAGGCAATATGATGTCCCATACAAAGAGGCAGCACCACATCATTCCCATCGTCCAGCAATGCAAAAGATACCGCTAGCATCCTAACGAGAACAAGCGATTTAGCAAGGAATGGCACATCATGCTGTCCAACTAATTATTGAAAGCTGCATTATTGTGTACTCCCAAGAAAGGGTCCTGTTAAGTTCAATTGATTAAATTCTGTTTTCAACACAACTAAGGTTCATACTATAAATGTCACGTCTATATTATTTCTTGACGTACTCCAAGTCTTTTTTCTTTCAGTCCAACTTCCATCCTATCCCTCTCATTTAAACTTTTATCCGAAACTCGGTATTCCAAGACACTGCCTGGTTCCGGCAAGGGAATTATGGGAAGAAGGGGCAGGGTCATTAAGCATAAACGCAGGAAAAAAGACTACCAAGTGCTTAAAGTAAAGAGGGCTGAAAGCGAAAGGTCTTCATTTTGCAGTGTTGGGTTCAAAAGAAAGAACATGGTTTGTCTCAGGGGAGGCAGGTTTCCCTCATTTAGTCATAATTGTGACACGGAAGACTTTATTCAGGAGTTATGAAGATTTCTGGTTAGTAATCAGATCATGAACTAACTCAGTTGTACCTACTCTACATTTAAACTTTATTAGATGCATTACTCAGAATAGATTCAGCCTGGAAATATGGTGTGTTTCAAATGAAAATAAGGGCTTATAATGAGAAAACAACCTTTCACCATGGCTGTAAATACTGTAAGCATCATCACTCAATAGAGACACATATCATTCCTAACAGTCCTGGGAGTAAGAAAGGAGAGGTGTAGATGATGGGATTATCCATTATTCAATGTGATTTTACTCAAATATCTGTGATGGCTTCTGTGAAAATATCATTGTTTCACACAGAACCTGACTGAGTGAAGTAGGCGAGGGCCCTGGGATAAACAGACACATTCCTCATCAGCAAAATTATCAGAAAACTGTATATGACGTGTAACCTGTCTGAAACCACTAGCATGCATGGTCATTGTAATATACAGGATGCGCCACAGTGTAGCCATCACACGAGGGCCTACACCAACATCCTCTATTGGTTTGGTTGACTTCGTGGGGTATGTACAGGGTTTAGGATGTTGTGCCGTGCTCAAAATTATATCTAAAGTGAGAATGAGGTATGCACACATGTGGTGTGCAGGAGTGAAACAGAATTACAGAGGGCTAGTGACTCTAAAAGTGGAATAAGAGCCATGGAAGTGCATAGACTATGTAAAGGTTCAGAGAACTATAATAGATATGGAAACTGGTGTACCAGAAGGTTTCTCTCCATTGATATAACCTGGGATTCCAGGCTTCTGTAATTCCCTCCAAGGGTGCACCAGTGGTGAAGTTTGGTCATGTAGTGTTTTGCCCTGACCTCTTGACTTAGGTTAGTCCATACACCTCGTATTCACTGGCTGTGGAGCCTACCTTCTCTGATTTTTTACCTGCCTGTAGTGGCAGGCCTTATTGTGTTATGCAGATACTCAAATCTTTTAGCCAAATAGTATTTCATATGCATTGAATGCAAAGTTTGATTTCAAATTTTATATAAAAGTAATTACATTTGTTATGTATCAAATGCAGTATGACTTTAATTCATGCAACTAATATATATATATATGCATATATTCTATTACTTTTGTGATTATATTCAAATTAGAAACATCTGAAATGGGTTATACTCGAGTTTATAAAGGAATAAGAGCAATGAGTTTGCAGCATCCTCTTTCGTTCAAGCACATACATATGATGATGTGTCTACTCGGAAGCATGCAATTGTGTAAACATAATCACCTGTGTAGCATTTGAAAACGGGGATATGCAAGTCATGAAACCTATTGGCTTACCCCAACGATTGTTTCAGTCTAGAAGACTGCCATGAATGTGTGCACATTAGAAGCAGACAACTTTGTTTGGGCTGCTTTAAAAAATTTGAAAATGCATCCAAAGATGACCACCTTAGAAGAATGCACATTAAAGGCAGCCAACTTTCAATGGATTTTCTAATATGTGAAGAAACCCTTTTCAAAGATGGCCAGAATTAATGTGCATGTCAGAGGGTAGATTTAGTTGATTCCACGAATAAGACAGGCGTCTTGAGTTTGAGCCAAAACTGTTTTATTTCCAGAATAGGAACCCACGACACTGGAAGCGTCCGAGTGACTCAGAGAACTGGCAAGGAGTGATCCCTTGAAGTTCTGAGAACCATGCAGCACGTTCCAAAAGAATACAGAATGAAAGTTAAACCAATACAAAGGCAATTAAAGCACCACAATAAGGAAGAGCATATAAATATCCACATGTTGTGAAAATACACATGCTAAATCGTGCTAATCTGTGGTGACCATCGTTGAATGGGGCTTGTTAAGATATTACAAAATGCATTCAACTATGGTTGGTGCAATTGAGTATGCACCCGCAGTGCCATTTTTTAATAGGATTTGATCAAAGATGCTCACCTTATATGTATGCAAATGCACACGTGGTCAGCCTTGTTAAAATTGTTACAAAGACATTTTTAAATGGCCGCTTAGCGATAACACGGTGGAGGCGGAAAAGAAACATCATTGGCCAAGGGTTATTGAATGTTGGCTAAGAAAGGGTGGAGGGAAGAGAAACACATGGGTAAACAAGGAAGAGCATGCAGAGAAACTGGGGAAAAAAATCCTCTCCTGCAATGTAATATCTGATATTATCAGTGGAAGGAAAACTCAACCAAAAAGTCAAGAACAAGGAAAACAGCAATCAAATCAAGAAGAGGGAAGTGAAATAGCCAACATAGCTATCCAATCATGAGCAATGGGCTGACTCAAAGTCTGCTCTTAGTTTACGTTATCAATTTGAAATAATAGGTTTTTAAACGAACAGCTAAAGGAGTCTGTAACAAATGTCTGTAAATCAGCACATATACAGAAGGTAGGACAGGAAGGTGCATTTGCAACTTGTTGCAAGTGACCAAGCAAGAAGAGGTGATGACCAAGCAAGAACAGAGAACTTGAGTAGGCGTTGTGCATAAGTCAACAAGTAATTAGTTTGCTGTAGCCAAGTGTCCTTCATGACATGTAAAAACAACCATTGGTAAAGTCAACTGGTCTCAGTTTGAATGCCAGTTTGCCGCTGTTGTCTTCGGTAATCTTTGTTTAATAGCACCAGCATAGGCAAAACAAATAGTGGAGGCTATTTAACTGGAAGGTTATTCTATATAGAACCAGAATGACTGCCACGTTTTGTGCACATTCTATGAAGCGACCATCTTGGAGCTATAAAAAAAGTACTTCCAAGATGCATTTACCTGCAAGGTGGTAACTGCCTTCAAAGTATATGAATAAAGTTCTAAGATAGCTGAACATTTTTCCTATACCTACAAGATGGCCACCATGTTGTGTCTACACATAATGTGATCCCTAGCTTGACAGTACAGAAGATACAATTATAAGATGGCCAGTCGCTGATATTGGCTTTTCCAGTGCTCACTCAATTTTAGAAGCCTATTGGCAAAGCAAATAGTAACAGAGAGAGGCAGATCAGATGCAGGGAAGGGAGGGAGAGAAAGACACCAACCATCAGCAATGCTCTAACAGGAGAGCGAGAAATACAGATGAAGTATGGGGGAGGGGTGAAACAGAATATAACTGGGGTGGGAAAGAGAGAAAAGGGGAAACAGAGGGAATGAGAACAAGCATGCAAGTAGGGAGCACACTGAAGGGACAAACTGAGAAAGAAAGAGAAAGTTGCAGGACATGCACTCCCAGGGAGAGCTAAGTCACAAATACTAAAAAAAAGTAGTTCCCTGGTTTTAGTAGTAGAAGCATACATTGAACCAATAAAAAGTTAGGGTGAAACTGAATTCTCCAGGAGTAGGACAAGCACAAGGATATGGAGAACATTCCTCTAAACCGAAACAGGGAATTGAAATAAAAAAACATCCAGTCATGAGCAACGGGCAGACCCAACACCCACTCCTTGCGTACTGTTACAGCATTGATCATATAGCTGCCTGCAACAGACAGCTGAAGTGGTCTACAGTAAAACCACAAAAAACAACATTCTCAAGCAGGTACACATGGCCCACTCTCGTTAATGTACAGAGTGATGGTAAAATAATCAAAGGCCACCTGTGCAAACAAGGTTTTAATATTCTAAAATCAAACCTACGCAACAATACATCCCAGCAAATTCTCAGAAACACCCAGCAAGGTAAGAGAATTTCCTTGCAGCTGATCTAATTACCTCATTTTTCAGCAAGAGGTCTTCATAAATGTCAAAGACAGTTTATAATATTGTCTTAACTTTAAATAAGGGCAAAGTGACAATGTCAGTGCAGCAGAGATGACTAGTATATCCATCCCATGGCATACGGCTGTTCACCACAATTAGATTTTGAGAAGCAAATCAGATTTTGGGATCACCGTGGGCAACAGATCTGATAAATATTTTGTTGTTGGCATTGTTGTTCATATGTTCCTTTTTCTCTCTATATATACTAAATTTAAATTAAAACAACACATAAGGACATATAGCCTAAATGCAACTCTATTAATGGGAGCAAGTCAAACAAACATTGTTAACAGGAGGAAAGAAAAACAAGAGCATGATCTATGCCCAGAGGCAATTTATAAGAAATTGGGTTGTGGGTTGACTGGGGTGTGAGGCCTGGTCAAGCAGCAACCGCAATGTTTGTCAGGGTGCGGCACAAGCCAACCCTAAATTACCCTGTGCTCAACCCTCTGGTAGCTTGGCAAAGAGCAGTCATGCTTAACTTCGAGGCAATGTGGAAAGTATGTGTACAACACTTCAAGCCGTGGAACAGTGAGATCACCAAACAAAAAGGATTCAACAAGAGTTTGAAAAATAGAACTTTCTGTAAGAACTAAAACAAAACTGAAACAAAAAAAATCCTATTAGTAGAACAGTAGATATTACATTTTAAAGATGTGGGTAAAAATAGTGCCAAAAAGCATAAAGCACCAACTGTGGATATGTGGTTGCACCAGACCAGGACAAAGTCACAAGCTCAGGACAACCACGATGGTGTGCAGGCCCGCTACAGGGACCCAGTTAGGCCTGCTGAACAAAGTACCTCAAATCCTGGTTTGCACAGTGTTGCGAGGATCTGTGACAAAGATGCATTGCGCAGCCAAAGCGATGCATCAGTTCTGAGATATAGTGAGGCTGCGTTGCTAGGGCCTGCTTTGTTGTTGAGGATCCTGTTGACAAGGCTTGCACTGCAAAGTCTGATTTCAAGGATGCAGTGCGCAGTCAGGGCAATGTGTTAGTTCCGAGGAGCTGTGAGACTGTGATGCAGAGTCCAGCATCTTCGTAGAGGCTGCTGACAATGAGCGATCAGAGGTCCTGTGCTGAGGATGCCTCATGCAGCGGCAGTTCTGAAGGCGATGCAGGCTGTGGCGGCAATGTGAGTCTTTGCAACAGGTCCCATCCATGCAGCAGCGGCAATATGTCGGTTCTGCTCAGGTTTGTGCCCCGCAGCAGAGGAGATGCTTCTGTTCCGCTGGATCCACAGATGCTGGAAAAGCACCTTAGACCCACCTCCAATGGTCCAAGACTGGGGTGGCACCACTTGACAGGGTAGACTAACAGATGGCAGTGTCCAGATGCACATGCAAGGTTGTTGAAAGCCTGTTGTGTCCCTGAGGCTTCAGATCAGGAGGCCAGCCAACTAGCCCTTGGAGTCACTCTGGGTTCAAGAGGTGTAGGTCCAATCATTCTCACCTAGGCAATAGGGCAGTAGCCAGCACAGCATAGCCACAGTTCCTTAAGCGCAGCAGTCCACCAGTGTGACAGTCCTTGTAGCAACACAGTAGTCCTTCTTGGCAGTGTATCTACAAGTCCAGAAGTGTACTGAACTGGTGGGTTCGGAGGTCCAGTATTTATACCCAGTTGTGCCTTTGAATGGGGCGAATCTTCTAGAGGCATGCCTTTGAAAGGCACAGGTGCCCTGCCTTCCTGGCTCCAGACTAACTGCTGGGGGTATGCAGCCCTCTGTGTGGAGACAGGACACATCCTATTCAAGTGAAAGTGGGCCGGGCCCAGCTCCTACCGCCCATCCTGCCAGTGATGGCCCATCCAGTCACACCTAACCTCCTCATTGTGTGCGTCTGTCTAGGAGGAATACAAAAAGCCCAAATGTCACCCACACCTAGTCATGTGACCCAGAGACAGGCTGCAGGCACCAAATGACTAAGGCAAGAAAATGGCAACTTTATAAAAGTGGCATTTTGAGAATTGCAATTTAAAATCTGACTCAACATGAACTGGTTACCTATTCCCATTCAGAAAGTACACTTATAAAATGTTATGAGGCAACTCCAATGTTATCCTATGATAGAGGAAAGCGTTGCACTAGTGGAAAACTAATTTAAGAGTTTTTGATTACCAGGACATGTAAAACTTTAAAGTACGTCCTGCTTTTTAAATACATTGCACCCTGCCCTCTGGGATTTCCAGGGCTTGCCCCAGGGGAGACATCTATATTAAAATGGAAGGTTTGGGCCTGGTAAAAGGGTTACTTTGCCAGGTCAAAATGGCAGTTTAGAACTGCATACACAGGCTGCAATGGCAGGCCCGAGGCATGTTTAAAGTGCTATTTAAGTGGATGGTACAATCAGTGCTGCACGCCCACTAGTAGCATTTAATTTACAGATCCTGTGCAGAGGTAGTGCCACTTTTCTAGGGACTTACAAGTAAATGAAATATGCCAATTGGGTACAATTCAATTCAACATGTTTTAAGGAGGAAGCACAAGCACTTTAGCAATGTTTAGCAGTGGTAGAGTGTGCAGAGTCCTAAAGCCAGCAAAAACGAAGAAAGCAAAACCAGGAGGTGTGAAGGTAAAAAGTTAGGGGACAACTAGGCCAAGAATGACAGGTCTAACACAATTCAATTAGCAAAGTGTATTATAGATACTACAGGATCTATTTAGAGTTTGCTGGACAGGGTACTCTAGAACAGTAACCTGTCCTGCAAATTTCTAGTTTCCTTACTTTGATTAGAGTCGGGAGAACAGCAGCAATGCCCATACTGACTTTGCTAGCAGAAGCCTTTGACTAGCAGTGCGACTGACATTGGGCTATTGAGGGGGAATGATCCAATGTCTTTTATTTGCGAGAAGAAAACTTCCAGCTTGTCTAGTCCATTAGGTTTTTTTGTTTTTCCATGACAAAATCCTGCTTTGTCAATCTATTTTTGAAAAACAAAAACCTTTGAGGTGTGGGCATACTGAAATGAGACACACACAGCAAAGTTTCAGTACCTTCTGCAGATATCCTGTGGCAACAGGTCTGCTGAAGGCACAGACATCTCTGCCTATCTGTGTGGTGGAGATCTCCAATTCTGTTGACTGTACAACTCCAATACAACAGAGTACATTTCTCCGCAGACTTGGTGGAACGGTGTACAGCCGATCAAAATAAGCTCACATATGTTCACTGATACAGTCAAAATTCTGGTATTAGTAAAAATATAGTAAAAAAAAATGTACTGCATGCTCTTCATGAGGTCAGCTTGGTTTCTAATATGAAGATAGCCCTTTCATAGACAGACACTAATCATGTCAGTCAAATCGTCTTCCGAGAGGATTGTTGTTTTTTTCTGATAGTTCCTTTTGCAACCATTGCCAGGAACAAGATTTTTTAAAATACTTTAGCACTGTTTATAAAGCTATTTTGTTTCTCCAAGAAGCAATGCAATACATAAGTGGCAATTTTAGCTTCTAACATCAGAATGTTTCCTCTGTTTGCCAGATATAAAATAATTTAGGGCAGAATAGATGAACAAACCTCTGTACATGTGGTTTTTCCAAATGCAATCACAAGCCACCAGGCTCATGTAAAAACAAGAGTTGACTGGACTCTATTAATGATATCTAGGTTGCTTAACATTACCAAGCATGAGTGAAATAGCAAAATTGCTTGGAACTCCCTCTGACAATAGAAACCTAGCTGAAGGGCAGTTATTTGTTAAATATGTGTGCAACAGGCAAAAGTTTGCCTTTGTTTGAAACAGAAGAAGGACATTGGTATGCTATCTAAATGTAGACAATGCAGAGAGTATTATTTTACCATGTCCTTGTTCTTACTGGAGTGCCCTGTAGTGTCTTGTAATGACGGATCCCTTTTGGCTCCTGATGGACTCTGTAGAGCTGTGACGTAGGCGGAATGCAATGAAGGCTGATTTAGAATGTTGGGTTCGCAGTCGCACGCAGAAGAATAAAGATGTGTAATACTAAGTCCTGTGTGTGGCACAGCCATTGGCAGGTACCCAGGCTGAGGAAGATGCTACAAATGGCGACGAGATAGGGGACAAGTAACCCGAATAGCGACAGTGCTCTCCCAGAGAGTTTGCCGTGGCGCAAGGAAGCTGCTGGTGCGTGCCACATGTGCCATCATCGAAGTACGGAATCGATGCTTAAAGCATGTGGAGTCAAAGTGCAACTCCAGCCGCTGTAAAGCAGTTGTGAATAATGAAAGCATTGCAGAGAATCTACACATCGTTGGCCGAGACCCTGCTGGTAAGGCTATACATAAAGGTACCGCACTGCCACGCAAGATAGTCATACATTATACGGAGTGTGTACAACCAGAGTTTCAAAGCAGTCATGGATAATACGAAATTGCTAAATAATGCTACGAACAGAAGTGCTGCAAGGTGGAGCGCAACTAGGTATCAGAAAGTGCAAATTGACATTTAGAAAAGCAGAAATAATTGACTTAATAAACCCATTAGAAAGACTCATTGTACTGCTGCACACGGTGAAGTGGCTCAAGGAGATATGCCCATGGTTGTGCTTACCAAGCCGTCCATACCTGAAGTGGCCAGCCACTAAAAAAATTTGAGTGGGGCTCAGAGCTACTTCACAGGTCTTTGAAGAATAAAGAGCCAAGAGCAACTCTCAGAATAGTGACATTTTTCAGATGGCAGCGAAGAAAGTCGAGTTTCCAGCTATCATTAAAAATGATCCAGATGCCAGCATGACTCAAGGCCTCACAGATGAGTTGCCTAAACCAAGTCACAGTGATCCACCAGCAATGTCAGTAAGTTCCACACTGGTCTACAATACTGCTGCCTTTCTGAAACAACCACCACCTTTCGATACCACCAAGTAGTTGGATTGTGTGGAAAGAGACATTTGACGATTTCACTGATGCACTTGAAGAGACTGATAACACAATGATTATCAAATACTTCAAAACTTGATGGTGATGGTGTAAAAGAAAACATAAGTAAGATGCCACAAACTGACGAAGAAATCGCATACAGTCAGATTAAAGAAACTTTGAATCACAAATTCAATCCAGTGCCCAATGTAGATTACGAAAGATACATTTTCAGCCAAGAACGACAAAAAGTTGGTGAAACCATCGATGAATTTGTGGAGAGACTCGACACACTTATCAAACACTAAGTTCAATTAATTTAATGATGAAGCGATATGCCTTAGAGGTATTGATGGATGCTTGTCAGAATCATTCAGACGATGAATGCTGAAAGAAACTCTTAGTCTGGAGCAAGTGTTAATGGCTGCCAGAGCTGAAGAGCATGCCCATAGACAAGTTGCTGACATGAAGGCTGGAGGTGCCCACAATGAATCAGTCATGAGTGTGAAAAGTAAACCAAAGCCACAGTCTCAAAGACACAAAGTGATGTCGACACGTAAAAAGAAGTTCTGTTTTAGATGTTGATTCTCGTTTCCACATGAAGGTATATGTCCTTCCATTGGACAGATATGTAAAGGCTGTGGGAAGGAGAACCATTTTGTGACGGTTTGCAAAGCAAAAGGAATAAGTAAGTGCATCACAGCGCGATGACAAAATGGCCGCCAGAATGTTCCAGAAGCAATGATTGACGTGCGCCCACAAGGCCACGTAGCGACATAAGTTAAGACAAATTGACACTGAACGAAGTCGATTGTCATCTAAATCATCTTCAAGCTGTTCTTCTAGATCAGTATCAAGTGAAAGCAATGAAGATGGTTGTGCCATGTTGATGTTTACCTCAGAAAAGCATGTGCATGTTGGACTAGCCGCTCGTGGAGATAAATGTCAAAGAAAAGTCGACATGCTAAAGCACCAAAGTCATTCAAACATTCTCCATAGATTACGCTGAAAATAAACGGTTGTTCAATATCTTCCATCATCGACAGTGGTGCATTGATAAAATGAAATGTTTCCATTACCACAACTTACGCCATCGAAAAACAAAGTGTATACATGGGCTGCCTCGACTCTCTTAAAAAGTCAAGGTTTATTTGTAGCGATGATGAAACACAAGAAAACGAAGGTGCAAGCACCCAACCATTTGCTTCAAGGTACATCGTCACTTGCCTGTCTACTCAGTTTCAGCACAGCTGCTGATATGGGACTGACTTCCGTAAACTACAACATGAATGCTCACCATGAAATAGTAAGACAAATCCCTTCAATGTTTCTTGGTTTGACAAGCTTAAGACTATGAAAGTAAAACTGCATATTAATGAGGACGTCTGTCCTGTTGTGCAAAGACATAAATAAATTGTTTTCCACTTACAAGACGATGTTGAAAGAGAACTTGAATCTTTACTTAAGTATAATATCATTGAGCGATCTATTGGTCCCAAGCCATGGTTTCTCCTATCGTGGCAGTGCCAAAAAAGGACAGTGAAGGAGCGGTACGCATATGGGTTGACATGCATCAGGCAAACAAGACAATTGAACAACAGCATCATCCGGGTCCACACATTGCTGACATGATAACACAATTAAATAGTGAAAAAGCCTTCTCTCACCTTGATTTGAATAAAGGTTATCATCAGTTGCACTTTGAAGAAAATTGCAGGTACATTACAAGCTTTTCTACACAAATTGGTCAGTTTCAATATAAAAGACTAAGGGCAAGTTGTACGACCCATTTTTGCATGCGCAAACGGGTTAGCGATCCGATTGCGCATGCAAAAACTTATAGGGCCATGTACAAACCCTATTTAGCGAGTCGCAATTTATTTGCGACTCGCTAAATAGGATATGCGACTCGCAATTAGGAAGGGGCGTTCCAAGGGCGTCCCTTCCTAATTGCGACTCGCTACCCTATGTAAGAATGTTTTGCGACCGCAATTGCGGTCGCAAAACACTCGCAATTTACCGCCCTCTTCAAGAGGGTGGTAATGCAATCGCAAAAGGGAAGGGGTCCAGAGGGTACCCCTTCCCCTCTGCAAATGCAGGGGAAAATATTTTTTAGGGGCAGGCAATGGTTCCAGGGAACACTACCTGCCCTGGGAGTAGGGAGCCATTAACTTTTTCGGTCCTTTTGACAATGGACATCACCTGATGTTGATTGTGGATGAATACTCATGATTTCTTTTAATTGAAGATCTCTCATTTACCACTCAAGATCGAGCCATTGCGAGACTAGATGGCATCTTTGCGACATGGGGTGTTCCAGCCGTTTTGAAATCTGCCAATGGCCCTCCATTTAACAGTCATGATTTTAATTATTTCTTAGAGCATCTGAGTATAGAGCATCAGAAGAACATACCTCTATGGCTGCAGGCCAACGGACTAGTTGAGAGCTTTATGAGTATGCTAAAGAAAGCAGTGCAGTGTGCTACTCTTGAAAAGCTGGATAGAAAAACTGTTAAATTCTATCTTAAGAGCTTATCGTTCAACATGTCACTCAACTACAGGTGAAAGTCCTGTGACGTTGATGTTTGGGAGAGCAATGACGAAAAATGAGAATGCACCTCGTGAGAAGGACTTGGTTCAGAAACAAAAGATGAAAGAGTATGCTGACATTAGAATGCATGCGAAGAACATCGCCTCTAAAAGAGGAGATCGAGTGCTCTCATGACAGATGCGGAAAAGTAAATCTGATGCTCCATTTGATGCAGAACCTTTTCAAGTGGTATCTACCAAGGGACACAAGGTGACTGCCCAGCGTCCTGGTAGGTCTATTACCATAGACTCTTCTCACTTTTGGCATTTAACTCCTTGTTCATCGCCTCTACATGCTAAAGGAGAGAATGAGTCTGACTCACCAATGACTGCTGTTGCCTCTCCACCATCAACGCAGATCCTGGACATTGATGCTGACAGTCCCCAGTTTCGAGTTGCAAGATCGGGTCGAACAATTAAAGCACCAAAAATATTGATTGAAGAAGTTTAATTGTGTATACATATCTATATTTTGTAAAAATGTTCATTTTCCCTTTAACAGAGGGGTCGATGTAGTGTCTTGCAAGTTAGCAATGAAGTAACCCTTTTTGCTCCTGATGGACTCTGTAGAGCTTTGACTTAGTTGTTAGAGCGGAATGCAATGAAGGCTGATTTAGAATGTTGGGTTCGCATTTACACACAGACGAATAAAGACGTGTAATACTAAGCACTGTGTGTAGCGTAGTAATTGGCGGGTACCCAGGATGGGGAAGATGCTACACGTCTCTCCTTTCATCTCTTGTGCAAGCTTACTTTTCCTCCCACCTTCCAGTCCAGTTAAACAGAAAACCAAGATTGCCTGGCAAATACCGTGGTACAACAATTTTGGGATACATCATTATAATCACATGTTCCTTCCCGTTTCCCTCTCATGTGTTCTGTATTTACCTGCTTCCGGTTCTTCTTTTCCACTCTCCTCTCCCCCTTCTCATGTCAAGATTCACCTTAATGCCGGAATTAAGCATTAAGCCAGGAATTCACTCATGATTAAAACTGGAAGTTCTAATAGACTTGCAAATATTCACGTAATCAGAATCCTCAGGTAAGTCCATCAATATTTGCAGGCAAAATTTACGGGAAATATGCAAACATTCATTCATGATTATCCGGAAAAAGAACAACAGGAATTACAATAAAGTTCTTATTTTTTAAACCTTCATATATCAAGAGCAGATGTTAAAACACAAACAATAAATGGAAAAAGCATGGTACTGCGTTCAGACATGAATATATTTGCAAACACAGATGATGAAGCACAGAGAAGAATATAAGTGCACATAAATTACACCTCATGCATGATGGTGGAAGATAGAAATTATAAAAGCAGTGAACAATGACTGAAAGTTAAAAGCAGATTTTACAATAGTAGATTATGCTGACATTCCTGATACTGCAAAAAGAACAATTGATGGACAGAATGCAGAACAATGTCGTACATTCACCCCAGTACAGAGATCTGGGCCTAAACCCATCGTTTTTTTTTGCTCCCCATACCATTCCAGTTTGAACTCAGCCATATGCAAATCAGTCTTGACCCTACGCCCAATGGGAACATTCCAGCCCGAACAGCCAGGCCAGATGCTCCCTGGACTGAAAACAAGCATCCTAGGACCGGTTTCAGGGTTTCCCCCCCTCATCAGCCAGGATAGCTTGACTCCAGTGGCATGGAGAGCACGGGACCCACGTCTGGGCATACCCGTTCCACTCGGGGTGACAAATGCAAAAAGAACAATTGATGGACAGAATGCAGAACAATGTCGTACATTCACCCCAGTACAGAGATCTGGGCCTAAACCCATCGTTTTTTTTTGCTCCCCATACCATTCCAGTTTGAACTCAGCCATATGCAAATCAGTCTTGACCCTACGCCCAATGGGAACATTCCAGCCTGAACAGCCAGGCCAGATGCTCCCTGGACTGAAAACAAGCATCCTAGGACCGGTTTCAGGGTTTCCCCCCCTCATCAGCCAGGATAGCTTGACTCCAGTGGCATGGAGAGCACGGGACCCACGTCTGGGCATACCCGTTCCACTCGGGGTGACAAATGCAAAAAGAACAATTGATGGACATAATTCAGAACAATGCCATACATTAACCCCAGTACAGATATCTGGGCATAAATCCATTATCATTTTGCTCCTCATGCCATTCCAGCTTGAACTCAGCCATATGCAAATCAGTCTTGACCCTGCGCCCAATGGGAACATTCCAGCCAGGCCAGATCCTCCCTGGACCGGAAACAAGCATCCTAGGACCAAGGTTTCACCCCTCATCCTGGCTTATGAGGGGTGCAACCCAGAAACCCGTCCTAGGATGCTTGTTTCCGGTCCAGGGAGGGCCTGGCTTGGCAGTTCGGGCTGGACTGTTCCCATGAGGCACAGGGCCAAGACTGATTTGCATATGGCCAGGTCTAAACTGGGGTGGCATAGTGAGCAAAAGAATGATAGATTTAACCCAGATCTTTTGACTGGAGTGAATGTTTTGATTTGTACTGCATTCCGTCCATCAATTGTGTGTCTTTTGACATTCCTGATAATTCAGAATGGACATCTTTAGCTTCTCCAGCTACTTTCTGGGTACATGTGCACACAAATCCTTAAAGGCAGACTTTGAACTTTCTCGGATAATGAACAAGACATGAATATAGAAGAGTGGGGAATATATCAAAGTGGCACATGGCCTGCTTCTGTGGGCAGTGTCAAGTGAAATCAGTTTTCCATGATTAGAAAAATGACAGGCACCCTTACAGTGTATGGCATATAGGATAAGACATCTATATAAGTCCATGCCTGTCACCTTAGGGGTCCCACAGGGTTCCTTCCTCTCACCCACTCTCTTTAAACTGTTCATGGAGCCACTAACGTTAACAACATGCACGCTGATGATACCCAATTATACCTGAATGTATCCTCCCCGGAAGACATCAAAACCCTCAACTTAACCCTAAAAAACCCAAAACTGGCTTACTTACAACCACCTCAATCTTAACACTCTCAAACTGGAATTCCTTCTAATCACCCCTTCCAAACAATCACCCCTCATTAACGACTGGATGAAGCAACTAACATCCTTCAACTGCCTACCTCAAGTCATTGACTCAGCGAGATCACTAGGAATCATTCTGGACAAGAACCTTAATGTGCAGAACCATATTAGTACTGTCACCAAAGGACCTAATCTTCAAATGAACATCTTAAGAAAAGTAAAACCTTTCCTACCCCCCACAGACTTCCACTCTGCTGTCCAAGATCTAGTGATTCCCAACTTGGACTACAGAAGTGCAACCCTAGGCGGCGTGCCTAAATCCATAACGGCTCCCTTAAGAGCCTCCCTCAACTCTGCGGCAAGGCTTATCACTGGCTCAAAAAGAAACAACCATATTACCCCTGATTTGGAATCCCTCAACTGGCTCCCCAATAAAGCAAGAATTCAGATGAAAATTGCATGGATGACCCACAAAGCCCTACACATCAACATTCCAAGTTACTTGGCTCAGAAGCTTGTACTCTCTGGGGGCTCCAGGTCCTCTAGAAGTTAATGCACTTTACTGCTGAAACCTAGGAGATTCTCTAAAAAGAAAACCTACAATAGAGCCTTCCCTGGCATCGCCCCGCGAATTTGGAACTCCCTCCCCCCAAAACCAGACTGAATCCCTCAACAGCATCCTTCAAGAAAGAAATTAAATTACTAATCAGGAACAAATTTCTGCCCTAGGTCCTTGGAACTTTTCCCACTGAGCCCACGTGGACCAGCCTCTTCTCTCAGGATG
This sequence comes from Calotriton arnoldi, assembly GCA_963921515.1. Classification (NCBI taxonomy): domain Eukaryota; kingdom Metazoa; phylum Chordata; class Amphibia; order Caudata; family Salamandridae; genus Calotriton; species Calotriton arnoldi. The sequence continues at coordinate 800,229 of CAWUFW010002647.1, forward strand.
CAGCTCGCTTGTTATTTAACAGTTCTGACTTTCTGTCCGATTATGAAGGCGATCTCGCCCTCCTAGAGATTCCATCATATTATGTTCCTTTCTCGACTATATTTATATTGATTGTATATGTCTCTGTTCTCTAACAAATGTAAAGCGATCTGATACCCGCGAAGGTCTTGTTTGTGCTATATAAAACCTTCAAAATAAATATATTTTAGCAGACTTTTTAAAAGAAACCAATGAAATCATAGGGAATATTAGGCACCCATTCTGTCAACAAGGGGCCTAACTTCTTGGTTGTTAAAACCTTCCTTTGTGCTGGTTATGTAAGAAAAGAGAAGGCTGGAATTTAGAGAAAGTGAAGATTTCACCAACTTATTTAAAAGAATGGGAGACTGTAGCAGTAGAAATTGTATTACCTGAAGAACATTGCATTTCTTCAAAGGACATTGGGTGGGATATAGAGTGAGTATTAACCACCAGCAATAGCAGTCAGGAAGGTAAATATTGAGATCCTAGGGCAATAAGTAAAGAAAGATGGAGAAAATACTGCTTTTTAAAAGAATAACTAGATCATTTTGGTCAGGTTTGTGATCAATTCATGTACTGCTGTATAATGCAGTGACAGTAAAAAAATAGAAAAACAGCAAGAAAACTAAATATTTTGTGGGGCATGCTCTAAGCAACAGGACGTGATATGGTCACAGTTAAAGACTCCTCTACTAATATGAATGAACCAGTATGTTAAAATGAACATGTGTTGAATTACACACCATCAACAAAAGTGCTGCATTAGTGGAACATGCACATGATGAAACAAAAGTTGTCAAAATTGAGAAAAACTGGATGGCAAAAATAATTACCAAATGCAGAGAAAAGTAATAACATGGAAATATGAAGAATGGAGAATGGCCTTAGAAAAACTAAGCATTCTTGAAGCAGTAGTGATAACTGACAGTGGAATTTGTGGGATTTTCAGAATAAGGAGTGAATTTGGGCAAGATCCAACTAGTTTGTCAGGAGATTGGATGATGATAATTGGCCTGACGGGATAGGTTAAGTAGACCAGAAATGGGAAGGAATAAACAGAGCCTTTATTGGACGATAACCACTTATTAGATCCCTGGTAACTGTTCAGTATTCACTGTGAGGACTGCACCTTAACCTGGGTGTCAGAAACTGCGTTATTAATTTGGGAGAAGGTACTCTTAGTAACTTTATAAACACAATCTCGTTAGGTCATAGCACATTCCTAAGAGAATCTCCCGGGTAGTAATGCTACAAAATTCAGGCAATTACCCAGAGAAATGTAGGTGTTTAATTCAAGCTTTATCAAACAATTTCAAAGTCAAGTACACATACAAAATCATAAACCAATTTAGAAACATAAGGAAAAAGACACCAAAATGATGAAAATTGGATAAATGGAACAGGAAAAATTAATTTTTGAGGCAAAAAATAAGCACCACAAAATCACCAAGAGGCAATCAGAGGTTACTTGTCACTTTATGCTGGGACCTAAGCACAGTTTCAGGTTGACTTTGATGTTGCGAACATCAGGTTGAAGTTTATAGTTTCTGACTTAGGGGCCGATTACGATGGCGGTCGGACTTTCGTCCGACCGCCATCGTTGCGGTAGTGGGACCGCCCGCCTGCATGCCGACGGTCCCGCACGTGCAATTATGATGCGACCGCCACAGTGGCGGTCGCATCATGCATGTTTACCATTGCGGCGGGTGCTGGTGGCTGCAGCACCCGCCACAATACTAAAAATGCATGTTTTCCATTTCCCTGCACTGCGTGGCAGGCACCGCGCGGTGCCTGTCACTCAGTGCAGGGAAATGGTACCGCCCCCAGTACAACAACACCTCCCCCCCAACACAAGAGGGGCCCGCAACGGGCCCCCAAACTCAATCCCCACCAGCCTGGCTGGCTGACACCCGTATCGTAATATGGTGGATGGTGCCTGCTAGGCACCGCCACCATTTTACTCTATCTATACCATCCGCCAGGCAATCGGTACGATTGCCTGTGGCGGTTCCGTGGTGGACGGTCTTTGCGTCCGCCCCGGTCGCAGTTTTGGATCCGCCCGCCATTATAATCTGGCGGGCGGTCAATCCACGTTTGATGGCGGACGGATCGCCACCACACGGCTGGCGGTGGCGGTCCATCCGCCATCATAATGACCCCCTTAGTCTACCATTGGAACTCAAAATCCTCCACTCGGACAAGAAAAGTAACAGCAGGGTCACACAAAGGATTTTTTTTGCCATGTCACTTTGCTGCTGGAGGAGATTTCCCAACTCTCCCCAGTGCAAGATTTTACCTTCCTGGAAACAGTGTGACCTCCTGAGGAAGGTAACGCACCTTGTTTTGTGAACAATCTTCCAGAATTGAGAAAATTGACTAAGGGCTCAATCTAGAATTTGGCAGGTGGAAGTCCATCACCCTGATGGACAAATACATGGCAAATTTAAAGATCACTGCCAGCCCAGCGGTGGTCTCTGTGCACTCAGGAAATCCGCCATCATAGTGGTTCCTCTGAAGGTATAAAAAATGTGTTATTTGGACATTGTTGGTTTTCACTGCCATTCATGATACTTTTTGTTTCTTAAAAAAAAACTCCCTAAGTGGGAGTTTACTTTCAAAAACAAATAACTAATTACCCTCACACCCAAGGAATTCCTATTCTTCTCTTCGTGGAGGTCATTATTTGTATTTTTATGTTCATTGCCCCCAGGTTTTTCCCAAAGATAATAGAAAGCAAACATGGACATCAGCCTGTCAGCCCTAAATAGGGTGAGCAGTCTGAGGCCCTTACTCCAAAGAAACCATGACAGTCAACCCCACTCTTAAGAGGGGAGGCACCAGACATGGGGTACACCATCATGTCTGTGAAGGAGTATCCTATCTGCCAAACTCTAAATCAGGCCTTAAGTTCCATTTATCTCCAACTCCTGTGAAGGATATTCTTGGTCACTCCTGCAGCCCCAGACCCTCAGGAAAGATTTCTAAGTATCAGATTTTACTCCGGCTTGGCTTCCACTAGGTTCCAGTTCACAGTGATCAGATAGGCCATCTTGGAATCAGGAGATCTTCTGCTTTTTGTGTTCCTGTAACATGTAAGAGGAAGCCAACCACTTCACCCTTGGATCGTAGTTGCAGTCCCAGTAGGAATGAAAAGTCCTCAGTTATTCGTTCTTCTAGCTTTCAGGTAGAGTCTACTTTCTTCAAGATGTTTTCTTTGAAGGGCAAGGAATGTTCAGAGGAGGTGGTGGTGAGGTGCTAGTTTTACCCTGTACAGTAGACAGTGATTAAGAATTCACTTTACCCAATCCAGGCTACTTTCTTACAGAATTCCAGTCTCCTTTTTCAGTACTTACTCTCTCAGTTCACCTCCCAGAATCTTCCAACCCAATTTCCCCAGCATTCTTACAGCATCATGAATCTACCCACTCCTCCTAGCCACGTTCTTTAAGTATGTGAGGCATCCTCCTCTCCTGTTTTCTCTCCTGGTGGGGGCACAGACTGAAACCCACAGGTGGCAATAGGAATCATTAGTTGTAGTTCCTGACTGCCTCGTTTGGGATCTCCATTTCCAAGGGAGGGCTGAGAAAGATAACCGTTATGTTGCCAACTGCTCTTTTCTTCCTCCAAGATGGCTGATCCCTAGTAAGTGGCCATAGTTAACACTATAAATGCCATCCTGCTGCCAGAGACCAACCCTTTGTCCTCCAGGAGGAGGGTCGTTACTAGTCATCTATGAATGTGTATTCATTTTCTGGAGTAGTAGGGCTATATGGTAAACCCATTCTAAAGCATCTTACTCTCAGGCAGTCCAAAGAACACGTTTATAATGATCCTTTTCCACTGAAGTTGTTACAAATCTACTTTCACCATTGAATGAGATTTTCCCAAACCAAGATAGAAAAATAACTATATATTTTATTCCTAACGTGGTCTACTCATGGAAAATGGAGGTTTGCCTTTACAGTGAAAACAGCTTTTTGAACATACATTTCCCAGTATCTAGCATGCTCCACTTTTTAATATTAAGCACTCAGCCCTGTGGGCTTACAAGGCACACCTTAGTTGTGACTTAGATGATATATAGAAGTAGAATTTCTACGTGCCATCGACACATTCTTGTCATGTGATACTGTCATTCTTTTACACTGCAGCACAGTCAGAACACAATGATGCTTTCTAGAGTCATATTTCTGTCCTACAGTTTCATATTCGTGCAATTTATCTGTCACCTTGGATTGGACTTAAAAGAAGGTGAAATATCCAATTGAGTGAAAACAATTTTACAGTATAATTTTTAGAGCTAGTGCTCCCCACTATGACACTGAATGGCAGCGCCACAGTCTACTCTATATCCCGAAAAGGCATTGACTGCAGGTGCATGGATGTTTTCATTTGAGACAATGACAAAATTCAATCTGAGTCCAGACTGGGCACGAGTAAACTGTGGGGGATTCATCTGCTCCTCCAATTTAATTTCTAAGGGTGACAGGACATGGCTGACCTCTCTTGTCGCTCCACATTACACCATCATTAGTATACTAGATTTAAGCCATAACACACAGCAACAATGTTAATGTAGAGAGAGAACTAAAGAACATGTTATAACTTTATGTCACGCAATGACCCTGAAAATACACGAACCAAGTCAACAATTCAGGAATTTCAAGAGGTTTTGAAGTATGAAATGCACAGGGGTAAGTTCTTGCCCAGAACCAAATGTAATCCAAAGAGTTGTTCGGGGTCTGGAAAGCGTACTTACATCCAAAAGATAAAGAGGGAGCTAGGTAATATGACAGGAGAAATGATGGGGTCACTCGTGGAAAGAATTCACATCGAGCTAGCACAAGTATCTCTATGAAGCAGCCTAAATTTTCATTATTGTAGTAGCTCCATTGTATTAATTGTACGTATTCTGCTAGTACCACTGATTAAAGATCTGCTCAGGGTAATGCACAAGAAAATAAGTATTTATATGTTAGCACTGATAAAGAAAATAATAAAAGGTGTAAAGCTCTAGGTACCTCTAGTAGCAATAATATCAAGAATGTGAGCAGAGAGACATACTACAGATCAAATCAATTCTTATACTGTTCGTAGGTGACCACAAATGGTTCAATGAAGTAGGAATAGGAAGGAAAAGGGAAAGGAAGGAAAGTGGTTGGAGCAGGATGAACAGGAGGAGAAGGAAACTGTGCTAGTAAATAGATAGTATTCATAGGATGCTATAACTAATATTTGACGAAGCGTAAAAAATATACAATTTCAAAACCAGTTGCTTAACAACTGAAGACCATTTAAAATATATAGAATAATGGATCTTTGAGTGTTTATGACTAGTGCAGCAACCTGAAACAGAGATGTCTGTTTGGGTGAAGGCAGTATTTAAAGATCACAGCCATGAACGGTTACTGTCCACGTCACTGGCGTGAACATATTTGGAGAGCCATAGAGGCTTCTGTGCTCCACCATATGGACAGAGATTCATAAAACAGGAAACAAGAGAACAAAATAATCAGCCTTCTAGACTCTCTGAGTCTCCACCCACAAGCTCCCCAACCCCCACAATAAATTGAATATGCCTTCTGTCTTTAGGATAAGGACTTGTCAATTGCAGCGAACCATTTGACTGAGAACTTAATCTGGTCTGCACGCCACTAAAGCCAATTCATCTCAAATGTGTGACTTTAAAACATTGTGACTTGACTGAACTACTCTAAGTAGTAATTCTAGTGTCTTTATTACAGTTGTGCATCAATAAAATCTTCATAGTTAGTTGGATAAGCATTTTACATGTGCTCCTTGGAAATAGCATTCAGAAGGAAAAACATGAAAAATGTCTGGGCAGCAATTCACCTCTCCTTGTAGACTCTAGTGCAGCATTGCTTGAATAAAGTGTTGTTTGTTTTGATGCATGATGGCAATTCAATTCTATGTCAGGACCGGAGGCTCCGATTATGCTTCTCATTTCGTTACTGATATTTTCTCAGCAGCCAATAAAATTAAAGTAACCAAAACACTACAGTACCCATGAATACCTTATAGGTCACATGACCAACCATAGAGTGTCCCCAATATAAGCCCCAATCACCGTGACAGTGTCCTCTTTCTTTGCTGCTCGGCAGCCAGTAAAGTGCCTACCCACTGTTTCTGATTTGTGTGATTGCCACTGTCTTTAATTGTGGGTTGTTATTTAATTGCCATTGGGAATTTATTGCTTATTATGTCCTTGCGACTGTATTTAATTTATTTAGCATTGCGAGTTAAAGGCTTTTACATTTGCTGCTTTACCTCGCCTTGAGGTAGCTTTAAGCTAACTCGCATTCACCCGATCGGTTGGTATTTCACTGCTTTCCGAGCGCGAAACTTGGCGAGCGCGTGTTGGGAGCGCTCTGCCTCCCGGACCGGGCGCCACCGCCCGCGTTGTCTTTGCTGTGGAGTGGGAGGAAAAGGGAGCAAGGACACGCATCTGACTGATGCGTAGTCCTCTTTCAGTATAAATGAGCGGCCTGCATCGCGCATGCGCAGCGGGCATTTTGCCCGTTTCTGATTAATCCTTCGGGCTGATACGAACGCGAGAGCAGCTTTTAATACTATTAACCTCTTGTTGACTCAGTACTGGCTCCCGGTGACGCCCCGCATTAATGACTGTGTAAGGGGCTGTAGAATTTAGCATAGGCTCCGTCTAGAGTGGATCTGGCAAGCCCTCCCTCCACTTTCAAACTTAATTATTCCTAGTGATACTTTGCTTGGCTTGCCTGGGGTCGCTCCACTCCACCTGAATTTTGGATAACCTTACACTCATTGTAAGCCTCACCTGTGTTTTAATCCCTTGTGTGGGAGACAGGCAGTCCTCCAGTGGGTTCATTAACACTCTACTGTGCACCACTATGTCAGGGTTTTACTACGAGGAGGAATATTTTGAGTAGGAACCCTCGGGCTCCATGGAGCAGGATCTCATTGAGGCACTAGACGCAGGAGTGCAGCACTCTGTGAATAAGGCCTTGGTGAGGGCCATAGAGCCCTTGAAGCGCCATTTATGCAGCTACGCCCAGCAGCAAGGCTGGCTCCCCAGCTCGGGCAGCTGCCCCAGAGCCAGTGGTCAAGGGACCAGGAACCCCCACGTGGCGGACTTCGCAAAGCTGGCGATGGCTAATGATCATGATAATAGTACCCACAATAAGGAGGCAACTATCACTGAGATAGCGCAGGAGGATGACGACGATACCTCCTCGAACCATGCGTCTGACCAGGAAGAGGCACCGAGGCCCTCCAAGAAATCAAGGAAGGAGCGTCATGTAGAGTCACCTCCCAACCTAAGCTCCTTACTTTCGAGCCGGCGGAGATAGTGCACCCCAACTCTACGGCCTGGCTTCCGCTTCAAGAAGTGGCCGATTATGTCCAATCTCACCTCCGGCAGGCTTTTGACAAGGATGTGAGGGCACGGCTAAGATCAGAGTGCCCTAGGCCTGACCTGGCAGGCAAAGTGGCGGAGACGCCGGAGGTAGACCCTTCTATGCTCACGTACCTTAAGAAGTAGTCCAAGGACCCTAAAAAGGGCATAGACTGGGCATGGAGATCATGCCAGGACAAGCTTTTGGACATGACAGGTCCCCTAACGAAGATACTAGAGTTAGACTTTCGGGCCAAAGAGTCCGCAATGGCTATTGATCCAGAGGAATTGATTGGCTGGGCGCAGAGGGCTGTTTGTCAGTTAGGTAATGCGAAATGCGCAATGTCCAGCGAGCAACGCCACTCAATACAGACCCCAAATTGGCAGAACTTTCCTCCTCGGAATCGGGTCCCCTAGCCCAGGGCCTGCTCTTCGGCCAACCCTTTCTCAAAGAGCTTACGAAGTTTGTCGCTGCCTTTAGTGGGTTGGATAAGGCCCAAGGATCCCTCAAACGAGCTTTCTGCCCGGTTTTCGGCAGGGCCGGATGATACCGTGGGCGGTCGTTCGGCCGTGGGTCCAACCAAGGTGCCCCGCGTGGTCAATACCACCAGCAACGAGGAGGCTATCAAGACGCCAACTACAACAATAACTCCTCCTTCTACCCAACCCGGCGGGCTAAGAACAGATACCGGAAGGGCAGATACGGAGGAAATCAGGGCGGTCAACAGGATGCCGGTAATTCAGGTGAGACGGATTCCGTGTACAGAAGTAATGTTGGGGGGCAGAATACAGTTTTTCTGCACACTTGGCGCACGATCTCGCAAGATTCATGGGTCTTAGAGACAGTGCAGGGGTACAGGGTAGAGCTTTACAACTCCCCCAGTCAGGGTTACCCCCCAGATGTATTTTTCCCAACAAGATCAGGACTTTATCACCGAAGAGATAGATTCTCTGCTAAGGAAAGGGGCCATAGTGGCCACAGACCTTACCCCCCGGGGCTTTTTCAGCAACATCTTTCTAGTCGTGAAGAAGGGGGGTGGATCCAGGCTAGTTTTAAATCTAAAGGATTTCAATGGATGGGTAGTATATCGGCATTTCAAGATGGAAGGCATCCATCTTCTGCGTGACCTCCTTCAGGAGGGGGACTGGATGGTCCGTCTGGACCTGAAAGATGCGTATCTGTCTGTTCCCATCTACGCGCCACATCAACGCTTTCTACAGTTCCACTGGCAGGGAGTTTGTTACGAATACAGAGTCCTTCCCTTCGGCCTCTCGTCAGCACCTTGGTGCTTCACAAAACTCCTTTGTCCAGTAGTGGAATCATTGAGAGCGCGGGGAGTTCGTCTGATCATTTACTTAGACGACATCATCATCATCATGGCTCGTCTTCCCCAACTGGTGATGACCCATCTCGAATGGGCGATCAACCTATTGCAGAGTCTCGGGTTTATTGTATATCCACAAAAATCGATTTTAATTCGAGCTCAATCGATCGAGTTTTTGGGTTTCCTGATCGGCTCTCGGAGTTGCCAGCTCCTCCTACCAACTCAGAAAATCAGGTCTATCAAGAGAGAGTTGAGGTTGATTTTGCACAAACAGAGTGCGTCATTGAGATCAGTAGCCCGGGTCGTCGAGCTGCTAGCCTCCTCAATTTAGGCTATCTTCCCGGGTCCCCTTCACTACCGGGCGCTCCAAAGGCTCAAGATTCGACATCTCCAGAAAGGCATCTGGTACACAGAACAGATTCCTCTCTCCGAGGAGGCGAGGTTGGAGATGTTGTGGTGGTTGGACCACATGGAGGCCTGGAACGGCCGAGCCCTCTTCGGATCTACCCCGGATGTAGTGATAGAATCCGATGCCAGCCGGTGGGGTTGGGGAGCCCGTTGCGGCCAGATTTCCACGGGCGGCCGTTGGTCACAGGAGGAACTTTCATTGCATTTCAATTGCCTGGAGCTCCTAGCGGGCTCCTTTGCGATCCGCTGTCTTTCACCTCGAAAGATGGACTGTTGTATCCTGCTTCGCATGGACAACGTGTCAGCGGTACGCTACGTGAACAAGCTAGGTGGAACGAGGTCCTGGATTCTGGCGGAGATTGCCAAAGACTTCTGGCACTTTTGCCTTCAAAACAGAATTTCGATAATAGCGGAATACCTTCCGGCGGCAACAATGAGGTAGCCGATTGGCACTCCCGGCACTTGCAGGACTTCAGTGACTGGAGACTCCATCCTTGGGTCTTCCAGTCGCTGAACCATCTTTGGGGCCCTTGCCAGATAGACCTGTTCGCATCACGCCTCAACAGACAGCTCCCAGCCTTTTACAGCTGGCGTCCGGATCTGGAGGCTCTGGCCACAGATGCGTTTCTGCAGGACTGGCCAGCATCTCTATGCTATGCCTTCCCTCCGTTCATGATGATTCCCAGAGTTCTAGTACAAACACGACGTCATCAAACGGAGTTGATACTGAATACCCCACTCTGGAGAGCGCAGGCATGGTTCCCAGTAATTCTGGAGATGCTCTGTGCGGTGCCGATACTTCTTCCACAGCTATGGAATCTGTTGCTGAACCCTCTGAAGGCCCCTCATCCATTTATAGAATCAGGGCAACTCCCTTTGGTAGCCTGGCAGGTTTCAGGGACAGATGGAAGATCCCAGGCCTTTCAAGAGACGCTGACAGATTCATTAGCGAGGCCTGGTCAGCTAACACTCACAAGCGATACTCATCTGCTGGGACGCGATGGTGTAATTGGTGCTCTCAACGGGAAGTGGATCCCACTAAGGCACATGTCTCTTTGATTGTGAACTTTCTAGCTTCCATCGCGGCTTCGGGCTTAGCCTATAGAACCGTAAACAATTTCGGGTCAGCCATCTCAGCAGATCATGTGGCAGTGGATGGCAAACCGGTTGGGGAGCATTCTCTGGTATGTAAACTGCTCAGGGGTATCCGCATGGTTAAACCCCCTTTTCCCAAGTACTCGGAATTATGAGATGTGTCTTCCGTCCTGAGATTCTTGAAAGCCTGGCCTTCCAATAAGTATCTGTCAAGAAAGCAGCTATCTGCTAAATTGACCATGCTGCTCTGCCTGGTGTCATGCAAGAGAGTCTCAGATGTCCGCGCTTTAGATCTGGCGGGACGTAGGTTTTCCCCAGAGGGGGTGAATTTTGCGATCACAAGGCGAACTAAATGTAATACTTCTTCTATATCCAGCTTTCCCTAACAATCCTAAGCTGTGTGTTGTGCAGTGTTTAAAAGACTATGAGGTGAGTACTGCTGAGTTTCGGGCAGACATGAAAGGTCAACTGCTAATTGCGCAGCAAAATCCTTTTCGCCCAGTGACCCCAGCCACCTTGTCAAGGTGGGTGCGCTGGCTCATGAGCGAAGCGGGTATTGATGTATCAAAATTTGAAGCCCATTCAGCTCGAGGGGCTATGGCGTCTAAGGCTTTCTCTGTAGGAGTCAGCCTCTCAGACATTATGAACGCAGCTGATTTGTCAACAAAGACCACGTTTAAAAAAAAATTTTTATAACTTTATTTACCATTTTGAAACATATAATATCAAAAATAACATGAGTGCTCACTGTCATATCTGTTACAGCATAACGATAATCATACAAGCATTAGATATGAGGCCAAATAACATTATCCTGTATTTACGTCAGACCTAAAAAGATGTCCAAGTCTACCATATAGGGCGTTCATGCCAATTTCTATTCCTCCCCGAACCTCCCTGCAGTTGGCGTCCCATCTACATGGTGCGCTGGTGATCTGAACTGCAAGCTTGCCGCTAGACGACCCGGCTATTGTCTTATGGCAACTCAAGCAGTCTACTACCCCACCCCGGTAGGGACCCTGCCCTGCTCTAGTTGTGTACCAGAGGCCAGGTGCTCGGCGGCTGCATAACTTTTAAGAGGCCCCCAGATATCTTTTGGATGTGAAGCACGTGGCAGTGTACTAGCATATAGATCACTATTTGTATTGCAGTATGTCAAGCTATTTAACCAATTTTGTAATGTGGGAGCAGATTTGCGTCCCCAGTAAATGGCAATTTCTCTTTTCGCCAGTAACAGAGTAAGGGCGACAAATTTCCGTACCCCTTGAGGGAAATTGACCACATAACCCAACAGGGCAACCTCAGGCGTGGGGATAAGATCCAGGTCTACCATGTCCCCAATTTCTTGTAAACTGTCTCCCAATAAGACTGTATTTTAATGCAATTCCAAGTAAGATGTGCAAAGTCTGCTTGCGGAGCCCCACATTTTAGACAGTTATGAGGTCTGTTCGGGTCAATTCTGTGTGACTTCGCTGGAGTAACGTACAGTCTGCGCAGGAATTTAAAATGAAGTAGTTTGTGGCGGCTGTTCATGGATACGTCTTTCGTTACGGAACAGCACTTAGCCTACTGCTCGTCAAGAATGGGGCGTCCCAGGTCCTCCTCCCAGGCTCTGCGAATCTTATCATCTTTGATAGGAATTGTATCGGAGCATGCACGGTATAATTTAGAAATGAGATGTTCCCTCCCGAACTCTCTATAATCGTGGTAAGTGGAGCAAACGAATCAGGTTCGATGGGAAAACTGGGCAAAAGTGCACGTAAAGCAGAGCGTATTCTACCCATGACAAACCAGTCCATGAAGAAGGCAGAGCTAAATTGCTCCTCGTCCTCTACTGTAAATATGTGTCCCCCCCGGAAATAGATCCCCAAACGTGGTAATATCTAGATTGGTGAGTGTGCGCTGTACAAGTCTCTCGCACATTATTGGAATCCAACAATTATTAGGAATCGGAAGGGCCGATGAGTACAATATGGGAGTGCCCATGACGCACCGTAGTTTGTCCCAGGCCCAACTGGTGGTGGAGACCATCTGAATGTCATTGGGGTCCCTAGCCAGGCCTTTGGGTAGTACCACATTTAGAGTGTCAGGTAGGACCAGATCCGCTCTGGTCGCAGATACGTAATCCTGGCATCCGGGTGGTACCAGGCATGTGCATAACTGCACTGGGCTACCAGATAATATAGCTGAAAATCTGGGACACTGAACCCACCTCTGTCATATGGCAGAGTCAGGACCTGCCATCGTACCCAAGGCTGTTTACCCCCCCATGTCAGTCTGATAAGGTGAGAGCGTAATGTTAAAAAGAAACTGTTCGGAAGCGGGATTGGAATATTATTGAAAGGATACAAAAATTTCGGGAGCACTATCATTTTAATCAGGCCTACTTGTCCTGCTAAAGAGAGAGGAAGTCGCAACCATCTCTCGATTTGCGATGTTAAATTATGGATGGCTTGGCCATAATTAAGTCTGATTATTTGGGCGGTGTCTAGATGAATATGAATGCCTAAGTATTTGGTTGAATCCGCACACCATTCAAGTGGGAATTCACAGTCCCAATGCGTGGTGCTGGACGTTAAGGGGAATATTACAGATTTGCGCCAGTTTATTCCCAAGCCAGAAAATTGTCCGAAACGGATAATCTTCCGTATTAGGGGTTCCAAATTTTCTTGGGGTTTACGGACGTAAAGAATAATATCGTCGGCATATAGCGAAACCAGCAGTGGCCCAGTGTTAAATTGGAGCCCCCTCTGTAGATGTTTCTCTTGGAAGTGCCGAACTAGAGGGTCTATTGCAAGAATAAATAATAGTGGCGATAAGGGACAGCCCTGTCTAGTGCCATGCGACAAAGAAAAAGGGCGAGAGAGTGTGCCATTCAGGCGTATTCTCGCAGTGGGGCCGCTGTAGAGTAGTTCCGTAGTCGCCACGAATCCTCTAGGCATGCCCATCCTGCGCATTACGGACACAAAAAAGGGCCACTCCAAGGAGTCAAACGCCTTCTCGGTGTCTAACAGAATGGCTGCTGCGGGTATCTCAGGGTTTATTCTATATAGGACCGAAAACAATGTTCGAAGGTTTAGTGAGGTAGACCTGTGGGGGACAAATCCTGATTGGGCCGGGGCAATAATCTGCTCCATCAGTAGGGAAAGGCGAAGGGCAATCATTTTAGCAAGTATTTTATAATCCAAATTTAGTAGGGATAGTGGTCTGTATGAGCCACATAGTGAGGGGTCTTTGCCTGGTTTGGGTAAAAGAATGATGACAGCCTCCCGAAGGGTAGGGGGCAACACCCCCCTCTCTAGCACTTAGGCATACACCTCGAGCAGTTTAGGACCTAATAAGTCCTTGTAGAATTTGTAAAAATCCCCGGTGAAGCCGTCAAGGACCGGAGCCGTGGAACCGTTGAGGGCCTCAATAGCGCTAATGATCTCTTCTTCGGAGAAGGGCTCGGCAAGAAAGTCCTGCATATATTTTTCCAAATACACCAGTGCAATCTCTGACAGGTAATCCTCCTGCACGGTAGAATCATGCGCTGTCCTGGAGGTGTACAAAGCGGTGTAGTAATCCAAAAATCCGTCACGGATCTCAGCAGTTTCAGTGAGAAGTTGTCCTGAGGTAGATCTTAGGTCAGTGATATAAGCATTGCTGTATGGAGGCTTAAGCAGCAGTGATAGCGTACGGCCTGGCCTTTCGCCTTCCCCGTATCGGCGGGCGGTTATATATTTGCTTAAGAAGAGAGTCTCCCGGTCTGCCGAGTCCCTAAACTCCGAGAGGAGTGCAATCCGTTGTTTTGTCTGTCCTGGGCTGGGATGGGATACAGAGTCTCTGTCTAGTGCTACCAGTTGCTGTTCTATACGGGACAGTGTAGCCCTCAGATCTTTTAAGATCCCTGCATGCTTTGCTATGCAGACCCCTCTGATGTAGGCTTTAAAAGCCTCCCAGAGTACCGCCCAGGTATCCACTGACCCTGTGTTGATATCAAAATAGTCTTCAATTGCCTCCCTCACCTCAGAAAAAAACAAGTCGTCATTAAGAGCCCGGCTTCGAAAGCGCCACTGGCGCTCATAGTCGTCTGGCCGGGGAACCCGAAGATGGAGTACCACTGGGGAGTGATCTGAATAAGTCCTGGGGAGGGTTGTTATGGACTTGTACCATAGGCATATGCCAGTCGAGAGCAGCCAATAGTCAATTCTGGTCCATGTGTTATATTGGCCAGCGTAATGGGTGTAGTCAGTATTTGGTGGATTGCGGTGTCGCCATATATCAGACAAAGTCAGGGTTTCACAGAGTTCTAGGAGCGCCCGGCGAGCCCGAGGCTTGGTACTTGGTGAAGTGGTTGAACAGTCTAATGTAGGATTGAGGAGCAAGTTAAAGTCTCCGCCCATAATCAAATTAACTGAATCCAGTTTGACAAGTTGGGAATGTAACTCATGAAAAAATTCGGGGCAATCCGTATTCGGTGCATAGACACATATCAACGATGTGTTGTGTCCCATTAATTTCCCCGTCACTATTGTGTATCGACCCTCACTGTCACTAAGGGCTGCTTGTAAATTAAAGGGTACCTGTTTATGGATCAGTATCGCCGTGCCTCTGGCATAAGTACTGAAATTTGAGAAATAGCGATGTTGTCCCCAGCCTAGAGCGAATTGCGTGGAGTCTGACTTGGGCAAGTGCGTTTCCTGCAGAAGAGCAATATCTATGTTGTGTCACTGTAAATAGTGGATGACATGTTTCCTTTTCCTATTGTCATTAAGCCGCCTTACATTCCATGAAATCAGGATCAGGTCGGAGGGACCGGTCACCTTACCTATCCTCGCCATCTGGGTAGTTTGGCTTCTAATTCAACGTCTGTGTCCTGGAAAAGGTAGTCTGGTTGAACAGTGAGCATAGTAGTAAATAAACAAGAACAAGGAAGCATACAACCGAATCCCCCCTCTTCCCCCCCACCCAGCCTTGCATCCCCTATTGCAAGGATCAAACCCCATTAGACAACAATGCGCAGTATCAATTATACATCTGAATTGGTACAATAAATGGGTGGAACGATACTCTATGTACATACATGACATTCCAGTGATATACACCTTGAGGGGTGGCAACGCTCCGACGGTTGTCCAGCAGAATAAACTAAAGTGTGTCAGTATATTATACGATCCCAATAGATACACATAACACCATCTGATTGTTTATATAATGGTGGGCAAGAGCCAGTTCACTCAGTGGAGAAGAGTTCGACAATAGCGTTAGAACCACTGCGCGGGGGCGAGGACCCCACACCGCCCGCCTCTGTCTGGTTACTCTTCTTTTTATAAGTGTGACAGAATTCCTGCACCTCATTAGGCGTGCTGAATATGCGGGACCTGCCATTAATGTCCACCCGCAGCCGTGCCGGATAAAGCATGCCATATTTCATTCCTAAGTTTCTGAGGGTAGCCTTGACTCAGTTGTTCTTTCGTCTAGCCTCCTGTACCATTATTGTGAAGTCCGGGTACAATGCTATTTTGGAACCCTGCCATGTAGCACCGCCCGCTCTCTAGCAAGGCGCAGAGCAGTATCCCTGTCTCGGTAGTTCATGATTCGTGCAATAATGGGCCTGGGTGGGCAGCCTGGGTTCGGACGTGGGCGTAAGGTGCGATGCGCCCGCTCTACTACGAAGCCCGGTGTGAAGGCCTCCCTCCCAAACAAATCAGTGAGTAAGGTTTCTATGAAGAGGTCAAGGCGGCCAGTGTTCGTAGTTTCCGGTACCCCCAAAATGCGTATATTATTGCGCCTACTGCGCGCCTCCAAGTCCTCGTTTTTAATTGCGACATCTTTGAGGATACACTCTGCACGCTCTAATCGCTTGAGGGATTTTGCCATACCATCTTCAAGATCCGATATTCTAGCTTCGACCATGTCTAAACGCTTGTCATGCACCTCTATTTTAGCACCAAAGCCCTCAAGACGTTTAACGAGAGCATCAAATCGTCCGTCTAATGCTCTAAAGCCCGCCCTCATTTGCTGCAACAGGGAGGTGGAGGTAGCTGTTGGATCCCCTCCAGGACCTGCATCCTGCCCCCCGTCCGCCATGTCTGGACCCGCTTCTTGGACTTTGTCGACGACTTTTTCAAATGACAGTACCCTTTGCTCAAGGTCCTTGCTGCCCATGCCGCTGCGCAATGAGACTGGAGAATCAGTGCAAGTGAAACTGTTCGTGAGGCAGTGGATCAGGTGAGCGGCACCCACTGGCCTGTAAGGGAAATAGGAAATGTGGGGGGCGGCTGTAAGGGTCGTGGAAGTGCGTCCAACTGGGAAAGTGACCAGTAGCTTAGAAGGTGCTGTCAGGCAGGGAGCGCTCGTGTGGTAAAGCTCTGTGTTATGGCATAGGCTAAGGAGTGCAGTGACTGGGGTGCCGTGGCTCCAACCGCTTCACAAGGTGCGAGACCCCACCATAGCTCGTAGCCCCTGAAGTTGTGCCGTGGGGTAAAAGAGGAGATGAGCTGGGTCTTGTTAGACATGTGAGCCCCAACAATGGTGCACAAGCTTGAAATTGGTGCCGGGAGGGAATGGAGGTAAGCTCATTGGTGTCGATAAAATGGCTGCCATCCACTGGCTCAAAGTTGAAGCCTGCTGCCGGGCCATGGGCCTGCGGGGCCCAGTGCATTGCGGTCAATGCTGGTGAATCTGACCATAGCGCGGGGCAGCCGGGCACGGGTAGCGATTCAACAAAGTACTCGCCTCCTCCAAAGTGCTCCTGCAAGCAGCCGGGTGGCCGCCTCCCAGGCTCGCCCGCGGGCCCTGTCCCTGCGGGGCCTCCGGGAGAGGCAGGCGCGTGTGGTGCAGTTTATGGCCCAGAGTTGTCATGGCCGCTCCACGCCTGGGGAGGAGGGAGAGAGGTGTCAGGAACCCACACCCAGCGCACTCACCACGTTCTTTAGCCAGGTCAGGCGTTGATGTGCGGCAGCAGCGTGCAGGAGATACTCGGGCAGGCCCGCGCCGGTCGTGTTTGAAGGCCGATAGCCCGCGATAGCTCCGCCCCTTGGGCACTCCGGCTCCTGCAATCGGCAACTAGTTTCACACTTTCCGGGGCATCTCCGCGTTCACTGTCACTCCGGCAATAAGTAGGTGTTGTGCAAGTGTTCTTAATGAGGCGTATTCAGGGGATAGTGCCGCTGTGCTGGACAAGGTCGGCGGAGCTTCAGTGCCACACGGCCAACTTGGTTGGCGGCTTGGCCACGTCCCCAACAGAGACCACGTTTAAGTCTTTTTATTATAAGCCTATTGTTGATGTGGCATCTCTGGTGGTGGCTAAGCTTTAAACAAGCATAATCGGAGCCTCCGGTCCTGACATAGAATTAAAAATTTGCAAACATTCGTGAGAAGAATTTTCCAATTCTATTAAGGACACGGGGCAAAGGATTATCCCACCCAAACGATATGTATTTATGTATTTGCATTGTAAATTGCATTGTATGGTCGCTTAAGTATTTTCATACTGCATACATGTTCTTATGTTTTCTCCCTTCCCTTTCTGATTTATTGATGAGATATCAGAGTTGGCGAACGGTGTTACAGTTTATCCTTTACATTTTCAGGTGCTGATAAGAAGTAGAGCATGATGGTCTACAATGATGGAAGGTTTCGTGTTCCCACGGAGGATACTGCGACTCGTTGGTTCAGGAACCAGTTCTCAGATAAGGAGCCCCGCTGGGCTGCAAGTTGTTTCTTCAAGAGTAGGTTCTTTTGCTTTGAGGATGGTTCTTCAGGATCAAGTTGTTGTTTATGGACTTAACTGTTTGATGATTTGTCGAAGAAAGAGGACACTGTCACCGTGACTGGTGCTTATATAGGGGACACTGTATGGTTGGTCATGTGACCTGTAAGGTATTCATGGGTACTGTAGTGTTTTGGTTACTTTGATTTTATTGGCTGCTGAGAAAATATCAGTAAAGAAATGAGAAGTATAATCCTCACCTCCGTGTCCTTAACAGAATTGAAAATTCTTGTCACGAATGTTTGCAAATTTTTACTTGTATGTAGCATAACTACTAGCACTTACCAGATAAACCTGAATATAAAGTCATTTTAGACAGCTGTGGTGAGAAGCATGCCTTCATTTCTAGATTTTGTGTAGAAACTCCTTGTTGTCAAAGAGGCCTAATCTATCCAACATTAATTGAAAGTGGGCTTTGTGTCTGCCACTCGCTCATAATGCAGTAGTGCTTTTGTATACCTCAGTTCCTTGCTACTTTCCTTATGTGTGTTCTACCCAAAGAGCATTTCAGCTAGACTGTGGTTTTGAATGAATAATTTGCATCCTTCCGGAGTTGATGTTAAAACCTGGCACTGAAGTTAAGTAGGGACTATTTGCTATCTATTTGTGGGTCCCTACTTGCTACTCACCCTCCTTTTCCCCCCTCTCTATAAATGAATACTCCCGCCCTGTTGGTGCTGCTTACCTCTGAGGCTTTTCATGCAGTCACTGCTGTCCGCAGCAGAATGGGCAGTCAGACGTATTTAAATGGATTTCAAAACATTGCATGATGCCTATGCTGTGTGAGCATGTGCCCGTATGTGATGTGGCTATCTTGGAATGATTTCTCTTTTGTTTTAGGAACAATTGTTTAAAGATTACAGCCAGGCATCCATATGCATGCACAGAAGTTGTCTTTGAGCATATGCAAACAGACTTGCTAGCTTCTTTCTTTTTCGACAGGGGGACACTAGTTAGAAAACTATTTTCCCTTGCTCTATCTATCTATCTATCTATCTATCTATCTAGCTATCTATATATATATACATATATTTACTGAAGGACACTCCCTCCAGAAATTAGATATTAGATCGCCAAGCTCCTACTACGCACAGCGATCACCCTGTGCCCAACCTTTCACAAAGCACCCACTACCTAGAGACTCTCAAACCTGCTTAGGTGGTGAAACCACTACTACGCACTGCCCATGTCCTGTAAGCAACACTTCATGGAGGGTCCCACACCCTAAACACAGGCAAGCCCCATTAGGAGGCAAAGCATGTTGTAAAAGCTTCCACTCATTATCAGTACAGAAGCTATAAAACGTTTGCTCTAGATATAGCTCACTAAATACCATTTAGTGTCAGAGGTGTTTGAGATATCATCCCGTTGTCGTCAATGATGCCACTGAACATGTCCTGAGTGATGTAATATGGGAGGACATAAGCAGTGCATGGCGGGAGCGCAAGTTATAGTTAGCTCAGTAAACTGTAACCGACGATGTTCAGTGTTTTTAGTTTAAAATTGTATTTTTAACTGACATGTTCACCTAACTATAACATCACTTTGTCCTTTGTTTTTTCAGTGAATTTCTAGTTGTTTTTTTTAACGAGAAGTAAGATATTATTACCAGACCTAATTATAATGTCACTTTAACCTTTAACCTTTAATCTTGTCTGCCATGGCACTCAAGGATCACACCCAGGTGGTTCAAGATCAGTAAAATGCCCTGATGCTTTAGCCAACTCTAGAGGCACAGAGCTTCTTCGTACAGGACCCAAAATCACCTGGCTCAGCTTAATGGAGTGCCATGGCGGTGGTGTTGTCTGTGTGAACTCATACCAACCTCCCCTTGTTGGATGGCAGGAAGGCACAGCGCAAGAAAAGTGGCCCGTAAATTGATATAGAGCTGGGAATCCGCTAGAGACCAGATTCCTCTGATCTCTACCTACCCGAGATGACCTCCCCAACCCAGCAGTGATGCATCCATCACCACCACCATCAGCCTTTGTTTGGGAGGAGAAAGGGATCTGCCACTGATCCAATTGCAATTGAGCAGTTACCACTGAAGATTGCATGCAGCCAGCCATCTCTGAAATCTCGATGATATCTGAGAGGTTGCCTTGATGCTGGGCCCACTGGGACTTCAGATTCCACTGCAAAGCCTGCATATGCCCTCTGGTGTAGCTGACAAGCAGGATGTCTCAGAGCTGCTCTCGGCGAGATCCAGGACCAAGGCTGAAACATTAGGATCACAGCCCAAATGCCCTGAACTCACTGCAACAGAGGTAAGACCTTATACTGCACCATGCCCAAGACAGCTCCTTTAAAAGGAAGCTTCTGCAAAAGAGTCAAAAGCAAGTTTGGCTCATTGATCACGAACCCCAGAGATGTCAGCATGTTCACCATCATCTAGAGGTGGTTTACAATGGACTGTGACAAGTCCACCTACAAAAGCCAGTCATCGAGTTAAGGGAGAACTGGTATCGTCACCCTTCGAAGATGGGCAATGATCACCGCCATCACTTTTGTGAACACCCTATTGGCACTTGTGAGGCAGAAAGGGATTACAGCAAAACAAAAATGCTCCTGGCCTACCTTCAACCGCAGGTAACGTCTATGGGACTGCAGGACATGTATCTGAAAATGTGAGTCCTGTAGGCCCAAGATGACCACGCTGTCACTCAGATGCAGGGCTAACAGAACCTGGGCCAGTGTGAGGATTTTGAATTTGTCTTTCCATAGGAAGGTATTCAGAGGGCATTGATCTAAGATCAGCCCAAGTGTCCATCCATCTTCAGCATGAGGAAATAGTTTGAGTAGCAACTCTTCCATAGTTCTGAATTTCGATCCTTGTGGTGGCTCCTTTGGAAAGTAAAGCTCGTACCTACAGCATTAGAATGGAGAAGTGCTCCTCTCAGAGCTGCTATGGTGCTGGAGGGAGGTGCAGTGGGCCAGATAGAAACAGTAGAGCATAACCATGATAAACAATCTCCAGGATATGATGGATCGCTGCCCTGGGAGAATCTAATGGATTCTACCTTCCACAGGGTGGTTGTGCACCGCTCCACTAAAGGTAGCCTAAGGCAACTTGGAGTCTGTTACTGCAGGGGAAAGGGGCTGGGAGGACTCATGTTCTGGATGACCTGTGCGCTGCCTGTCAGATCCACATCCTTGCCAGTGAAAGGTCTGGGGTGATTACAGAAGGGCTGGGGGGAATGATGTTGCCTTACGCCAATTCCCTGGAGTAGCCTTGAAATTTCATGAGCTATTGAAGAAACTGTCTGGCAGGGGTTGTAAGACCCCGAAGAAGGTGCCATGGCTCTACCCTCCTTAAAATGTTCTAGAACTGAATCAGCTTTATAAATATGCCATCAAAAGGCATGTACATAAAGGAGGCCTATAAGTCTTCTGAGAAACCTGTAGATCCACAATGGTGCCAGCCGCCCATCTTAGACACTGAGGAGGTATCACGCACTGCACAAATCACTTATTTGGCTCCACCCTGATAATCTTGAATGATTTGAGCCAAAGAGGCCCTAAGATCTTCCGGGACTTCTAGCAAGATCTCGCTGGTCATGTTCCAGAGGGAGTGCCTATATCAGCTCAATAGGTTGTGGATGTTGGCTATGTGCAGGCTGAGTGCCGAGATATACCTTCGGGTATGACTTGCAGTGCTTTTGTAAGTGGAAATAACACAACATAACATAACACAAAAATTGATTGATCTCAATGCTAGGATAGCAGAGGAGAACATTTATTTCCCGAACGCCTCACTCCTCTTTGACTTCTACGAGGGGGTCGAAGGGAAGGAATCTGAGTTCACCATGCTGATGGAAGTCTGGACCACCGGACTCTCTGTAGGATGCTCTGTAAGGAAATCTGGATCACCAGGAGCTGGTCTTTTGTGTCTGGTCACCTGCCTAGTCACTGGCGGGCACAAACACAGTCTGGATCAAGTTCCCAATAAGGTGTCAGTAAGGGGTTCACTGAACTGAAGCAAGAGCTTAGATTAGGCTGGCCCAGTTTGCAAAATCTCAGTAAGGACATGTTCTTGACTTCAACTGGAGGCAGTTGTAGGTCCAGGACGTTAGCTGATTGTTTAATTACCACAGCAAAGGCAGCCCTATCTTTCATTGGGGTCCCCAAAGGTAACTTCATCCGTGTATCTGGGGAAAGTATCAAGCCCACTTGAATCCTGTAAGTCTATGTAAATGTGGTCATCATTATAATGGGTGGCTAAATCATCCCAATTCCCAACATTGTCTTCTCTGAGTGGTGGCAAGCTCTGATCAGTCAGAGCCAAAAAGACATTGGCTCCTTAGAGGACGCCTCTTAGGTAGTGGCAGCATAGGATCAGAATCAGGCTGTATGGAGACCAGATGAGCCGTAGCGGATTCAGAGCGTAATCTCGATTGGGTTGAGCCGATGCTGGTTCAGAGTCAGTAGCAGATTCTCATCCAGAGTCGGAGGAATTAGCACTGGCATCAATGAAGGAGGAACTAACGCAAATCTCTGAGCCAGGGTGGAAGTCTGTACTAGAGTCGGTGTTGAAACAGTGATGGGTCCAAGGGGCTCAGAAGGTGCAGATGATGGATTTGCTGTGGTAATCTGACTGGGAGCCCCTTTGGATTGTTGTGGCCCAAAGGTGTACCAGAGGGACCTTGAAGAGTGCCAAACATACTCAGCACAGCCTAATTAAAGGCCTCGACAGGCTGTGACATCGCCAATGGCCTGGGCCGCATCAGGATCAGCTACAGTTTCTGCTCCTCAATCAGAGATCAGAAGCAAGATCGATAGGCACCTTTACACCCTCACGACTACTCTTTTGATAGAAAGTGTCAGGTTGAGGTTGAGTACTGCTTTGCTTTATTATGCTTCCGCTTGAACTTTGCCTTACTGGAGGACTTCGACTATGAAGATGACGTCACACGGAGGTGGCCCGGGGAGCTGGTCCATGCCCTGTACTTGGACCGGGAGCAGGACTTATCGGAGGCTGGTGACTTTTTTCTGTGTTCAGGAACGAACAGCATTGCAATCCCAGATCGCTTTTGGGTGCATGGCTTGGAGTTGTGCCCCCAACCCAAGAACCATAGGCACACCTAGTGCAGGTCTGTGACCGACATATTTTTTCTGCAGTCATGCCATGGTTTGAAGCCTGTAGTTTTAGAAGGGAACATCATTCCATTGCACACTGAATTTTGTTTTGGGAGTCGCCGAAAACCTACGAAAATCGGAGCGGTGCTCCGGATTTGTGTTCAAAGGAGCAAAAAGAAAGGAACTGACATTGGCGCACATGGGTGGCACTCATATGTGGCTCAGCTCCATCGCTTATAGTGTGGAACAAAGTCTAGGTGGAGCTGCATGGTGCCACCTAGCAGTGCACAGAAGCACAGCTATGAAAAGTTTCTGAATCTTGTCTGACACCTCGGGAATATTCTAAAGGTGAATAATCTTCAGTTAGAAGTATCCATCAGGATGAGCTACATTGCCCAGCTAATCTTCACTCCAACACTGCTCATTTCACCATTTACAAGTCACTCAAAAGCTAAACTTTTTGAATGCCCCTCCTTCTTGACCTGTTGTCAAATCTTTTTGTTTTAGTAAAAACACAAAGTAAATATTGACTGTTACCTATTGGAGTTCATATTTATTTTGAAGTTGGTGCAACTGGCATGCGAGTGTTTGAAAATTGAGGGTGAGTGCAATTACCTCCTCTTCTTCTACGAATATAATAATATTTCATATAGCTTTTCTACTCAAGAATCAATTTTCACAGAAAACGCCACCCCGCGATGCCTAGAGAGTCTGAGGGGGAGACAAGAGCAACAGTGCATGTGGAACCTGCTAAGCATGCCACATCTTTGTATTCATTGCGCAGCAGCCTTGTCCTAAAACTCATAGTGCCTATGAGATCCCAGCCTGCAGCATGGACACATCACTCTTTGCAATGATCCTTGCTTGGAGAGTGAAGCAGTAGGGCAGAGTTTTATGATAATTGCCTTTCTTACAACACTGGATGTTTATGCCAGGAACACAGATGCAATTGAAGACTGTGAAATGAATGGGATAATTCGCTTTTATAAAAATCCCAGTAAAAAATACTGTTTTTCTTTTCAATCTGGTTTTCTCAGTAAACATATTTTAAAAGATTTGAGGAATTGTTTTCCAACCCCAGAGGATGGATGTGGATCCGTTTATCACAGAGACAGATTCTCCAGGCCTATTTCCTATTCAAAGAGTGTCCTCACTGTGAACCGCCTCCTGTTCAAGGGAGTTTCAGCACACAGACTCATAGTGCATTTAACCTTGAGAACATTTTATGCAAGAAGCAGCACTACTGCAAGTAAGGAACAAAAGCCCCCAATCAGAAGCCACCCAGCTCACTGAATCATAAAAGCACAGCGCACCGCACAGATTGTAAGGTTTTCTTTTCAGTTTTAACTCGAGCTCTGCTCTGTGAACGCCACCTAGAAAATGTAAGGCTGGTGAGATTGTGTCATGCCGTCTCATGAGTTCTTGGTACTCCAGCTAAAGGGCATGTTAGTCTCTTATGTCACCAAAACTCGTTCATAAGTGTCCTCATCATTTTACTTCATACTGGGATGGCCCCATCCCTCGTCAGCCCACCTCTGATCCATTAATCGACCATTCCCAATGCTTAATTTCAGACGGTGGTTGCCGGTGGGGGCCACCAGCACCTATTTCGTGGAACCAGCACTTATTTTTCTGAATCAGGGGCAAAACTCACAGGTCTGGAAGAAGGAGGATGAGTAAGGCGGCAAAACCATCACAAAAAGAGAACGCAGGGACATGAAAGAGTAAGATGGGGGGAAGGGAGCGTCTGGTAGTGAATTAAAGAAGCCGGAGGTGGATTTAAGACTACTAGCCTTGGTATTTGGCCGCCCATGTTTACGTGCTCCGGCTGCAGGCTTTCGAGCAGGGCTCTGGCACCCGCACTTTTTCTTTTACAAATTAAGCACTGGCTGTTTCTTTAAATGTCTTTCTTTTCAGTTTTTCTCAAATGTATTTTGTGTACCTTAACTGTTCTGTGAAGTTCAGTTCTCTTTGGATTGTGTCGAAAATTCAGGTTAGTGGACTGCAAATTCCTTTGGTTGAATTTATCACGATTTAGTGTAGCAAGAAAAAAATTCCCAAACGGATGCAGTGATCACATTTGGAGGTATAGGTAAAGAGACCGTTGTTTCCGAGGCTAATGTAATACATATGCTGCAAATGTTATATGCAAATTCATGTCTGTATGATTGCAAGAGAGACGCCTTGGGGTTCTGTTGGTGTTCATTCCTTACTCACAGGCGTAATGGCTGGCATAGGAGGCTCCATTAGATTATGCCTTTTGGCATTTGATTTACCGGAGTATTGGGAACTGAAGTAATGTAGGTTTGTGTAGGTCTTCCACACAAGTATACTGCATTCTATAGATTAAACTTTTATAGATGCCTTACAGTCTCTTCGCTACTAACAGGTCACAAATCAACCCAGTGCTCTTTTAGTACGGATTTATCGCAGCATACTGCAGTGGTAAGACCGTTCCACCATTTTAGAGCCAACACTAAGAAGCTGAAGCCACACAAGTTGACGACACAGAGAAATGGAGGTCTTGACAAATGGTAGGTTGCTGCAGACATCAGCTTTCCTCCTGGAATGCATGTGCTTAATTGCTCTTGCAGGTAATATGGCCCCTTGCCATGCTGGCTCTTGCGTTGATAGCTCAAGCATGTAAACCACATTCTAACTACAAATGGGAATCTGTAAAGGGGTGCTCTCCTGCCAAAAGATGGTACCTCTTTTGAGGCCCTTTTCCAGATCTTACACCTGGATTGTAGATACCTAGAAGTTGAGATTGTTTATTTGGTAACTCCATATAAAAGGTATTATTCATTGAAAATGTAGACCTGGGTGTTGGTTTAGTTGTTCTTGCTGCTATTTCTAGAACAAATTATTTTTATGGGACAAGGTTGTTAGCGTTGTGTCCAACCCCTAACCTGGAGGACCAGTGGATCGTGTTTCATCTGGTTTGACCTGTCCAGCTTGGGCGACTCTGGCAGGAGACTAAGCTCCCGTCGGCAATGCTTTCCAGATCACTGAGACACACAAGCCCTTCGTCACTTTAAGGTGGTGATCTTATTGAATAGTAATTATTCTTTCTTAATTGTTTTTTTGTAATTGTAATAACAGATGAGCATTCTTTACACTTATTTTAGATTCCCATGATCATGAGCTCTTTCTTACCAGCATTCAGCCTAAACCACCTCTGAGCCAACCAGGCTTCTCATTTATGTAGACAGTTTGCCAAATGACTAAACTCAGTTGGACTCCCAATTACTCCAACAGCTGCTTTTTAAGTTCACTGATTAACATGAAGAGATTTTCTTGTTTTTGACAGTTTTTTTTATTCATGGCCAGTAAGTAAATCCAAGGACATAGTATAAAACAGAAATGGCAAGTTGATTTACATCTTGCATTATCTTATGGATCATTGGCTGGCTTTTCAAAAGTAGTATTCATTTTCTCCAGTAAATGTCTTTCTGATTTTTAGGTCGAGCCTAGCGCAGCGCGCATGCGCTACTCTATGGGAGGCTTCTTGTGAGCACTCTAAACTTCTCCGTGTGGGGCTGACTCCTCCCACACATTGGATTGGCCTTTGCGTCTGTCTTTCAATAATGAAAGCACGCAAATGGCCAAAGGCGGGTGCATGTCCCACCTCCTTTCCAATGTTCACTCCCACGGCGTTTTGCTCTCGGGAGCGAGCAGTGGCGCGCAGGGTGTCAGCTGCATTTCTCGTTGTGGACCAGGTTACTAATTGAACAGAACGCAATGCTGTGCTTTTTTTTTCAAATGCTTGTTTCATTTGCCTTGGTTGTGTTCTCGGATTGTTGTGTTCTTCGGTTGTTTGAACCAAACACGCTTATCCGATGGTATTTTTAACTTTTAAACACCGTTTGCCAAGATATTTTTAAGTTAACGTGTAAATATAGCGCAAACTCAACCCGAAGGTTATCAGAGCGCTGAGTTGCGTTCCACATGGACTCGTTCATTTTGTTAGGCAGGGGATAATAAGTGATTTGCCCATTCACACTCTTATCTGCCTTGGAAGGATGAAAGGTGCGGTCAGGGTGACTGGTTTAGAATCGCACAGATTTCTTGGATGGGCGAAGTTGCCAGAGAGATGATTCCTGTTTCAGACCAGCGCGGACACAAATCTGTTTTTACCTTAACATGGGTTACAGAAGGGGCCCGTTTTTGCAGCTGAACCTGCACCTCACGTAGGCGGCAGTGCATTTCTTCTGGAGCCCTTCACATGCTGAAGCTTGCACGCTCGCTCTTCGGGGTATGTGTGTGTGCGCTAAAGTGAACTTTTACTTGGGTTCCTCTAACAGTTTCTGACCAGGGTGTGCCTGCTGCTGCAGTAGAAAGTACAAGCCATACCTAAAACAGCGAATAATATAATAGCATAGTGTGTATTTGTAAAGTGCACCTTTTCCCTCACCCCTAGGTGTCTTGGTGCTGATATGACAAACATTTATTGATACCCAACTAAGTGGTACTGATTTTATCGACCTCGTAAGGATGAAAGGCTCAGTGGATCCAGCTTCATTGGAACCTGTGACAATGCGGCGCGCGGGGTGGCAGCTGCAAGGTGGGTGCATGTCCCACCTCCTTTCCAATGTGTCACTCCCACAGCATTTTGCTTTCAGGAGCGAGCAGCGGCGCGCAGGGTGGCAGCTGCATTCCTTCAATAAACACACTAAACAACCTCAGTTCTACGTTAGCACACAGGAGATTCACATAAAGCGATGTACATGAAATAATAGAAGGACTGGAGTGTACTCAAAATCTCCCCTATAAAGAGGGGGGATAATCCCTTTAAGGACGATAACCCTCACCCACCATAGGTGGCATGCTTCATCATATGGGTTTCTCCTCCCAATAGGAAACCTAGTCCTACTGAGGGCTACAACTCCCTCACTGTGAGGTAGGAGCTCAGGGATGTTTTGTTTTACGATGGTCACTAGCTATCTAGGATGCTAAAATCCCATATGTGAATGATGAATGTGGTGAGAGTGCAGCGCAATGAAATGTGATAGTGAATATGTGAAATGGTGAGATAAATAGCCTCCGGTAGCAGCTTCTGTACCGTGACGGGGTACCGACGGAGAGAACGGGGCCCCTTTTCCCTGAGCTGTTGCCAGGTAGAGGTGAGGCTATTTATCCTAACTACATGGATATTTCCAGTAACACCTGATATCACCATATAGGATTACTGGTTCTGTATTATATATATTTTTTGATATATGTTTATCACTTTGATTTAGCAGGAGCAATTTTATATCTATTTTGGTCCTGAAGAAAGCCTGGATACTTTATCATTAGAAGGCTGAAACATGTCGACCTATACTCATTGAGTAGTTTTAAATTAATACTACTCTTTGCACTGCTTTTTTAATCCTACCAGTGAGAGCAAAGTTAATAAAGATTTCTTTTTGCATCCATTAGGTAGTTTTATCTCACCATTTCACATATTCACTATCACGTTTCATTGCGCTGCACTCTCACCACATTCATCATTCACATATGGGATTTTAGCATCCTAGATAGCTAGTGACCATCGTAAAACAAAACATCCCTGAGCTCCTACCTCACAGTGAGGGAGTTGTAGCCCTCAGTAGGACTAGGTTTCCTATTGGGAGGAGAAACCCATATGATGAAGCATGCCACCTATGGTGGGTGAGGGTTATCGTCCTTAAAGGGATTATCCCCCCTCTTTATAGGGGAGATTTTGAGTACACTCCAGTCCTTCTATTATTTCATGTACATCGCTTTATGTGAATCTCCTGTGTGCTAACGTAGACCTCAGGTTGTTTAGTGTGTTTATTGATTAGAATTAGGGGATATTCACCTCATTGGTCTTTAAAATAGTTCCCTTGGACCCTCCCCTACCCCTTTTGTGTTATAGCTGCATTCCTTCCACAGCGGGTGCCTTTAACAAGGCTGTTTACGATTATGTGCGCTTCTGGGAGGGGGCAAGGGCTTGGGCTTTGAAGGGGCCGGTTTACAGCGCAGGGCTCTTGTTTTCCTTACAGTGCGCGCGCACCACTCGCGAAGCGACTGTCTCTCATTCCTGATATTTTACTCGCTGTTAAAAGGGACTGGTTACTATCTCCTGATTCTTTAATTCTTAATCACCTTTCTCTTCTCTTGCCCTCTGCCTTTGCCCGCCCAATCTACTCCGCCCTCTATCCCTCGCTCTAAACTGCTTTGCTTGCGTGCTCGGCGTGTGTGAACTTCGGGTGCGGGAATGAGTGTTGAGCGTGTGCTTGTATAATTTAGCTGGTGGTGCTCATGTAAAGTAAAGCCCTCCTTGGTTCGAGCTATCTTTAACTACACACAGAGGGATAAATAGACGGCTTGCCCCATGTCTGTTGTCTTCTCATTCGACACCCCCCCCCCCCAACTCTGCCCATGCTGCTGCAAACGGTTCCCACAAGCCCACCCAATAAGCGTTTGCCGTCTGTTTTTTCGGAAAACATTTCCCTTCTTTGTCTCGCTTTATTTTTCTAATTTTAATTTGTATATTGTAAGCAGCCCCAGAGGCGGGCTGAGGGTGGAGCCAGTCAGCCCCTTCACGAAGAACTGAAACCAGACCGAGCTCGGCTGCCAAGCGAATCCGCTCCGCCCCCACCCTGCGCGGCCTCGCTAACCCTGTGCGAGATGGCTACTAGTGATGTATGATCTCCAGAAACGCAGCTGGTGCAGAACTCTGTGTGCAAATTGAAATTCACGCATTCAAATGCTCACGCGGTAAGTACTCTATAGTAACCAGGTTAGGACACGTCCTTTGGTTCCAAAACAAACACCTTCATCAGTTCACATCAGGTAGAGCTCTGTAAATCTTCCGCCTGCGGCAGCAAGCTCTCTCTAAGAACAAAACCACATTATCAGCTTTGAAACAATTGCTTCCTGTGAACACCGTGTACCGAGAAAAGCTGCAACATTGGTCAGAATATCTAACTCGCAGAAACCATCAGAGGGCAACATTCCGCTTTCCTTTGGTGTTTTGCTTCAGCCTCCCAACTTGTGCTTTAAAGTGCCTTACAATGTGTCCATAAATGTTTACTAATGCAAGCATATATTTTTAAATCAGACTACTTGAACTAGTGTGTAGCAGTTGCATAGCTCTTCAATTCCTGGCTGCACAACACCCAGGAAAATGTGCTGCATGGCTAAATACTTATAAGGTCCCAAAGGCGAGACCTATTGGCTATGCCAATGCTTGTTATCTCTTGTTGTCCTCTCTATGGTCACTGGACGCTTGTCTCTGTGTAGCAATCATTCTGCCCTAGTCTCTGCAGTCTTTATTCAAATTGATGTTCTGTCAGTGTTTTAGCCATTCATTTTCAAAATGTCACTTTAAAATTGTTGGAGGATTGCTCAACTAGTCACATTGCATAACATAATTTTAAATTATTCACAAATAGTACATCTGTGGCTCTGTTACAGAATGTGATGGGTGGTATTAACAGGAAGAACGGGATTACACGGTAAATCACCTGGATGAGTGGGACAAAGTGTTAAGTATACCCTTCTCACGCCCACCAGTTGGCTTATGTCCAGCAGTTTGGTCGCCTACTACCTGCTGCCCCTTTACGTAATCTGTCCTCTGATGTTATTTGGGAGTCCTTCCGGTTTTTGGGGGTTTGTTTTTGACCACCATGTCCAAGGTAAGTGATGAGGTTGCGGCAGGTGATAGTTGCCAGGCAAAACAGAACATATGTATATGGAATCTCTAATAAGTAACAGATCATGTTGTTTCACACTGTCTCACATTTGATGTTGCTCCTAGATTCATTTTGAAATCAAACTTCTTGGAAGATTGTTATGAGTAGTAAACGTAGCTCTTAAATTGTGTTAGTTAAGGAGCTACTAATAAAACAGGTCTCTGAATTGGCAAATTCATTAAGTTACAATTTTTAAACGCGACTACTCTTAGCTTAAAGGTGCATTAATTTAATATGGAGCTGTGCGGCACTGTGGAGCTCTGCATCACGCTGCATCATATCAGGTGAAACTATCAATTAGCAGGAAAAAGTACACTCTGGCTCCAGCCCAGAGTTTAGGACCTGGAGGATAGTGCTTTGGGGCCAGAACTCACTTCCACAAAGGCCAGCAGAGGGGACCATGTCAGATCCAGTTAGGTCTGGTCAGCTAGAAAGGTCTCAGGAAGCTTGTTGTGTCCTTGTAGCTCAAAATGTTCAAAGTAAAAAAACAATCCCTTTGGGAGCAGATATTTTAACCACAAACACCACTCTTACATACACTACTCACTCAAATAGGGTGGATCATGCTCAGAGGAGTAGAGAACATGAACTAGGAAAGTCAAATCAGTGCAAAATAATATCGTACTTAACCCAAAATTTATTAAAATAATGTATATACATACAATGTCAAATTTAAAACGTTTAAAAATAATTCATTAAGAAACAAATTAATATTCAAATATATCATTCAACGAATCACAAAAAAAAATCAACAATACAGGTTAAAAAACCACAACAAGTGGGACAAACAAAACTGCAAGGAAAATATGTTCTTGTCAGGAAAACATCACGATAGTCAAACAACCAATCAATAAAGTTTCAATGCACACAACTGAGACAAAAAGCTCCAGTCGAATATTAATCATGTAGTGTAACATAAATCATTGATCCGTGATGTATTTCAAAAACAGAGCGTCCGACGCGTTTCGGTGGGTCCAATCTTATATCTCCCCACCTTCTTCAGGAAAGTAATAATTCTTCCCACCTCGTTAAGATAATTCTAAAAAATACAAAATACAAAACATATATATATATATATATATATATATTTAAAAAAACATTTTGAACTGATCTGACTCAAGAAGATCATAACGACACTCCCAGCAGATACACACCCTAAATGAACTGCCAATCATTCAAAACATTAGACCACTACCCACTTTCTGGCACTTGTATCACACATACTTCATTCAAACAAATTTTGAGTATCAGGGAGAGTTCATCTCTCAACATACTTTAACTCCCTGGGAGGGGATGAATTTGGAAGGGCGGGATATGTTAAGCTTCCCATGCATATTCTCAGACATATAAATTCCATTCTGCAACCAATGTCATGAATGTTCCGCTGGGTCTATCCTTAGTCACCCATCTCAGCTAACACACTTGCTCGTTTATAAATAAAACAAGGGGAAAATTCCCTTTTTACCTCCTAGTTTGCATACTCCCAAACTCGGATATACTGGAGAGGCGCAGAAAAAATCCTCACCATCCACTATTATGGGAAATGTAAAGAGATAGAACACAATAAGGTTCATCCACTGTATCTTAATGTCACAGTGCTTTCTACTAAGGGTTGCCTAAACTTTTACCTTATCAAGAAATAGGCATTAACTCTTGCTTCTGACAGTATCAAATCAGTGCCTCTTCTAGACGAGATTCACTTCCCAGTGTGTGCTGAGAAAAGGAAAGACAGATGTGCTGCCAATCTACATGGACACACACAAAACACGAGAGAGTTAACATGAGAAAATGTTCAGCCAATTGCCTCTTGAAGTCACTCCTGGGATCCTGTGTTCAAGGCAAGCAGGTCAAGTCTTCCTTCAGGCTTCAAGACAGCAGAGCAGACCTTCTTCTGAGTCTACACAGGTCCAAGAGTGTTCTGATTTCTGGGGATGCCACTGGTATGCCCAGTTCCAGCCTGTGTGTGTCTAACCCTAAACTGGTTCTGGTCAGTTATTTTCTTTCCCCTAGGTTTGGCTCCAGCCTGCCTAGTGAAACAAAGGGCAGGCAATCTTAAATTATATACAAATTATTTTTCTTCATAAATATTGTGCAATTTTCTGCACAATGTAGTCATATACTGAGACTGATAAAAAGGGTATATCTAAACCTTTATTTACACTTAAAAATTGAGGGTACCACAAATTTGCATTGCAATTACCTTGCCACTCCCCTGACTTTCTCCTGAGCATGTCATCTTTCGCATAGCCAACCATAAACCAAATGTGTTATGGAATGCAAATAAATACATTACATCACACATATGATAAAACGCTTAGGTTGTAGAACGGCATTATTTTATAAATCGCATGCAATGTGTATAATATTATATTACAATTTGTTTCTAAGTGTAAGGCAAAAGTACACTTGAGGGGAGGGCGAATCTTTGTGTACTGATTCATTTGCAAGCAACAGCAACAAAATAATGCTAGAGTCAACACAACATGTAGTCAGGACATCCAGACGGAACTTCATCCTTGGGAGAGGAGATGCACAACTCGAATACAATATGCCTGAAGGGCAATAGAAGAGTAAATCATAGCAAACTCTTTTTGACTCAATCCCCATGTGCTAAGGTATGAAGATTAACAGGCATTTGGTGTTACCTTCTAAAGTCTAGCGTGAAGAGTCTAGTTTGCGATAGAGATGGCCGCGAGGACTAGGAAGAGCGTGGCGGATGGTTCTCGCAGTATTGCGAAGATCAGGCCGGCATCAGGTGTGGTGGATGTTCACTACCATGGGCTGACTATGCTATAATGTGAAGTATAGATCTCGCATTGCCAGTTATCGCTGGCAGTCGTAGTAGGGCAAAGAGTTGGGTTCACCGAAAGTTCACTTTGTGGTTGGCACAGGCAGCAAGATCTTGGCACAAACAGGCCAGTTCGTGGTCGCAAAGAGCCCAAAGCTTACCCAATTCAAAGGGCCACCAGCTGTGGGACCAAATAGAAGATTTGACCCCAAAGAACAACACCTCAGATTTGTTACAATTAAGCTTTAGACAGCTCTCTTTCATCGAAGCCACATTGGCTATCAAGTAACCCTTGAACGATTCCACAATATTCCCTTTGAACTGTTGGAAGAAAAGCAACAGCTGGGTGTCACCAGAATGGGAAACCACTATGAGACCCTATGACTCGATAATCTTAGTACTACAATGCATGGTGGAAGTGTGGAATCGTATGAAGAAATCTACACAACTCACCTTTTTTTGTACTTTTGCTCCTATTTGTGGTCTCCGGGCTCTCCTGATTGGACTAATGATAAACTTGCACTCCCGTTAAAAGAAGCTGACTTTCAAAGATGGAGTCAACTAGTTGAGGATGGCAAGTTGATAAAATGGGATTCATGTTCTAGGCCTTCATCAATCCTTTATTTGTAAAAGAATAAGAGTCAGGGACCAATGTTTTCCAGAGGGGCCCGCTGTGGGGTTGCCCGAATGTCAGGGTTGCCGAATGCTAAGATTGAATAATTTTAATTCCACCTCATACCTCTTTCATGCTTTACTTCATATTCCCTGTCTTTTTACCTCACTCTTAAAGGATCTTTTTCATTATTTGCAACAATTTATACACTATTTTTGAACATGTACTACGCAAATGTATTCAATATTTTAAAATATATAATTTTCTTTTTCCTTTTTAAGTAATGTATGACTATGAGATATTGTCTATTTCGATCTGTCAATAAACTTGAAACTTTTTCATTATTGTTTTCATCCTTTGTTACTATTTTTCCTTTTTTCTCTTCTTCCTTCCATCACCTTTGCTGCCTTTCTCTGTCTTTATCTGGATCAAAGTCGGATAATTAAAAATAAGTCCTGGTTCCCAAAATGAGTGCCTGTGGGCCCCATTTGCAACCCCTAGCTCCTAGCTCAAATTAAGCACTGGTCTTCTTGAACCATTCTTCTAAGCCTCGGCTAAAAGGAAGTGGTGTACAAAGGAGTACACTTGACTGATGATTCTCTAGCAATGTGCACCAATGCTGTATAACTTTATTTTGACTGGTGGATTAGAGCACTGTCAATCTCTCATGGTTCATTGTGCTTAGCCTTGGCTTGTGCGCCATAAACTCCTGTCAACACATTTTTAATACTGTATGAGCAACTGTTTGATAAAGAAACTGCTTGCAGTTAAAAGCCTTTTTTGATGTCTGTGTTATGACTGCCACTAAAATGACTTTTCTGAAGCCAGTGATACATTCATTGAAAGGTATATGTCCCATTATTATCTAGGATATTTTATTCTGGTGGCTAGTCTTAGTCTAAGCACTCGACCGGTGTTGGAATTGTAGTGCAAGGAAATCAACTGGCTTCTTCAAGACAACACAATTTAGTTGCATGGGACTTCAAGGTTAGATATTGGTGCTTAAGAAGCTGGAGCTGGCGTTTTTTCCACTTTGAAACATCGAACCTGATTCACACAAAGTCTAATTCACAGAGGATTTGCTGTGACTAACTCTTGTAATACTCCTGAAGTTTGACAGTGTGCCACAGGTACTACACAGAAATTACAAACGTTTTGTGAGCCAGGACTAAAGACGTTTAGCCAAGTACTTGACACTTATTAGTGTAAAACTTAGGGGGCCCAATCCACTTAGATTTTCCCATGAGTTACACTTTCAGCACTCCTGAATTCCAAGAGTTAACCAGAAGTAAGCCAGGAGTACTACATGAGCAAGTAACACTTACTGATACACTAATCTTTGTGAATCGTTCCAGGATTCCCATGTGCCAAGAAGAAATAATCACAGAATCAGGATTTGTTTGTGAAAATCCACAGTACTCCTTGGGAAAAGTTTGTCTATCTCGCCACACTTTTCCACAAATGGACATGAAGGTTAGAGTGGGGAAGGAAAGGATGAACACCGAACGTCAGGACTTTGCATGTATTCATAAATCTTTACCTTTTTTTTTCCCACATAGAAAACACACAAAAATGTGCTCTCGCAAAAGGTAAGAGAAAGAGGTTTCTATGATGAGATGAGCATGGAACACTTCCATATTTAATGATGGTGTAGGGCAGCGATTAACACCGCGGGAGGAATACCATTTTTTATTTTTAAAAAGTTAAATATAATACATTTCAGAATTTTGCTAAATTATTGGTGTTACACATGCTCAACTAGTTTAGAAAATTAATAAGAACCTTCAAAGCACATTTAGCCAAGAATATTAGCCAAAGCTGGATAGCAATTTACACAAGGCATGCCAGTTCTCCGCCTAGAAAATGCAGGGTAAATTATGGCAAATTACATGTCATCTTAGATCAGTTATAATGTTGAAGACTGGTAGAATTTAAGTTACAATTTTACAGGAGGCTAAGAGTTTGCCTGCAAATAATATTTTAGGGTGGCAAAGGATGAATTTTAAATCACTTTCGGTCAGAGACCCTGGACAAAACAGGATAAAATCTCAACGCAATTATACAGTAAGTTAGGATCCACTCCCAAAGAAGTTTTTGAATAGTGTGACACATCTCACCAAATACGCAATTATACAGTAAGTTAGGATCCACTCCCAAAGAAGTTTTTGAATAGTGTGGCACATCTCACCAAATAAATTAATGAAACAAAATGAGTTTTAAAAGTTTTGGAGACAAGATACACACAAGCAAACCAGAACAAACGGACAGGCACAAGGATCATTTCAAATCTTGGTTTTTCAACTTTTTAGACAGTATCTACACTGCTCAGCAGTAATAGCACACTTTTATTGCACAACATTAGCATTTGCTGTTACATATTTAATTGATTATACAATTGAATTGATGTTATCAACACTTCTAAGCTGGGTTGCAATAACTGGACCCATCCCAATCGGGGTTCCGCAGCAACCACAGCACTGAGACTGCCCTCATCGCCGCCACTGACGACATCAGGATCCTGCTGGACAACGGTGAGACCGCAGCCCTCATCCTGCTGGACCTCTCCGCCGCCTTCGACACTGTCTGCCACCGCACTCTACGCGCCTCCATGACGCAGGGATCCGAGACAAAACCCTGGAATGGGCCACCTCCTTCCTCACCGGCAGAACCCAGAGAGTCCGCCTCCCACCATTCCGATCCGAAGCCTCCGAGATCATCTGCGGCGTACCCCAGGGATCGTCCCTCAGCCCAACACTGTTCAACATCTACATGGCCCCGCTCGCACGCATCGCCAGACAGCACGACCTCAACATAATCTCCTACGCCGACGACACTCAACTGATCCTCTCCCTCACCAAGGACCCCCTCGCCGCCAAATCCAACCTCCATGAAGGAATGAAGGCCGTCGCCGATTGGATGAAGATCAGCCGACTAAAACTGAACACGGAGAAGACAGAGGTCCTCATCCTCGGCTCCAACCCCTCAGCCTGGGACGACTCCTGGTGGCCAATGACGCTGGGAGCAGCCCCGACACCCACCGACCACGCACGCAACCTGGGAGTCATCCTCGACTCAACGCTCTCCATGGCCAGGCAAGTCAACGCAGTCTCATCCTCCTGCTTCAACACCCTCTGCATGCTTCGCAAGATCTACAGGTGGATCCCGACAGACACAAGAAGAACAGTCACCCAGGCCCTCGTCAGTAGCAGACTTGACTATGGGAACGCCTCTCTACGCGGGAGCCCCGGCCAAGCTCATCAAGCGTCTGCAACGCATAGAAAACGCCTCCGCACGCCTGATCCTCGATGTACCACGCCACAGCCACATCACCCCCACCTGAGGAACCTGCACTGGCTCCCCGTCGACAGGAGAATCTCCTTCAAACTCCTCATCCACGCACACAAGGCACTCCACAAGACTGGCCCAGCCTACCTCAACAGACGACTCCTCTTCTACGTCCCCAACCACCAACTCTGCTCCGCCGACCTCTCCCTCGCCACCGTCCCTCGCATTCGAAGAACTACCACCGGCGGCAGATCCTTCTCCCACCTCGCCGCCAAGACCTGGAACACCCTTCCACTAAGCCTACGACAGACCCAAGACCTGCTGACCTTCAGGAGGCTACTCAAGACCTGGTTGTTCGACCAGTAGCAGCACCCCCCCCCTTTTTTCTCCCCAGCGCCTTGAGACCCTCGCGGGTAAGTAGCGCGCTTTACAAATTCTGTGATTGATTGATTGAAGTTCTTGGGAATTGTATCTAAATATGAGTGTAGGGCGGAGCCCCTTAAAAGCCCTCCGGTTCTCATGTATCGGTTTGATTTTCCAAGCCTTGGAGCAATAACTCTGTGAGCTAAGTACTCTTACTACTCTGTTCTTTGTGTGATCCGCAAGTTCAAGGTCTTGCAAGATTTGCTTCAGTTCATTTTGTGCATCTGAAGTTGATAAAATACCTACCCATTCTGACTGTGTTATAAAATTGTATATAGAATGTTGTATTAAAAGGTTTTGACATAAGAGCTATGCAAATGACAGACTGATAAAAGTTTTGTGTTAATCAAGCTCAAGTGGAAGAGCTAACTGCTTATTGCGTTTTTAGAAATGATCCCTGTGCCTATTCTTAAAACTTAAAGCAACACTGGAAAGAATGTGAGCATACTAGTGTGCAAGGCATATTAATGTTCCAGGTCTTCTCCTTCACAGCAAACACAGCACATTCATGTTGTTAGAGGTACCATGTCCTTCAAAAGTGATCTCACATTACTCCTTACATATGGAGCCATTCACATTTATACAAAATATATTGCAGTGTGGATTATCCCCGCAATTTGTGTGGAAGGGGATTGCAGGAAAGAAATGGCTACGGTAGATGATGTGCTTGTCTGCACAGGCAATCCAGCAATATGATTACCATTTATCCGAGAATTAGCCCACACTTACGGGAAGTTTCTGGATACAAACTAAATATTGATAAGACATAGATTATCACTTAGAATTTGCTTCGATATATAGATTCTAGAATCACTATCAAGGCTAAGCATTTAGGTGTGATTACCAATAGCTATTCAAAAGTAATAATGAGAAAGTCTGGAAAGAAGGATAGGCTATTTTGAAGAGACAGGAATACTTGCCACTTTCAACAGATGGGAGAAGAAACTTGCTTAAAATGATGGCCTAAATCAAAACCCTTCACTTATTCAGGGCACCTCAGTACTGCATGACTTTAAGAAAATGGGTTTAGTAATTTCTTTATTCCCATTCCAAAGGAGAGTGATGGGTGAGCCCTTCCCAATTTCAAATTCTATTACAGGGCTGCCCGGGGTGGGAGGATGGCCAGACTCACAATATACTGCACATCTTCTATACTATTAATGTTTGATATTTTATCTGCAAATCCATGTCCCTTCTTTTTGATGAGATTCCAAATTGCCAAGTACCATCCTAGTTACTTCCAGGACTGTATCATCGATAACTGTGTTAAAATATGGAAATATCTCCTAAGTTCAAAGAAGGTCTCTAAAGAGCATGGAGGATAGCGATGTGGGGAATTCTGTGCTAGTCCAGTTATTTATGATTCCAAGTGGAAGTGAATGGCGAACAAGTGATTTGTAGTTCATTCGGCATGTATTCGTTAAGAATGATCTCACAAGCTTTATGAAACTTCAAGAGCAATGTCCAACTCCCTAACAGGA
This sequence comes from Calotriton arnoldi, assembly GCA_963921515.1. NCBI lineage: Eukaryota > Metazoa > Chordata > Amphibia > Caudata > Salamandridae > Calotriton > Calotriton arnoldi. The sequence goes on from CAWUFW010002647.1 coordinate 839,593, forward strand.
ATTTAAAAAAAATATTTGTAGGTCTGCCATCTTTTTTGCATATGCCTGAATTCCACATTGAGGCCTCTAAAATCCACTAATATTTTACCCTTATCTGCATAGCCCTATGCATGATATTTTTACATTAAATGGCTTTCTGATACAGATGTTGCACGATGCTATGACCAAATAGGTAGGACAATGGCCTGGAGGGATGATTATTCTGGTCATAAAGGACACCTGGAGGGAATCTTTAAAGATGATGTACAGTATCAAGTGCATCTCCAAACAATGGCCCTAGCACAATCAAACTTTGTTTGACTTCTACATTATTCCTCCAATAAGTCAATCATTGTCTTGTTCAGAAAACTATTCTCATTGTTGTCCTAGATGTTGAAAGGATGGGGCAGATAGGATGCATGATTTCTCCTTGTCTGGCCCTCCATAAACATTGAACCTCAATATTTCTGCTGCTTGGGAAGTACTTGGGGCACAGTTGAGAAATGCTAGTAGTAATCATCAAATTTGGCTTGAATTCAGATGACTGGAATGACCTAATCTTTGTCAGTGTGATGGTGATTCATGCCATGTTTGATTCTTGCCAAATTAGAAGAACCAGATCCAAGAACCCCAGGGCAATGATATAAAGATGCGTGAAATTGGCTTGCTTGAGTTGGTACTAGCTAAAAAATGGGAGGGATAAGACCCCTGAAATGGGTTTAGGGCTAATTCATATCAGACTTAGAATCCATTAACTATTTAAGGTTAATCTTTATATTACAAAGAAAGCAAAGTTAAAGTATGCCAAATAGGAACATTGTGCATGATGTGTAGTTATTGAAAAATACATTTCCAAATGTTTTAAATATGATCCTACAATGTCTTGCTTTTAATAATGTGACTGGAAGGGTCCCATTATAACAAAAGGAAGGTTGCTGTTGCCACCTCCACCTCCACCTGTACCATGTTTGTTGTTTTCACTCTTATCTGCACATATGTTTTATTCATCCAGGAGAAGGTGTGGGCTAAACATTTTATAATGTTTGAAGAAAGTTGGAGGAGTTACAGCAATACAGGCTAGCACCCAGCTAAGTGTGGGTGCAAAAATGTACCTTTATTCTTTAGTATATTCCAGGACCTGTATGTGCAAAGTTAAGCTTTAGCACTGATATGATAGCATGCTGATGAGGCACTTTTGTAGCACTGGTGCAGGCTTCCCTTAGGAAGATACATCTATTCATTGATTCAGGATTGGAGGATGAGGATATTGAGCACTTACATTAAATCATTGTAGCTTGGTTGGCCTGGAAATGGGTTGTTTATGTTAGAGTATTATATAAATGCAAATTAATGCAACTAAAGTATAAAAATAAAGTGTAGGCCTAAAATAAGAAGGGATATTCTTCAAAAAAGGCAAATGAAAGCACTAGGCTGTCATAGCAAGTCATGTTAAGTTTGAAATGCTTATGAACACAGTTTTCTTTCATTTTTACTTCACATTCTTAGAAATGTGAAGATGTGAATAGTTCAATGATAAAATGTGCTGGATCAAACATGATTTAATAGAAAAAGCTAGTTTTTGATCTTCCTATAGAAATATTTTTCATAGAACACAATAGTGTATTAAATAATGTAGTTACATTTTACTTAAATGTTTCTTCATGAATAGGATTTGCAAGTTAGAATATGTGAGAAAGATGATTTCATTTGTGGAATGACCCAACTATGAAATGTTTTGCTTTATACATTATGAATTAGTAGAAACTAAACCCCGACTAGTGCAATGTTGTCAGTAATGTTAAATATAACACTAAGGGGCCGATTCCGATTCGGGCCGGAAATCTCCCCGACCGAGCCGGACCCGGAGAGATTTCCGACCGAATCGGACTCTAGCAGTCCGACCGAATGAGTACGATGCGCACGTATGCCATCGGACTCGATTCGGTCGGACTTCCATTGAAGTCAATTAGTAGCCAGTTGTACGACGCGTATACGGGCTCCCATTGACTCAATGGGCACGACGCGAACAAGGGCGCCCCCTACAGCGTGTTCGCGCCGATGCGGGTCGCACCGTACATGCACGTGTGAGGGGACCCATGGCTCCCCCCTGTGTGCGACTCTCGTGCCTACGCTTCCAGGGGGGTCCGACACGGACCCCCAAAGTGCGGCTCCGACAGCTCCTTGGAGCCGGACTGCGCGAGTCGGTCGGAGCTGTCGCGATGCGCATCGTACTTACCCGGCCGGGGAACGCTCTCCATTGCGCGGTGCGAGTCGTCCCCGTGCGAGTCGGTCGGAGCGGTCGGGTCCTGCGAACGAGTCGGTCGGAGATTTCGCGAGCGCACGCATCGTACTCGCCGCCCGGACGCACGTACGATTCGGTCGGGAAATAGGGCTCCGAATCGGATCCGGTAAAGCCGAATCCGATTCGGAGCCCTACCGGCCGAGATCGGAATCGGCCCCTAAATATCTATAAGTCTTTCTTTCGAAACAGCGTAGACCATGGAAGATTTCCGTTCCCATGAAGACATCATCCTCCTATTGGTGGAGAAGATGGACTACTACAACATTTGTTTTTGTTATAGATATCAAAATGTTATATTAGTGTGTATTCCTAGACTAGAGAGAACTTCTTACAGAATTCTAACTACCTTCTTACTTACATACAAACTTGGGACTTAGCTTCCTTACCTTTGGAGACCCAGACGCTCTACACCCTGAAGCTTTGGATTCTGAGCAGACCCATTCATTTCCCATTGCCAGAATCTCTGCTATATTTCTGAGACTCCTATGAATTTCCTGAACTTCTCTTCATGAGAAGTGCTATTTGAATTGCTTAAAGCTTTATGCTTCCACCTCTCATTTTCGAACTCCCTATCGGTTCAAGATACTTTTCTCATAGTAAGATTTAGAATAGAGATTTTATTCATATGGAATGTGCTGTATATACTGTATTGGTATTTGAGACGAATCAATTGATGTCTAATAAAGAAATACCTAGTAAAAGATTTTAATAAAACACTTTAAATCTCATGGAAAAAAATCTCATCATTGACTCCCAATAATTGATTTTTAACTGTGATTCATAATTTGGATTGTGATTTGCAGCTTCTGATTAATTCTCTACCTGTGCCCAAGGTCCAGAGACCAAGGGCCCAGTAAGAGCAGGGACTTTATATTCAGGTATGCAGAAACACAAATTTTGAATCGTATACCAAATATTTATTAAGGTTGCATGCTTCACCATTTATAAAAGATGAGGGATCAAAGAAAGGTCTCTTTGCCCCAGTTACTATGGCAAATGTTTTATCGTCATTGGTTGTTAAATAACACTACCAGGTCGTATCAGATGGATCTTTGTGTCCTTAGAAGAAAGCAAGTGTGTTGGACTGCAGTTCTCCCACTCTGAGAAGGCTCTTAGATCAGTGAATATATATATGTGTGTATGTGTGTGTGTGTGAGTGTGTGTGTGTGTTTGTGTGTGTGTGCACGCGCAATAAGAGTTCACTGACAGTTCCGTTTCTTGCATAATTCTGTGCCACCACTGCAGGAGGGAGTATAATGTCATAAGAAAAGGGGTCCCAGCAGTCCCTTTATGGGGTTAGTACCTGGCTTCCTTTGGCAGGGTGGCCAGAAAATACTCTTTGTGCAGTCAAAGTGAAAATAAATGATGTATGATATACAGTGTTTGCATTGTTGCTTGTCTATTTAACTAACCTTTATGTGGTTGTAACAGTGAGTTGTTTTAGAAAGTAATTACATTAAAATGCTCTGTTTATTTATTGTTTTTTATATATATTTTTATTTTTTTAACGGCCTAGACAAGAACCATAATTTTCTAACCTTGGGAGTTGGTTTGAGAAATGCGTGACTCATTGATGTGTTGTGGTAACAGTGTTAGTAGTCACTGCAAGATTGTTCAGCTGCCACCAGGACTGGAAAACCATATGCCTGTACAAGTCTTCCCATTCATGTCATAGCATTTTGAGAAAGGACCCTCTTTTCCTTACACTTTTCCTGAGGGATGGAATGTTGGGGAGAGTTTATCGGATCTGGTTGAGGCTGTTCCTACCAGGTTGCTGCTCTGCAAGAAGAAGGTTAAAGTAATATATACCCTTATCTTCATGTATATTGTGTTCCTTTACACCACAGTTAGCTAGTCGAAAAGTAGCTCTGATTCGCTGCTACAGAAGAGTGAGGATGCTTTCTCCTCTTTCAAACTGGGAGAGGTGCCTTCACTATGCTGAAAACCAACAAAATGAATTAAAGCAATCAGAAGGAAAACAGGAACAGACGGACTCCTCGCATTAATATTCAGGCATATCCCTTTTACCTCCTGTAGCAAATAACATGGTTCAGTATGGACAGTAATGTGCATTTAAAGGCATGGACACGAATGTGCATTTAAAGGCATGGACAGGAATGTGCATTTCGAGATAACTTCGTGGATGGATTAGCCTCTGAATTTGTGAATGACTGGTATCAGGCAAGAATATATCCGGGAAGGAAAATTAGATTGTATAAATTTGCATACCTCATGTAATTAAAAGCAGTCATTCACGTCAACCAAATTAAAACATCTTCTAATTACTTAAGTATATCCTATCTGCATATATGCATAATTTTACATATGCTATCTGCTTGGCTTTGCTCCTGATAAACTAGCAGCACATTATGTATGTTAAATAGTTTTTGATATATGCTTTTATTACAGTACCAGTCTAATTTACAGTTGTGACTCAACAGCTTCTTGATTTAACATTAATTTTATGGGTGAATTTCAACACTGACTTACTCTACTTGTTTTTAGTGTAAAAGTATATGAAAGGACACCTAAAATACTTTATTATATTTCAAATGTTAACATTTAGAACGTGGAAAAATTTGCTTCAATCGTTCTTTTCTTACTTTATGGTTATGGGGTTAACAGAACAAAGAGGGGAAAGTGAGTAGACAAAAATCTGTGTTGTTTTGGGATTTTGGGGTGCAGGCTTGTTATGCAATGTAGAATGAGTGAACAACAGCATGTTAGAGCCCTTGCTATCCTGAGAGGGCCTCTTGATGTTGTTTTTTAGTCTATCTCAATCCAAAAGGTAGTACTTCAGCTTTTTCCTGAAATCTATCTACCAAGGTACTGCCTTGGTGTACATGAGGTCGTAGCTTTTTTTTATACAGCTGGAGCCTGAAGAGAACATGAGTGGGCATGAAATAAATTTGCATTTTTGGTGTTAATTGGAGGGATGAGCGAAATTGCATATTAATTCCGGAAATTGCATCATTTTTAAAAAAAAAACGAATCTAATTATGCTCAAATATGTGAAAATAACTTTGGGTTATTTCAAGTGAAAAGCGGACACCAGGGCGTATATCGCGTTCTAAAGACACTCCAGATACGGAAAGAGGACTGCCTTCAACACATTTCCCGCTCAGGAAGTTTCTAACAAGTCACATAATTTGCAGATCGTGAAATTGCACAAATTACACATAATAACCCAATTGTAATGGAAAGATTTGCACGGGCCTAGTCAATAGTCTGTTTTGATCTCTACTGATCTGACGAAGCATTCTATTTCATTTACATACCAAAACACAGACTCATTTCCTCGGCACTCTTTTCTGATCCAGATGTTCTGCGTAGTTTCTGCTAGGGGTGTTTGCCATCTGCCTTCGCTTTCACCACAATTGTGAAGGACTGCTTACTTCATAGTGCAGCCAGCCTGCATCCTCCCCGTAGGGATCAAGCTTTTCAGTTTCAGCTTCAATAGAATGCATCAGTTTCGCCCATTTTTCAGTGCTCTCCTCCCTGTTGCCTACAGGGTATATTTTTATCTGTATCGACAAATCTTGGTATATTTCTTGCCTACTAAGCTCATCCACACTTCACTAGTCTTCTAATATGAAGCTAGTGGCTACTAGCCAGATTTACATACCTACAAGGAAACTGGCAAGCAGCATCCAGTTTAACAAGCATTTGCAATGCAATCGGTCTCGCCTTTGGGACCTTATATGTATGTAGCTATGCAGCACATTAGCCTGGGTGCTGAGACATCTACTGTTCTTTAACATGGAGGGAAAGTAAGCACCAAACTGCGTGACATTCCAGGTATGGAACACATGGAGAGAAATATTGCCTTTCAGTGGGAAATGGTATAGTCCAAAGCTTTGTTTTTAATATAAAATCAGGGCCTTCGGTGGTCATATCACTGAAAATATAAGATTTGAAAAAAATATTATTGTCTACGGTGCACGTGGAAGACAATTTCTATGGACTGGAATCTAGAGAATGCTAAAGTGATTCTGGTATTTTATTGACCTCTGCTGGTCGTTTTCTATCAAGAAAGTTAAATAGAGGCAGTTGCCAGAAAAATAAAATAGAGGTAGTTGAACAAGCAGAAAGCAATTCTGGTATTTTACTGACCTCTACTGGTCGTTTTCTATCAAGACAGTTGAATAGAGGCAGTTGAACAGAAAACAAAGTCCCTAAGCGGAAGCAGACAAATCCTAGGGCTCATCTCCAGAGCCCACAAAGTACATACACACATAAGTATATACTAAAGTACATACAAGAGGTCTCGAATGCTCGACCTAAAAAGTGGCATGTTATTGGCCATCATTGTCTTAAAAAACAATCATCTAATTTTATAGGAAAAAGGAATCCATCTGTATTGAAGAATAATACTTTCTCCCACAAACTGATGCTTCTTTTTTATCTCCCTTCACTGTATCTTCTCATGAAGCTTGATCTTGAGCCAGTACATTCTTGCCTCTACCACATCCTTATGCTGCCTGTCATTACGTCTTCACTGTTCATGTAAATGTTTCAAGTGATGGCAGTGCCATAGAAGTTGACTGTCCTTTCCAAATCCATTTTGGAATTATGGGATAGGGAGCTTCTGGAGCACTGCATGGTGCCAAATGCGTTTCAGTTTGGGAGGGTATATTGTGCCAAGACACATTAAATACAGAGAACCCCTGGCCCACGAACAAAGGAATGTATACAATCAATCTTGGTAGATATTTAAAAAATATTTTCTGGGTTCATTGCACTAAGGAAGAAAGCAATGGTTCAGTACTGATTGGAGCAGCGTAATTTTGGCTCCACCCTTTTAGGATTGATTAGGCCACATAAACATTTACTTAGGACCTTATGTATTCATAGCGATCTAATATGATTAATGAAGGGAAGTGCACTTGAAGTAATACAGAAAGTGCATTTACCATGTCACCTCGACATTTATATTATGTGGGTATATTAACGATTCTCTTACAGTAACAACGATTTGCAGTTCTCATATAGATACACATGTGTGGTCTGGATAACACTGTTAATCTGCATGTATTTACGGACTTATTTAATAATATTTTGCATCTATTATTTAATGGGACATGTATCTATGAGAATTACACTTTGCACTTATAATATGACTATGTATCTGTAATCATGCAGTTACAACATGTATTGAAATCTTTGCTATGCAAAATTGACCAAAGGCCTTAAGCATTTGGATTTCGCAATGTTTAACCTTCAATGTGAATATTTTATTTGGGTGCAATGTTTTTCTTTCCTCTGCAGGAGCCGTGTGTATGACCTAATGAATGGAGAAAGGCACATTGTGTGATCAAGGTAGGGAAACTCAAGGGGAGTTGGGGATGATAAAATTAACAAGCAAAGGTAGGACTACTGTCTAGGCAGAATGAGGAGATGGAATCCACGGTCGTTTCGAATATGTGGATCAAAGAAGAAGAATTAGGAGTGTGTCTACCAAAGAGTATCGCTTAAAGGTGGACACTAATGAGACCTTTGATACAGTGGCGTAACGATAATTGAGGGGGCCCCCCTGCAAGGTACGTGGAGGGGCCCCCTCCGGACTCTATTAGGAGCACTCTGGCCGAAGTGCGGTGCTGAGGGGGCCCCCTGGAGCTTGGGGGCCCCCCGCACTGCGGGGGGCTGCGGGGGCCTGTGTTACGCCCCTGCTTTGATAGCGAATTCTAGAAGGATCCTTCTGTGGGTATAACTTGGCAATGCTCTTTAGCTTTGTTCAAATTCCTTTCAGACTGGGAGAGGTACAGAGCTCTATGCATTATTCTTATTGTTTGATTTAATGCTATGTGATACTCTTGCTTTGGAGAACTTCTACAGATGATCATCTGTGCTGACACCTTTCTACTTTATTTGATTTATTTACGCTTTCACTTAGAATCTCTTAGTGTAGGCTATTTAAGGCATATTAGAATTTCTCATGCATCATAGGCAGGAGGACCGAAGCTTTCAATCTAACCATCAAGCAGTTTTCCTTATACTTTGCACAATTGCTACGGAACTCCTCATTTGTAACTTGCTATTGAGGATAAACTTTGCGTGCCGGTTTGACTTTCCATTGGTAATCTTGTATTGCTACACTATGTTTCTGGAAGTGATATACATTACTTTAAATTTGTAATAAATCTATACTCAATCCTACTCATCGACTCTGAGCTTCACTGTGTGACCAAATGGGTTGCACTCTAATTGTAAATTGAAATTGATCCTAACTCCTTTTGTTCCTCAAGCACCCAAGATAGGTCTATTGCAGGGGGTAAGAATGGGGGCCAGACTCATATGCGTTAGCATGATTTATAGAAGTACCCCATTACTGGTTTTTGTATAGGGGCCCCACTGCCAGTAGAGACTCTTAGCCTGAACGGACACTACAAGCAAATGGGCTCAGACCTCATCCTCCTCAGTGGCTGTTATGTAAAACCTGCCAGGAGGAAAACTAGTCTTTGCCTTATTTAATGCTTGGTGATGCTAGCTTAGACTAGATAGGGATCATGCACTGGCACTGTGGGTCTTCAGCAACCAGCGCAGTAGTTGTTACCATCAAAGAAGGTATCTTGTGAGAGCTGGACCAGAAACTGGAAGGGACCTCTATGGAGCCCCATCACTTGTCATCCACTAGCCTTCCAGGTGAGTGCCTACAGTATTCTGGTACAGGAGTGTCTAGTCACCTGGCGGCCATTCGAGTAGATAATGTCTGCTATTTTACCTGGGACATCCTAAATAGCAGAGATTATTATTCAGTCGGCCATGGGAGGAAGGGCACTAAGGTTGCTGAACTTTAATTTCACAAATAGAAACTAGAGTGGGCTCTAGTTTCTATTAAATGAATGACAATTCGGTGCCCTTAACAGCCAGAAAGAATCAGATGACCACCATGTGGCATCACCTTACCAGCTCATTTGTGAATACACAGCAGAGTGGACAGATGGAGGGAGACGGGAGAGCAGAGAGACTAGGAGAATGGGAGGGAGAGAAAGAGAGAAGAGATAGGCGGTGGCAGTAGTGAGAGAAAGGGACAGAGACTGTGAGACTAGGGAGGTAGCATATAAATGGTGGATAGTGGACAGGCTTGTGAGGAGTGAGAGACTGGTGAGTGGAGCAGAGAGATAGCAGAAAGAACAGAAAGACTGGGGAGAGAGAAAATGGATGAGGAGAATGGAGAAAGTAAAATAGAGAACAGACGGATGGGGAAAGAGCGAAGGCTTGAGTGGCAAATGGGCAAACTGGGGGAATAGAATAGAGACTGAGCTGAGAGACTGACAAGGAGATCAGAAAGAGTGGGTGAGGCAAAAGTTGAGATAATGGGGGGACAGGTCGGAGGAGACAAAGATTTTGGGATAGCAGGTAGAGCAGTGAGGACAGCAGATAGACTGAGGCAACGCAAAGAGACTAGAGGTGAAAAGACACCCTGGAAGAGAGTGCTAAGAGACCGGGGGAAAGTCAACAAGCTGAGTGGAAGAGGGCAAATGGGAGAGGAGGGAAGACACCAGGACAGAGAAAGGACAGACTGAGGAGAGTGAGGGGCAGGGGAATGACAGCAGATAATCTAGGAGGGAGCATAAACCTGGGTACAGCAGAGAGACTGGTGGGCAGAGTTGTTAGGCTGAGGGAGCGTGGGCAACCAGAAGCAACGTGGCTGAGGGATGAGTGGACAACCTGAGGGAGAGAGTAAGTGTAAAAGCAAGCAGAATAGGGAGAGAGATAATAAAAAAGGTGGGACAACTGAGATGAGAGAGAGTGAAGTGAATAGGACAGGAGGGATAGTCTGGGTGAGCACAGAGAAATGGAGGACCAGAGAGACTGTGTAGAATATTAGCGAGATTTGGGATACTCGATGTACTAGGGGGGAGCAGACAGACTGGAAGGGGGAGCGGAAATACTGGAGGGAGGGGGTGCAAGCTGAGGTGAGAGGGGGAAAGCTGAGGGAGACGGAACTGACTGACAGGGGACAGCGAAGGGACTGGTAAGGAGAGCAGAGCTCTGTAACACACATCTTTATTCCTTAGCATACGATCACACACTGCACTCTGATTATGTCATAACTGTTAATAACCACATCTTAACACCTCATAGCAATTCACGTTGGTCCTCTGTTGAGTCCGTCTAAAATCGCAAGGGTCCTAGTGCACATAGTCTCACAACACTACATCTCCCCCTTTGTTAAATAAAAAGTACAATCAACAGTCACATCAGATTTCCTCAATAATTCATTGAGGTGCTCGCACTAGTCTGCCGGATCGAGTAGTATGAGGTGGTTGAGATGCACACTAATTGCACACCAATGGCACAGGTTCTGAGGCTTGGTCTGGGCTGTTAAGTGGGATCGCCTCATCCATAATTGCAGGAGCTGATGAACATCGAGGTAGGTGTGATGAGTCCCGTGTGATGGACTTTCCTGGACGATGTGCCTTCACCATGTGTTCTTTGCACGTCGCAACCCTCAGAGGATCAACAGCAAATGGAGTGTCTGTTTTCTGCTTTTGTTTCTGCATGACCAGGACCCAGCCACCTTCATCGAAGATTGTCTCCCTATCTCATCGATGTTGATCAGCATAGGTTTTCATTTTACACTTTCGAGAAGTGTCTGTGATACGAACCTTATCAGCACTCAAGGATCAGTCTACTGTCCACTGTGGCAGTTTGGTTCCGATGACTCTCCCAAATAGCAAGGTGGCAGGACTCTACCAGTTGTGGAGTGAGGAGTTGAACGATAAGCAGGGAGGGCTTGACACAGGGCCTGGTTTAACTCGATCCCTTCTATCGATGCTCGTTGAATGACCCTTTTGGGGGTACCCATCAATCGTTCCACAACACCGTTGGCTTTGGGCCACAGAGGTGTACTCTTTTGATGCTTGATATTTAGTCTGACTAGAAAACCCTTGAATTCTTTGCTATTGAACGGCAGACCATTGTCAGATTTGAGGATGGCGGGGATACCCCATGCTGCAAAGATATCATCCAGCCACTTGATGACCTTGTCATGGGTTGTTGTTGATAACTCCTCTACTAAAGGAAAACATGAAACTCATCAATGACTACCATGAGATGATGTCCGTTTCCTACGGGCCCAAAGAAATCAACTGCAACTCTTTCCCAAGCCTTCCAGGAAGGTCAGACATTGTCAATGGATGCTGCGTCACTCTGAGGGAAAGGCAGCTGCAAAGATGGCATCCTTTTAGTTCCCTCTCAACTCGCTCGTCTAGGTGTGGGATCCACACTCATTCTCTGAAGGCTCTTTTGGTGGCTACAATGCTGCAATATCTTTCATGTGCTAGTTCAATGACTTGATGTCTTAGGCTCTAAGGTATGAAGATTCTCGAGCCTCTCAAAACAACACCTTCCCTGGTCACGGACTGTTCATACTGTATGTTTTTGAAATTCAACATCATCGGTGTTAGAAATGGGGGTCTCTAGTTGTCAGAGGTAGATACCTTTGTTCAAATAGGGACACTTGCTTCTAGTCAGGGTAAGGGGGATACACACTTTAGATAACCCCTGCTCACCCCCTGGGTAGATTGGGACGAGAATACAGACTTATCTCAAAGGCAATGTGTAAAGTATTTGTACTGAAAAAACACAGTAATACAGTGATAACACCACAAATGGACACCACACCAGTTTAGAAAAATAAAGTATCTTTATCTAAACTCAACAAGACCAAAACAACAAAAATCCAACATACATGCTATAAGAATATAACTTTCAAAAGGTTTCAAACAACTTGGTCCATAGAAAACTATGGATGCGTGATTTCTCACAAAGTACCTGTAGATGCATCAAAATTCACAAGGCCAAACAGCCGCAGAGATGGGAAGCATCGAGAAATAAAGCGATACGTCAGTTCCTAAGACCACGGTGATGCGACAGTTCTGTTGCACGCAGGAGAAGTGATGCATCGAAACCAGACTGTAGGGGGAAGTGATGCGTCGACTCCAAGAAGGTTCTGGTCCGCGGGTGATGCGTCGGGAAAACTTGTCGCACAGGTACGATGCGTGGAAATCCGGGATGTGTTGGCGGCATCGAGCTCGCTGCGTCGGTCACCTCTGCCGCGATCCCTCGATGCATCGGTTCTTGCAGTGGCGACAGGTGCTGCGTCAGTTCGGCAACGGCGCAGCGATGCGTGGAGAAACTTCTCACACAGCGGTGTGCGTCAGAAAAACAGCCGCAAAAAGAGCGATGTGTCGATTTCTTCAGTTCTTTAGGTTTATTCCAGCTCCCAACAGCAAGCACAACCTCCAGAGGTCCAGAACTGGAACAGGCACCTCCTGGCAGGTCAGAACTTTCAGCAGCAGAGTTCAGGGGAGCTAGGGGTGAAGTCTTTGTGTCCCTGAGACTTCAGAACAGGAGGCCAGCACACACAGGGCCTTGAAGATCTTCTTCAAGCAGGTTCAAAGCAAAGTTCCAGTCTTTGTCCTCTCCTTGGCAGAAACAGCAACTGCAGGCCAACCCCACACAGCAAAGGGGCAGTACTCCTCCTTACAGCTCTTCAGCTCTTCTCCGTGGAGAAGGTTCCTCTTGAGTCCAGAAGTAATCTAAAGTTCTGGGGTTTAAGGTCTACTACTTATACCCCATTTTGTCTTTGTTCTCTTTGTACAAGGGTCTCTGAGCCCAGTACAAACCAGTTCTGTCCTCACTGGTGCAGTATGGCCACAGGCGGTGGAGACAGCATTGTGCCAGGGAGACAGGCCCTATTTAGGTGCAAGGAAATCTCCTCCCACTACTCTAAATGCAGCCAAGCCCCATTCAGTTCAGCTCTGAGTCATCCAGGAAGGGCCAGGCACACCTCAACCCCCCAGTGTCTGTCTACAGTGAATGCACATCCCCAGTCCCTGTCACTCTAAAACCAGACAGTCAATCCACAAACAGGCAGAGGCACACAGAATGGTTAAACAAGAAAATGCCTACTTTCTAAAAGTGCCATTTTCAAACACATAATTTAAAAACCATCTTTACTAAAAGTTGAGAGAGCCTAAACTTTATTTCTTTATCTTGTCCCAATGGGAAGTTATACTTGTAAGATGTTACAAAGTACCTCCCATTCTATCCTATTGGACAGATAGCCTTTCAATAGTGAAAAACGAAATTGGCAGTATTTCACTATCATATGCAACAGAAACAATTGATGGACGGAATGCTGGACAATGCAAACATTCACCCCCAGTCACAAGGATCTGGGTTTAATCCATCATTCTTTTGCTCACCACACCACCCCAGTTTGGACCCAGCCATATGCAAATCAGTCTTGACCCTGTTCCTTGTGGGAACAGTCCAGCCCGAACTGCCAAGCCAGGTCCTCCCTGGACCGGGAAACAGGCATCCTGGGACCGGTTTCAGGGCATCACCCTTCTTCAGCCAGGCTAGCTTGAATCCAGTGGTGTGGTGAGCACGGGACCCACGTCTGGGCATACCCTTCCCACTTAGGGCAACATATGCAACAGAAACAATTGATGGACGGAATGCTGGACAATGCAAACATTCACCCCCAGTCACAAGGATCTGGGTTTAATCCATCATTCTTTTGCTCACCACACCACCCCAGTTTGGACCCAGCCATATGCAAATCAGTCTTGACCCTGTTCCTTGTGGGAACAGTCCAGCCCGAACTGCCAAGCCAGGTCCTCCTGGACCGGAAACAGGCATCCTGGGACCGGTTTCAGGGCATCACCCTTCTTCAGCCAGGCTAGCTTGAATCCAGTGGTGTGGTGAGCACGGGACCCACGTCTGGGCATACCCTTCCCACTTAGGGCAACATATGCAACAGAAACAATTGATGGACGGAATGCTGGACAATGCAAACATTCACCCCCAGTCACAAGGATCTGGGTTTAATCCATCATTCTTTTGCTCACCACACCACCCCAGTTTGGACCCAGCCATATGCAAATCAGTCTTGACCCTGTTCCTTGTGGGAACAGTCCAGCCCGAACTGCCAAGCCAGGTCCTCCCTGGACCGGAAACAGGCATCCTGGGACCGGTTTCAGGGCATCACCCTTCTTCAGCCAGGCTAGCTTGAATCCAGTGGTGTGGTGAGCACGGGACCCACGTCTGGGCATACCCTTCCCACTTAGGGCAACATATGCAACAGAAACAATTGATGGACGGAATGCTGGACAATGCAAACATTCACCCCCAGTCACAAGGATCTGGGTTTAATCCATCATTCTTTTGCTCACCACACCACCCCAGTTTGGACCCAGCCATATGCAAATCAGTCTTGACCCTGTTCCTTGTGGGAACAGTCCAGCCCGAACTGCCAAGCCAGGTCCTCCTGGACCGGAAACAGGCATCCTGGGACCGGTTTCAGGGCATCACCCTTCTTCAGCCAGGCTAGCTTGAATCCAGTGGTGTGGTGAGCACGGGACCCACGTCTGGGCATACCCTTCCCACTTAGGGCAACATATGCAACAGAAACAATTGATGGACGGAATGCTGGACAATGCAAACATTCACCCCCAGTCACAAGGATCTGGGTTTAATCCATCATTCTTTTGCTCACCACACCACCCCAGTTTGGACCCAGCCATATGCAAATCAGTCTTGACCCTGTTCCTTGTGGGAACAGTCCAGCCCGAACTGCCAAGCCAGGTCCTCCCTGGACCGGAAACAGGCATCCTGGGACCGGTTTCAGGGCATCACCCTTCTTCAGCCAGGCTAGCTTGAATCCAGTGGTGTGGTGAGCACGGGACCCACGTCTGGGCATACCCTTCCCACTTAGGGCAACATATGCAACAGAAACAATTGATGGACGGAATGCTGGACAATGCAAACATTCACCCCCAGTCACAAGGATCTGGGTTTAATCCATCATTCTTTTGCTCACCACACCACCCCAGTTTGGACCCAGCCATATGCAAATCAGTCTTGACCCTGTTCCTTGTGGGAACAGTCCAGCCCGAACTGCCAAGCCAGGTCCTCCCTGGACCGGAAACAGGCATCCTGGGACCGGTTTCAGGGCATCACCCTTCTTCAGCCAGGCTAGCTTGAATCCAGTGGTGTGGTGAGCACGGGACCCACGTCTGGGCATACCCTTCCCACTTAGGGCAACATATGCAACAGAAACAATTGATGGACGGAATGCTGGACAATGCAAACATTCACCCCCAGTCACAAGGATCTGGGTTTAATCCATCATTCTTTTGCTCACCACACCACCCCAGTTTGGACCCAGCCATATGCAAATCAGTCTTGACCCTGTTCCTTGTGGGAACAGTCCAGCCCGAACTGCCAAGCCAGGTCCTCCCTGGACCGGAAACAGGCATCCTGGGACCGGTTTCAGGGCATCACCCTTCTTCAGCCAGGCTAGCTTGAATCCAGTGGTGTGGTGAGCACGGGACCCACGTCTGGGCATACCCTTCCCACTTAGGGCAACATATGCAACAGAAACAATTGATGGACGGAATGCTGGACAATGCAAACATTCACCCCCAGTCACAAGGATCTGGGTTTAATCCATCATTCTTTTGCTCACCACACCACCCCAGTTTGGACCCAGCCATATGCAAATCAGTCTTGACCCTGTTCCTTGTGGGAACAGTCCAGCCCGAACTGCCAAGCCAGGTCCTCCCTGGACCGGAAACAGGCATCCTGGGACCGGTTTCAGGGCATCACCCTTCTTCAGCCAGGCTAGCTTGAATCCAGTGGTGTGGTGAGCACGGGACCCACGTCTGGGCATACCCTTCCCACTTAGGGCAACATATGCAACAGAAACAATTGATGGACGGAATGCTGGACAATGCAAACATTCACCCCCAGTCACAAGGATCTGGGTTTAATCCATCATTCTTTGCTCACCACACCACCCCAGTTTGGACCCAGCCATATGCAAATCAGTCTTGACCCTGTTCCTTGTGGGAACAGTCCAGCCCGAACTGCCAAGCCAGGTCCTCCTGGACCGGAAACAGGCATCCTGGGACCGGTTTCAGGGCATCACCCTTCTTCAGCCAGGCTAGCTTGAATCCAGTGGTGTGGTGAGCACGGGACCCACGTCTGGGCATACCCTTCCCACTTAGGGCAACATATGCAACAGAAACAATTGATGGACGGATTGCTGGACAATGCAAACATTCACCCCCAGTCACAAGGATCTGGGTTTAATCCATCATTCTTTTGCTCACCACACCACCCCAGTTTGGACCCAGCCATATGCAAATCAGTCTTGACCCTGTTCCTTGTGGGAACAGTCCAGCCCGAACTGCCAAGCCAGGTCCTCCCTGGACCGGAAACAGGCATCCTGGGACCGGTTTCAGGGCATCACCCTTCTTCAGCCAGGCTAGCTTGAATCCAGTGGTGTGGTGAGCACGGGACCCACGTCTGGGCATACCCTTCCCACTTAGGGCAACATATGCAACAGAAACAATTGATGGACGGAATGCTGGACAATGCAAACATTCACCCCCAGTCACAAGGATCTGGGTTTAATCCATCATTCTTTTGCTCACCACACCACCCCAGTTTGGACCCAGCCATATGCAAATCAGTCTTGACCCTGTTCCTTGTGGGAACAGTCCAGCCCGAACTGCCAAGCCAGGTCCTCCCTGGACCGGAAACAGGCATCCTGGGACCGGTTTCAGGGCATCACCCTTCTTCAGCCAGGCTAGCTTGAATCCAGTGGTGTGGTGAGCACGGGACCCACGTCTGGGCATACCCTTCCCACTTAGGGCAACATATGCAACAGAAACAATTGATGGACGGAATGCTGGACAATGCAAACATTCACCCCCAGTCACAAGGATCTGGGTTTAATCCATCATTCTTTTGCTCACCACACCACCCCAGTTTGGACCCAGCCATATGCAAATCAGTCTTGACCCTGTTCCTTGTGGGAACAGTCCAGCCCGAACTGCCAAGCCAGGTCCTCCCTGGACCGGGAAACAGGCATCCTGGGACCGGTTTCAGGGCATCACCCTTCTTCAGCCAGGCTAGCTTGAATCCAGTGGTGTGGTGAGCACGGGACCCACGTCTGGGCATACCCTTCCCACTTAGGGCAACATATGCAACAGAAACAATTGATTCAAGCAAGCCTGGCTGATGATGGCTGGAATGCCAGAAACCGGTCCTAGGATGCTTGTTTCCGGTCCAGGGAAGACATGGCTTGGCAGTTCGGGCTGGACTGTTCCCATGAGGCACAGGGTCAGACTGATTTGCATATGGCCATGTCTGAACTGGGGTGGTGGAGTGAGCTAAAGAATGATGATGGATTAAACCCAGATCAGTTGACTGGGGGTGAATGTTTGATTGGCTCAAGCGTTCCGTCCATCATCCCCTTTTGTATCGCTTTGTTCGCCCTAAGTTGGCGGGGGTATGCCCAGACGTGGGTCCCTTGCTCACTTTGCCACTGGATTCAAGCAAGCCTGGCTGATGATGGCTGGAATGCCAGAAACCGGTCCTAGGATGCTTGTTTCCGGTCCAGGGAAGACATGGCTTGGCAGTTCGTGCTGGACTGTTCCCATGAGGCACAGGGTCAGACTGATTTGCATATGGCCATGTCTGAACTGGGGTGGTGGAGTGAGCTAAAGAATGATGATGGATTAAACCCAGATCAGTTGACTGGGGGTGAATGTTTGATTGGCTCAAGCGTTCCGTCCATCATCCCCTTTTGTATCGCTTTGTTCGCCCTAAGTTGGCGGGGGTATGCCCAGACGTGGGTCCCTTGCTCACTTTGCCACTGGATTCAAGCAAGCCTGGCTGATGATGGCTGGAATGCCAGAAACCGGTCCTAGGATGCTTGTTTCCGGTCCAGGGAAGACATGGCTTGGCAGTTCGGGCTGGACTGTTCCCATGAGGCACAGGGTCAGACTGATTTGCATATGGCCATGTCTGAACTGGGGTGGTGGAGTGAGCTAAAGAATGATGATGGATTAAACCCAGATCAGTTGACTGGGGGTGAATGTTTGATTGGCTCAAGCGTTCCGTCCATCATCCCCTTTTGTATCGCTTTGTTCGCCCTAAGTTGGCGGGGGTATGCCCAGACGTGGGTCCCTTGCTCACTTTGCCACTGGATTCAAGCAAGCCTGGCTGATGATGGCTGGAATGCCAGAAACCGGTCCTAGGATGCTTGTTTCCGGTCCAGGGAAGACATGGCTTGGCAGTTCGGGCTGGACTGTTCCCATGAGGCACAGGGTCAGACTGATTTGCATATGGCCATGTCTGAACTGGGGTGGTGGAGTGAGCTAAAGAATGATGATGGATTAAACCCAGATCAGTTGACTGGGGGTGAAGGTTCATTGGCTCAAGCGTTCCGTCCATCATCCCCTTTTGTATCGCTTTGTTCGCCCTAAGTTGGCGGGGGTATGCCCAGACGTGGGTCCCTTGCTCACTTTGCCACTGGATTCAAGCAAGCCTGGCTGATGATGGCTGGAATGCCAGAAACCGGTCCTAGGATGCTTGTTTCCGGTCCAGGGAAGACATGGCTTGGCAGTTCGGGCTGGACTGTTCCCATGAGGCACAGGGTCAGACTGATTTGCATATGGCCATGTCTGAACTGGGGTGGTGGAGTGAGCTAAAGAATGATGATGGATTAAACCCAGATCAGTTGACTGGGGGTGAATGTTTGATTGGCTCAAGCGTTCCGTCCATCATCCCCTTTTGTATCGCTTTGTTCGCCCTAAGTTGGCGGGGGTATGCCCAGACGTGGGTCCCTTGCTCACTTTGCCACTGGATTCAAGCAAGCCTGGCTGATGATGGCTGGAATGCCAGAAACCGGTCCTAGGATGCTTGTTTCCGGTCCAGGGAAGACATGGCTTGGCAGTTCGGGCTGGACTGTTCCCATGAGGCACAGGGTCAGACTGATTTGCATATGGCCATGTCTGAACTGGGGTGGTGGAGTGAGCTAAAGAATGATGATGGATTAAACCCAGATCAGTTGACTGGGGGTGAATGTTTGATTGGCTCAAGCGTTCCGTCCATCATCCCCTTTTGTATCGCTTTGTTCGCCCTAAGTTGGCGGGGGTATGCCCAGACGTGGGTCCCTTGCTCACTTTGCCACTGGATTCAAGCAAGCCTGGCTGATGATGGCTGGAATGCCAGAAACCGGTCCTAGGATGCTTGTTTCCGGTCCAGGGAAGACATGGCTTGGCAGTTCGGGCTGGACTGTTCCCATGAGGCACAGGGTCAGACTGATTTGCATATGGCCATGTCTGAACTGGGGTGGTGGAGTGAGCTAAAGAATGATGATGGATTAAACCCAGATCAGTTGACTGGGGGTGAATGTTTGATTGGCTCAAGCGTTCCGTCCATCATCCCCTTTTGTATCGCTTTGTTCGCCCTAAGTTGGCGGGGGTATGCCCAGACGTGGGTCCCTTGCTCACTTTGCCACTGGATTCAAGCAAGCCTGGCTGATGATGGCTGGAATGCCAGAAACCGGTCCTAGGATGCTTGTTTCCGGTCCAGGGAAGACATGGCTTGGCAGTTCGGGCTGGACTGTTCCCATGAGGCACAGGGTCAGACTGATTTGCATATGGCCATGTCTGAACTGGGGTGGTGGAGTGAGCTAAAGAATGATGATGGATTAAACCCAGATCAGTTGACTGGGGGTGAATGTTTGATTGGCTCAAGCGTTCCGTCCATCATCCCCTTTTGTATCGCTTTGTTCGCCCTAAGTTGGCGGGGGTATGCCCAGACGTGGGTCCCTTGCTCACTTTGCCACTGGATTCAAGCAAGCCTGGCTGATGATGGCTGGAATGCCAGAAACCGGTCCTAGGATGCTTGTTTCCGGTCCAGGGAAGACATGGCTTGGCAGTTCGGGCTGGACTGTTCCCATGAGGCACAGGGTCAGACTGATTTGCATATGGCCATGTCTGAACTGGGGTGGTGGAGTGAGCTAAAGAATGATGATGGATTAAACCCAGATCAGTTGACTGGGGGTGAATGTTTGATTGGCTCAAGCGTTCCGTCCATCATCCCCTTTGTATCGCTTTGTTCGCCCTAAGTTGGCGGGGGTATGCCCAGACGTGGGTCCCTTGCTCACTTTGCCACTGGATTCAAGCAAGCCTGGCTGATGATGGCTGGAATGCCAGAAACCGGTCCTAGGATGCTTGTTTCCGGTCCAGGGAAGACATGGCTTGGCAGTTCGGGCTGGACTGTTCCCATGAGGCACAGGGTCAGACTGATTTGCATATGGCCATGTCTGAACTGGGGTGGTGGAGTGAGCTAAAGAATGATGATGGATTAAACCCAGATCAGTTGACTGGGGGTGAATGTTTGATTGGCTCAAGCGTTCCGTCCATCATCCCCTTTTGTATCGCTTTGTTCGCCCTAAGTTGGCGGGGGTATGCCCAGACGTGGGTCCCTTGCTCACTTTGCCACTGGATTCAAGCAAGCCTGGCTGATGATGGCTGGAATGCCAGAAACCGGTCCTAGGATGCTTGTTTCCGGTCCAGGGAAGACATGGCTTGGCAGTTCGGGCTGGACTGTTCCCATGAGGCACAGGGTCAGACTGATTTGCATATGGCCATGTCTGAACTGGGGTGGTGGAGTGAGCTAAAGAATGATGATGGATTAAACCCAGATCAGTTGACTGGGGGTGAATGTTTGATTGGCTCAAGCGTTCCGTCCATCATCCCCTTTGTATCGCTTTGTTCGCCCTAAGTTGGCGGGGGTATGCCCAGACGTGGGTCCCTTGCTCACTTTGCCACTGGATTCAAGCAAGCCTGGCTGATGATGGCTGGAATGCCAGAAACCGGTCCTAGGATGCTTGTTTCCGGTCCAGGGAAGACATGGCTTGGCAGTTCGGGCTGGACTGTTCCCATGAGGCACAGGGTCAGACTGATTTGCATATGGCCATGTCTGAACTGGGGTGGTGGAGTGAGCTAAAGAATGATGATGGATTAAACCCAGATCAGTTGACTGGGGGTGAATGTTTGATTGGCTCAAGCGTTCCGTCCATCATCCCCTTTTGTATCGCTTTGTTCGCCCTAAGTTGGCGGGGGTATGCCCAGACGTGGGTCCCTTGCTCACTTTGCCACTGGATTCAAGCAAGCCTGGCTGATGATGGCTGGAATGCCAGAAACCGGTCCTAGGATGCTTGTTTCCGGTCCAGGGAAGACATGGCTTGGCAGTTCGGGCTGGACTGTTCCCATGAGGCACAGGGTCAGACTGATTTGCATATGGCCATGTCTGAACTGGGGTGGTGGAGTGAGCTAAAGAATGATGATGGATTAAACCCAGATCAGTTGACTGGGGGTGAATGTTTGATTGGCTCAAGCGTTCCGTCCATCATCCCCTTTTGTATCGCTTTGTTCGCCCTAAGTTGGCGGGGGTATGCCCAGACGTGGGTCCCTTGCTCACTTTGCCACTGGATTCAAGCAAGCCTGGCTGATGATGGCTGGAATGCCAGAAACCGGTCCTAGGATGCTTGTTTCCGGTCCAGGGAAGACATGGCTTGGCAGTTCGGGCTGGACTGTTCCCATGAGGCACAGGGTCAGACTGATTTGCATATGGCCATGTCTGAACTGGGGTGGTGGAGTGAGCTAAAGAATGATGATGGATTAAACCCAGATCAGTTGACTGGGGGTGAATGTTTGATTGGCTCAAGCGTTCCGTCCATCATCCCCTTTTGTATCGCTTTGTTCGCCCTAAGTTGGCGGGGGTATGCCCAGACGTGGGTCCCTTGCTCACTTTGCCACTGGATTCAAGCAAGCCTGGCTGATGATGGCTGGAATGCCAGAAACCGGT
The DNA here is from genome assembly GCA_963921515.1 of Calotriton arnoldi. Lineage (NCBI taxonomy): Eukaryota > Metazoa > Chordata > Amphibia > Caudata > Salamandridae > Calotriton > Calotriton arnoldi. The sequence continues at coordinate 861,560 of CAWUFW010002647.1, forward strand.
CCTAGGATGCTTGTTTCCGGTCCAGGGAAGACATGGCTTGGCAGTTCGGGCTGGACTGTTCCCATGAGGCACAGGATCAGACTGATTTGCATATGGCCATGTCTGAACTGGGGTGGTGGAGTGAGTTAAAGAATGATGATGGATTAAACCCAGATCAGTTGACTGGGGGTGAATGTTTGATTGGCTCAAGCGTTCCGTCCATCATCCCCTTTGTATCGCTTTGTTCGCCCTAAGTTGGCGGGGGTATGCCCAGACGTGGGTCCCTTGCTCACTTTGCCACTGGATTCAAGCAAGCCTGGCTGATGATGGCTGGAATGCCAGAAACCGGTCCTAGGATGCTTGTTTCCGGTCCAGGGAAGACATGGCTTGGCAGTTCGGGCTGGACTGTTCCCATGAGGCACAGGGTCAGACTGATTTGCATATGGCCATGTCTGAACTGGGGTGGTGGAGTGAGCTAAAGAATGATGATGGATTAAACCCAGATCAGTTGACTGGGGGTGAATGTTTGATTGGCTCAAGCGTTCCGTCCATCATCCCCTTTTGTATCGCAGTATTTCACTATCAGGCATGTCACACACAAGTCCTACCTTTCACATACACTGCACCCTGCCCATGGGGGTACCTTTGGCCTACCATAGGGGTGCCTTACATGTAAGATAAGGGAAGATTAGGGCCTGGCAAGTGGGTGCACTTGCCAGGTCGACATGGCAGTTTAAAACTGCACGCAGACACTGCAGTGGCAGGTTTGAGATACCTTTTCAGGCTACTCATGTGGGTGGCACAATCAGTGCTGCAAGCCCACTAGTAGCATTTGATTTACAGGCCCTGGCACACTCAGTGCACTTTACTAGGGACTTACCAGTAAATCAAATATGCCAATCATGGAAACACCAATCCATAAACACAATTTATACAGAAAGCATATGCACTTCAGCACTGATCAGCAGTGGTAAAGTGCCCAGAGTCCTATAGCCAACAACAACAGGTCAGAAAAAATAGGAGGAAGAAGCAAAATGTTTGGGGATAACCCTGCGAAAAGGGCCAAGTCCACCAGACGGCGAAATATCGAGCACGATTCCACAATTGAGTTGTAATGATGTCTTTGAGGATAAACATGTTCTTTTCAGCATTTGTAGCAGTAATAATCTGTTCAATAGCTAGGGCGCTGGTGTGCTGACCCCACAATGAAATTAATGTACTCAGCCGGTTTGGATGTCGAACTGTGACAATGTAGCGGTACTCATGAAAAGTAATCAGCAGGGTTCTGATCTTTTCCCGGCTGGTGTACAATTGCATAGCTGTACTCTTGCATTCGCATCCCCCCCACCTCTCAATGCAAGGAGGCATTTTGGCCTTCGGGTTTCTAAAAATAGTGAGCAGTGCTTGGTGGTCTGTAATGATAGTGAAATCTTTTCCATATATAAATGCATAAAATTGTTTGCAGGCCTGCACTACAGCCAGACTCTCTTTCTACAGCTGAGAATAGGCACGTTCTGTGTCAGACAGGCTTCGACTGGCATGGGCCACAATGTGTCTCTGAGCATTCGGATGACCATTATGTTGAGCAAGGATTTCCCCTAGCCCCACCGGGCTCGCATCTACTGTGATCTTATTTATTTCATGTCTTCTAAAGCGCCCGAATCACCCCAAAGGGGTATCTCCACGCGACGGAGGTGCTACAGTTGGGTAAAGAAGAGGTTTTCAGAAAAGCTCAGTTTTGAGGAGCTTTCCGAAGAGTAAATAGTCAGGGCATTTCCAGAGGTGACTGGAGAGTTGATTCCAATAGGAGGGGGCTAGGTAGTAGGAAACTTTCCCACCGATGCGGGATTTCTTAACACGGGGCACCAAAAGTAGCGACTTAGAGCCTGACCGGAGTGCTCTGGAAGGCTGATAATGGGTGAGTCTATCTGTTAAGTAGCTACGGCCATTGCTGTTTAGTGCCTTGTGCACAGTGCAGCAGATCTTAAATCGGATCCGCTTGCGGATTGGTAACCAGTGTAGTCCATGAAGTAGCGGCAGAGAGGCGGTCCTGGCAGGAGAGTTGGAAACTAGGCGGGCCGCAGTGTTTTGAACCACCTGAAGTCTATTGAGGAAGGATTCGTTGGCTGAAATCAGAAGGGTATTACAGTAGTCTAGACGGCTTATTACTAATGCTTGAAGGAGTGATTTACGAACTGTCATAGGGAGAAAAGGGAAAACCCTCTGTAAAAGGCTTAGCGTATGGAAGCAGGAGCCTACAGTGGTAGGGACTTGCTCCTTCATCGTAGGTTTTTGGTCCAAGTGTACACCTAAGTTTTCTACCACAGCTTTGGGGACTGGGGCGGCACCCAGTTCAGTTAGTCACCAATCTGGGGACCAGAGCAGCGGAGCTTCTCCGAATAGCATGATCTCCGTTTTCCCTGCATTAAGCTGCAGGAAGTTGTTCTTAATCCAAACAGCAATGGCTGTCATGCCTTCTGAGAAGGTCGACTGGGTATTGGGAGAGTTTTTATCAAAAGCCATTAAAAGCTGGGTGTCATCAGCGTATGAGATTGGAATGAAGTCCAGTTCCCTGAGTAAGTCCGCTAAAGGAGCCACATAAATGTTAAACAGAGTGGGACTGAGACAGGATCACTGAGGTACTCCTTTGGTCAACTCCGAAGTTTGAGATCGGAAGGCACCGAGGTTGATGGTTTGGGTACGGTGAGTTAAGAAACATGACAATCACTGAAAAGCTAGGCCGTGGATTCCAATGTTTCTCAGTCTGTTGAGTAGGATTGAGTGGAATATTGTGTCAAACGCCGCTGACAAATCCAACAGCACCAATAGTGCTGCTTGTCCGTTATCCAGGGAGTGTCTTAGGTTGTCTGTGACGGCAATCAATGCTGACTCCGTACTAAACCTAGGTCGAAACCCAGACTGAGAGGGGTCGAGGCATCCCGTTGCTTCAATGTCCTCTGAGAGATGTTTGTTGAGGTGTTTTTCCAAGTGTTTGCACAAAAAAGGTAACAGAGAAATAGGGCGGTAGTTGGACAGATCATCCCACAGGGCATTAGGTTTCTTCCGGATGGGAATTATTTGTAACTTCGGGTCAAAATAGGCACTCTTGGTTGCATTCTCAATCGCATGTTTTTATTCTTTTGAAGCTTTGATCACATTCAGCAGACCACTGGAAAGGGACATTTCCTTTTGTCAAGTTTCTCACAGTAGCAAAGTCACAAATGTACCTTGAGCAATAACTGTCCATGCCTAAAAAGGATCACAGCATGGTGACATCTTGTGGTGGGGGGGAGTAACGGACAGTGCCTGTACTTTATCTGGGTCAGGAGTCATTCCCCCATCAGAGAATATGTGCCCAAAACTTTAAGTTTGATCTTGTGAAACTCACACTTTCCTGCATTCAGATTGAGACCTGCATCACCAAGTAACTGGCACACTTGTGTAAGAGCCTTGTATTGCTTCTTTTCCTTTGCTTCAAATACCAGTATGTCATCACTGTAATTAAAAGCACGCGTGACAGGCTGAATTATTTGGCATATAACATCCTGAAATATTTCTGCAGCTGATGACACTCCAAAACTCTGCCTTTTGTATCTGAACAAACCAACATGAGTCGAAAAAGTAGTGATGTACCTACAGTTCTCTTCCAACTCGAGTTAATGGTATTCCTTGTTCAGGTCAAGATAGGAGAAGACTTTGGCACCGTTCAATTGCATGATCATGTCCACTATGTGTGGAATCAGGATGTATTTTTCTCCTGATTGCTCTGTTAGCCTGGTGCATATTAACAAATATGTGAACTGCACCTCAACTGTCATTTTTTGGCACCACCACTATGGGCAAAACCCATGGAGTAGGACCGGTGGAGCGTTCAATGATTCATGTTTCAGCAATGTATCTAGTTCTTTCTCAGCGTCTTCTTGTAAGTGAAAAGTGACTCTGCGGTGCCGCTGGGCAACAGGGCGTATGTCCTCACTAATATAAAGTCACACTAGCATTGTCTTGAGCCTTTCTAGGCCATGTGACAATGACAGGAACTGACTCACAATTTCAGACTGAGTGTGGAGTTTGTAATAGAGAGATATCAGTCCCATGTCAACAGCAGTGGCAAAACTGAGTAGACATGCACTGGACGGAGTTCTTTGAAGAACGTGAATAGGTGCTTGCGCTGATACTGCTTTATGTCACATTGTCGCTGTGAATGGCCCTTAACTCCGCAATGGTTTAGAAGCAGCCCACATCTATACCTTTGTGTTTGACGGGTTGACGTGTGGCACAGGAGACCGGCTATTGAACTTTTTGACTGGCATGATGTTAATTGACACGCCACTGTCTATGATAAAGGTTATGGGTCAACCGTTGACCTTTATTGTAATCTTGAGGCTGAGTCCAAATGAATTCAGTTGTTTCTTTTGGTGGTTTACCTTTGTCTTTTGTTCTTCCTTGCAAGCAGCCAAACCTACATGTGCCTGTCATTCCTTGGTCGATACCATCATCGCACATCCATCTTCGTCATTGACACTTGAAAATGATGTTGAAGAGCCTTTGTCGGATGAGCTTGATGATGACTGACTTTGTCTGGTTTCTACTTGTCGTAACTGATGTTGCTTTTTGGCCTTGTGGGTGTCACAAGAATGCTTCTGGAACCTTCTGGCATACAATTTCTCTTCTCGCTGGGATGTTTATGGCTTCTCTTTTGCTTTGCAAACCTTTACAAAACAGTTTTCTTTCCTGCAACCTTGCACGTCTGTCCTATGACTGAACATTTGCCTTCATGGGAAATGGAACCACATCGGAAACACAATTTCTTTTTCTTCAGAGACATTGACTTGTGTGCATCTACCTTGTGTTTATGCCTGCTTTTCATGGCCAAAACCGATTCATCTTGCACTATTCCAGCTTCTATATCAGCGGCCTGTCGATCTGCATGTTCTTCTGCTCTCGTGGCCACTAGCACTTTCTCTAAACTGAGTGTCTTTCCCAACATGCGCCTTCTGAACAAGTCTGAAAGACAACTATCGATGACTCTAAGGTGCATGGCTTCTTCATCATTGAATTCACTGAACCGGCAGTGTTTGATAAGCACGTCAAGTCTCTCAAACTCATCCCTCGTTTCACCAGCTTGTTGTTGCGCTTGATTGAAAATGTGCCTTTCAAAGTCGACATCTGACATTGGACTAAACTTGGCTTCCAAAGCTTTCTTGATTTGACGGTATGATTCTGCATCAGCTTGTGATATTTTCTTTATCACTTCTTTCACTCCATCACCAGCATGGTGCTTTAAGTACTTAATGATTTTCTTATCGTCTGTTTCTTCCGGCAAATCTATGAAATCATGAAACACCAATATTCTGCTTCTTCACTGGTCGAATGGCAGTGGTGGTTTCAGGAACATTGCTGCATCATATTTTGCGCTCTATTCTACTGCCATTGAGAGCAAATGCTGTTCGTACGACTGTCACTGTTTACCTGTACCTGTCACTTCTGCAAACACTCGCCATGTGCTTGTATTTGGGTAGTCAGTCCCGATCTGAGGTTGTAAGGCGTCATCTTTTTATTGGACAGTAAGTAACCATTTCGTCTCTCGCACTTGGTCATTGCTACCTTTAGCTTTTTGCACTGTACCTTTAGCATATCACTTTGTATCAATGATGGCTCTGTGTTATGGCGCAAAGTAATATCTGTTCTTTCAGCCTTACCAGCAGATTCTGGTGGGCTTTTTGAATGTTCTCCTCTGTTGGGTTTTCAACTTCTTCAACGGCCATGTCTGGGCTGGAGCGGGGCTTCGACTCCACATAAACCAACTTCAGACTGAAGTTTGCTGTACCGTTGCAAACTATCAGGGAGAGCAGCCTTGTTTCTGCTGGGCACAAACACGGACACGTCGAGACAAATAGCATCCTCCCCAGCCTGGGAGCATGCAAATTAATATGCTACACACAGAGCTCTGCAACAGACATTTTTATTCCTCAGTATACGATCACACACTGCACTCTGATTACGTCATAACCGTAAATAACCACACCTTAACACCTCCCAGTAAGTTATGTAATTCCTCTGTTAAGTCTGCCTGAGAACCGCAAGGGTCCTAGCGCACAGTCACAACACCACAAAGGTGAAACTAATGTGAGGGAGGGCAGGCAGATTGAGATGGAGAGCAGTCTGGGGAGCATACAGGGACAGTCAGAGGAGAGTAGAGAGACTGGAGTGGAAAGTATAAAGACTGATTGAGGGTGTACAGAGAATGGAGGGACTAGTGGGAAGGCAGACTAACTGGGGAAAGCAGAGAGGCATTTGGAGAGAAAATCTTGGGGGAGTTAAGATAGCCTAAAAGAGAGAGGAAAGACTGGCAGGGAGAGCAAAGAGACTGGTGTAAAGTGATCTGATTGGAAGAAAGAGCAGGAAGACTTGGAGGAGAGATGGATTTCTGTGGCAGGAGAAGGCAGGCTAGAAAGCAGAGCAGACATATTGGAAGTGAAAGCAGACAGACTGAGGGGCAGAGGAGACATGCAGAGATTGACAAGATTGGAAAAAGAGCAGACAATTGGGGTAAAGTAGAGAGATGGAAAGAGTGCAGCAACTTGGAGGGAGAGTGTTCAATCTGGGAGGAGAGTGGAGACATTGGGGAGAGCAAAGAGACAGGCTTGGAGAGCGCAGAGAAAGGGGACAGATCTGACAGACTGGAAAGAGCAGGGTGGCTGACTGGGAGAACATATAGACTGTGAGGGGAGTAGCTAGACTACAAGGGAGAATAGACAAACTGGGAGGGGGAGAATGAGGGAAGAGAAGGGAGACAGTGAGACTGGCAAGATACGGAAGCAGAGTTGACAGTTTGGGTCAAGAGCAGAAATCAAAGGGAAAGACTGAAGGGGAGAGACTCAAATGCAGAAAGGACAACCTTGGGAAAAGCAGAGAGTGTAAAAAATGGAGAGGACAGCAGAGACAATGAACCAGCAGAGAGATAGAAAGGTAGAGCTGGCCTTCTCAAAGAAGAGTGGAGATACTGGAGGAGAGTGAGAGTGTAGAGAATGGTGTGGGAGCTGACCACCTGATGGACAAGATTGTGTGGAGAGTGTACAGACTGAGGAATGCAGAGAGATTGGGGATAATGGAGGGACTAGCAAGGAGTTCAAATAGTCTGGGGAGAGTAGGTAGTATATGAAGAGCAGATGACTGGAGGAGAGTGAGGAGAAAAGGGAGAGAGAGTGGGTAAGTTAGAGCCAGAAAGGACAGTTCCGGGAAAAGAGTGGATAGACTGTGGGTGAAAGCAGACAGAATGGAGAGGGCAGAGAGACTGGTGTACAATAGAGAGGTTGAGGTGAGTGTGGAGACATTTTGGAAAGAACAAAGAGATTGGCTTAATGAGTTGAGTAACTGGAACCGAAAGAAGACAGATGGCAAGAGTAAAAGAGCTGATGGTGGGAGTAGAAAGTCTAAAAAGGGGAGCAGACAGACTTGAGAGATACAGCACAGAGACAGGGAAAGGTGTGAAGTTGGTAGATGAAGCAAGCTGGTGTGATTCTATAGATGCAGCAAGGTATGACAAACTGGGGAAAGCAGAGAGGCTGGCAAAGAGCTGATGGTTTAGTGAAAATAGATATACTGTTAGAAAGTTAGCAGACTGGAAGACAGTGAGGAGAGACTAGAGGGAGTGTAGGCAAGTTCAAGTCACGAAAGACAGGCTGGAGGGAGCAATCAAACAGCAGTGGAAGCCAACAGACCTGGGGAGCAGGGAGACTGGGGAGAGAGATTAGGTTGTAGGGAAAATGGAACCATTTGAAGAGAGCAGCAAGACTGGCTTAGAGAGGGGGGAGTAACAGGGAGGGCATACAGAGGAGAAGAGAGAAGGGCTGGCAGGAACAATGGATAGACAGGAGAGAGTGCAGACAGACTGGCTTGAGTTGATAAAGGAGGGTTCAGGGGACAGACTGGGGAGAGAGAAGAGAGACTGGGAGATGACAGATAGATACTGAAGAGAGTAGATATTCTGGTTGAGGAAGTCGACAAACTGAAGTGGGAGAGGGCATTCTGGGCTGAGAGCAGAAAGATGGGGTGGAAAAGGACAGTCCGATGGACATCTGATAGCCAGGGGGAGATTGGGGAGAGCAGGCAAGGAACTTGAAAAGCAGAGAGACTCAGGAGAATAACAGTCAGACTGGGGTATGTGAGTGGAGAGAAAGGGCAGATAAGGGGGGACAGGAGGCAGGCTGTGGGGAACTAGTTAGACTTGGGGGTTGGGGAGAGCAAATTGGGTGGAAAGCGAGCAGACTGGGAGCAAGGGGGCTGGATTATAGGAAACTGGGCATACTGGGAGAAAGTGGGTAAGCTAGGGGAAAAGAGGAGAGGCTGGAGATATTGAGCATTCTTTGTGGGAAGCAGATGGACTTGGGGTGGGGGAAACAAAATGGCAGAGGGCAAAACAGGTCAACTTAGGGGTAGAACCAATACATTTGGGGGAGGCTTGAGTCATGCAGAAAAACAGGCAGCCTGAGGGGATAATGGGAAGACTGAATGAAAACAGTCAGACAAGAGAGAGACAGGGAAAGCAGTCTGACTGAGGGGAAAGCAGGGAATTAAGGCTGCAGAAGAAAGACTAGGTCAAAGTGAGCCAACTCAGGGGGAGACCAGTATGCCTGGGAGAAAGAGAACAGGCTAAGGGGAAGCGGGCAGCCTTGAGAGAATAAAGAGTAAAATGGAGGGAGCAGGTACAGAGAGGAGAACGTAGGCAGGCTGAAGGGAAATCATAGAGACTCGGGGGAGACTGGGCAGACATAGGGTAAACAAGCATGCTGATGGCAAAGTGACTCAGGGGAGGATCAGGCAGACTGGAATGAAAACGGACAGAAATGGGAGAAGAGGGCTAAGCAAACAGTTTGAGTTAAAGCAGAGAGACTGGAGTAAAACAAGCAAATTTGAGCTAAAGTGGGCAGACTGGGGAAAACAGGCGGGATGAGAGGAAAATTGGTTCACTGGGGAAATTGAACAGGCTTAGGAGAAAGTGAACAGATTTGGATAATAAAGTTAGCAGACTAGGAGAAAGTGGGAAGACTGAGGGGAAAGGAGTCAGACTTTGGAGAGAACTGACAAATTGGAAAGAAAGTGGTTAGTTTGAGGCAAAAGCAAGCATACTCAAGAGTAAATAGTGGAGCTTCTTTGTTAATTGCACGTTCAATGGCACCATCTCGGCTATTTCTCCAATGGTTAGGTAGAGAGTGATATTTCTTTGCCATTTGCGAATCCGCCAGCCAAATAATGCATAATCTCTGCTTTTTGTCTAGTGGATGTCAAATAAATACGTTTCTTTGCTATTAAGCAGGCTATTAGATAAACTGTGCCTAACCACATCAATTTAGCCAGCGTCCTGGAAAATGGTTACGTTTCTTTGCTGCGGACTTGGCGTTGCAGGGCGCACAACAGATGCGGAGTGCCTGAGATAATGGGATGAGAGTTGGACATACGGAAATAAGACTGAATCCAGTTTGTCGTAACGGTTTTTGATGTCAGGAGCGGCCGCTTCCTTAACAATTATGGCCCCCAGACGATAGTTCCAAGTCCTTCCTCGTACCCCAGTCCTGATGAGACCCAAATAGAAGGGTCGAAATGCATAGACTTCTGGAAAAGGAAGAATCCATTGAACACTAAAGTGATATATACTTGTTGATTTGCACAGAAAAAAGATTGGGTTGAGGTGGAGCTAATACCTCACTTGTGCATTAGGGATACCTCACATTGGACCGCAATATACTTTTGTGAACGGACACCTGCTGTACATAAAAATTTGGGGTCTAGGAAATGATTTTGATTGTTTGCAATTTTGTATGTATTATATAATGTTTTAGTGTATATATAAATTGTGTGATGGAAAAAATGCGAAAAGATTATTGGTCTCAACCAGATATGAAATAAAATACGGTTTTGACCTGGAATGAATTATGAATGTGATTTATTACAAAAAATACAATTAAATTCGATGGGATTAGGATCCTATGCATAAGAGTAATTAAATGTACTCTGGTGTAATTATTGTGGATATCTATTCCTCCACCTCATATTGTCTTTTGAACCTGTTTATAGCCCAGAAAGTGGAGGAGGATTTGGGCAAACCCCTGATATAATGATGTTTCTATGGCCACTGGCAAAACATAACCAATTCAACTAGCATCCAGGTAAAGACTGAAGTTTTGTAACTATTTGCATAACCACTGGGCAAATGGTGGACATCTGCTTTTTAGCCAGTGGCCAGGTAAATAGTAAAGTTTCATTGCTGTTTGCATGGCTGACATCCAAATAGTACTGAATCTCTATTATTTAGCAAGTGGCTGCATAAATAGTGAAGTGTCTTTGCAATCTGCACAGCTGCCAGCCAAACAGTGCATAATCTCTCCTAATTAGCTAGTGGCCAGTTAAACAGTGAAACTGCTTACGCTGTTTGCATGACCGCCGGTCAAACAGTGTATAATCTTTACTATTTGGCCTACAGCAAAGTAAATAGTGACGTTTCTTTGATATTTGCACTGCTGCCGGCCAAAAAGTAAATAATCTCACTTACTTTTGTATGGTGGCTGGACAAATAACAAGGAAAATGTACAATTTACCCAACAGACGGCTAAAACGCCATCAACAAAAATGAAAGATGGAAACATCGGTTTGTGAGCATTTTTTCATCAGTAGCACCCATGGATAGGAGTTTCCTATTGCAATATATCCTCGCCACCGCACATCCCCCACAGCAGTAAAGAAAGGAAGGATTCAACTGATGCACAATTCTTGATGTTGCTACATTTAGGCATCAAGTAGCTAATTTTTTCTCAGTCCAACTTGACTGCTGAGATAGTTTAGCTAGAGAAATTAGGAAGAACTGAATCAATTTCACATCTAAGAATCCCAAAAATCCCGATATGAGAAGCAGCTGTCCTGGATTATAGGGAGAATCAGCTGGAAATGGTTCACAGTCAAATATGGATCGCTGTCATGAACAACTAAGACCGAACAGGAGATCTCACTTGTAAAGGAAAACAATTGTTATACCAGTAACTGGAGGCAAACTTGAATATCAGCTTTTTCTTCTGTAACAGTAAAAAATACATTACCGTGCCACTTCTTTTCATTTCCCGGTATGATATATTAATGTTTTTTAGAATATTTTATTAGGACCAAATGAATAATATATGAGTAATTCGACTAGATGGACGCAAATTATCTCTTTTCTTTTAGCAGAATTTGCATGTGCTTATAGAAAGATATGCTCCTTGGGAATTCAAAGCAGGTGACAAGGATACACCAGGATACACTTCACATCAGCTGTGTATGAGTCCAAATGAAACCATCTTTAAGAAGCTGCTTAAGAACTGCCATTTCTGATTAGTGCATTTACTGTCTCGGGTTGTCGGTTCAGTTAGCGCTTGGAAGCCCAGGTTGGGCAGCTATGAGCTCTATAAAACATATAAACATAAAGATTTGAAAGAAGATGCCCTACTTGGGCTCTTACTATACTCATCTAACCGGGAGACTGCGTACTTCAATGGGTTGTGTTATGGTTTTCAGAATACCTGGATGTAGGCAGTTCGTAGCCTACCCCACTTTTAAATTAACGTAGTTGTGGGCCTTTCTACCCAATAATTTCTGTTTTCATTTGTTATACATTTGATCATAAGCACAAGCCTTTATTGTCTCTCCTTAAGCGTCATCCACTCTCTGCAAAAAGAAGAAAGGGAGTCAACTCCTATTGTCCTATTAAGATCCCAATGCCAGATACATTTTTCTTACATTTCCTGGATTGCATATGTTGACTTTGGTGATCAGATAAGCAGGTAGTCACCAGACCCTCAAGTCTTGAGAAGCGCAGTATTTGATATTAAATATAGTTGTTCCAATCCCTCCAGTACATCAACCTGGGTTCCTACTGACAGACACCTGCCTGACCCAAGCATCGATGCGGCCAGCAGCACAAAAGCTAAATAAGGTAAAGCAGTATTCATGAACCTAATGACTAGGAGCTCAAAGGATGCTGAACATCACAAGGCCAGGAGTCCCGCACTCATGTGCCCAAAAGGTTGGTCCTGCTCATTCTGTTAATTGACCTCCATTATTCTTTGTAGAAGCTAACTGTTAGATTTGGGGGTCTCTTGTTGGCAGAGGTAGGTACCTTTGACCAAATAGGGACCCTCGCGTCTAGTCAGGGTAAGGGGGATACACTCCTAAAATAACCGCACCTCACCCCCTTGGTAGCTTGGCACGAGCAGACAGGCTTATCTCAGAGGCAGTGTGTAAAGAATTTGTGAACACATACAGTAATCCAGTGACAACACTACAGATGGACACCACACAGGTTGTATATTAAAAATAAGTATCTTTTATATAGATTTAACACAAGACCACAAACGACAAAAATCCACAATACTGTACTTTAAAAACGGTAGAATTAGCTCAGTTCTCTTTAGATGGTAAATGCGACACTTTGAGTTCAATGTACCTTTGGATGAGTAACGCTACACAACGAAAGTGTTGCAGGGAAGGTGATGCGTCGGTTCCTTACACGCAAGAACGGTGATGCGTCGGGTCCCTACTGATGCGTAGGGGATGCGTCGGTTCTTCTCGGCGTGGGGAGGTGATGCGTCGGTTTCTTACTGCACTTCCGTGGCGATGCGACCAGCAACGCCGTGATGCGATGAAGATCCGGTGCAATGAAACAAAGATGGCATCTTCTTCTTGATGCGACACGATGCGTGCACGCCCGACGGCCGTGCGGTGACTCAACAATTCTTCTGAGCCATGACAGGCCCTGCGACACGCTTCCCGGTGATGCGGCGGCGTCTGATGCGACGTCGATCCTCTTCTCCGGCGATGCGAGGCGCTTCGGCGATGCGATGAGACAGCTGCAGCGGCGACACCCTTCTTCAGCGATGCGACGACAGCGCCTGCGGCGGCGACACGCTTCTCCGATAATGCGGCGGCGTCTGATGCGACGTCGATCCTCTTCTCCGGCGATGCGAGGCGCTTCTGTTTTGCGAAGAGACAGCGGCAGCGGCGACACGCTTCCTCAGCGATGTGATGACAGCGGCTGCGGCGGTGACACGCTTCTTCTTCGTGAGTCGCGCTTCCAGCTCCTTGCGACACGCAGTCCCTCAGAAGGCCCAACACAACAGCAGGCACTTCAAAAGAACTCTTGGGGAGCTGGTGGGTGAAGTCTGTTGTCCCTGAGACTTCAGCAGGAGGCAAGCTCTCTCTCAAGCCCTTGGAGATCCTTTACAAGTTGAATGAAAAGTAGCACAAAGTCCTTTCTCCTTTCTTTGGCAGTCAGGCAACCACTGCAGGCCAATCCCCCAAACAGAACTCAGCATAGGGATAGTCTCCTCCTGCAGTCTCTCTCTCTGGTTCCTCTCCTCAGCAAAGGCTCTTCTTGTTTCCCAAAGTGATCTAAAGTTCTGGGGTTTGGGTCCCCTCTTTTATACTCATTTTCCCTTTGTTCTCTGAAGGCAGAGAGGCCTTTGCCTAGTCCAAACCAGTTCTGGTCAGTCCTGGAGCACTTTGTTGACAAGACTCCTTCTTTCCTTTCACAGTGTAGGCCAGGGACATCAGACGCACCACAGGAGGTGGAGCCAGCATTGTGGAGGGAAGGCACAGCCCTATTTAGGTCCCAGGTGCAACTCCTCCCACCCATCTACATGCAAATCTCTCTATTCAGCCCTGGGCTGACTCACCCTGTCTCCTGGAATCCCCCAGCCCCTGTCACTCACAAACCAGACATGGAATACACAACCCAGCAGAGGAAGGCTTGGATAGTTAGGCAAGAAAATACCTACTTTCTAAAAGTGGTATTTTCAAACACAGAATGTTAAAACCAACTTCACTAAAAGATGTATTTTATCATTCTGAGTTCAGGCATACTAAATTCGTTTTTCTACCATGTTCCCTGGGTCAGTTAGGATTATAAGATGTAATAATCAAACTGCCCATTCTGGCCTATGGGGAACAAGTAGCCTTGCAATAGTGAAAAACGAAAATGGCTGTAATTCACTATTAGGACATGCCACATACACCAGGGCATGTCCTACCTTATACTTCCAATGCACCCTGCCCTTGGGCCTACCATAGGGGTGTCTGATATGAAGAAAAGGGAAGGTTTAGGGACTGGCAAGTGGGTGCACTTGCCCAGTCAACATGGCAGTACCAGACTGCACACAGGCTCTGCAATGGCAGGCCTGAGACACACTTTTACAGGCTGCTTCTGTGGGTGGCACAACCAGTGCTGCAAGCCCACCAGCAGCATTTGAGTCACAAGCCCTGGGCACAAGCAGTGCACTCTACTAGGGTCTGACAGTGAATCAAATAGGCCAAACATGGAGTCACTAATCCATACATCAATTTATAATAGGGAGCACTTGCACTGTGGCACTGAATAGCAGTGGAACAGTGCACCAAAGCATCTATATCCAGCAAAAACACATGCGGCAACAGCGAAAAATGGAAGGGAGACCCACGCCAATGGTGCCAGGTCTAACACGTGTCCCCTCCAGCTGAAATGTGGGGAGAACTACCCTACCTCCTGGGAGTTCTCATCACTAAGGCGGAAAAATCTGGACAGACCATCAGCATTGGCGTGTTCTGTACCAGGGCGGTGTTCCACCGTGAAGTCCATACCCTGTAGGGAAATGGACCACCTCAACAGCTTTGGATTCTCACCCCTCATCTGCATCAACCATCTGAGGGGCCTTTGGTCTGTCTGAACCCGGAAGGGAGTCCCAAACAGGTATGGTCTCAGCTTCTTCAGTGCCCAGACCACAGAAAATGCCTCACGCTCAATCGCACTCCACCTCTGTTCCCGTGGAAGTAACCTCCTACTGATGAAGGCTACGGGTTGATCTAGGCCCTCCTCATTTATCTGTGACAAAACAGCCCCCACACCATGCTCTGAAGCGTCTGTTTGAACTATAAACTCTTTTGAGAAGTTGGGTGCCAGGAGCACGGGCGCCGTGCACATGGCAGTTTTCAGGGCCTCAAAAGCTTTCTGACAGGTGTCAGTCCAAATCACTTTCTTGGGCTGCTTCCTGGAAGTCAGCTCTGTCAAGGGTGCAACGATGCTGCCATACCCCTTGACAAACCTCCTATAATACCCAGTGAGTCCTAAAAAGGCTCTCACCTCTGTTTGGGTCTTGGGGGGCTCCCAAGCCAGGATGGTCTCAATCTTGGGCTGTAGGAGCGCCACCTGGCCGCTCCCAACCTGGTGTCCCAAGTACACCACGGAACCCTGCCCGATCTGGCACTTAATCGTGAGGCCTGCCCTCCGCAGCACCATCAACACTTCCCCGAGGTGGCGCAGATGTTCTTCCCAACTGGCGCTGAACACTGCAATGTCATCCAGGTAGGGGGCACTTAACTCTTCCAGTCCAGCCAACACCTGGTTGACCAACCTCTGAAAGGTGGCAGGGGCATTATTCATCCCAAAGGGCATAACCCGGAACTGGTAGTGCCCATCTGGTGTGGAGAATGCTGACCTCTCCATCAGTCAAGGCGATCTGCCAGTACCCAGACGTTAGATCAAACGTGCTGAGGTACCGGGCAGCCCCTAACCGATCGATGAGCTCATCAGCTCTGGGGATGGGATGCGCGTCAGTCCTCGTGACTGAATTGAGCCCTCGGTAGTCCACACAGAACTGGAGTTCTGGCGTGGCACCCGGTGCGGCAGCCTTTGGGACCAAGACCACTGGGCTGGCCCAAGGACTGTTAGAGGACTCAATCACCCCTAACGCAAGCATCTTGGAGACCTCCTCCTTGATGCAAGCTCTCACCCTGTCAGTTACCCTGTAAGTTTTGTGCTTAGCAGGAGGACTGTCTCCAGTGTCCACATCATGGACGCAGCAATCAGTGACACTGGGATTCAGGGAGAACAAATCAGCAAACTGTCCCAGCAACTGGTGACAGTCATTCTGTTGCTCATGGGTCAGGGTGGAAGAGAGGTTCACACCATCCACTGACCCATCTCGCTCTGTCGCCGACAGGAGGTCAGGAAGAGGCTCAGTCTCCTCCTCCATTCCAGCATCTGTCGCTAAGAGCATGCCCACTTCGGACCTCTCCAAGTGGGGCTTCAGGCGGTTGACATGCAGGACCCGCAAGGGGTTCCTGGGAGACCGCAAGTCCACCAAGTAGGTAACAGGACTCTTGCGCTCCACCACCTCAAATGGTCCGGTCCACTTATGCTGGAGCGCACAGGGCTCCACTGGGGCCATGACCCACACTTTCTGACCAGGCTGAAGCTCAACCAGAGTGGCATTCTGGTCGTACCACGGCTTCATCTCCTCCTGGCTGGCTTCCAGATTCGCCTCAGCGAGTTGCTTGAAATGCCTAGTCTGGTTCCTAAAGGCCAGCATGTAGCTATATACATCCTGGGGAGGTTTCCTGGGAGATTGCTCCCAGCCTTCCTTGACCAGACTCAGAGGTCCTCTCACTGGGTGACCATAGAGAAGCTCAAAGGGGCTGAACCCTAGAGATTTCTGTGGCACCTCACGGTATGCAAAGAGCAGGCATGGTAAGAGGACGTCCCACTTATGCCTCATAGGTTCCTCAAGACCCATAATCATGCCTTTTAGGGTCCGGTTGAATCTCTCAACCAACCCATTTCCTTGGGGGTGGTAAGGAGTGGTGAACTTATAAGTTACCCCACACTCCTTCCACAGGGACTCCATATACTTGGAAATGAAGTTTGTACCTCGGTCAGACACTACCTCTCTAGGGAATCCCACTCAGGAGAAAATTCCCATCAGTGCCCGTCCCACCACGGGGGCCGTCACTGTCCTCAGAGGTAGGGCTTCTGGGTACCGGGTGGCATGGTCCACCAAGACCAGGATGAACCTGTTGCCCATGGCTGTCTTGGGGTCCAGTGGCCCCACAATGTCAATACCCACCCGTTCAAAGGGGGTGCTGACCACAGGGAATGGCTGGAGAGGAGCCTTCTGCTTTCTCCCACTCTTTCCACTTGCCTGGCAAGTCTGACAGGTCCTGCAGTGAGTATCTGAACTCCTGCGCATTTGGGGCCAATAAAAGTGGGTGACAAGCCTCTCAAAGGTCTTGTCCTGCCCCAAATGTCCTGCTAACGGCACATCATGAGCCAGCCCCAGTAGGAAGGCTCTGAAGCGCTGGGGTACCACCAGCACACGGGCTGACCCAGGCTCAGCAACCTTAGGCTCAGTATACAGGAGATCATTCTCCCAGTAGATCCAATGTGATCCAGACTGATCACCTGCTGCCTGGTCTGCAGGATGCTGCCGCAAACCCACAAGAGAAGGGCACTTCTTCTGCTCCACGCAGAACTCTTCCCTGGAGGGTCCTCCTTCCTGCTGCCAATGGGTCAGCTCAGGCAGGTCCCCTAGTTCAGCTACCTGTTCCCCTGTAGGCTCCAGGGCATCCCCCTCAGGGTCTACCTCCTCCTGGACCGTGGGAACTTCGGGGGCCGGTTTACCGCGCCCCTGCCTCTTCTCTTTAAGGCAGGCACCTGGGCCCCCTCTCAGGCTCCAGGTCCTCTTGAACACCCTTACTGGCTGCCATGGACCGTGTGGTCACACACGCCCAGTCAGGCAGACCCAACATCTCCAAATGAGCACTTCGCTCCACCTTAGCCCAAGGTGAGCTCTCCAAATCGTTCCCCAACAAACAGTCAACAGGCATTGCTGGCCTGACAGCTACTTGAAGAGTACCAGAGACCCCCCCCCCACTCAAAGGGAACCTGAGCCACCTTGCAGTGGCTCTCTGTGTTGTCAGCGGCAACAACTGGGTAAAATGCATTGGGGACAACCTGCTCTTCAGACACCAGGTGACACTTGACAGCTGTCACACTGGCTCCTGTGTCTCGAAGAGCCTCCACTCTATGGCCATTGATGGTCACCCACTGCCTGTACTTTTTAGTGTTATCAGGCAGTTGGGTCCTGGGGACCACCTCACAGTCTCCTAAAGAAACAAGGGACATCTCTGCGGGACCCCACCCACCTTGGGCACCCATTACCTCCCCCAGGGCTACACTCACCATCTGCCAGGGTGGAGCACCAGTGGGTGCTGTCTTTCCAAACTGTGGGCACTGGGGATCAACAGACTTATGGCCCACTTCACCACACTTGTAGCACCTCAGGGGTCCCCTGGGAACAGGCCTACCTGTCGGGGCCTCGTGCTTCTTCTCAGGGGGAGGCTGGGAACACTTCCCTTGGTTCCCTTGGGGATTACTTTGGGGCCCTTTCTGGAACTCCCTCTGTTTACCCTTGTCCCCCCCACTGTTCTGCTGGAGACCCTGCCCACTCTTGGCGGAGTCTCCCATGTGACCCTTGTGGACCCGGGTGCTCACCCAGCGGTCCGCCTCCTCAGCAAGCTTCCTGGGGTTAGTCAGCCTACTATCAATCAGGTTCTGGCGTAGCTCTGGAAAACAATTACTTGACAAGTGCTCCCATGCAATTAAATCAAAGAGCGCCTCAAAATCATTCACTTTGCTACCCTTTACCCAACCATCCAGTGCTCTGCAGAAAAAAGTGACATATTCTACCCAGGTACTGCCCTCTATCTTCTTGCAATTCCTGAACCTCTGCCTATACAGTTCAGGAGTCAACCCATACCTGGACATCAATGCATCTTTCATGTGGCTATAAGAAATATGGACTTCAGAGGGCAAGTCTAACAATGTGTCCCGCCCCTCACTAAAGAACCCTCCCCACAACCCCGCTCCCCAATCCTTCTCAGGGACCCGGTGGCAGGACATGGCTACCTCATAGGCCTTGAACCACTGCCCAATGTCATCATTCTTATAAAACTCTTTCACCACATCTTTAGGGATATACACTCTTGCTTCTACAGGCATGGACGGTGTGCTGCCACCAGAGGGAGTAATCTCTAAGCTCCTCGCTTTCAATTCCAACTCCCTCAAACTTCTCTCATGCTCCAGTTGCATCTTTTTTTCCTCTAGGGCCAATTTCTTAATTTCTAACTGCCCACTCATTTTGGCTAGCTCCAACTCATGCATCCTACTGCTCTCCCTGTCCTCCAACTCCTCTGTGGATAGGCCTTTGGCAGAAACACTGCTACCTGCTGGGGAAGTTGCTCTCCTCCCCTCTGGACATAATGGCCCCTCCAGCTGCTCATCTGCATTCTCAGCCCCCTCCTCATTCTCAGGGGTACTCCTTGCTTCGACCCAGGCCCTCAGCGCCTTTTGGAACTCATCCTTCTTGGTGAGACCGGTCATTGCAACTTTAAATTTCCTGCAGAAGTGCTTGAGCTGTTTTACATTGTAGCATTCCAGTTTCTCCTCTTCCCACTCATAATCAACAGATGCTATGGATGCTGCTTTATCCATTGTGATTAAACTTGGCAGTTGTTTGCAAAAATAGAAAATCCCAGGAAAAACAATCTACCAAAAGTATGTGGTCGCGTTTTGGTCTGCACTCACTAGTAGTGTTCACCAATCACTGTACATGAGTCACAAATGCAAGTCCAGAATCCTCACAGCTGACCACCAATGTTAGATTTGGGGGTCTCTAGTTGGCAGAGGTAGGTACCTTTGACCAAATAAGGACCCTCGCGTCTAGTCAGGGTAAGGGGGATACACTCCTAAAACAACCCCTGCTCACCCCCTTGGTAGCTTGGCACGTGCAGACAGGCTTATCTCAGAGGCAGTGTGTAAAGCATTTGTGAACACATACAGTAATCCAGTGACAACACTACAGATGGACACCACACAGGTTGTATATTAAAAATAAGTATCTTTTATATAGATTTAACACAAGACCACAAACGACAAAAATCCACAATACTGTACTTTAAAAATGGTAGAATTAGCTCAGTTCTCTTTAGATGGTAAATGCGACACTTTCAGTTCAATGTACCTTTGGATGCGTAACGCTATACAACGAAAGTGTTGCAGGGAAGGTGATGCGTCGGTTCCTTACACGCAAGAACGGTGATGCGTCGGATCCCTACTGATGCTTAGGGGATGCGTCGGTTCTTCTCGGCGTGGGGAGGTGATGCGTCGGTTTCTTACTGCGCTTCCGTGGCGATGCGACCAGCAACGCCGTGATGCGATGAAGATCCGGTGCAATGAAACAAAGATGGCGTCTTCTTCTTGATGCGACACGATGCGTGCACGCCCGACGGCCTTGCGGCGACTCAATAATTCTTCTGAGCCGCGACAGGCCCTGCGACACGCTTCCCGGTGATGCGGCGGCGTCTGATGCGACGTCGATCCTCTTCTCCGGCGATGCGAGGCGCTTCGGCGATGCGATGAGACAGCTGCAGCGGCGACACCCTTCTTCAGCGATGCGACGACAGCGGCTGCGGCGGCGACACGCTTCTCCGATGATGCGGCGTCTGATGCGACGTCGATCCTCTTCTCCGGCGATGCGAGGCGCTTCTGTGTTGCGAAGCGACAGCGACGACACGCTTCCTCAGCGATGCGACGACAGCGGCTGCGGCGGCGACACGCTTCTTCTTCGTGAGTCGCGCTTCCAGCTCCTTGCGACACGCAGTCCCTCAGAAGGCCCAACACAACAGCAGGCACTTCAAAAGAACTCTTGGGGAGCTGGTGGGTGAAGTCTGTTGTCCCTGAGACTTCAGCAGGAGGCAAGCTCTCTCTCAAGCCCTTGGAGATCCTTTACAAGTTGAATGAAAAGTAGCACAAAGTCCTTTCTCCTTTCTTTGGCAGTCAGGCAACCACTGCAGGCCAATCCCCAAACAGCACTCAGCATAGGGATAGTCTCCTCCTGCAGTCTCTCTCTCTGGTTCCTCTCCTCAGCAAAGGTTCTTCTTGTTTCCCAAAGTGATCTAAAGTTCTGGGGTTTGGGTCCCCTCTTTTATACTCATTTTCCCTTTGTTCTCTGAAGGCAGAGAGGCCTATGCCTAGTCCAAACCAGTTCTGGTCAGTCCTGGAGCCCTTTGTTGACAAGACTCCTTCTTTCCTTTCACAGTGTAGGCCAGGGACATCAGACGCACCACAGGAGGTGGAGCCAGCATTGTGGAGGGAAGGCACAGCCCTATTCAGGTCCCAGGTGCAACTCCTCCCACCCATCTACATGCAGATCTCTCTATTCAGCCCTGGGCTGACTCACCCTATCTCCTGGAATCCCCCAGCCCCTGTCACTCACAAACCAGACATGGAATACACAACCTAGCAGAGGCAAGCTTGGATAGTTAGGCAAGAAAATACCTACTTTCTAAAAGTGGTATTTTCAAACACAGAATGTTAAAACCAACTTCACTAAAAGATGTATTTTATCATTCTGAGTTCGGCATACTAAATTCGTTTTTCTACCATGTTCCCTGGGTCAGTTAGGATTATAAGATGTAATAATCAAACTGCCCATTCTGGCCTATGGGGAACAGGTAGCCTTGCAATAGTGAAAAACGAAAATGGCTGTAATTCACTATTAGGACATGCCACATACACCAGGGCATGTCCTACCTTATACTTACAATGCACCCTGCCCTTGGGCCTACCATAGGGGTGTCTGATATGAAGAAAAGGGAAGGTTTAGGGACTGGCAAGTGGGTGCACTTGCCCACTCAACATGGCAGTACCAGACTGCACACAGGCTCTGCAATGGCAGGCCTGACACACACTTTTACAGGCTGCTTCTGTGGGTGGCACAACCAGTGCTGCAAGCCCACCAGCAGCATTTGAGTCACAAGCCCTGGGCACAACCAGTGCACTGTACTAGGGTCTGACAGTGAATCAAATAGGCCAAACATGGAGTCACTAATCCATACATCAATTTATAATAGGGAGCACTTGCACTGTGGCACTGAATAGCAGTGGCACAGTGCCCAAAGCATCTATAACCAGCAAAAACACATGAGGCAACAGCGAAAAACGGAAGGGAGACACACGCCAATGGTGCCAGGTCTAACACTAACCCATTCCCAGCTATAGCAAGTCACCACATTGAGCCATGAGACAGTGGGAATGGCATGCTCTCTGCTGTACAAAGACCATGTAGACATAAATCAGAATATTACGTAGGCGATTTGTATGTATGCATGGTATTTAGTGGAAACCTAACAAAAAAGCTGTGGAGCACTGTTCAGGGTCTAAGGAAAAGACACTGTCAATGTGTGATTGAAGGGGTAACTGATTGCTAAAGTAAAAGTGGACGTACTGCATCATGATGCAGTGTTCTTTAGAGAGGTGTGTATAGAGTTCCTTTCTAACCTGAAGCAATGTTGAGGCAGTCCTGATAGATATGGCGGTATCATATCTGATCCTGGATGCCTAGATGGAGAAGGCAACCCTTCCTTGTACTCACCATCTCTCTCTCTCTCTTTCTCCCTCTCTCTTTCCTCGGCTCCACTCTCCTTTCCTGTCACCCATTCTCTGCCTCCTCCTGAAAATTCAGGAGATGGTACTACTTACCTTCAGCTAACACATAAGCTGTGCCTCTCCAGCCTTGAAGTTCTTTCTCAAACTCAACCTCAAGCTTTACAACTTCTTGTCCTTGCTAAAACTATGGTTATTGACAAAGGGTGAGAATCCGACAAGATTAAATAACTAAATTAGATTGGTACCTCAGAGATAGAAAACTGTACGAAACCAAAAGCTAACACTCTACATTAACAGGAACCTGTGGACACCAAAAGGCATCTATAACATAGAAAAAAGGGGGAGCGAGAGGATTAGATTTGGTCCGTCACACTTCCTGCCAAGCCAATATCAATGCAAAATGGTGTGGCGTTCCAGAAGCATTATTCAAAGGGTAAATTTACCCATGAGTCGCCTCTTCATGATACTTGGCCCTGAAAGCTGGTGACACACCATTTTGAATTGACATCAAAAGGGACTCTATCACAATATTAGGTCCAAAAGGACTGTCACTCACATTATCAGCCACACAAGCATATGACATACTGAGGCACAAGGTTGGTGACAGGTTTCAAGACCCTGTGAAAGTGACGAAATATTTAAGGATCACTGTATTTAAAACATCGTTTTCCCTCTTACATTTCATTTGTAAAACTAGTTGATTTTATCGTACAATGTAATGTTTTTACAATTGAATGCCACAAAAGTTATGTGGTCAGCATATGAAAAGGTTGTTGATAGGCCCGACACCCTTGGGTGGTAGTCCCCAAAACTTTTGCCTTCACCCTGCCTGTTTTGCTAAGTTCGTTTTCTTGGCTTTAGGGCTCTGTGCAGTTTACCACTGCTAACCTGTGCTAAAGTACGTACCCTCTCTCCTTTAATCATGGTAGAATTGGCACATTTGATTTGCTTGTAATCAAGGTAAAGTGGTACCACATGTACCCAGGTCCTGTAAATTATATGCTACTGTTGGGCCTGCAGCACTCATTGAGGCCACACACTAAAGTAGCCTTTTAAAACATGTCTCAGGCCTACCATTGCAGCCTGTGTGTGCAGTTTAAAAATACCATTTCAACCTGGCAAAATTAACCTAATGACAGGCCCAAACCTTCCTTTTTAGGTTTCGCCTGCACATTGCTTGCGCTGTGCTTGTGAAATCTATTGTTTTTAATACAAACTTAAAAGGAGCTTACATCCCGCCCCCTCTCTTTCCTGGCTTTTCATAGGCTCCTGTGCTTCCCACTTAATTTTCCTCCATTTCTATTGGCTATAGCATATTTTCCTGCATTTACCAATGCTTGTTCCTCATCTGCTTCTCTTATCAGTTTCCCATTGCCGAAATACTGTTAACATCCACTTTGGTTGAACTATTTTTCCATAAAATTTGCCTCTTTTTGTTTTTTCGTCTTGCAGCAGATTTATATAGCGCAACTTATCACTCTGAGAGATTAAGTGATTTGCCCAGAATTACAAGATGTTGCGATGGCGAGACTCGAACCGGGATCCCCAGCTCTCAACTCAGCAGCTCTGGCCTCTGCGCCACATTCTCTCCACTCCCATGAGACTTGTTTACTTCTTCCGTGAGCTGCTAAGTTCTTGAAATATAGCTGGGATAGATATACAATGCCTTCTAGGTGCTAACTTGAAGTCGTAGAAACCCACAAAGTTCAAACACTTGAAGAAATAAAATGACTGCAGGCATTAAGCTTTCCGCAATATAAAAATCCAGAATCATACAAACATGTTTGGTCTAACTCCTTTTGAGACTGCTAAATCGCATGTTTGGTTTTAGTTTTGGCCTTTAAAAATACTTAGTCCATGCTTTTCTGAATATGGCTTTTACTCTGCGGTGTTAATTTCAGATTCGGTCTAGATGCTACCCCTGTAAAATTCCTTTATGTGCACTATTCATTTACAGGTTCCTTGCGATGCCCCCCCACCGAGCAGAGACCAGGGAGGAGCCATGGAGAGGAAGGTAAGAGTAACGCTGAAGAAAAGCATTCGCAAATAGATCATGTTGCATTTCTTAAACAATATTGAATATGTTTTCTGGTTACCCCCACTGCAATGATTACTGGCTTTATTTGAGGACCAGAAGCACAAGTTAGCTGATTACCTTTTAATGTCGAGCACCCGTGGGTTTGTATCCATTTGGAACATTTCTTTTCTGGTTTCTTTTCTCTTACTGTGCCATCTAGTTTACCCAGCTCCAGCCTATGATGCTGTTTCTCGCAACTCCTGTTCGCATTTTGCGTTTTACTGGTTCAAGGCCACCTGGTTACACATGGCCTGCTGATCCTGAACTTTTCAATACCCGTTTCTTGGCCGACATTAGAGAGTATTTATCTTTTACACACTGGTACCAGTTGTGACCAGACATTTAATGCCAGCTTTTAGTTAACTGCTTGTTTAAAGTGTGGGGGCGTGAATATCAGGGTATATATTGGGTACAGGCAGCAGATAACAGATTAAGTGTTTTGATCAGGATGATTTTGCAAGTGCCAAAATGGGGTCTTAATGACCCTGTACAATTTCTGCAGACAGGGCCTACTTTCTGTTTAGGTGAAGATACTATGAGCTTCTACTAGGGGTGTTTCTGTTTGCATGGTTCAGGCGCACTGAAGCAGTTATGTTTTTTAAGCATTATAGCATGTAAAAAACTACAAATTAGTGCACATAGCACAGGCTACAGCTCACTAGGAGCCCCGAAACAAACCACTGTTCTTTTTCTGACTGGATGGTGAATTGTGAGATGAAGTTGAATGAGCATTGCAATTACTTCTATTTACTGTTATTGCTGTCTTTATAGAGATGAAAGAAAATTAAATGAAGGCAACAAGATGTGGAGAATGAACTTAAAATATGTAAGTGCTCTGTGCTTCCTATAAAGTATTGGGTGTGTTAGGCTGCAATTAGTTCTCAATGGCTCAAGTGTTGTGGGGTGTTCTTTCCTGGCTTTCAAAGTATTAACATGTACTATTTCTCTATATCAGGGGATCCTCACAATGACCCAAATGCACTGGAAGATGCCTTCTGGACCCTTTGTGCCTCTAGAGTTCCAAGTCGGAGCCTTCTTTAATACCTTGAGTTTCAGCCTTGAAAAATGTCTGCTAAAGAAATGCTAGTTTAGCCTTTTGTCTGCTTTCTTTCCTGTTGGCTGCATTATTTGATCCACAATGGTATCCCACCTGGTATGGAGACGGTCGGGCACTATTTTCTACTCTCGGGGTACCAACCGCTCAGGCGCGGGGAAAGAAGCAATTCCTTTTTGTTAAATAACCGTCACACACTTTAGTAGTGTCATGCTTCATCATTGGGTTCACCCTGACTCCTAAAGGTCAGGGTGGGCTCGACCGTATTTCAGGGAGCACTTAAGAGAAATAGGCCAGGGGGTTTAAAGATTAAAAATCCTCCTCCGACTCCAGGTATCCCTTTATTCGCGGAGTCGTAGGGGATATTAAAAATGAAAAAAGGGGGTCGTAAGGAGGTAATGGTCCTATGACCCTAAAGCCAACATGTTTTAGCCCTTTTAAAGGCCCAAAGGGGTCCTGGACTTTCTTCAGGACAAATGGATTTCCCTCCCTGGTTCTTTACGTAGGTACTATCCTATATTTCAATATGGAGTGCAGAAAGCTGCACTCATAAGGTCCAGTAAGTAGAATACTTATCTCTCATCCGTTACCGATTGGTTTCATGGCCGCCTGTAAAAAAAGCATTGATGTGTATAATCACGTGTCCAACTCGAGCTGCGCCTATATCACCCATATATTTCATTCGGAACGGGTGCTATAGTGTGCTATCATCCAACATGCTTTCTGTGGTTGTGATCAAAATGAGATTTCTGGGTATAATGCTGTCCCAGGTTGTTACTATTATCGAGTGGTGATGCCATTCACACCTAACCACCCATATCGTGGAACCAGGTAAAATTGGTGTAGTGTTTCTAGACCCTCATGTTACATTCATCTTGCACCTTTACACTCATACTCATGCTTCTGGGTTAAGGTATTGCCCGTAATTTGTCACCTTACAGTCAGAATTACTCACTGCATCGAAACATCTTACCCTCTTGTGGAGGTTCTAGAATGCCTCAGGGGACTGCCGGTAAAGGGGGGTAGCCTTGTAGTCAGACTCTGTATGAGTACGAGCCAAAAATAAGATGAGAGCGTTTGAAGACTGGATAAACCATCTCAATCCATTCCTCTGCTTCACTATGTCTACTCACAACACAAAGGTGTCTTTCTTGGATGTTAACGTCATAGCCAAAAATGGGAAATTGGAAAGCACGCTATACACAAAACCGACAGACCGCAATAGACTGCTCCACTTCAACTGTGCACACCCACGATGACTGAGGGAAAACCTCCCTGTCGGACAATACCTGAGAATCCGAAGGAATTGTTTTGATCTTGAGAACTACAACAAAGAAGCAGACAAACTAACGAAGATACTACAGGAGAAAGCCTACCCAAAAAAGGTTATAGAGCAGGCACTGTAAAGGTCTCGCAATACACCATGTTCTGTCCTACTGGAGACCAACGCAAAAAGAGAAACTGAGTCATTGATATGCGTCATCACCAACAATTCATCATCTAATGCTATTGAGAAAATAATTAACAACAAGTGGCACATACTTACCTCCAACCAACTAGAGTTTGAAAAACCAATGTTCTCGTTCAGACGCAACGAAAGCTTCAGGAACACATTAGTCCATACTGATAGTTGAAAACCAATACAGAACACACAAATGACCTTATGGAACCAATCACAGGTGAAGGGCCACTATCCATGTGGTTCATGTGTTGTCTGTCAGTTCACTACCCATACCACCCATATTGATCTGGGCCTTGCATACCCTTGGGAACAGAGAGATCACACGAACTGTAATACTGAAAACATTGTGTATATGATCACATGCCCCTGCAAAGACAGATACATTAGGATGACTACCAGGAAGATCAAAACACGAATAAGTGAACATAGGAGCGTGATCAGGAGGGCGATCACAGCTACCAGACTCACTTCTCACTACCTCGAGAAGGGACATTCAGACAATGATCTGGAATGGACCATAATTGAGAAGATCAAGGGTGGCACAGGCATTTCAAAGAGGCTGCTAGAGAAAGAACAGCGGTGGGTTTACAGATTACAGACCCACATACAGGGACTAAATGACTCCATTCCATGGAATCAGTTGAACCAAAAATGATATGGATGCTTCAGTTCCACTGTCTCTGAATATGTCCTCCGTTTTCCAAGGACATGCCCCTTTAATGGGATCAAATAACTAACGGTAACACGGAGATAGATCCATGAATTATTAACATTCACACAGACCGAATTGAGATAACACTATGTGCTAATGTAGCTCAGGGTTTACAGTTCGAATTACTGTTGAGACATTGCTTACTTTGATTGGATGTGCATGGACGTGGGAACATACGTCCCCTTCAATTATATCCACATGTGCACGATTACTTATGATTTAGTGGTGCCACATTCCTCAATTTTCATTGAACCGGAATTGTGATAGTTAACACACTAACGGTTGATATAGGGCGAGGCATGTCCTGGGACCACACATATCCCTTTAATGTGCCTTAAAACTGTGGTCCTGTATTCAGGCATTTTGGACAATATTAACAATCATAAAGGGCGGGGCACTATCATTGGCCACTCTAAAATATTGGGTATTCTTTGAAAATATTGGGTATCCTTGAAAACATGGGTCATACTCCATTAAAAAAATTGCCAGGGAGTGACCGGTCTTGGGACTACTTATCCCATGGCACTATCTACATCTGGGTCTTTAGAGTGACGCCAGTATCAATCACTAAAGGCGGGAGTCTACTCCTGGATAAACCATATATCCCAGAATTAAGCCAGAAACATGCTAAAACTAGTAGCCATGGTTGCCTTCCATCACGCTATACACAGGCGTTGGTTGGCGACCATGGTTACAGAAAGAAATGGACTTCATTTCCCATGAAGCCATCCTTTTTCATAGTCCCGTTCTGGTACTTGCGGAATGAAGTCATCAATAAGCGCCAGGGGCGGGGCTCCACCCCTGGGAGATGCGGAAATGTTCAGTCAAGACAACGTTATAAGACGTGGTACTGGCATGGGGAATCGCAAATGCCGGGAGACGCGG
Source organism: Calotriton arnoldi (assembly GCA_963921515.1). Classification (NCBI taxonomy): domain Eukaryota; kingdom Metazoa; phylum Chordata; class Amphibia; order Caudata; family Salamandridae; genus Calotriton; species Calotriton arnoldi. Next base: position 890,011 of record CAWUFW010002647.1, read on the forward strand.
ACACAAGTAGGTGAGGCAATGGGGCAGGACCTTTGATGAAGTAAGTAAGAGGCGAGGATGAGTAAGAATGCATTCAGAGCAACCGAGAGATGCATGTGTGAGACTATCGGCCGCATTTCATTAACAAAGCGAGTGTCTCTTTTGTTTTGTCTCCTCTCCCTCATCTTATTTTTGGCTCATACTCCTACAGAGTCTGACTACAAGGCTACCCCCTTTACTCTCAGTCCCTTGAGACATTCTAGAACCTCCACAAGAGGGTAAGATATTTCGATGCAGTGAGCCATTCCGACTGTAAGGTGACAAATTACGGCAATACCTTAACCCGGAAGTATGAGTATGAGTGTAAAGGTGCTGTTGTAGGGATTCTGCACATACACAGAGCTATGCACAGGATAATAGGACCTCGGAATATAGTGGTGAGCCAACCATAAACCTTAGCACCTAAAACCCCAACCCGACTAGCTGTAGTGTCTCATTAGCAACAATGCTACCAATGATTAGACAACACAGAACACAGTATCTCTCTCTCAGGACTCGCAGTAGCAAGAACACCCTTTCATACTTCACTCATACCTGTCCACAACGTGCGTAAGAAGAGACACTGTATAGTTTAAAATGTTTATTTCAACTACCGTGCTCTAAGATACAGTACACGTGCCAGTACTATCAGCATAATGCATAAAGTTAATATAAGCAGCATAGTTACAACTCCATAGAATACAAACGGGGAAAGCATTTCATAAAGCAGTGGATATATGATTAAATGACAATACCACCCTCCCCGAGCTAGTAGCTAGTTTATTATAAAAATAGAAGACCTCTGGGCTTTGACTAGCGAACCCCCATACCTCAATATCTAGATGCAAAGTTTACATCAGATACAAACAGCTCTTCTCTCTGGAAAGGTTGTTCTCCAAGTGTCTCTAACAGTGAAAAACACAATATTAAAAGCACATGACTTTCTCCAAGGCAGCTGTAAATAGAGTGTTATGTCTAAGTGCGAGGGACTGGCCAAATCAGCAGGAACAAGGGACGTTGTTTTTCGACCTTGTACATGGTGTGCAAACGTAGCCCAAAAGGGAACAGGAGAAAAGGTGAAAGATAGAAATGCAGACAGTGCTAAAATAGCCGGGCAGAAGCAGAAGCTTGAAAAACAACGGCACAAAGGAACGTGCGCAAAAAGGCCTCATGGTAGCTAGGCCTAAGCCAACGTAGCAAGGCAGACCAGGAGGCCACAAACCACACAACACCCTCCCCTGGGCAGTCCATTGTCCAAGAAGATGACACAGTCCAAATAAACTGAGCAGAACAGAACATATGTGGTGAAACGAATCCCAGGAAGGACAACGAAGGGGAGATGTGAAGAAAAAAAATATATATATATATATATATCCAGCGAGGCAGGTCGCAGAAAGCGAAAGCCCTCTCAATCCAATAGAGTGTAAGTGCAGAAAAACGCCACACCTTCCAAGAGGACATCATTGGAATCGTCGGAAAAAAGCGACGCCATCCAGTCAAGTAAATCAAAGCTGCAGTCATGTTCCTCGCAAGAGGGAGCAGCGAACAGCATTGCGGGACAACTTGCGTGATACTCAATATAACTTCGTTGTAGGAGATTCCGAGCAGCCTCCCAGATATCCCATTGTGCCAAAATCCCCAGTGCAGCCGCACGCGCCATGTAGCCTGCAGCGGAACAGTCCTGTTCATGGGCCTCTAGGGGACCCACCAACTGAACAAAATCCGGAACAGACAAAGACGTATTGGAGAGGCAATAATCCATGGCCCACGAGAATGGACATCTGATGCAAGACATCACAGGTTGCACGCAACTGAAATACGCAAAGCGAAAAGAAAGTGTATAGGACACACTCATGGTCGCCAACGGCAGGACGCCGAAGCCAGCGAGGATGCGTTCACGGAGCATCGGGAGCCGACCTGGGTCTAGAAGGGCCCATGGAGGTGCAGCCATTGCGTAGTAAACAGACCAACAGCAGGACACCAGCCGCCAAGGCGAGGATCAGTGGAAAGCCACCAAAGACGCTGGAAAAGATGGAATGAATAAAAGCCTTTATTACACCAAAAATAGTTTGAAAAGGTCACAAGGCCAGAGCCCACAACTTTAAAAAAAGTGCACCAGACCTTCAGTGCGGGACGCATTAAAAACACGGTGAATCAGTTCACCGAAATGTTGTGGGAGGTTAGTGTTCAAAAGGTCCTGTATTTCACTGTGGGTACTTGCCACCTGGAGAATGAACGTCTCCCGGGCAGATGTGAGCATAACCTCCTGGTTCAATAATAGCGCCTTTATTCTGCTCAAATTATTGAAATCCGCCGTCAGAGTAGGAATGGAAGGCCACACAGAACTATCTATGATGTCGTGCGGGGGAGGAAAAAGCACATTTTTGCAGCAGACAACCCTGTGGGAAACGGTAACAATATATGGTATGCCGGCCAGTAGGCCACAGCAGTCTTGGTTATTTAAAAGCAAATAGCTACCATTAGCAAGCACAGTGAAAGTAGGAGAAATAGCAGGAGCCGGAAGACCCTTTAACACACAAGCAAGATTCGGAGCCGAAACGTTACAAGCTCCGTGCAACTTAATGTGTTTGCAAATAAGGGAATGACCCACAGTTGAATCGCATGATTCCCCCATGAGAAAAACCTCCCTCCCGTCTCTAAGGCATTTAAACATGAAAGGCAGGGACCAAAGTTCATGCAGGAAGGCACTGCCCAAAGGCTGGAAACGGCCTACAGGATAATGCTTCATGCACAAACTAAATTCAAACAATGAATAAGGCAAAGCGATAACCCCGTGTACTAGCCACACAGCAGAATCCAATTCCGCAATAGAGAATGGTAAGGGCTCTATCTTTTCAATATGTAACAGTGTGTATGCTGCATCTTTCATGGACATGAACCACTGTTTCTCAGTCAAATTAAAAGGTGAAAATAAGGCAGAGGTGTTCAATAATTGCCAAGGAACTTTCCCCATTTTAAGTGTTTGCAAAGTCCATGCAAACTGCATTACTGAACGCAATTGATTTTGACCATGATATAACACAGAAACATCATCTTGTACAATATCAACAACAGAGGAAATAATATTCTCTAATGTGTAAATGCGGGAAGACAGGGTATTAATACTATTGTCAACAACAGCAAGCACCTTTTCCAAATTTGCTTGATCGATTTCCCGCAGACGGGAAGCAGCTTCAAATTGCGAAAGCTTCCAGAGTTCATTATAAGTTTCATAAATGAATCTCTTAGGTCGAGGACCACGAGGCCCGAAAACAAAATCGGACAGATCAATGTTGCCTGATAGGAGCGATAAATGTTGTTTAACAGAATCTAGGGAAGAGTGCTGCAACCACTGTTTACATAATTTACCAACAGAATATGTTGTCACAGTATGAAAGTCAGAAAACCGTGGATCAGGCCTATCCTGTTTGTAACCAGGAACTGAGTCATGAAAACGCAATTGGCAGGCATCAGATGCAGTGGGCCAAGCCAACCAGGGTGACTGAACCAACGTAGAGACATTAAACGAATTGTTCAGAAACAAAACCTGCAATTCGGTAAGGGACATATTAAAGTACAAGCTTTTGTTGGGAGTGGAAGACAAGACAGGAAAGGATGGGGCATTCAATTGTTTGGACGTAGCCAAACCCCAACATGTCGTTTGATAGACGGTCTGATTTAAAAATAGAATTTGGGCTGGGATGAGGCAAGCACGGTGCAAGGCTTCTGTGCCCTGTACCTGCCATGCTTTGGAGCCCCATATAGATTTTAAATTTATGGTGTCACGCCAGTGTTCATACCCACCTACAGCCAAGGCGCTTAAAAAGGAGCCTGAATACAGCAATTTTGTATGGGTCAACATGATTTTCTGTGTAGAGGAAGTGTTTAATTTAAAGAAATAGGACCCAGGGTTCGATCTGTTAAAATCGGTAAAATAAGTAAACTTATTTCTAAGCGTGTGGGAGCTACCTGGCAAAGGAGTCGGACAATGTTCCCACTGGGTGTAATTAAAATGACCCCGAAGGGTACTGGGCTTATGGAGAAAATGGTTGCCCCAATGCTGGTAACAATACAAATCAGCATAACTTGCAGAATTCATGTACAGATCTTCAGCATGAAAAGCAGCATAATATTTCAAATCAGTAAATAATGCTTCAACTGCATGCACATCCCAATCGTCAGAATGAATATTACTTTTTACGACATCACCCATTGAAACACGAAGGACATTTGGTACATTAATAATTTCGGTTGGTCCATGAATTTGGAAATTAACCGCATCCCAAACGATGCCATCAGCAACTGGAAAAGCTGAAATGTTCACAAATGTGTGGTCTCGCTTCATGATGTGAGATGAAGAATGTGGAGCCAAAGTTCCAGTGACAGAGTTCACCGCAGAGCGTTCTGGCAAATAGTGTCCATTGATGAGCAGAAAAAACACGGTGACAAAGCCAATAGACATGAACAAAAAAATCTGGACAAGTACCAACCAGATGTATGTCCATGGGGGGGATCAAAAAATTGTCTCTGAACCAGGATACAAGAATGCTGAATCTGGACGGGACAAGTGACGAGGTGGAATCCGAGTCAAAGGAATAACTCGTTGGGCTCAGTGGCATTGTTGGTAGGTGTGCCACCGACTCGTTAGCGGGATAGGTATACTCAGACTCATCGTTGCAGGGGGAGTCCGGGTAATCGAGTAAGTGATCAGGCAAATCTACCATCTCGATGGCAACATCAGTGACCGTTCGGGCAGGAGAGCCACAAACATTCGTCCGGGAAATGACAGGACAAGAGACCGCTGGTGTAACACTATTCAGGATCGGCCAGATGTTGTAGCTTGACATTTTCCACTGAGATGTATCTATTCTCTTTGCGACCAGGAAGCGGAGGTAAGATGACTGTACGAGTTCCCTTCAAGCCAAGGACTGGAACCGGTGCACGATAAGAGGGGCCGAATTCTTTTTGTTCTCCACCTTCTCTCGAACCAGATCTCCAATCTTCGGAAGCCAGCCGGCAACCGGAATCTGCAGTGCAGCGTCTGTGGCTGAAGGTAAATGTGCGATTGCAAGTTTGTCTCGGGCTTCTTGTAAGTCCTGTAACATAGTAGAATGGTTATCTACATCAAAGATGGCGGATTGCGCCGCCATGTCTAGACCATCAAGGTCAGGCACAAACATTCTTATGCCAAAGAGCATTTCGTATGGGGTCCGCCCACCCAGAGGTCTTCTCGGGAGATTATTAAGTGCACGTTGTACGGTATACAAGTGGGCCAGCCAGTTCCTGCCAGTACCTAAGACTCTAGCTGTCAAGGATTGCTTTAAGTCACGGTTCATTCGTTCAACAATCGAATTGCCCTCAGGCCGATACGGTGACGAAAATTTCACCCGCACCCCCAGTGAACCCATTGCGTCCTTGTAAGCCTTAGAGGCAAACGCTGGACCTTGGTCAGAATGGAAGGTGCCACAGGCGAAAATTCCCACAAAGACACGCAAATCCCTTATGACATTTCGAGCGTCAGCACTCCGTTGTGGCCAGACCCAGATGAAATGTGTGCACGAATCCACTGCAACTAAGATATATTTATATGCAGTGTCTGAAGAAAATGGACCGCAGTGATCCAGGTAAACACACCCAAAAGGTCTGTTTGAAATGCAGAGTGGGGTCTGTGGTGGCCGTGTAACCGTGGAAGGCTTAATCTGCTGACAAACGTCACAAGAAAGCACATAAGTACGGGTTTGTTTGTATAAATGACGCCACCAGTATCGCTGCTGCAAGATGGAAACTGTCGCAGACACCCCAGCATGAGCCGAAGCCATGCCTTCGTGTGCTGCAGTAATCAAGGAAAGTCTGCGGTCCGCATTGGGAATCAGCCGATCACCAACGTCTGGAATTCTTACATAAGGAGCCTGTTCGGGACCTAATTGATAACAGTATTTGGAAGGGTACCCCGTGGGTAATTAGCACCTTCCTTTGTTGCAGCAATAGCTGCTAGAATATCAGAATCTATTTTAGACATGGATCTGGTAACTGCTGCGACTGAGCACGTGGCTACTGCTGATTTGGCAGCTTCATCTGCCAAACCGTTACCGACAGCGTGTGCGCCCACACGCTGGTGGCCAAGGGTGTGAACCACCTGTGTGAGGGGCAGACGCTGTTGCAAATCTGCCACTCGAACCCAAAGCATTTTATGCTTGATTGTGCTGCCTTTTGCATCTCTATAGTCATTTTGTGACCAAAAGAATAGATTGTCATTGTAAGACTGAACACAGTAGTAAGAATCGCATACAATAAGAGTGGTCACCTCCGGATTAGCAAACTCAAGTGCGAGCACCAATGCGCGCAGCTCGGCCAATTGTGCAGTACTGTCTCCTAGTGCCTGTGTATGCACTACAGTTGATTTGAACTTTCCATTCACAAAGGTACCTGCCACAATAGCACATGCGGCTGAATAAGCATGCTTGGAACCCATGGCCGGTTGTGCCGAGCCATCGGTATAAATAATACATTCGTATTCCTCAAGCGGTAGCAACGACAGAGGAGGAGGATGAACGAATTCATACTGTAAAAACTCCTGAGTCTGAAGAGACGAATCAAAGATAAAAGTGACATCTGGAGACGTCAAAGATGTTGCCCATTGTATCCAACGGGGGTGCAAAGCTTTAGAGTTCGGAACACTTGCTTTCGTCAGTGCCTCTAGGGCAGGATAGGATGTTACCACCAAAATGCGTTTTCCCTGTGCCAGTGCGCGTTCCTTCAGAATCGCCATTTGCACTGCAGTTAAAAATTTCTCCACAGAGGAAAAGTGCATTTCTGCAGAAGTGTATAGATGTGACTTGTATGCAATCGGTACTGTGTCACCTTCATTAAAGGTCAAGTACGTGAAACCCACTGCCCCTGGAATGATTCTAATCACTGCAGAATGGAGAAATGCTCCGGAAGCCAGCATGACTTCGAAAAGTTAGGTTGTATCAAGGCATACAGTGGCTTGATACGCTGGGCATATTCGGGAATGTAAGTATGCCCGAAATTCAGAAAACCCAGCAAAGACTGAAGTTTCTTCAGAGTAGTAGGAGGGCACAGAAGGGCACATTTCTTCAGAAAATGGGTGGCTAAGCCCTTACCTTCATTGTTGAGCTCATAGCCCAAAAACAAAACTGTAAATTCAGCAATGTGAGATTTGGCAAAGTTAAACTTGTAACCTAGAACCGCAAATTCTAGAATAATGCGGTCCACTCGGGAAAGATGCGGGAATAATTCGTCGTCAGTCAGATAGATATCATCGACGTACGAACATGCATCTGGGTCTATGCCGTCTAACAAAGAGACAACACGAGCAGCGAATACGCCCGGACTGTTCTTGTAGCCCATAGGTAAACGCCTGAATTTGAATAATTTACCACCGGAGGTAAAAGCGCTCCATTGGCTACTCTCCGGGCTAAGTTGTGCGTGTAGAATCCATTGGATAGGTCAAGTGTAGTTTTATATTTTTTATGAACAAGACTGTCTACTAGCGCAGAACTATGTGTGTTTTGCACCGCAAAGGTCCGACAATGTGAATTCAAATGTCGGTAATCCAAAACTAAGCGGTACGATCCATCGGGTTTAGAAACCGCGAAAAGGGGATTATTCATCGGTGACACGCATGTTTCAATCACTCCCTGATATTCCAACTGAGTCAGAATTTCGGAAACGGGGCCTTTTGCGTCCCGTTTTATGGGATATTGGGGTTGTGGCTGTGGTAGGGACCACAGAGGTATTTCATGGGGTGGTGAATCTTCATCCCAGCCCATGTGGTTGCGGTATAACGCTGGAGCCAGGGACACAGCCCACTCAGCTGCAAGAGCCTCCGCTTTGTCCTTTGGGACATGACGAGAAAAGCTCAGAAGGATAACCTCCTCCCCTTTATGCGCAGCAAGCACGAATGGGGGCGGCCAATCCGCCTCCGCTAACAAAATGTCGTATGAAGAGGTCAGATTTTCCCAAAAAATCCCTTTAATAACACGCTGTATGTCACCTTCAATTTGGATGACAATATTATATAGTCTGTCAGGGGGTGCCACTCTGGTATCTGCTGTCTCGACAGTAATTAATGTTTCAGTTGCTGTCGCCTCCACATGAGGACGTAGCGCCTCCCGCACAATGGTAACTTCCGCGGCGCTGTCTAGGAGGGTCACTGCCCACGTCCAATCCAGGAGTCTCGTTCTCACCGTCTGTGGCATATCTCGCTGTTACAGCGGCAACTTTTTTCTTCTGAAATTGTGGGCGAGAACGTTGAAAGTCGTCCGGCTTCCCTCTGACTTGTTGTCGAGGTTGGTCTCGTCCCTGTGGATCCTCTCGACCCCTTCCTCTATCCTGACGATCTCCTCCACCAGCCTGCGTAGATGTTGGTGCCTATGAAGAAACAGGAGAACGCGAATCAGGGACTTGAAATCTCTCTGGAGATTTAATTCTCGCCCTATCACGCAAATCATAAGTTCGTTCAGAAGAGACGGAAACCGGGGATGCACCTCGCGACCCCGGCTTCTTCTGTTGCTTACCTTGTTTTTTCAACCTCCAGCTCTTTTTAGTAAAAACTGGTTTCTATATCTTTCTCAGACTGAGTTTTTGGTTGTTGTTGCGATTGTGTTTGCGATTTGGAAAAAGGCTTAACTCCCAGGCTATTTCTGCCAATTGTTTTGTAAGCCTGGGCTATAATTTTCGGAAATTCGCGCGGCTTGTCCAAATCTGGGACTAAAGCCAAAGCATTAGCTACTTGAAAGTTCACTGCATCGCCCTTGACATTCGCAAGGATCAAATCAGCTACTACGTCGAACACTCCCACCAGTCTCATCCCTAATTCCACAGCCGCTTCAGGGCCATGCTCATCCTGTACGCGTTTAATCACAGAGGGGAGAACTGTCATGGAAGGAGTGCCGAAACACTTCGCATATACTGCGGCGAATACCCTACCCCAGTTGTTGCATTCTGCCAACTCGGGTACTAAGTCTTTTGGCAAACTAATCGTCAAAATCCTATGTTTTTCCACGGGAGATGTATTTGGAAAAACTGCCTCCAGCTGGTCAAATGTTTCTGCAAGCCAATAAGGAAAATCGTCCTTATTTTGTGGGCGCTTGCCCATCACCGAATTCACCATGACAGGACTTATGGTTACACCGCCTGCACCAGCTGGATGGGCCGCAACTCCAGGCGGGGCTCCCTGGATGTTGCCTGTAACATATTGTACTAAAGCTCTGTGTACTCGTATCAAAGACGAATGCATATGACGCAGTTCAGCGACTGCCACCGTCATATAACGCGGATGTGGTGTATACCCGGCCAAGACTGGCCAAGTGGCCCCATCAATTGATAAGGGGCCTAAACGAACCACGGTAACCGGTTGGGGGAGGGCGCCATCAAACCAAACACGGTGTTGCCAAGCCTTGAGCGGTACTTCAAGATTCATATACGGTCTATAGTGATTAGGAACAACTGTGGCTTCATATTCATGGAACAAATTATCAGTCCCATCCACCGCCGGAAAGGTGACCCAAGAGTATAACACCTCAAAGTGGTAAGCAGGATCTGCTTGTACCACAAAGATTAAATCGACACCCGCGTCAGGCACTCCATACACTGTTAAGTGAGCTCGGAGCGCTGCGCGGCTATGTGCCGCAATTTGCGTAGCCATTTCAGGCCAGAAGTTTTTTTGACAACCTAATATGTTGCAGCACAATAATGGGTATTATTTAAGAAACCTTTTAACAACTTCAAGCTTGAATGAACCTATAAAAACGTCAATATAGGAGGTATCACCGTCACACCCGCTTCCGGAAGCGCCTGTGAAGGGAGTTGTGGACAAGCACAAATATTACTCAAGCGTCTCGCAGATAAGCGGCCCCACTCGTTGGTTGCGCCATGTTGTAGGGATTCTGCACATACACAGAGCTATGCACAGGATAATAGGACCTCGGAATATAGTGGTGAGCCAACCATAAACCTTAGCACCTAAAACCCCAACCCGACTAGCTGTAGCTTCTCATTAGCAACAATGCTACCAATGATTAGACAACCCAGAACACGGTATCTCTCTCTCAGGACTCGCAGTAGCAAGAACACCCTTTCATACTTCACTCATACCTGTCCACAACGTGCGTAAGAAGAGACACTGTATAGTTTAAAATGTTTATTTCAACTACCGTGCTCTAAGATACAGTACACGTGCCAGTACTATCAGCATAATGCATAAAGTTAATATAAGCAGCATAGTTACAACTCCATAGAATACAAACGGGGAAAGCATTTCATAAAGCAGTGGATATATGATTAAATGACAATACCACCCTCCCCGAGCTAGTAGCTAGTTTATTATAAAAATAGAAGACCTCTGGGCTTTGACTAGCGAACCCCCATACCTCAATATCTAGATGCAAAGTTTACATCATCAGATACAAACAGCTCTTCTCTCTGGAAAGGTTGTTCTCCACGTGTCTCTAACAGTGAAAAACACAATATTAAAAGCACATGACTTTCTCCAAGGCAGCTGTAAATAGAGTGTTATGTCTAAGTGCGAGGGACTGGCCAAATCAGCAGGAACAAGGGACGTTGTTTTTCGACCTTGTACATGGTGTGCAGACGTAGCCCAAAAGGGAACAGGAGAAAAGGTGAAAGATAGAAATGCAGACAGTGCTAAAATAGCCGGGCAGAAGCAGAGGCTTGAAAAACAACGGCACAAAGGAACGTGCGCAAAAAGGCCTCATGGTAGCTAGGCCTAAGCCAAAGTAGCAAGGCAGACCAGGAGGCCACAAACCACACGACAGTGCAAGATGAATGTAACGTGAGGGTGTAGAAACACTACACCAATTTTACCTGGTTCCACGATATGGGTGGTTAGATGTGAATGGCATCACCACTCGATAATAGTAACAACCTGGGACAGCATTATACCCAGAAAGCTCGTCTTGATCACAACCACACAAAGCATGTTGGATGAAAGCACACTATAGCACCCGTTCCGAATGAAATATATGGGTGATCTAGGCGCAGCGCGAGTTGGACACATGCGATTATACACATCAATGTTTCTTTTACAGGCGGACATAAAACCAATCGTTACCAGATGAGAGATAAGTATTCTTCTTTCCGGACCTTATGAGTGCAGCTTTCTGCACTCCATATTGAAATATAGGATAGTACCTACGTAAAGAACCAGGGAGGGAAATCCATTTGCCCTGAAGAAAGTCCAGGACCCCTTTGGGCCTTTAAAAGGGATGAAACATGTTGGCATTAGGGTCATAGGACCATTACCTCTTTACGACCCCCTTTTTCCATTTTTAATATTCCCTACGACTCCGCGAATAAAGGGATACCTGGAGTCGGAGGAGGATTTTTGATCTTTAAACCCCCTGGCCTATTTCTCTTAAGTGCTCCCTGAAATACGGTCGAGCCTAACCTGACCTTTAGGAGTCAGGGTGAACCCGATGATGAAGCATGACACTACTAGAGCGTGTGAGGGTTATTTAACAAAAAGGAATTGCTTTCTTCCCCACGCCTGAGCGGTTGGTACCCCGAGAGTAGAGAATAGTGCCCGACCGTCTCCATACCAGGTGGGATACCATTGTGGATCAGTATTTGAATTGGGAGGACGTGTCCCCTCTAGGAATACCTCTCTACCCTTCTGGCTCAGGTGAAAGGTTCTTCTCCTGTAGCCTCAGTACAATGGCTGCAATATTTGCCTGTTTCAGCAAATGTAATTGACTTTGATCTTGTGCGATTTTTGCTATGATTTAAAGATGCCACTATATTATGAAGCGCAACATAGCGAACTGTGGTGGCAATTTCAAAAGCATTTCATTATTTTACATGACTTGCCACATTGCATCATTCAAGGTGCTGCCATCTTGATAGTATAACAAATACACTTTTGTTGGCTTTGCTAAAGCTGGCACATTTTGAAAGCATATCCCATTGCCAAATCCAATAGCTGCCACTAAAACTCATTGGCAAAGAAAGGCAGTTTGGTTTTCTCCATATTTGTTTATCACCAGACTTGTGTAGTTACAGCTTTTAGTAATAGAGGTTTGCATGCAAAGTGGACGTTTGGTTGCTGGAGTTGCATCAAAGTACACTGAAGTGCTGCATGAATTGAGAACTGCTCTTTCCTTCAGTAAACAGCCTAACAAATCCCCTAGAGTCTCATCAGCATGTAGAATGCATATGGAGCTTGTGCATGAGCTGGGATTGAGAAAGTGCCTCTTTATTTAAGTCAATTCCATTTTTGCTGAATTATATTGCTTGTTTTTAGACTGCACACTGGGGCATTGCTGTCCAGTGCATGTGCTCTGACCCCCTAAACATGTAAACATTAGCTAATCCCCGATTGGCATATCTAATTTTCTTATAAGGAAATAGTATGTAATGCAGAAATACATCAGTGGCATGGAAAGTTCAATATCACCAGTGGACTGCAACACTTATTGTGCCACCCAGAGAGCGTGACAAAGAAAACATGGCCTCATGCCTACCAATGCATACTAACTACTGAAGTTTAAACTTGCGGCCTGATCTGTCAAAAATGACCCTTTTGACAAAGTAAACCCACCCCTTCTTAGGTTTCGCCTGCTAAATCTATTTTTTTTAATATATCTTAAAAGGGACTTAAATCCTGCCATCATATTTTATTGGTCCATATGCTTGCCAGTTTACTTTCCGCCGCTTCTATTGGTTGTAGCCTGTTCTCCCTTCTGTGTTTCTCTTATCAGTTTCCCGTTGCCTAACTACTCATTCCCATCTACCAACTTTTTTTTCTTTTGGTTAACGCTGCATACCGTTTACTGTTTACATTCTTTTATCTTTCCCTGGCTGCATTTATAGCATGCGTTTTGTTTTGTTGTTTGTCTCATCCTGTATAAACACATTTATTTAACAATCTTGAACATGTAATTTGTTATTGTCATTGCAGCAGCACACATTTTATGTCTGTTTTTTTATTATTTCTTCCTCCGATGCCTTTCAACTACTTTTATCGTTGTTGCAATTACACTGTAGTTGCAGCAGCACACATTTTATGCATGTTTTTTTTACTATTTCTGCCTCTGATGCCTTTGAACTACTTTTATCATTTTTGCTATTACGCATTCTGTAAATTATTGTTGTGGCAGCAGCACTCGTTTTATGCGTGTTTGCTGTCTGCATATTCAGCTTTTTTAAAAACATTTGCTTCTTGATTCCTTATAACTAATTTTGGTTTGCATTTATTTAACAATCTTGGCTCCTTTTTGAGGCGCCTTAAATATAGGGTGCTACAAATTGTAATATTTATACTACTCAATTTGCAGATTTCTAGTGAAAGATTAAGTGAGGTCACTTTAACGGGACAAACAGTTTTACAGTGTGGCCAAAACAGATAAAGTCCATATTTAAAAGGGATTTTGTCCTAACCTGCTGTGTGACGGGGACTAATAATTCCACAGTGCAAATACCAACAAACCACTCACTCTTCACAAAGATTGGCGAGCAGCCTCATCCCACTGCACGCATTGAAAGGTATAATAATGCTCTGCATGTACACTGTAAGGAGCCAGGTGCATCAGCACCGATAGCCACTGCGTAAAGAAAAGCCCCCCAAAAAATCCCCCAGTTACTAGCATAGCCTTCTGTTTTGTAAATAAAGCTTCAAAAGATTTAACCGTTTCCTACAATTCCAGACTTTTGGTTCTGCTTATTTGCTGTTGTGCGACAAATAAAATGTTTCGGCAGGTCACTTCAAAGTTCAGATATGTACGTTTAAGCCTATAGCCTATATTTAGCACATCTGCACTTTATAATAGCTTATACTTTACTTCAAAAAGGATGCAACAAGGAGTCTGCAGTCCCTGAAAAAGCATGAATACTTTGTAGTTTGGTTAAGAAAGGCAATCGCTATAGTGTATAAAAGAGGACACAAGCTTAATTGTTCAGGTCGCTATCGCAGCACATTTAGAGCGTGCTTGTTAACACCATTTATTTTATGTTCTTTGTCTCGTCCTGTCTGCAAGCATATCTAATGACCTTTTTTGGGTTGTTTGTTTTGTCCTGTGTGCACGCATTTCAAATCTGCTTCTGAGCTGTATATTTTATTTTGTTACATTCTTGCCTCCAACACCTGTTAATTAACCCTGGGCGGAGTTCGCGGAGTTGCACTACGCGGAGCACCACGAAGTGCAAAAAAACCTCAGTCGCACTATGCAGAGCTCCGCGAGCGGTGGAGTATAATAGAAAAATGCCGTTCGCGGTGATTGCACAGTGCCGGATGCTTGTCCGCACTGTGCAATCATTGCGAACGGCACCATGCACAGCGCAAGCTTTCCTTTTCTGCCGCTCGAGTAGATTTTTACTCGAGCGGCAGCTTTCTCAACGCGAACGGGCAGTTTCTCAACGCGAGCGGTCGCGAGCATACGCGACCACTCGCAATGAGAAACCTGACCCCCCCCACGTTGAGAAATCTCGCTGGAATGTTGATTTTCCACGCTCGCGCTCGCCAACTTGATGTTGAAGATCGCGAACGAGGAAAAATCTCGCTGGGACGTTGATTTTCCACGCTCGCGCTCGCCAATTTGATGTTGACGATCACAAACGAGGAAAAATTTCACCGGGAGGCTGATTTTCCTCGCTCGTGGTCGCCAACTTGACGTTGACGAACGCGAGCGAGGAAAAAGCTCCGCTCCGTAACGCGAAGAGGAGTTTTTCGGAACTCCGCGATCTCCGCGTAACGCGGAGTGCAGAAAACTCCGCAAACTCTGCGAGCGGAGCGGAGTTCACCGCCCAGGGTTACTTTTAATTAATGAACTTGTGTTTTGGCCAAAGCATTTTCAAGAATATTGTTGTGCCAGCACCACACACTTTATGCATGTTTGCTGCCTTCATATTGTGTTTTCTATTATTTCTCCCTCCGATGCCCTTAAACATATTTCATTTTTGCTATTACACATTCTGTGAAATATTGTGATGGCAACATCATGCATTTTATGCCTGTTTGTTGCCTGCATGTTCTTTATTTTTCTTTGGTTCTTCATGTTATTTTACATTGGTATTGTGTATGCAGTTTCACTTTAACAAACCATGTGGTGTTACTTCTGGCTTTGGAAGTGGCCAAATATATTGTGGTCGCTACTCCGTGATGTTTGTTTACATTGAGTTTCAAAAACCTGTTGTAATGTAATCCAAACATAAGCAACAATTCTTTTAGATCACCACGTTCTTGATGCACCTTAAATATAGGGTGCTACAATTTAAAAAATGTATACTACTCAATTGGCTGATTTATAATGTAAGATTAAGTGAGGTGACTATAACAAAAACTTTTACAGTGTGGCCACAACAGATAAAGTCAATTTAAAAAATGATTTTTGCCCTATTCTGTGGGGTAACAGGGCCTAATAATTCCACAGTGCGTACACCAAGAAACCACTCACTCTTCACAAGAGCTACCTAGCAACCCCATCCCTGTGTGCTTTTGTCTATATTATCACTAGCCAATAACCCAAGAACACTTTTTCAACCACTTTTATTGAACTAATGGATTAGGTTTTGCCTACACAGCGCTTACATTAATTGTGCTTGCTTTGGTTTTCATCCATGCTTTACCTAATCTGCCGATGGCTGCACCCACTTCAACCCTACTTTAACCTGGCTTATCAAGTAAATATTTTTTATTTGACCCCCCTTTACCTAATATCCCCTACTTTGTAAAACCACCAGTAACAGCACAATATATTGACTTTCTCAATAAACAACTCATACCACTTTAACAGAGTTTCAGTACCTTATATTGCGCAATTACTCACTGAACTACAAATTACAACAACAAAAAACTTATTAATAATCAGATAGGTGAACTCTAATGCATTTAATAATGCTTGTTAATACTTGTAGCCATCTCTAAGGTAGGCCCTAAACGGCTCATAGGGAAGGGTGAACTATATTTAAAACCTGGGACATATGTTTTTAGGTTTTACATGTCCTGATAGTGGAAAACTCCTAAATTTATTTTCTACTACTGTAAGGCCTATCTCACCCATTGGATAACATTGGGTTACCTTATTACATTTGAAAAGTAATAACTTTTGATGGGGAGCATGTAGGAATTTCATGTTTACACTCAAATGAATTGTAATTTAAAGCCCTCTTTAATGCAAAGTCAGATTTGTATTCAAAATTCTGAAAATGCCACATCTAGAAAGCTGCCATTTTCTTCTCCTAGTCATTTAGTGCCTGTGGCCTGTGTCTTGGGTCACATGACTGGGTGTAGCTGGAAGTTGGCCTTTGTGTACTCCTCTCAGATAGTGAGTCAAAGGGGACTTGGTGTTGGCAGGATGGGTCATCCTGCGAGGAAGGCAGAGAAGCAGCTGTTCCCTGACCCAATTCCATTTCAAAGGGGTTACCTCCACACACACACAAATGAACATGACAACATCGTGTTGTCACCCAGACTTCTTGAAGCCTGGGCATGGGAAGGAAGGAACATTCCAGAACCAGATGGGAGGGTGGTCTAGGGGTTTCCCCGACTCCAAAGGCTGGCACCAGGTATAAATATTGGATCTCTTGAACCACTCATCAGATCAATTCTGGACCTGTGGAAGACTCAGAAGGAGGACTGTCCTGCTGCTGGAAGGACTGCCTTCCTGCCCTGATGCCTGAGGATGGAATCCAAGACCTCCTCCTTGAACCCAGGACCACCAAGGTGACCCCAAAGACTAGCTGACTGGTCTCCTGTTCTGAGTTACAGGGGCACAAGCAACTCCAGAGGACTCTCTACAACTGCTCAGCTGACCTGCTGAAACTTGACCTGACTCGACCTGCAACTGGACCTGCCTGAGCCTCTGCTAGAGTGAATCCCTGTTCCCAAAGAGGTGCTTCCCCAGGTCCTGACCCTTTGGCTGGCATCAGAGTGCACTCCTCTGCCAAGAAAAGTGAAATCTTGAAGTTTTGGGGCTCTTCATGACCGCGAATGGGCTAATTCGCACCAAGACACCGCCGCCTGCGACAACTGCCAATTTGAAGCTCAGTTGAAAACAACTCTTCGCGCTATGCAATGCCAGAGACGACGGGCAACGTGTGATCTGCACTTTGCGCTACAGCAACATCATCCTGCGGTTACTGCCAATGTGAAGCTAACACAACAGAAGTCCGCGAAGCCGGATCATAACTTCGCGCAACATCGATAAATGTCCGTGAGTCTTGGCCTGCTCTTCGCGCCACAGCGACAACCATACCTGACACTCTCTCTGCTGCTTGCAGCCTCTTCCACCGTAAACTGGACTCTTCTTGCTGGCATTTGAAAAGGTAACTTTTTTAGCAGGACTAACATGTGCCCTGTATCCGGCCCACGTTTCATTGTGGTCAGTCTGAACTTGTGACTTTCCTGCGGTCGAGCATGGCTCGATGATCGGGAGTGGCGTTTTGTGCTTTTAGGTGCTCTACTCAGATAACACTTTAGAATTCCATATCTCTGGTTTTACTAATTGGATTTTAGTTGTTCTGATATCATTTTATGTGTCACTATTCCCTTTTATCAGGTTGAGCCAGGGCAGCGCATGCGCTGCTCTGCGAGGCATGCTGTATTCAGGTAGGGACTTGAAGCTCCGCTCCGCTCTTCCCCCATATTTTTCATTGGCTTGTGTCCTTGTCCACTGTAAACTTTGGCTGTTCATTCATCAATAGGCTTTGTAGTCCTTCCTTAGTACCGCCTTGTCTCATTTTATAACCTCCCTTGGCGACACCCCCGTTACGAGTGTTGTTACTCTGTAGGCTTTAATTACAGCCTCTGAGCACTATTTTCTCAAATAGATTTGCCCTGCCTGCTATTGCAGGCAAGACATGCTCTCTCCTAACACTTTTTACAAATTTTGTAGCACGGGCGCCGAGCGCATTTGCAATTCAATAGGTCTTGCATTTGCAAGAGTTTAAGCTATTGGAATTGTAAATGACAATGCCTTTTATTTATCTGTTTTAAAAACAACACATAAATAAAAGGCATTTTCATTTACAATGCCAATAGCTCAAACTCTTGTAAATGCGAGACCTATTGCATTTCAAATGCTTGTACTAAGTTGGTGTGTGATTTTTCTAGTGTTGTGTTTTCACTTTATTACTGTTTGTGTGCTGCATAAATACTATACACATTGCCTCTAAGTTAAGCAGGACTGCTTTTGTGGCAAGCTGCTTGAGAGTCAAGCACAGGTTAATTTAGTGACTTTTGTGGTTCACCCTGACAGGTATTATGGTTGTTGCTTGAGAAGGGTCTTCACTACCATCACTCAAAAACCCAATTTCTTGCAGTTGGTTGATCATTTAGTCCCTCTAATTATTTAAAAGGGGCCTTCTTTGGGATTGTAATACCGTGATACACCAATCAATCTGTTTCACCCTGAAAGCTGGATATGATCCCTAAAATGTTGTGGGGTCAAATATTTAAGAATACTTTAGAGAAAATCACATTAAATTATAATGCAGACTCATATCATATTTCTTGCCGACATGCACATTCCCAGATTTAGATTGAAATTAACAATATTGTTCTTAGTACTGTACTCAACATACCTAAACATAGGATGTGTTACCCTGTGGCCTAAGGAACCATATCAGAAGTCAATCATTGGGTGGTGGCCTCCTTACAAAATTAGTAGCAATGGGTGCAAACCTTAGCAAGCAGAGCAAAACAGAAATATATGATGTGTCACACATTGGTACAGTGGAATATTCAAAATAATTTTCCATACTTAGATTGTTGTCCAAAAGGTCTCAAAGTACAAGCTATAACAGTCATGAGGAAGGACTGTGTCATGAAGCTAGAGGGGTCAAAATGACTGCCAGCCTTTCTTAACTCTGACTGCATTACAAGTGTGAGAGATAATAGTAAATAAATTAAGACTGTATAAAAAAAAATCGATTTACTTGCACACCTATTTTCCTAAGATTTTACTGCACCTCTTTTTATCTAATCAGTTTGTTATTCTATCATGTGACTTTATGTAGCAGAAATGTGTGATCAATAGTGTTTAACTGGGTGGAAATATGTAGGAATCACATGGAAAGTCTGATTTCCACATGATATTACACAAAAATCATAGCCTGCCTTGTAATTAAACTACCTGATAGTCTCATCACCAAATATTATTTATAATTATCAGGTACAATTCGATGGCACTCACAATAAGGGCCTATGTATTGTCTACGTTTCCTTTTCTCTTGCCTTCTCTGCTTTTTCATTATAATTGTGTGACTAACACCACACCTCTGCAATTTTCCCAAGGTAAATTTGGGCAGATCAAACCTACTGGAAATTACGGAGGGAAAAATGCCGGGCAATTATTGAGACATACAGATTTAAGTAAGGACTAAAATCTATATGTTATGCCCAATTTTGGAAGGATGAATTTAGAGTAGCATCGGATTATAGGAGGTTAAATTATCATCACATCTGGGTTGGGCCACTTGTAACAAGGGCCACTGTGATGGGTAATAAATAGTACAAGGTCTAAACTATGGAAAATTCTGCATTAAGATAAACATCAGTAACTCGAGTGAAATATGGGATATCACTCCTATTTCAATCCAGCCAGGGCCAGCTTTAGGGTGGTGCTACCTGTGCAGCCGCACCTGGCACTGACCTCGGGGGGGGAGGGGTGCTGTGTTTAGTAAGAACTTATGGTTTTAAAGCACCTGCTGCAGAGTTCCTTGTGTGTCCAGCAGTTTTCAGGCAGCATTAAAATTGTCAAGAGATCCTTTTTTCACAGCAGTTCACATGTAACAATCTCATTATAGAACAGTCACTTATGAACTGGTATCAAAGAGCTGCATGAAAACTGCATGATATAGGTTACAGCAATAAGGAAGACCTGACACTTATCTGCTACCTATTACCCTCTTTTAATTCTCTTACTTATATTGGGAGTCCTACACTTGTGAGGATAGGTCCAACTATACCTCTTAGAATAAGTAATAAGTAGAATGTGAAAAAGTGTTGAGTGTAAGGTTCCTGAACTTCCTTTTTTATGCCTAATAGCCCATAACACAGATTCAATTATTATTTTATGAGCAATTCCTATGAGTGATCTTGGTTATTAAATACACCATATTCGTTTCCATCAAATTTTCTTTTATTTCTCATACATAATTCAATCCTATTACCATTTTGCAAAAGCAGACAACTTGGTAATTAGCATCTAGCAAAGTCAGAAACCTCAATGTATTTTGAACCAGAAAGGCTCTGGTATAATGCTTGCCAGAAGTTATTCTGATTTAAGTCTTTACATCAATACCCCATGTGTTTATTTACCATCACTGTTAGAAATGGGGGTCTCTAGTTGGCAGAGGTAGGTACCTTTGTCCAAATAGGGACCCTTGCTTCTAGTCAGGGCAAGGGGGATACACTTCTAAAATAACCCCTGCTCACCCCCTTGGTAGCTTGGCACGAGCAGACAGGCTTATCTCAGAGGCAGTGTATAAAGCATTTGTGAACACATACAGTAATACAGTGAAAACACTACAAATGGACACCACACCAGTTTAGAAAAATAAGTAATCTTTATCTAAACCAAAACAAGACCAAACGCCAAAAATCCACAATATAGCTATCAAGATATCCTTAAAAATAGGTTATTCACTCTCCGAACCCACAGATATCAACTGTGGAGTACCCCAAGGATCATCGCTCAGACCCACGCTCTTGAACATCTACATGGCCCCCCCTCGACGCCATCATCAGACAGCATGGGCTCAGCATTGTATCCTACGCCGACGACACCCAGCTCATCCTCTCACTCACGAAGAATCCCGAAGACACCAGACTCTGCTTCCAGGAAGGAATGAAGAACGTGGCAGCCTGGATGAAAGACAGCTGTTTGAAGCTCAACTCAGAGAAGACCGAGGTCCTCATCCTCGGACCCTGCACCTCCGCCTGGGACAACACCTGGTGGCCCTCCACCCTCGGGAATCTACCCACCCCTACAGATCACGCACGAAACCTCGGCATCATCCTCGACTCCTCCATCTCCATGAACTGCCAGATCAACGCCGTCGCTTCCACCAGTTTCAACTGCCTGCGGATCCTCCGCAAGACCTTCAAATGGATCCCCCCCGACTGCAGAAGGACCGTCAGCCACATGCTCATAACCAGCAGACTGGACTACGGCAACGCCCTATACGCCGAAATCAACAGAACGCTTCTACACAAACTCCAAACCATCCAGAACGCCGCAGCCAGACTCGTCCTCGGGACACCGCGTCACGAACACATGACCCAACACCTACGAGACCTCCACTGGCTCCCCATCGAGAAGAGGGTCACCTTCAAACTCCTCACCCACGCCTACAAATCCCTCAACAACATAGGACCCAAATACCTCAACGAGAGAGTATCCTTCCACGTACCCAGGAGGAACCTCCGCTCCGCCGACCTCGCCCTGGCAGAGGTCCCCCGCATCCGCAGAAGCAGAACAGGCGGGAGAGCCTTCTCCTACATCGCAGCCAAGACCTGGAACGAGCTCCCTGTGAACATCAGATGCTCCCCGACCCTGCACACGTTCAGGAAGGACCTCAAGACCTGGCTCTTCGACTGATCCGGAGCTGCTCCCCCCTCCCCCAGCGCCTTGAGACCCTCACGGGTGAGTAGCGGGCTTTATAAACCCTTGATTGATTCACTCAAATAAAGTTTCTAGCAACAAATAACTCCACCTGGAGTTATTGCGACGTTGTGACAGATGAAAATCCCAAAGTGCTGCGCCGACCATGAGGTGCGCGGTGTCGAGCCCGGAGTCAAGCAGACCCCCAAAGAACAGTACCTTGGAATTGATGAAAGCAACGACGGTGCACGCGTCGAGGAGGTGATGCTTCATTGGCGCCTGCGGCGTCGGTTCCTTATGACCCAGGGGAAGTGAAGCCTCTGTTCCTTACTGCGGTGCAGGGGAGTGAGACGTTGGTTCCTTACTGTGTAGGGGAGGTGACGTCACGATGGCGGCGAGGCGGCGGTTCCTTACGACGATGCGATGTCGATGGATTCAGGAGTCACCCACGTCGAGGATCGGCTCCGAGTTGATGAAGCACCGACGTCGGCAAAGTCGGGGCTGCGGTGCAGGTCGGGACGTTGCGTCGTGGACGTCACGAGCGGTGTCCTCGGCTCCGGTGCAGGCAGCAGCCTCGATGACTGCTTCGAGTCGATGCGGCATGGCGTCAGCAAGCGTCGGGCCTTCAGTGCAAGTCGGGGAGGTGCGTTGTGCTCTTCATGAGCGGTGCCCACGGCTTCGGTGCAGGTTACTGCGTCGCTCGCCGGCGGTGTTGTAATTTCCTTCTGCGGCAGCTGAAACAGCAGTTCCAGATGCAGAGAGACAGAAGGGTTGAAGTATTTGTGTACCTGAGACTTCAGAACAGGAGGCAAGCTTAGTTTCAAGCCCTTGGAGATCTTTTTCTTCAAGCAGGTGGCAAAGAAAACAGCAAAGTCCTTTTCTCCTTTCCTTGGCAGCAAGTAGCCACTGCAGGCCAACCCCAGACATCAAACAGCACAGGGGCAGTATTCCTCCCCAGCTTCTCCGGCTCTTCTCCTTGGCAAACGTTCCTCTTGATTTCCCAGAAGTGATCTAACATTCTGGGGTCTGGGCCCCAATATTTATACCAGAAAACCTTTGTTCGCTGAAGGCAGAGAGTGTCTGTACCCAGCCAAAACCAGTTCTGTCTTCACTGGTGCAGCTTCCTGGCAGGAGGTGGAGACAGCATTGTTGAAGACAGACCAGGCCCATGCAGGTGAAAGGAAATCTCCTCCCCCTACTCTAAATGCAGCCCAGGTCTATTCAGCCCAGCCCTGACTCATCAGACTTCTGGAGCCACTGCCCCTCTCCAGCCCCTGTCATCCAAAAGCCAGACATGCAATACACAAACCTAGCTGAGGCATACTGGATGGTTAAGCAAGAAAATACCTACTTTCTAAAAGTGGTATTTTCAAACACAGAATGTAAAAATCACCCTCCCTAAAAGATGCATCTTAACATTCTGAGTTCAGGCATACTAAACTTTATTTTCCTACCTTGCTCCCAGGGGCAGTTATGTTCATAAGATGTTACAAACAAACTCCTCATTCTGTCCTATGGGTGCAGGTAGCCTTGCAATAGTGAAAAACGAAATTGGCAGTATTTCACTATCAGGACATGCCACACACATCAGGGCATGTCCTACCTTTCACATACAATGCACCCTGCCCACAGGGGTACCTTGGGCCTACCTTAGGGGTGACTAATATGTAGAAAAGGGAAGGTTTAGGGACTGGCAAGTGGGTACACTTGCCAAGTCGACATGGCAGTACTAGACTGCACACAGGCTCTGCAATGGCAGGCCAGAGTTACATTTTACAGGCTGCTTCTGTGGGTGGCACAATCAGCGATGTATGCCCACTAGCAGCATTTGATTTACAGGCCCTGGGCACACACAGTGCACTGTACTAGGATCTGACTAGTAAATCAAATAGCCAATCATGGGATCACTAATCCATAACATCAATTTACAAAGGGAGCACTTGCACTTTGGCATTGATCAGCAGTGGTGAAGTGCCCAGAGTCATAAAACCACCAACAACAGGTCAGAAAAAATGCAGGAGGAAGGCAAAAACTTCTGGGATGACCCTGCAAAAAGAAGGCCAAGTCCAACAATCACCATCCCAGTAATTGTTTGATTGTTCTGTTTATGTTGTGAATAGGACCTGTGGCGATCAGGAAATAAGGACCGCAGTGATGGAAACCAGACATTGAACCTAGGACGAGTCTGGTAGTGCATGAAAGTGTAATAATAATATTCCAATAGATAACAAAACCTTGAAAAAGCCCTAGGCTTGCCATCCGTTTAATGGGCGAAACACATGTTGGTTGACTTTAAAAAAAGAGAGGTTGGAAATGATTCAACATCATCATCTATGAGCACAAAACAATCGCCTGATAAGTTTGGTACTCCTCAAAAAATCTGGATTGGGTGAAGCATACCATATACTGTGGTCAACTCTCATAGGAGGAAACAACTTTAAATAACTCAAGAATATAAACAGGAAAAATCAAACAATTATTGGGAAGATGATGGTTGATAAACACATGGGCTATTGAAGTAAAGACTTAAGTCAGAATAACTTCTGGTAAGCATTATACCAGAGGCTTTCAGGGACAAAATACATCGAGGTTTCTGACTTTGCAAGATGTTAATTACCAAGTTGTCTACATTTGCAAGACGGTAATGGGATTGATTTATGTATGAAAAATCAAAGAAAATTTGGTAAAAACGAATACAGTGATTTAATAACCAAGATCACACAAATAAATTGCTCATAAAATAATAATTGTATCTGTGCTATGTACTATTAAACATAAGAAATTGAATTTTGGGAACACTACACTCAGCATTTTGTCACATGATATATGTTAGTTACAACGTTATGTTTTTCCCCCAGACTTTCATTATCCCAATGTTGCTAAAAAGGGTTCATGTGGGCTGTTGATAAATATTCTTATTAGTAAAGCCGACCCCAACCAGCACTTTAAAACAAATGAAATGTATGTGAGAGAGGGGCTATGGAGAGATGAGGGGCACTGGTGGAGGGTGGTAGTGATGGATTCCATGGAGGAGTTCATAGGTGGTGTGGGGGGCGAAAACGACTGCGGCACAGGGCGCCACTAGTGCTAAAGCCGCCCAGAGCCCAGCGTTGCCAGGACCCACACGTTCATTATGACTAAGGCAGGCAGGCTGGGGAACAAAGAGAGATATTTTCCCAGGAATCTTTAGAAAGAGAAGACCAATGATTCATATGCACTGAGGCTACAATAAATGCAACGCTGCAGTATTTATAGGCCGACAGGAAACCTTTCAGATGTTGAGCACTTTTGATAGCTGCTGTGCTAAAGCATTCAACAACAATGCCCATTCAGGTGTTTGCACTTCATTACACTTAAATGTCAACTGTTGCAAAGGCGGTGAGCTGTAACACCCTGCGTGGACGCTGGAACAGAAAGTACTGCAGCGAAATAGAAAGCATGTCTTCGGGGAACGGAGATTTCATTTCCATGAAAACTGTTGCCCATCTGATGAAGCAAGGGCACTGCGAGGCATAACATAACAGGTTTCTATTGCTTCTGGCGAGTTTAAGCCATGTGCAAGCGACTGTGATGATAAAGTGGCAATTAAACAATTATTTAAGCAGATCATATGTGAACTGTGTGCTCATTTCACTATGTTACGTATTTTGTATTTGACAAAGAATGTAACAAAGTTACAAACGTGTCGATTTATAAGAACTAGACTGCGCTACTGGAGAAGTGCACATTCTTTATTGAATGCTGTCATACCTCAGGTGTTTGCTTATCTTAATAAACTGGACGGATGTCATCTTAATACTCATCTCAAGTCCTGGAAAAGCAGCTCTCGTGTGCGTGATACCACATCAATATAGAGTTTGCACCATGTTTTAATTGCATATTGGTATCCACACAGGGTTCCGTCATTAAAAAATATTCTTGTACATAATTATACAGTAGTGAATCTACACTTCGTTCATATATATATCAGAATTTACATACAGAAGAGGCTTCACATTCCTATAACTCAACTGTATATATATTAACCCCCTCCCCGCAATGCAACACACAGATTTTATAACAGTTAAAATATCATCATCACAGATACATTTTAAAAAGGGGGAAAACACAAGACACTGCACAAAAGGTCTATTCAAGTGGTGCTGGTCCGCTATAGTCTTTAAAAGTAATACATAGTGCTTCACAATGATAATCATCTACCATATCACAATGTCAGGTGGATCCTGCATCTAAAAATTATGTTGATGCGTTTCGGTGGAGTTTATGATATGTTCCCACCTTCTTCAGGACAAAAACAAAAAATACACAATCGCCCACAAAAAATTCACAGCACATAGTTTTAAAAACCATTCAGTGAGATAAGAGCTCCAATACTCGGCCTACTCTTTCAGATCAATATGCCAGGAATTTGAAGTGTTTGCAGAGTTGTACATGATGCAGTCGCACTTTCAAAATTTAGAAATTTTAAACATAGACCTTCCCAATCAGTTTTTTACGACCCAGTTCGTATGTCGAGGGAACTTGATCCTCCTCAAATTTTTATGTAAATCTTGGGCTCCCCATAATTGAGACTGTAGAGGTGAACAGTGCCCTATTTATTTTCCTTGGGTCACTCAGTTTGTTCGGTAAATTGCAAGGGGTTTCTAACCTCTCAGGGGTTTCTAAACTCTCGTCTTCAAAACTTCCACCAGGCAGTGGTTGCATTGTAATGTTTGTGATTGTAAAATATTGAGTCCCCAAGGGGTAGTGTTCTGACTTGATAGCATTACAAGTAATGCCATTAGAAATGGGCTGAACCATTCCTCTAAGTTTTTTTGTTCTTTCTGGGACTACTGGCCCTTGCAAATTTCAGCAGATTTTTCCTGCCATAACAAGGACGAGGAAAAAAAAGCTGCAGGGCACTTTCAATCAACTACATGTAATACTGATGCATGTGGAAACTCTTCTATTCATCTGCTTCGGAAATACAGTAAAATCCTAAAAAAGTATTTGAGTGGCTTGTAACTGTAAAATGCTCTTCTTCCTTTCTCATTCTTCATTATTCTAAACCTCTTGCTTGTTAAAGTATATGAAACTCAATGGATTACACTTGTGCTTCTGACATACAAAGAAATCAAATACCTTGATTGAAACAATTTACCACGGGAACATAACTAACCAAATATCTCATTAGAAATCTGCATTCACATTTTATTGATGTTCCTATTTCGCTGTCATTTACATTCATATGTTGTTAATCTTTAAAGTTTTCATGAAGTTTTGCTGCCTTGTCCTGCTCCCACTTTTGTCTTCTCCCTCCCAGCAACTTTTCTCGAGTCTCGTCACCTTCCTGTCTCTTTCCATTTTTTTCTACTCCTCTTCTAGACCCAGTGCCCAAAAACAGTTTTCCATCTGTCTACTCCTTGATTGTTCTGCCTTTTAACCTCCATTTGGAGATTGTCGTGAAGCTTGTTCTTGATCTGTGCCATGCCACCTTCACCCATCGTCCTTGTTCCAGGCTCTACTAACTTTGGTGCCCAATCTCCAGTGGCGTAGCTAGGCCTTTTGCTGCCTGTGGCATCCCAGCGTTTGCTGCGCTATGGCAGCTGCATGTAATAGAGGACCGCCCTCCACACCCCCCTTGCCAAGCCACTACCAATCTCCATCCATGTTCTGCCTCCACTGTCACTTTCCTGCAGTTTTAAGCTGCTCTTATTGACTCAGTACATGGGCACAGTTTACCTTATGCATTCCCCTCAATAGCGTGACACCTCCTGTTTGTGATCCACCAATAGGCTGTTTCGAGTTCTGCTTTCTTTTGCTTCCTGCATCTCATCATTTTGTCGGTCCCCTCCCATGTCTTGTTGTGTACCCTTTCTTGTCTGTGCTCCTACAATTTTGGACTTTCCCTCTGGCTTTTAAGCAGTGCCCTGTCTTTCCCCAATCACATTTCCTTCTGTTGAAGTCACTTTGCAATTGAGAAGGTAAGTGTCACTTATGATTTTAGCAAATGTTTCCCTGGGTATTACTGCTCTAGATTTATTTGACCACCCATTACAGTTCACTCACTTTTTAGCCAACACATGTTGATTTCCCTCGTTATTGTTACACATTATCTTCATTTGATAGCCCAAGAACTCGTTCAGCCATGGAATGTGCATCAGCACCATTTGGTGTCTTAGAAAATAGTGAGGAGGTGAAATATTTCAGAAAAGCTTATGAATTAAACGCTTTAAATCAGGACTATTCATGTACAACATCTTATGTAGAATAAGTAAATAAAAAAAGAAATTCAACAAAGATCTGCACGTCACTCATATGATCACGATCTAATAACAGAATTAACCATTGACTTCAGTTCTGACTATGCAGACTTCAAAATTGAAAAATATTACATCCTGTACTTTTATTTTGTGATTCTTCTCAATGAATCTCTTTCGTCACAATCTTCAACAAATGAAAAGTGATAATGAGCTGGACTAAAAATATTAAGTATATTTGTACACAAAACTCTTTGATGTGAATAATTAGGCACTGATAGGTGTTGTTATGACCTAACTGAATATTTCTAACATTTCCCAGCTCTAAAGAATACGAGGGCTATCCTCCCAGGATACAACCAGTGCCCATCAGGTTCACAAAGATCTCCAAAGTGGATGCATTCGTCTGATAACATTCCAATATCGGATTATCATATTTTGCTTGTTCGCCAGAGAAATCATCATTCCACCACCATTGCTGTTCTTGAGAGAACCTGGTGAGGCTTTTAGGTCTGCATTGAGGGGCTGAGGGGATTAGAGGGATGGGAGAGTCTATTAGTTCTGTTACCCCAGAAGAAAGTGAGGTGAGAACTGAATGAGGAGTGGTAGACAATGGTACCCCTGCACTGTGGAAGAATTATTACTATTACTGAAATGAGTAGGAAGGAGTGCATTGATAAGGAAACAAGCATTGGCAATGTCAATAGGTCTGGCACCACAGGAATGCTGCATAGTAATGTGAAGCATTGCAAGTAGATAGCATGGGAATGGATATGTATTTGTGTGAAAGTAAGGTACTGTAGAATATTATTGGTGTAGGTTAAAAGGTAAGATGACGGTTGGACTGTGAAGCCAGAACTAAAAATCAATGTAGGGTTATGACTGCCCTCCTTCCACCTGTGATGCTGCCAGAGGAAAAAAAACATCAATTATCTAGTTATTTCAGACACTTTAATGGCATTACAATGGCATGAGTACGTCCCTGAAAATTCAAATTTAGGCAGCTGGATAAAAAAAACAAGCATTTTCAATGCAATAGGTCTCGCTTTTGCGAGCGTTTAAGCGATTGGCATTGTAAATGACAATGCCTTTTATTTATGTGTTTTTAACCCAACACATATATAAAAGGCATTGTTTTTAATGGCAATAGCTCAAACTCTCGCAAATGCGAGACCACTTTAATGTCGGCCGCACCCCTTTCTTTAGACGCTACTCGCTGTATTCAGGTTACATTGAGCAGAGTCTAAACAAAGGGCGTGCGCACGGACAATATTAAAGCGAAAGCGCATATGGTGCGCTTTCACACAAAGCAAAAACAAAATAATTAATTTAGAAACATTATGCAGTGCAGCTGCTGAAGTGAAAGCGGCCCGTGCTATTAATTAATAAAATAAATAAGCGCGGCCGCTAATGTGAACGCGTTCGCCTGTAAAATAAATAATTAAATAAGCACGGCCGCTAAACTGAAAGCGGACTGCGCCTTAAATTAAATATTTGAATAAGCGCGGCTGCTATAGTTAAAGCGGACCGCGTTTAAATAAATACAGTAGTCAAAGCGTGCGGCGTGCTGCAAAGTCGTGGGTGGAATAGGGGAAAAGCATTAAAGAAGATAGTG
This sequence comes from Calotriton arnoldi, assembly GCA_963921515.1. NCBI lineage: Eukaryota > Metazoa > Chordata > Amphibia > Caudata > Salamandridae > Calotriton > Calotriton arnoldi. The sequence continues at coordinate 919,464 of CAWUFW010002647.1, forward strand.
CTCACCAACTTATATAGCAGACAATGTAACAACACCAGTAAAAGGTCCAGTCGTTATGGGAGGTAACAAATGCAGCAAGGTGGTACCAAGGAGGGATTAACAAGCCTACTAACGACTCCGAAGTCGGATATTTACGAAGGACAATGACACAAGCCAATTAAAAATATGGGTGGAGAGTGGGCAGGGCTTCAAAACCATACTCCACTACTGCATGCCTCGCAGCAGCGCATGTGCTGCCCAGGCTCGACCTAAAAAATCTCATCTATGTGGAAGGGAAGCACTTTTTGTGGAATGACACGACTTCTGCCCAATCAAAACTTGTACTCCTGGCTCTCACCATATGAGAGGAGCCAAAGCCCCTCTCCTGGTGATTCTCACATAATTGTCTGGCCACAGCTGTGCTGTCATGCCAGACCATAAAAATGGAAAAGGTAGTTGGTCTGAACGGGTGGTATGTAGGCAGGAGTGGACAAGTACATTGTATAGCAAATCATCATGACAACTCTGTAATCTTTTCAAACCCCTACACATTAAGACAGTGGAAACAGCTGATGGGTAAGAATGGGACTGAAGAGGTCATAAAAATGTAAATATCTGAATGGCTTAACCATCTGGAACTGCGAATCCTGGCCTACACCTTGAAGTTATCAGTCTTTGGTTCACTCATTAACAAGACTCATTTAGCAGTATTCTTGTCATTCAGGAATGGCAACTGATGATTTATCTTATTTAAATGAATGCCAATCCTAAAAACTATTTATTAATTGAAAACAATTATACGAATTCCATCTGGCTGTCAGTAAAGGGTCACACTTGACTGTGAAAAGCTTCATAATAAACAAATGCATTGTTGTTAGATGAGTTGAATATACATTTTTCTGAAAATTTGAAGTAAGTTTTTAAAAGCAGGCTAATAAAATAACGTGTTCCTTTTTGGATTTATTTAATCATGACTAAGCAGATATCTTGCCCTTCTGTTTAACTAAATGCTTGCTATTGTATGCCTCATATATGAAATATAGCATCAAACATGTAGTGAAAACTAATGTATACATGTTATTTTAACTGATGTGACCTCAACTTCCATTTTGTTTCATGTTTCCTGAATTTGCAACTATCCCATGTCGTTTTATTCTTTTGCCGAGAGTCATGGTCGCAATTCTTTTACAAAAGTGAACTCCTACTCATTGGTGGTTTACTCTTAGAAGGCCAATAGATTCAGCTGAGGAGTCCTCTGTCACTACATTTACTCCTGTGGATTTCCTGAAGGGCAAACAGCCTGCAAAAGTAATATTCTTCCACACCACAACGTTCTTTTTTTTCCTGGTGGAGAAATGCTTTACCCCTACACTTATATGAAATATTTGGATGCTCTTTTTCTTTACCAATGTGCAAACACATTTACTTCAACTATGTCTTGAAGTAGATTTACATTTATAAGAGTATTTTCATGGTGGGAAATACCATGCAAAATGTTTGTGACTATCAACACACCTATAGGTTTCTGGGTATTGCATGTATTTTGCATGGTGTCACAACTTTCCATTCCCAACACACACATCAACGCTATTATGAAATGAGCTCAGTACCAGCTTAAACTCCTAGGGTGAATCAAGTCTCTTATACCAGCTGACAGACTAGTGGGTCAATCACCAGTCATCTTGAGAGACGACTTAGAGAATTCCTTATTAACTGCCATTCTAGAGTACACCTGACTTCATCTAAAGCAGCCCTCAAAACCATGGCCTGTCTAGCTTCTGGCTCCAGAAGATCAGAAGGTATCACCCCAAGCAAACTAAAGTTGCTCCCCATTGAGACGAGATACTATTTCAAGCTGGCCTCAATAGTGCATAACAAGATGCATGATGGGACTGCTAACTACCTGACACACAAACTGCTATCTCAGGAGGTTCCCATCCTATCTGATGTGTAGATTCCCCAAGTCTAGAAACTCTGTCATTGAAAAAAGCTAATACCCTGAAACAAGGTTTCTCTGGAAATGCTTCCCGAATCTGGAACCACATTCCTCCGGCCATTAGGACAAATCTGTCCATGGGACTTTCAAGAGCGAGCTTAAATTCCTACTCTTTCAGCAATATTTCTCTTTGTGATTGAAACCAACAGCCTGCAGCAGGAGCTCATGATCTAATGATATACTTCATATATCTAATGAAGGGGAGAGGAGTTGGCCTAACAGCTAGGGCGGTCGACCTTGAATCTGGGGATCCGGGTTCGAGTCTCGCCAATGACGCTGAACATCCTGTGATTCTGGGCAAATCACTTAATCTCCCCGTGCCTAACAAAAATGAATGTGTCCTCTTGTAACGCAACAGGTGCTATGTAAAGCGCTCTGATACCCGATACCTTCGGGTCAAGTTCGCGCTAAATAAAACTCCGTAAAATAAAAATAATAAAAAATATACATAGAAATTCCTATTCTAGGGCTGATATTACTGCTTCATGTTTACTTTACAATAGCTGTCGTTATATAGTTATTCTTATGTAAAGTGCTCTCCTCCCCTGGTGGGTCCGGTTTGCACGCTATAAAAAAGCAAATAAATTCCCATCTCTAACCCTATATTAGGCCCGGTGGGAAAATTTCATTCCGCTCGTGGAATTGGCAGAATTTGGTAACTACGTGCTACACTTGTAATGTGGAGTTCTGGTGAAATTCTGCCAATCACGGTGTGTTGGAATGTTTTCTTCAGCAAGGCTCCAGAAGTGAGAGCTGGAGAACGTGAGTGAGGTTTGACAACTCCTAGCATGATTTTCGGTCGCTAGGAGGACTTCCGGTGAGATTTTCCAACACAGGAGGTCAGGATCATAGGGCTGCTTCTCAAATAATTTTTGTACTTGAGCGGCAGCAAAATCAACTCAAATGGATGCACCCTCTTGAACACCACGTGGTGCCATTTGAGCTGTTTTTTCAGCGTGAAACGCGATACCGGCAACAAATTGCAACGCTACGAGCATATTACCACCCATTGGAGAAACTCTGCAAAATCTTGCAGAGTTTTTATGGAACTCCGTGGAATACTGGAGTGATATTCTGCGAGTTAAGTCCACCCCTACCCTAAACCTTCTGTAGAAAATCTGACAATGCTTGCATACTTCCTTCTGTTTTATGTTCACCTGCGAATGTATTTTTTGCAACCATGAGTTGAATTTAGATGCGTACAAAACTCTGTCAAACTGGCCCTAAATGTTTCCCTTTGCAAACCATACCTTTTAATGCATTCAAAGTTATCAGGAGCTCACACAGTTCCAAACTGTGAGCAGCAGCGTGGTGAAAGGCACCATTACCAAGCCAATAATGGCCTCAAACACCCCAAAAAACATTGGGTGCTAAAGTAACATTACATAATTTGGGACTACTAGGTGGCAGTGTTATCAGACCTCTCTTATTTCCTGCCCTGAACTTACATTTGAGAAATCAGTGCATTTAGGTAGTGGTAGTCTTCGGTTGCTTCAATTGAACCAATTATATTCACATTGCTGATGTAATGATTCGTGAAAGAAAAGACCAGAAATTAAAATAGAGTAGTCTGGCTAAATGGAACGACCATAAAGGAAAATGCGTTCTTTGTTGTGAATTGCAAGCCAAGAAAAATACATACTTACATGAAGCAACGTGTTGGAAATTGGAAAATCAATGAAACACTTGGAAAAATAATGTTGGCCCACTGGCCCCTGACTAATCCAAAGTCTTGTAGAGGCTATTAAAATTTATGGTGATTTCTGAAAATATTGACATCTGTCTACTATAGTTTACTTTCACATTTTATTTCCCCACGCTCAAAATAAATAAACATTTATAGGATGGTTGCTGTGTTAGAACCGTTTATCAGAAAAGAGATTAATCGCATCACTGCGTTCAAACGACCAATAAACTCTATGGACTGTATGAATCTGATTGCTTGAACATGGTTTGTGTCATGATGTACACAAGATCAACACCTTTGGTGATGTGAGGGAATTAATTTAAAAACAAAGAAAATACCCAGGTACTGCATTTAGTGCCATATTAAGGATTTTTGGGGCCAGGGACAAGACTTATCTTGGGGTCCCAAGTACAAAACGACTTTTAATGTATTACATGTTTTTAGTTCGTTTTTAGATAGTTCATGCCCTCATGAAGCCAAACAAAATAGAATTATATGTCGGACTTTATTAAGCAATGGTAGACACAAAAACAGTTAGAAGCGCAATTATTAGTCAGCCAAATAACACCATAATATAGTTAGAACAAGTACTCATGGGCCCATGTTTTTGCTCGTGAATGTAGATTATTGGGTCTTACAACAATATTACTGTATGCGAAATGGAGTGTCTAAAAGACTTTTAATCAAACTGTAGGGAAACGGGGTAAGGTGACTTAATGGATGTTTAGTGCACCAGATTGTAATATTAAAAAATATATATGTACATAGAACTTAAAATTGTAGCTTTAATGCCAGATACTCGTGATCTCACACAAATTCCCTTCCCAATTGGCATAATTGTTGTAACAAGGCAATTCGAAGTATTGTAAGAGGATTTTCAATATTCCCTTGAGTGAAATCTGGCAACTTATGCTGAGTAGATGGCTACCAACTACATAACAATGTGTGCTAAATACTATGCCTCGCTTCTGTACTGGACTATTGCACTGTGTTTGGTGATTTGTTATGAAATAAATAAAAAGTTTAAACAAAAAAGGAAATATGACAACTTTCACCTTAGTGTTCTTCTTCTGCCTTGGTTCTCATTTCATCTTATTGTGTGTAGATATCTCTAGCTAGAAAGGGCTCTGTAGCTCTGCTGGGTAATATAAATGGGAGGAAAAAGAGGAGGATCAGAGAGGTAAAGAGGACTGCATAGTGAGAGAGGTAAAGTAGAGGGAGAAGGTAGATAGAAAGATACTGGGAGCTAGAGATATGGAGAAGAAACATTATATCGGAGAGAAAGAGAGAGAGAGGTGGGGTACACCAAGAGGTGAGGTATGGAGAGAGGTATGGTAATAACAGAGGTGAAGGAGACAGACGTAGAGACAGAGAGAGTAAAGTGGTCGGCAGACTTGGTGTTCTGTAACAAAGCCCTGGACAACGCAGGACCAGCATACATCAGCAAACACATGACCTTCCACCAACCAACCAGACACCTACGATCCACCTCCCTCTTTCTCGCAGACACCCCTGGATCCGCCGAGGCAACAGCGGAAGAAGCTCCTTCTCACACCCGGTGGCCAAAGCTTGGAACGACATTTCCCTGCACTGCCTCATCGCTGCAGAAGATCAGGAAAGGACTCAAGACCTGGCTGTTCGAATGAACAGATCATCACGTAACAGCTAGCAACTTCAGGGCCTTCAGACCCTGATGAATGATTTACCATGCTCTACAAATCCTTGATTGATTGACTAATTGAACAACATGAAAGTTTATGCAACACTTTTTCCAACTACCTCCTGACCAATGGATATCTGGAAGCCTTGTGAGCAAGACAATACTGACCATCAGGAAATGAACATATCAGAGTCAATGTAATAAATGGTGATAGCCACCAAAACACGAGACAGAGGGAGGTAGACAGGTAGAGAAGTGATGTACAGAAAACCAGGTCAGGTAAAGATAGTAGTGAGGAGAGTGGAAGGTAGATATGAAGAGGTGAAGGGGATAAAGTAGGACATATAGAGAGAAAAAGGTAAAGTATAGAGACAGAGGGGGAATAGAGAAAGAGAAAGGATGTTGATAAACTGATAGAGAGGGAGGATGAGGTAGAGAGAGTTGTGGGGCAGGGAGATAGAGAGAGGTGATGTAAATCAATGTATTGAGAGGTATATGGTAGAGTGGGTGAGTTCAAATACTGAAGGAGCTACAGACAGAAATGAGAGAGAGATAGAAAGGAGTTAATGAAAGATTGAGAAACAGAGGCAGAGTAAGTGATGTAGCAAGAATGAAGTTAGGTTATAAGAAAGAAGAAGTAAAAGTAACATAGGCAGAGAGTGGGGAGGTGAGGCAGCCAATGTATGGTGATTCAAATAGAGAGGTTATGTAGTGAGAGACGTGGGGTTATGAAGGGAGGAAATAAAGAGAGTAATGAGGAAGGGAGGTGAGGTAGGCATGGTGAGGTAGAGAGAGAGCAAAGAGAGAGGAAGAGAGTGATGAGGTATAGATGGAAAAAGTGATAGAGAGGTGAGATAAAGGGAGATGAAACTGAGACAGGTGATGTAGATGGAACAGGAAAGAGGGAGGTGAGATGGGAACAAAGCAACACATAGGAGAGAGGGGAATGAGGTAGACATAGTTGATGGAAAAAGAGGGGACAGAGGTAAAGAGATCAAAGGTCAAAGATCTTGAGATTGGTACAGAAACGGGTGGAGAGGTGAAGATTTGAGAGAAGGTACGATATGCAGGGTTGAGAGTTGTATTGAAAGAGTTGTTAGGTAGACAGTTTGTGATTTTGAGAAAATAAAGTGATATACAGATGAAGAAATACAGAGAGGTAAAGAGCGAGTAATTCGGAAAAAGATGTACAGTAAGAAGTGGGACATAAAGGTAGATAAGGTTGAGAAACAGAGGTAGAGATTGGTATAGAGAGGTGACATAGGAGTTGTCAGTGAGAGTAGTATTTAGAGAAATGAGCCAGAGAGAAGGACAGAGAGTTGGTGATTGGTGAGGAAGAGAGAGTAGAGATACAAGACAAAGAGGTGGGGAGTGAGGTGAAATAAAGAAAGGTGAGGTAGAGAGGCAAGGTGGACAGGGAGGTAATACTAAGTAAAGGGGAGGTACTAAGTAAAAGTAAGGCACACAGAAAAGTAAAGAAAGGAGTAAATAGGTGTGAGCAAGACAGCTTGAGAGATGATAGAGAAAGAGGTATGTCAGGAAGAGTAAGAGAAGTAGACAGGAAGTTAAAGAGTTGTAAGTTAAGGATATTTAGAGTCAGCAGTAGAGGTAAGCAGAGGGTGTGAGAAAGACAGAAAGAGAGTCTTCTGACTGTTCATTATACTACAGCCCCTTAGAAGGTCAGGGCCTTGGGCAATTGTGCATGTTTTAAAATGAATTACTGCATTATAACTAGGCTTCCCTGTTTTCAGTGTTTATTTTTGTGTATTTCAATGGTGTTTTCTCAGTGTTTTCATAACCTTTTGAAATCAGTGCTTATCAGTGTTCATCCAGCTGCCTAACCCACAAAGTAGATGAAATTGTTTTTTTCCAGTGTTTACAAAACATGCTGCTTTTTGCAGTGAGTGTTATAAATCATATATTTAATTTAAAGAGAAGTAATGCAGGGTATGTAGTGTCTTCACATTGGCACAGCGTAGAATAGGATCACGTTAGACTGTTTTAAGCACAGAAAGTCTGTGTATTGCACTCTCACTCACATCTCATTAGTTTCCCTCACATCTCATTACCTCTCACACTCTCAGGACTCTGTCTCATTACAGGACTATTGATGGATTAAAAACGTAAGATTTCTATAGTCAAATATTTTAATTCAATTTAATATTCAAACTTCTGGACACAGATAGAGGCTCATTCACCTACTCCATACTGAATATTATGACACTGTAGTGGTGGTCAACTCACCAACATCATACTACCTTGCAAAACCTTTAAAACTTTGAAGTGCACCAGATAAATTTGTAGCCTTGCATCCTAAGGCACTTGAAACATTGCTTTAGGTATGCTCACGGCTGCTTTTCTGCACTCTTGCATCACTGCATTAAGGTGGTGTTGCTGTTATGTGGACATTCATGCCTGCCAAGTGTACCTATAGCAAATGTCTCACTTTAAGTTAGTACTGAACTTTTAACAAACAACACACTGTATTCTTTGCTGTTAACATTGTAGCTATAAGCTCAACAGAAGCTAAGCAGTTAAGAGCAGTTGGGTAAAAGCCAGGATTAGATGGAGCTATCATACATAACAATAGGACACCTTGAAGCTAGGAATTTTGTTGGTATCTGGAAAATCTTTTGCGTTTTCACCACTACCGCATATGTATGGTGAACACACTCTTTTCATAGGTACCTGTCACTACACCTTGCAATGAATACCTACAACCTGTGGTATTTGGCAGGTGACCTGCTACAAATATTGACTTGTTAGAAAAGGGGGCTGATGTACCAAAGGCTTTTATCCATTCTGTGTCTTTGGATACATGTGATAGTACATGTTGGCTAAGAATCTTACGAACCAGTCTTTTCACTAGTTAGTGAAAGCAAGAAACACTGCCAAAAGATCAACTATGATTTTTATTATTCCAAGACTCCGTACAGTTTATAAATTAATTAGATCAGACCTAAGACATGCTTTCAAACCCTGCAGCTTTAATCTAAGCACACAGAACCGGAGGAAACACATCGAATAAGAAACAATATTTTAGTGACATAAATCTTAGATCGATCTTTCTTGCTGCTTCCTTGTATAACATAGTTACATTGTATTGGCCCCTTCAGAAAGAAATAAAGATGTCTCATTCTCTCTAAATTTCATTTCTTTGAATGCCATACTAGGTTGTGACTGTGCAGGTGTTTCTCAGTGTTTATATATTTACAGTGAGGAGGGCTGTTTCCCTTTCAGTGGGGATTTATCGGTAATTATGGATTTAAACTTAAAACAGGATAGCCAAATTTGAATTTGCATTTAAGGATGTCATAGTTGTCTAATAATGTACTTGTTATTTTTCAAAGATATTGGTTCTAGAGCTTACAGTGCTGCCATATCCACAATAATGTGTATGTAACCACAGTTTTCGCTCCATATTCTAAGGATACTTGCCTTAACAATTTCTAATATACCTTTCCATAATGCTAATGCACAGAGCAGCAGCAACATGTTCTGAACACATCTCTGACCCTCATACACACCAAACTTGTCCCATAAAACACCTCCAACCATGCACCTCCCCTTGCATTTAGCAAAGTGTAACTTCATCATCTCACTCTTCGGCCACTCTCACACTGCGCTTCAGCACCAAGCTTACTGTGACGTAAATTTGAGCTGGCCTGTATGCACAACAGCCAACTCTTTCCATATAGGAAGAACTTAACTCAGGCACCTCTTCTGCTCTCACCAGCTAGAGACACTAACCTGTAGCACCACGAGGCCCCACAAGTGGCAGGTGGGCACAATGCAATATCAATGGCAATGAAAAGGTCACATTCAACATCAATTTCCACAAAATTGCTACTACTAATTAAAGAATTTATATTTACTGTTTAGCTCTTGCCCTTTGTCCTTCCATGGACAATTATTTAGCCTGCCTACATTCACTTCTTGTGACATTGATATACTGTTAGACCCATTTTATTTATTTTGTAGCATTACTCCCCCTTACTCCGGTGTCATTTGCTCAGATTTTAATATATGTTATAATACATTTTAAATGCCCATATTATCTTGTGAGATAATTTATAAGCGAAATAGCACAGCAGCGCAGTAGCGCGGTGGGAAGAGGGGGATGGAACACAGGATGCTGAAGAACATTTTACTGCGAGCGAGGGAGAGGGAAAAGTGTGATTAGAAGGCTGTGGGTCCAGTAGGAAGTGAGGTAGGGTGGGCAACAGTGTTGGGAGATGCACTTTTTTTTTTATTCATCCAGCATCCGGTTGTGGTTGCTTGCAGAACAGGATGTTGCAATCTTTTCCGAAGCAGAGGAGAGTGATGCCTGGCAAATGCTTTAATCAAGTGGGGTCTAAAATCCCTAGGTCCACTTAACAATGATTTTGCTGCGATTTATACTCTTGTACCGCTCCTGAATTTCAGAGGTAAGCCAGGAGTGAGATAGGAGTATTTCTGAATCACTCCTGAACTTTATGAGTAATCCAAGAGTACTATAGGAGAAAGACACACCTAATTATACACCAGTCTTTGTAAATAAGGCCCAATGTCTCCAAACTATAGCCTTATAACTATGTTCAGACAGAAAATACCCCATTTCTTGTTTCAGAAGTCAAACTGCAAAATATCATGCTTCCTAGGTGTTCGGCCTCTTCTAAATTAGGAATGATGTACAACCATCCAGTGTCATAAAGACCAAATAACTAGAAGAATAACACATTTCAAACATAGCACACATAATTTATCAAATCAAATTTCAGTGAATTGAATGCTGGCTTAGGTCATTCATTGAGTAACGTTGCAGAGCAGGTGGCCATCTCCACTTCTTCTGAATGACTGCAGGGAATCATCAAAATTTCCAGAATCAGAAGAGAATTAAAACTAGAGGGAAGTATGTGAGTATTACAATTAGGAATTAAATATGCTCAGCTAACTTCATCTAGTTGGACATTTAGAAAACCCAATTTGTGGCCCTATATATCTTTTGAGGTTTGGCGCCATTTCAGAGATCACTGGCGCTACTCATAAATTAGATGAAACAGGTGAGCAAAACTGACCAACGTGGGCAGAAATATTAATTAATGTTGCCCATACTGGAAGATCTCTAAGAGTGCAAGTGTATTTTTAAAAAGAAAATAGCTTTAGATCCCAAATAAAATATGAGAAGGGTTTCTGGAGAAATTCTACACCCGAATATTTTCTCCCATTGTCACGTATCTTGATATCATTGATCTAGGATACATTTTGGGAAAAAACTTCAGGAAAGTGTTTTGATTTTTGGGTAAAAACTAATTAGTATAACTTGGATAAAGAGGAAGCGTTGGGACTCATACATCTAACTGGCCAACCGAAGAAAATCAAACAGTGGAAAAGGAATCTTAGTAATATAAACCACAATGAACTAACCACTCTATGCAACAACACCTTGATACCACAGACCAACATGGAGGATGTCAATGACCTCACAGACTACTACAATACTTCGATACAGGAAGTCATGGACTCTATCGCACCCCTACAACAGAAAAATATCTCCATTAAAAACTCAAAGCCATGGTTCAATGACAACTTGAAAACAGAAAGACGCAATCTAAGAACGGCAAAAAGAGCATGGAAATACTCCCTGTTAGACCTGGTACCATTGGCGTGGGTCTCCCTTCCATTTTTTCACTATGCCTCCTCTGTTATTGACATGTTTTTGCTGGTTTAGATGCTTTGGGCACTTTGCCACTGCTAATCAGTGCCAAAGTGCAAGAGCTCCCTATGATAAATTGATGTATGGATTAGTGAATCCATGATTGGCTTATTTGATTTACTGTCAGACCCTAGTATAGTGCACCGTGTGTGCTCAGGGCCTGTAAATCAAATGCTGCTGGTGGGCTTGCAGCACTGGTTATGCCACCCACCGGAGCAGCTTGGAAAGTGTGTCTCAGGCCTGCCATTGCAGAGCCTGTGTGCAGTCTGGTACTGCCATGTCGACTTGTGGTAAGTGCACCCACTTACCAGTCCCCAAACCTTCCCATTTCTGCATGTTAGTCACCCCTAAAGTAGGCCTGCGGGCAGGGTGCATTGTATGTAAGAGGTAGGACATGCCCTGATGTGTGTGGCATGTCCTGATAGTGAATTACAGCCAATTTCGTTTTTCACTATTGCAAGGCTACCTGTCCCCATAGGCCAGAATGGGCAGTTTGATTATAACATCTTATAATCCTAACTGACCCAGGGAACATGGTGGAAAAACGAATTTAGTATGCCTGAACTCAGAATGATAAAATACATATTTTAGTGAAGTTGGTTTTAACATTCTGTGTTTGAAAATACCACTTTTAGAAAGTAGGTATTTTCTTGCCTAACCATCCAGCCTGCCTCTGCTAGCTTGTGTATTGTATGTCTGGGTTTGTGAGTGACAGGGGCTGGGGGACTCCATGAAACAGGGTGAGTCAGCACAGGGCTGAATAGACCTATCTGCATGTAGAGTGGTGGGAGGAGTAGCACCTGGGCCTGAATAGGGCTGTGCCTGCCTTCCACAATGCTGGCTCCACCTCCTGTGGTGCGTCTGATGTCCCTGGCCCACATTGACAAAGGAAGAAGGTGTGCACTGGCAAAATGCACCCAGAACTGGTTTGGACTAGGTACAGGACCCTCTGCCTTCAGAGGACAAAGGATTTGCTAGTATAAATATTGGGACCCAGAACCCAAGATTTTAGATCACTTCTGGGAATCAAGACGAACCTTTGCTGAGGAGAAGAACCAGGAAGCTGAAGGAGGAGACTACCCCTATGCTGCGTGTTGTTGGGGTTGGCCTGCAGTGGTTACATTATTGCCAAAGAAAGGAGAAAAGGACTGAGTGTGCTTTCATCATCTTGAAGAAGATCTCCAAGGGCTTGAACATTGAGCTTGCCTCCTGCCTGAAGTCTCAGGGATACAAGACTTCACCCCCAGCTCCCCTCCTGAATTCCCTTGCTGGGAATTGAAGTGCCTACTGCTGTTGGGCCTTCTGAGAGACTGCGTGTCGCTGGGAGCTGGAAGCGTGACGCAACGAAGAGGAAGCGTGTCGCCGCCGCAGCAGCTGTCGCATCGCAGAGTAAGCGTGCCGCCGCTGCCGCAGCACCCCGCATCACCGGAGAAGCGTGCCGCCGCAGCAGTTGTCGTAGCATCGCAGAGTAAGCGTGCCGTCGCTGCCGCTGTCGCCATCGCATCACCGAAGTGCCTCGCATCACCGGAGAAGCGTGCCGCCGCTACAGAGGATGCCGGCGCATCACCGAAGAAGCGTGTCGCAGGGCCTGTCGCGGCTCAGAAGATCGCCGAGTCGCCGCACGGCCGTCGGGCGTGCACGCATTCCGTCAACGTTGTCGCACCGTAAGCAAAACGCCATTTTCTCGCTTCGCACCGGATAATCATCGCATCGGAACCGAGCCGCAGTAAGAAACCGACGCATCCTCCTTTCTGCGTGTAAGGAATCGAAGCATCACCTTCCCTGCGAACCTTTTGTTTGTTTTGCGTTACGCATCCAAAGGTACATTGAGAGTAAAGTGTCGCATTTATCATCTTTATTGAACTGAGCTATTTTCTACCATTGACAGTCATATTTTTGTATTTTATTGTGGATTTTTGTCGTTTTGGGTCTTGTGTTAAATCTATATAAAAGATACTTATTTTTAATATACAACCTGTGTGGTGTCCATCTGTAGTGTTGTCACTGGGTTACTGTATGTGTTCACAAATGCTTTACACACTGCCTCTGAGATAAGCCTGCCTGCTCGTGCCAAGCTACCAAGGGGTGAGCAGGGGTTATTTTAGTAGTGAATCCCCTTACCCTGACTAGAAGCAAGGGTCCCTATTTGGACAAAGGTACCTACCTCTGCCAACTAGAGACCCCCAGTTCTAACGTTGGAGGTCTGTGGAGGATTCTGGACTTGCATTTGTGACTCATATACAGTAATTGGTGTACACTACTAGTGAGTGCAGACCAAACGCAACCACATACATTTCTGGTAGATTGTTTTTCCTGGGATTTCTATTTTTGCCAAGAACTGCCAAGTTTAGTCACCATGAGCAAAACAGCATCCATCGCATCTGTGGATTTAGATTTTGAAGAAGAAAAGCTGGAAAGTTACAATGTGAAACTGCTAAAGTACTTCTGCAGGAAATTGAAAGTTGCTACTACAGGTCTCACCAAGAAGGATGAGTACCAAAAGGCGCTGAGGGCCTGGGTGGAAGCAAGAAGTACCCCTGAGCATGAGGAGGGGGCTGAGGATGCAGGAGGGCAGCTAGATGGGCCATTGGGTCCAGAGGGGAGGAAAGCACCTTCCCCAGCAGGTAGAAGTGTTTCTTCCAAGGGCCTGTCCCCAGGAGAGCTGGAGGACAGAGAGAGAAGTAGGATGCATGAAATGGAGCTGACCAAGCTTAAGATGGGTGGGCAGTTGGAATTGGAAATTAAGAAATTGGCCCTAGAGGAAAAGAGGATGCAAATGGAGCATGAGAGAAGTTTGAGGGAGTTGGAGTTGAAAGCTAGGAGCTTAGAGATTACTCCCTCTGGTGGCAGCACACCGTCCATGCCTGTTGAAGCCAGGGTGTATATACCTAAAGATGTGGTGAAAGAGTTTTATAAGAATGATGATATTGGTCAGTGGTTCAAGGCCTATGAGGTAGCTATGTCCTCCCACCGGGTCCCTGAGAAGGATTGGGGAGCGGGGTTGTGGGGACGGTTCCTTAGTGAGGGGAGGGATACCTTGTTAGACTTGCCCTCTGAGGTCCACGATTCTAATAGCCATATGAAGGAAGCATTGATGTCTAGGTATGGGTTGACTCCTGAACTGTATAGGCAGAGGTTCAGAAATTGCAAAAGTTGGAGTCAAGTACTTGGGTGGAATATGTGACTTTTTTTGCAGAGCATTGGATGGTTGGGTGAAGGGTAGCAAAGTGAATGATTTTGACGCGCTCTTTGATTTGATTGCATGGGAGCACTTGTCAGGAATTTTTTTTCCAGAGCTACGCCAGCACCTTATTGATAGTAGGCTGACTAACCCTAGGAAGCTTGCTGAGGAGGCGGACCGCTGGGTGAGCACCCGGGTCCACAAGGGTCACGTGGGAGACTCCGCCAAAGGTGGGCAGGGTCCCCAGCAGAGGAGTGGGGGGGACAAGGGTAAACAGAGGGAGTTCCAAAAAAGGCCCCAAAGTAATCCACAAGGGAACCAAGGGAAAGGTTCCCAGCCTCCCCCTGAGAAGAAACCAGGGGCCCGACAGATAAAGCAGTTCCTGGGCCCCCTGTGAACAGGCTTAAGTGTGGTCAAGTGGGCCACTGCTCCTATGATTCAAAATGTCCCTTGTATGGGAATACAGCACCCACTGGTGCACCACCCCGGCAGGTGGCTAGTGTAGCCCTGGGGGAGGAGATGGGTGCCCAAGGTGGGTGGGGTCCCGTAGCAATGTCCTTGGTCTCTTTAGGAGACAGTGAGATGGTCCCCAGGACCTAACTGCCTGATAACACTAAAAAATACAGGCAGTGGGTGACCATCAATGGCCAAAGGGTGGAGGCTCTGAGAGACACCGGAGCCAGTGTGACAGCTGTCAGTTGTCGGCTGGTGTCTAAAGAGCAGGTGATCCCCAAAGCATTCTGCCTGGTAGTTGCCGTGGACAACTCAGAGCCACTGCAGAGTGGCTCAGGTTCCCTTTGAGTGGGGGGGGGGGTCTCAGGTACCTTTCAAGTAGCTGTGAGGCCAGCCATGCCTGTATACTGTCTGTTGGGCAATGATTTAGAAAGTTCACCTTGGGCAGAGGTGGAGAGATGTTGGGTCTGCCTGAGTGGGCGTACGCGACCACTCGGTCTATGGCAGCCAGTAGAGGTGTTCAAGAGGACCTGGAGCCTGAGAGGGTGGCCCAGGTGCCTGCCTTGAAGAGAAGAGGCAGGGGGCACGGGAAACCGGCCCCGTAGTTCCCACGGTGCAGGAGGAAGCAGAACCTGAGGGGGATGCTCTGGAACCTACAGGGGAGCAAGTGGCCGAACTGGGGGACCTGCCTGAGCTGACCCATTGGCAGCAAGAAGGAGGACCCTCCAGGGAGGAGTTCTGCGAGGAGCAAAACAAGTGCCCTTCTCTTGTGGGTTTGCGGCAAGAGGCCACAAACCAGGCAGCAGGTGATCAGTCTGGATCACATTGGATCTACTGGGAGAATGGTCTCCTGTATAGCGAGCCTAAGGTTGCTGAGCCTGGGTCAGCCCGTGTGCTGGTGGTACCCCAGCGCTTCAGAGCCTTCCTACTGGGTTTGGCTCATGATGTGCCTTTAGCAGGACATCTGGGGCAGGGCAAGACCATTGAAAGGCTTGTCACCCACTTTTATTGGCCCCAGATGCGCAAGAGTTCAGACACTCATTGCAGGACATGTCAGACTTGCCAGGCAAGTGGAAAAAGTGGGAGGAAGCACAAGGCTCCCCTCCAGCCTTTCCCTGTGGTCAGCACCCCCTTTGAACGGGTGGGTATTGACATTGTGGGGCCACTGGACCCCAAGACAGCCATGGGCAACAGGTTCATCCTGGTCTTGGTGGACCATGCCACCCGGTACCCGGAACCCATCCCTCTTCGGACAGTGACGGCCCCCGTGGTGGGACGTGCACTGATGGGGATTTTCTCCTGCGTGGGTTTCCCCAAGGAGGTGGTGTCTGACCGTGGCACAAACTTCATTTCCAAGTATATGAAGTCCCTGTGGCAGAAGTGCGGTGTAACGTACAAGTTCACCACTCCTTACCACCCCCAAGGAAATGGGCTGGTTGAGAGATTCAACCGGACCCTGAAGGGCATGATTATGGGTCTGGAAGAACCCATGAGGCGTAAGTGGGACGTCCTCTTGCCATGCCTTTTGTTTGCTTACCGTGAGGTGCCACAGAAGTCCTTAGGGTTCAGCCCCTTTGAACTGCTCTATGGTCACCCAGTAAGAGGACCTCTGAGTCTGGTGAAAGAAGGCTGGGAGAAAGCCCCCAGTAAACCTCCCCAGGATGTATTTAGCTACATGCTGGCCTTTAGAAACCAGACTAGGCGATTCAGGCAACTCGCTGAGGCAAATCTGGAAGCCAGCCAGGAGGAGATGAAACGGTGGTATGATCAGAATGCCACTCTGATCGAGTTTCAGCCTGGGCAGAAAGTGTGGGTCATGGCCCCGTGGAGCCTTGCGCGCTCCAGGATAAGTGGACCGGACCATTTGAGGTGGTGGAGCGCAAGAGTGAGGTCGCCTACCTGGTGGACTTGCGATCTCCCAGGAACCCTTTGCGGGTCCTACATGTCAACCGCCTACAGCCCCATTTTGAGAGGTCCGAAGTGGGCATGCTCCTAGCAACAGATTATGGGATGGAGGAGGAGACAGAACCTCTTCCTGACCTCCTATCTGCAACAGAGCAAGATGGGTCAGTGGACGGTGTGAACCTCTCTAACTCCCTGACACCTGAGCAGCAGGGAGACTGTCGCCAACTGTTGGGACAGTTTCCTGACCTGTTTTTCCTGACTCCTAGTGTCACTGATTGGTGCGTCCATGATGTGGACACTGGGGACAGTCCTCCTGTCAAGCACAAGGCTTACAGAGTGACTGACAGGGTGAGAGCTTGCATCAAGGAGGAGGTCTCCAAGATGTTTGCATTGGGGGTGATTGAGTCCTCTCACAGCCCTTGGGCCAGCCCAGTGGTCTTGGTCCCAAAGGCTGCCGCGCCTGGTGCCACGCCCAAACTCCGGTTCTGTGTGGACTACCGAGGACTCAATTCAGTCACCAGGACTGACGCGCACCCCATCCCCAGAGCTGATGAGCTCATTGATCGGTTAGGGGCCTCCCGGTACCTCAGCACGTTTGACTTAATGTCTGGGTACTGGCAGATCGCCTTGACTGATGGGGCCAAAGAGAGGTCAGCATTCTCCACACCAGATGGGCACTACCAGTTCCGGGTTATGCCCTTTGGGATGAAGAATGCCCCTGCCACCTTTCAGAGGTTGGTCAACCAGGTGTTGGCTGGACTGGAGGATTTCAGTGCCGCCTACCTGGATGACATCGCAGTGTTCAGCGCCAGTTGGGAAGAACATCTGCGCCACCTCTGGGAAGTGTTGATGGCGCTGCGGAGGGCAGGCCTCACGATCAAGGTGAGTAAGTGCCACATCGGGCAGGGTTCCGTGGTGTACTTGGGACACCAGGTTGGTAGCGGCCAGGTGGCACCCCTATAGCCCAAGATTGATACCATTCTGGCTTGGGAACCCCCCAAATCCCAGACAGAGGTGAGAGCTTTTCTAGGACTCACCAGGTAATACAGGAGATTTGTCAAGGGGTATGGCAGCATCGTTGCACCCTTGACAGAGCTGACTTCCAGGAAGCAGCCCAAGAGAGTGATTTGGACTGACACCTGTCGGAGAGCTTTTGACGCCTTGAAGACTGCCATGTGCACGGCCCCCGTGCTTCAGGCGCCCAACTTCTCAAAAGAATTTGTTGTTCAAACAGACGCTTCAGAGCATGGTGTAGGGGCTGTTCTGGCACAGTTAAATGAGGAGGGCCTAGACCAACCTGTAGCCTTCATCAGTAGGAGGTTACTTCCACGGGAACAGAGGTGGAGTGCTATTGAGCGTGAGGCATTTGCTGTGGTCTGGGCGCTGAAGAAGTTGAGACCATACCGGTTTGGGACTCACTTCTGGGTTCAGACAGATCACAGGCCCCTCAGATGGTTGATGCAGATGAGGGGTGAGAATCCAAAGCTGTTGAGGTGGTCCATTTCCCTACAAGGGATGGACGTTACGGTGGAATACCGCCCTGGTACAGAACACGCCAATGCTGATGGTCTGTCCAGATTTTTCCGCCTTAGTGATGAGAACTCCCAGGAGGTAGGGTAGTTCTCCCCACATTTCAGCTGGAGGGGACACGTGTTAGACCTGGTACCATTGGCGTGGGTCTCCCTTCCATTTTTGCACTATGCCTCCTCTGTTGTTGACATGTTTTTGCTGGTTTAGATGCTTTGGGCACTTTGCCACTGCTAATCAGTGCCAAAGTGCAAGTGCTCCCTATGATAAATTGATGTATGGATTAGTGAATCCATGATTGGCTTATTTGATTTACTGTCCGACCCTAGTATAGTGCACCGCGTGTGCCCAGGGTCTGTAAATCAAATGCTGCTGGTGGGCTTGCAGCACTGGTTGTGCCACCCACCGGAGCAGCTTGGAAAGTTTGTCTCAGGCCTGCCATTGCAGAGCCTGTGTGCAGTCTGGTACTGCCATGTTGACTTGGTAAGTGCACCCACTTACCAGTCCCCAAACCTTCCCTTTTCTGCATGTTAGTCACCCCTAAAGTAGGCCTGCGGGCAGGGTGCATTGTATGTAAGAGGTAGGACATGCCCTGTTGTGTGTGGCATGTCCTGATAATGAATTACAGCCAGTTTCGTTTTTCACTATTGCAAGGCTACCTGTCCCCATAGGCCAGAATGGGCAGTTTGATTATAACATCTTATAATCCTAACTGACCCAGGGAACATGGTAGAAAAACGAATTTAGTATGCCTGAACTCCGAATGATAAAATACATCTTTTAGTGAAGTTGGTTTTAACTTTCTGTGTTTGAAAATACCACTTTTAGAAAGTATGTATTTTCTTGCCTAACCATCCAGCCTGCCTCTGCTAGCTTGTTTATTGTATGTCTGGGTTTGTGAGTGACAGGGGCTGGGGGACTCCAGGAGACAGGGTGAGTCAGCACAGGGCTGAATAGACCTATCTGCATGTAGAGTGGTGGGAGGAGTAGCACCTGGGCCTGAATAGGGCTGTGCCGGCCTTCCACAATGCTGGCTCTACCTCCTGTGGTGCGTCTGATGTCCCTGGCCCACATTGACAAAGGAAGAAGGTGTGCACTGGTATAATACACCCAGAACTGGTTTGGACTAGGTACAGGACCCTCTGCCTTCAGAGGACAATGGATTTGCTAGTATAAATATTGGGACCCAGATCCCAAGATTTTAGATCACTTCTGGGAATCAAGACGAACCTTTGCTGATGAGAAGAACCAGGAAGCTGAAGGAGGAGACTACCCCTATGCTGCGTGTTGTTGGGGTTGGCCTGCAGTGGTTACTTTATTGCCAAAGAAAGGAGAAAAGGACTGAGTGTGCTTTCATCATCTTGAAGAAGATCTCCAAGGGCTTGAACATTGAGCTTGCCTCCTGACTGAAGTCTCAGGGATACAAGACTTCACCTCCAGCTCCCCTCCTGAATTCCCTTGCTGGGAATTGAAGTGCCTACTGCTGTTGGGCCTTCTGAGAGACTGCGTGTCGCTGGGAGCTGGAAGCGCGACGCAACGAAGAGGAAGCGTGTCGCCACTGCAGCAGCTGTCGTAGCATCGCAGAGTAAGCATGCCGCCGCAGCCGCTGTCGCAGCACCGAAGCGCCCCGCATCACCGGAGAAGCGTGTTGCCGCAGCAGTTGTCGTCGCATGGCAAAGTAAGCGTGCCGCCGCTGCCACTGTCGCCATCGCATCACCGAAGCGCCTCGCATCACAGGAGAAGCGTGCCGCCACCACAGAGGACACCGGCGCATCACCGAAGAAGCGTGTCGCAGGGCCTGTCGCGGCTCAGAAGATCGCGGAGTCACCGCACGGCGGTCAGGTGTGCACGCATCCCGTCAACGTTGTCGCATCGTAAGCAAAACGCCATTTTCTCGCTTCGCACCGGATAATCATCGCATCGGAACCGGGCCGCAGTAACAAACCGACGCATCCTCCTTTCTGCGTGTAAGGAATCGAAGCATCACCTTCCCTGCGACCCTTTTGTTTGTTTTGCGTTACGCATCCAAAGGTACATTGAGAGTAAAGTGTCGCATTTATCATCTTTATTGAACTGAGCTATTTTCTACCATTGACAGTCATATTTTTCGTATTGTATTGTGGATTTTTGTCGTTTTGGGTCTTGTGTTAAGTCTATATAAAAATACTTATTTTTATACTACAACCTGTGTGGTGTCCATCTGTAGTGTTGTCACTGGGTTACTGTATGTGTTCACAAATGCTTTACACACTGCCTCTGAGATAAGCCTGCCTGCTCGTGCCAAGCTACCAAGGGGGTGAGCAGGGGTTATTTTAGTAGTGTATCCCCCGTACCCTGACTAGAAGCAAGGGTCCCTATTTGGACAAAGGTACCTACCTCTGCCAACTAGAGACCCCCAGTTCTAACACTCCCCATCAGTGGAATCGCTAAAACGCTTAAGATCAATGAGGAACACATACAATCGAAGAATAAGACAGGCGAAAGCTAATTTTATCAGAACTCAACTCGACCAGGTCAGAAATAGGCCCAAAAAACTATTCGAAATAGTCAAACAGCAATCACGTAACACATCAAACCCCTTAGACTCCGGACCCTGCACCCTGCCAAATTGCGAAGAACTAGCCACCTTCTTCAAGGAGAAAACAACAAAGATAGAGAACGAACTTCAACTAGCGAAGGAACTACTACCGGCTTCCCCAGTCAGCCTATCATACAACTCCCAATCTACGGAACGGAAGGAACCACCCTGGCCCCGCTCCAAAAATAATGCCACTTGGAACACCTTCTCCCCAATCAGCTAACAGGAAATCTACAACATTCTCTCTTCTTTAAACCCATCTAACCACTTCACGGACCCTCTACCTCCCAGCATATTCAAAGAGATCAAAACCTGTATCCTCCCACTATGGTCAAAGATTGTAAACGCCTCTCTACGCCAAGGCACTATCCCAGACTGCCTAAAAATCGGTCAAGTAACACCCATTCTAAAAAAACCTATGGCAGACTGCTCTGACCCTAACAACTTCTGGCCCATCTCCAACATCCCCACACTGGCAAAGCTCTTAGAAAAATGTGTACAGAAACAACTCTGCAATCACATAGAAAAGTTTCAACTACTCGATCAATTCCAATCAGGCTTCCGTCAAGATCACAGCACAGAATCGGCCCTTACTCATATTGCAGATGACATACTAAAAATGCTGGACAATAACAAATCATGCCTTCTAATATTGCTTGATTTATCTGCTGCCTTTGACACCGTCAAACACGACACCCTACTAAAACTACTGGAACAAAGAATGGGCTTATCAGGGGCCATATTACAATGGTTCTCTTCTTTCCTCCAAAACAGAGCCTTAAGAGTCAAAATGAATCAATCTCTCTCCAAGTCACACGTGATAACTCTTGGTGTTCCTCAAGGATCCGCTCTCTACCCCATTCTCTTTAACCTATTCCTGGAACCACTAGCAAATCTCCTAAAATCCGCAAACATCCACTACCATATGTACGCGGATGACACTCAGCTATATCTCAAAATCGCCTCGCCAGATGACATTATATCCCTCAATTCCATCCTACAAAATACACACCTCTGGCTCACGGTTAACCACCTCAAACTCAACGCGGATAAAACTGAATTTCTTCTCATCTCTCCGCCAAATAACAACCTCAAGATTGATCTGTGGCTGAATCATCTTACAGCCCTCAAATGCTCGCCCCACATCATAGACTCTGCCAGATCCTTAGGTATTACATTAGACAAACACCTAAATATGCAGGGTCACATTAGTGCAGCCACCAAAGGAGCAAACTACCAACTGAGCATTCTGCGGAAACTGAAACCATACCTACCTCATGAAGATCTAAAACAAGCGGTCCAAGCCCTAGTATTACCCAGACTGGATTACGGTAGCGCCACACTATGTGGCCTACCTAAATACAAACTAGCACCACTAAGAGCCTCCCTCAATGCAGCAGCAAGACTTGTCCTCAGAACTAAAAGAAATGCACACATCTCACCAGCCCTAAAAACCTTAAACTGGCTACCATACGAAGCAAGAATCCAACTAAAAATTGCTTGCATGACGCACAAAGCGTTACACTTCAACACCCCCAGTTACCTGGCCCAAAAGCTAGAAAAATCAGGGGGCAGCAGATCCTCACGAAGTGCGCTCACCTTGTTGCTGAAACCCCAACGAACCCACAAAAAGAAAACTGGGGCTAGAGCATTCTCGGCTATCGCACCCAAGATATGGAACTCTTTACCACCTGACCTTCGCCTAATTTCCTCCACCTAAGCCAAATCTTATCTAATGACTAAGTTCTTACCCCAAAGCCAACATAGATGACATTGAATAGATTCAGATATCAAAACTCTTATGTAGACTATCCTTCCTAGTACTGGCTTTATTTCCAGTCCAACCACTATTAGTCTATTTTTAATTGATGATTTGTTCGGCTCTCACGCATATGTTTGCATGTTGACCAGACCAAGTGCTAATCGTGTTCTCTCCATCCAAAGTGCCCTGATACCCTCCAGGGTCACGTTCGCGCTATACAAAACTTTCTAAATAAATAACTGGTACACTGACTAAGTCCCTTCATTAGAGCGTGCATCATTCCAAAAATCGGATTGGAGCCAACACGAATCTGTATGGATAACATTACATCACAGTACGAATCTTAAAAACACACTTGAGAACAAGAACATGCACTTTAACAGAGTTGATGAGCTCTGAGATGGCAGAGCAGTAAAATCAAGGGTGACAGCGCCAATAATGTTCGGGTATCAGCACTTACCTTTGTATAACAATACCCAAACACAAGGATACCACTGCGCATCAAAACTCTACAACTTAGAAATGCCCTGGTTCCAGGTGACATTCCATTGCCCAGCCAAAAAGCCCAGACACAAGCAGTTGCTCGTACATAAATCACAAACAACTTTACAATGAAGACAGGTCCGTTACAAAGAAATAAACTTAGAAGACAGGCAAACCCTGTTCCCACCACCAATTCAAAATAATGATGTTCAACGTAGACTCTGAACAAGATGACAGAGTTCCAATGTGCACTCACTGAACACAAGAAAACGCCTTCTGCACCCAGCAAACACACAGAAGCACAATAATAACTGGCAGAACACAACTGTTCTAAATGGGCCACTGTTAAAAGAGCTACATCAGTATTTCAGTGCAAAAGCCATGACAAAGAACGATACAGTCACAAAGAAATATAGACAACTAATTGCAATAGAGTTCAGATAAAATTATTCTTGTAGAAGCACAGGAGACCTCAACAAGTGCTACTGTCACAGACCACTAACTTACACTGCCAGAATGACAACATGGTTATAGAACCATGTCCTGTTAACTGAGTAAACAAGTCATTGTAATACTGAGTGATAGTAGGAAGCAAACAATAACATAAACATAAACATATGATAGCCTAAGCCCCCCAAAATTCCAGGAAAATTGCAACACCTTAAGAATTGCACTGACCCAAGCTAGTCAACGGCAAATTGGCCTACCAATCACTGTTTTCGATTAGACTCTCCCACTGGATTACCAAATGATGAACAAAAACATCCAGAAAGATCATGCATCATGAAACGAGAGATCCAAGACTCTGCATACACGTCATTTCAGATTTTGGGCACTGGTTAAACTTTGCCTTCAGTACAATTACCTACCTCACCTCAAAGACATTACATCTCCTTCCTGGGGGAAAACCTTATACCAGCACTTCACCTACCACTCATCTGTCCTTAAATTTGTGAGTTAGCAGAACGTGACAATGGGACTTTGCGAAAATTCTGAATTCTCTCACCTCTTTTACAGAATAGGGGAAAACCGAGGTCCAATAACGAAACCTTTGTTAAAACTGTCATCTGAACTGCCATTGGCTTGTTGTTACTCCCAAAAACGGGGAGGACTGGCTGCTCAAATTAGGGAGGAAAGTCCAACCCATCAGGGCCGCTTTAGCACTGGTGGCGCCTGGTGCGACAATCATTTTTGGCGGCCCCCACACACAATGACCGCCTCATCGGATTCTCTCACTACCACCAGGCAAAAGTGCCCCTCATCTCTCCAATCATAAGTTATTGCTAAACACAGCCCCCCCCCCCCCCGAGGCCAGCGCCCCCTCCACAGGTCAGCGCCCAGTGCGGCCGGACCAGTCGCACTGCCCTAAAACCGGCCCTGCACCCCATCCTTGGTGACATCAAGTCACTTTAAAACCGATGCATAAACCATGGTGCCTTCTATAGAATGCCCATGTATTTTCCCATAAGTTCTTCGAGAAAGTTCCCAGACATCAGGGACGATGTAAATGTTTGTATTGGAAATGTACCCTGCAACTTGGAGGAGGGATGAGGAGAAAATTTCCTTTACTGTCATAGGTGATGCAACACAACTAGGTGTTTTAGGGGGCAGAATCAGAAATAGAGGAACCTGGGGTTGGAATCGAAAGGGGCCAGAATCAAAAGGCTCAGGATATGGGGCGAAGTCACTGAGAAACATCATAGAGAATAATGTCATTGGGATGGAGTAACTGATTGTTAGCTTTTTTTTTTTTTTTTTTAACCAGTGATGGGTTTCGCCATGGAACTTGGTGTTGCTACAGATGAAACAGTCACCACTGTGTGGCAATGGTGCTACAGCCAGTCAATGGCCATATATTAGACATAGTGTTTATCCTTAGCATCACAATTACAAAACTAGCAATAGAACTACAGTTATGGTCAATCCACACACGACCTCTATAAAAATGAAATACTATTTGGGCCGACACAACGAGCCCTAGCTTTGTCACATCCTGTTTGGACTGATGAAATACTATAGCAAGGTAATCTTTAAAAGTACATTAAATACTATCTAAATAGGATGATGAGATGGTACATAGTTGAAGACTTGCTGAAAGCCCTTCACACCAACACAACACTGTTAGCAGATAGGCCTTCCTCAAAAGGAAACAGTAAAGTTGAACTTACAGCAGCAAACAAATGGTACAACAAAAGTCTTGCTTACGTTTAATGCCGACGGTAGAATTTGGAATTTTTGGGGGGAACAACAATGATGTGAACATTGCCCATTGCAAAAAACTTACAAGGGGAGATAAAAGCACAGCAAGACAGCAGTGATGGGCAGTCTATGGTATTCAAATCAACTTGGTTGCCAGTCTAAGGAAAAATCTATTGTTTTCCATGGTTTGTAAGCGAAAGTCATGAGATAAGCATCTTTTGCAACACAGCAGCGCTGCAAAAACCTACAGAAAGTTTGGAATAAAACATTTTAAATATCTGCAAGGCTTGAGTGAACAACTCTAAACGATCCAATTGCCCTCCATATAGTTCAGTTTTAAGCCTATACACATTACCAAGGTAGAGAAGTTAGTAAATATGATCAATATATTAAACATGCATGTTGAACTGGCTTAGAAAATCATATATCAAGAAGCCCATGTTTGATATCAAGGAACTCTTTGGTGCATACACAGTGGAAGAACACATTTCTAGATTTTTTCAGAAAACTTGAAGTTGACTGAATTTCCCAGACAACTCCTAATATTTCTCTAAACTGTCACACTTCAGCAAAATGCTACCTGTGAAGTAACCTGAGAACTTCAAGACTTTATAGGAAATACAATGATCTCTGGGACAGCCAGTAAAAACTCAGGCCTACAAGAAGAACTGAAATTATGCCTTACACCTTATTAAGAACTGAGTCCTCGTAGAAGAAACAAGTGTTTGGTTCCTCTGTTCCCCAAGTCACTCAAGAGTAGCAATGAGCCCCGTGTCTGTACCTCCAGGGAAAATGGTGCACATGTGTCTTGTAGCATGGTCAGTTTGGTGATTGTGGTTGATATCCACGTTTCTTTATAGTCTTGCTTGGGAGGAATCATCATCCCACAATACAACACAACACACAGCCATGACTCAGTAAACAAACAACCCACTTTAAGTTAACTAAGATTTGTGCTACAGAATTGGACCACAAACACACCTGGTGCAATATCTTCTTTCATTCACTGTGTTTCTGGACCTATAGTCCTTGCATTAATTTTCTGTTTGTTTGCAAACAAAGATTCATTTAAATTGTCAATGTTAAACGCACCTTAATATTTTGCTTTATGGTCATATGCATACACATTTTTTCAGCACCTCAATATTCCATTCAATGCCTTGCATGGTCAGAGTCACACCACCACAATATCTAGCTTTCATTTGTTTGCTAAAATGCATTGCATCTTATCAAAGTTCTTTACACATCTTGACAGCATATTTATTCTTCTGTCCTTCACCTCACAATCTTCTTTCAGTATTTCATTTTGGTCTTTTGCTTGCTTCAAAGTCAATCTAAGGATGTTTGTCTGTACAGGCCCTCTGAATGCTAGCTCCGAAGGACATCAACCCATAATGCTATATGGGTTTCTCCTTTAGTCTGACACGTCCTGTAAAACAATCCTCGTCTTTTATCGATCCTTTCGAAATCAGGAATCCTTCATGGTTATAATCATTTGGTTCAATAAGGGTAGCATTATCATGACAGCCAGGTATGTCTCCTTTGTTACCAGTGTCAAAGTGAAGTACTCATTCATGGCTAACAGAACCTAACACCCAGACCTGAGCAGCCTATTTAAATCTCCTGACATGGACTTCCACATAGAACCAGTTATCTCCAACTTTATAAGGGGTTCATGACATGATGACTTGCTTAAGCTTTAAAAGTTGTTACATATCTAGAAGGTGTTCTCAATCATGCTATTCCCACTTTTTCTCTAAGTGATGTTTTGATGGCAGTCACCCCATGAAGGTTTATGGGTGCACCGTGCAATATCATTGACTTGCTATCTCAAGTTCTGTGGAGTGACAATGTGTGTTCGCTGGAGAATTATTCTGTCTGGTTAGTGAAAGTAGGGCCATTAATGTTCATACAGACACGGTGGCAGGGTATATCTCGCTGCATCTACTACCAATGTTTTTAAATTCCTAACACAGTTGCATATAGTTTGCAGATAGTCAATGCCCACCTCCCGAAACCAGCCACCCACAATTGGTTTCA
Organism: Calotriton arnoldi; assembly: GCA_963921515.1. Lineage (NCBI taxonomy): Eukaryota > Metazoa > Chordata > Amphibia > Caudata > Salamandridae > Calotriton > Calotriton arnoldi. The sequence continues at coordinate 946,609 of CAWUFW010002647.1, forward strand.
AATACAATACATAAGCACAAAAGGTGGGAGAGGCATTGAATCCTAGGCAAAATATCATAGGGTTTAAATCCCACGCAAGAAGAAGACTGCGATGACAGAAATAGCAGTCCTTTCACAATGATGCTGTTATAGGTTCTTTTTATTCAATATTTAAAACACAGCAGCCAACGCGTTTCACCCACACGGGCTTCTTCGTCACGAAATGACGAACACTCGACGTGCGAGGTTTCTCCTGGAGGGCCGTTTGAAAAGGCTCACGAGTGACCGTGTTACATTACATTTACATTGGTCCTTGAAGAGGTCGGTTACCGCGGAAGTTCATAGATTGAATATCTCATTGATTGAATACTTTTCAGGTTTTTGTGTGTCATTGATGACTTTTTAAATTCAGTGTGGATTGACCTGGGACAACTCCCGGAGGAATCTCCCCACTTCTTCTATGAACTGTGTGGTCCAATAATTTTGCCCTGAAGAAGCCCGTGTGGGTGAAACGCGTTGACTGCTGTGTTTTAAATATTGAATAAAAAGAACCTATAACAGCATCATTGTGAAAGGACTACTATTTCTGTAATCGCAGTCTTCTTCTTGCGTGAGATTTAAACCCTATGATATTTTGCCTAGGATTCAATGCCTCTTCCACCTTTTGTGCCCATTAATGTTCATTACTGATGTGCACCACTGATCTACACTGTTTTTTGGGCTTTTGAGACTTATTACTGTTTGCGGCCCTCAATGTTGGTTAGTGACTGGTGGCAGACATTGGGGCACTCTTGCTTAATAATACATATGGCCACTGAGGCTCGTTACTGCCAGTGCCATTGATGACCACTACTGCCTGTGGGCATTGATGTTTTTACTACCTGGAGACACTAATGGTTAATTGCCAGGGAATGCAGGGCATGCATGTCACCTATTTGCAATAGGCATAGTGCATCACATTGTGCATGCCCATGCGTAGTACCTCTTTACCCATAGTGTACAGGCACGTCCTATGGCCGTGCCAAATGAGTTTCCAGCACACTAAGAGGCCTTTGGTCACACCCTGTTCCGGGTACTCCTAGCGCCTATATCTGCAGATCCAGGAGTTCAGATGTACTTTATGGAATATGTGTTCAGTCTCTTGCCTTTGGCAATATCTTGTGACGAGCACCCTTTTTCTGATACTGGTGTTAGTGGCCATTGTACTTAACTCTTTACAGTGGGCAAAGGTCATTACTTATTGACAAACTGAGAGGAGGACCTCAATAAAAACAATTCTATGCCTTGTACCTTCCGCCTGGCTGCATGCCGACATATCCCTTAACATGGACCTATTGGACATGGTCTTTGGCCTTGTTAAATGAGTTCCATGGCTGACGGGGGGAGGTGGGTCTGTCTTGGATACAGCCTTTGGTGACATCCAGCGAGTTCTGGGTTCAGGGCCAGGCTTTCGTCCAAGGCCCATCCCTTATCCCAAAGCACCTACCAAAGTATCTTCCGCATTACCATCTGCCTTATCTAGTGGGTCCAGGGTGCAGGGCATGGCCTTCAAATGTGCACATTTGTAAGTAGTCAGCTAGAATTTCCCCCAGCTGTCATTAAAATATACTGCCCAATGAAATGCCTCAGGATTCATGCCAACATTTTATAATGTACATTCCCAATAACTTTAAAAATGTGATGTACATTTCAGAATCACTGCTGTTAGATATATAATAATAAGATGCTGGATTCTCAGCTGCACGCCAACCATTCCCATATTGTGAACTGAACAACAGAGTAACGCATCTAGCCACATTTCAACCAGTTAGTTTTGCTTGAGGACTTGATATAGAAGATGGAAAGAGCTGTGTTTTTCAAGAATTTATTTTTCCTCATTTTCTGCAAAAATATTTCGCCATCAATTATATTGTGCTTTTGACAAACCCTGCAGAAAAGAAACTGTTTCATCGACAAGGTCTACATAAATTGTGCATTTTTGTCAGACAAAGATGCTGAATTGCACAGCACCATATTCTCCTACGATTATTGTCTCCTTTTCCTGGCCCTTGTTTTACGTGAAATCTCATTCCATGGATCAGAAAACATGCAGTATACCCAATCCAATGAAAAAATAGTAAAACAATCTAGATTGCAGGAGGAGGCAGCAACCCTGGGGCTCAAATATTGAACTGCAAACACAGTCTGACTGACCTCTCAAGAATCAATGACTCTGGCCGGCCCCTGCTACATTATCACGGAAGCCCAGCACTGTGCCTCCTCAGGGACCTCTGTGTATGTGTTTTATCTGATTAGTTCAAATGGCATGCCACATAAAAGGGCACATACATGTTATGTGAATGTGAGGCTGTTTTCGTATAGCATTCATCCTTCTTACCGAGTAGCATGGCCTCGGGACTCGCCCTCATCTCGCTGAGGCCCAGTTAGGGTGAAATGCATCTAGGGTAGTTTGTTTTGCATGCAGAGGGGAAGGAGGTTAGCAACCGAGGCTGGACCAGCGCTTGCAAACGCAATTGATACTAATTTGTACCTGACTGGTTGGTCCATTTTGCAAAGCCACAGACAAGTGAAAAAGCCGGGATGGAGTGGTAGCCAGTGGAGAAGAGAAGGATCGAGCATTTCCATGCATTCATTTTGGGTTGTATTTTTAGTTTCAAATTGGCCTCATGAGATGCTGCTGTCTAGGACGTTCATAGTTCAGTTTTGGACCTTTAGATCCCGATAAATAATCCTAGAACTTACGGGCACCTTGGCGGCATGAGTTATATAAACTAAATATATGGGGTTACCACCTGACTCATGGCATCGGGACACTATAGCCCCACCCTGAGCTTTAATTCAATACAATATTGCACTGTGGTAGTTGTAATAGTGACTTGCTTCACTGAATCAAATGGACAAATACATGGCTAGAAACAAGGAAAGACCAGGATGGTTACTGTCTGTCACAGTGACATGGAGCCAAACGGCAACCCTCTACATGTAGCTTAGCTTCCTGAGATAATGAGCATTTAACAGGGCTCTCAAGACTAGCAGGCCCATGCATGAGTGGTGCAACCGATCCACATTTTATCTTTGCATTTTGGGGCTTTTTGTCATGTTTCTTTCATAATAAATTCAGAAAAGCAATTTTGAGAATACAAAAAAAATAGAACTTAGCAAGCTACTCCCGCTTGGCCCTTGGAATCTTGAGAGCTCTGGTCTAAGGAGCACGCGCCCCATCGCGGTCTGTACAGGGGTCACAATGGCCCTGCCAAGTTTCTTAGATTCATGCGTGATGAGCTGCTCCCTTTCGGGTGTCTTTCTTTGACTTCTGAGACTTAAAGTCCTGTTTATTGCATTACAAAAACCAGGACTACAAGTCCCACAATTCAAAGGGAAAAAACTGTACTAGAGCAGCTCATCCCCCTTGGACCAAGGACAAACGTGGCAGCTATGTCCCTCGTCCCCAGCTTTTCCAATGACTGATGGCTGTATAGGTGCTGAGCGGCAAATAGCCGTTCCTTTTTAGCCAACAATACAGTGCATGTTTTTATTTTTCACTCCATGCTTACAGTATTAAAGGTGATACTGCAAGTCCCAGAATGCGACATGTTGTGGGCTATATAGAACTTGCTGGCAGTGTCACTCAATGACACAGGGCCACCAGTCAGCTAAGTTGACACATTGCCAGTGCTTCAGACAGGTGTGATCCTGAGGGGGCAGCGCGGAGCACAGCAAATTAGCCTGGCCTCGCTTCATACAGGCAGTGTTTATTCCGTCTCCTTTGTGCCTGCGAAGCGGCGCAGCTGATTGGCCCAGACAAGCCTCTGCATTTAGCACCTCTGATTAATGCATCCCTTTGAATCTGTAATTGCAACCAGACGAGCAGGCTGCGTGGCTGATTCGCTTTCTATTTCTTCCTCCCGTCTCTGTTTGAGTCCCCTAATAATGCCGATGAGAATGGGCAGAGATTACTGCTTCAAAGGGAGACGAGGCATTGAACCATCCCCTCCTCGCCCAACAGACAGCGGGGCCAGGAACCGAGCAACAGCCTTTACACAAATGGGCGCCACGGTGAGTGCCTGCACGGCGAACGACCGCACAGAACCGCCCGCCACTGGCAGGGAAGGACCACATAAAGTCAATAAATACATTTGTTTTCACGGAATAGAAACCAAAATTGTGTTCCTTACTTACGAGCTGTTTCGTAGCGCATGATACTCACTGTCTGCTCCCTGACAGCCGCGGCTGCTGACGGGACACCTGACCTCCCCCGGCTGCTCCTCCTAAGCTTGGCTCGGCTGGTAGCGGCGTCTCTGGAAAGAGAAATATCAGTCCTGCTCTTGAATCCACGTTTCCACTGTGACCGGAATCTTAAAGACGGCAGCAGTCCCAGCCCAGAGCCACAGCACGCGCTGGCTGGTGCGCGTGCCCCTCCCCCAGCCCGGGTTCAAAAATCAAGACCGTATCGTGAAGCGCTTCAGAAAACAGCAAGTTCTCGCACGGAGGAACCAAGGAACACCGTGGTCTATTCCACGCGCCCCCCACAAATATCTGCATTTATGAAACATATTACTTATATCTATCCTTAGTCCATTTTGTATCACTCCTTAGGTGTTTTCTTCTAATGCATTATTTGAAAATTCACCGAAATCGTTATGAACGTTTTTATCCCGTCACCCCTTTCTTCTTCTGGTACTCAGCAGGTCGTCTTTATTTCTATGTCCATTCTTCTCTTCCTCCATTTTTTTCTCTCTTCCAGCCCACCCCAATTTTCCACCACAAAGGCTCTCTCTTCTCCGTTCTCTCTATTCCTTCTCCTTGGACCGCTTCAAACCTCTCTGTGGAACCTGTGAGTCACAGGTTCATGTCCCACTGCAACGACTCAGCCTTTCATCTTTCTAAAATCAACAATAAACATGAGCAATAAAGCAGTCACATCTTTTTATAGCAGGGCTTAAATGTCCAGTGAGACATAATTGCATCACTATTGTTGTTATCTCTATTGTCTCACCATCATTTTTTCCTTCCTATCATTCCCCGATTCCCCCCTTTCTCCCATCGTCCTCTTCCTCCATCCTCTCTTTAACCAATGTAACTCCCTATATCCCTCTCGTTCTTTCCCTTTGGACGCTATATGTACAGCCATTATTTGCTGCTGTTTTCAAACTCCACATGTTATTCCTACCTTCCCTGTCTTTATGACCTGATTCTTTATTGTCCCCCTCCCCAAACTCTTCCTCTCCTTTCTCACTTCAGCACCATTCATCTGTCCCTTCATTTTCCTTCTGGCAAGCTTTTCTCCATCTCTTTCTTTATACTTTGAATTTCCAGCCTCAGTTTTAATGATCTGTTTCCCCTTTCACAGCATTCTCTTTAGTTCTTTCATGCTTCTTCCCATGGTTTTACGTAAAAAAAAAAAAAAACATTTTTGTCAACCACAGTGATAAAATTGCTCATAGCTTGCTTACAAAATGGGCAGAAGCAATGGCAGCGTACTCACAATTTGGGCAAAAATTTCGGCAGTAACTTTGAACATTAACATGAAACAAATTGTGACAGTTTCACAAAGCTTTATCTGGGCATAATCATGAGTTTCTACTTGGGAACATCGCATGCGACATGAGTAGCATATCGGATTCACAAAGGCAGAGAGATATAAGTTTTAGATGGTGAAAGGAAAAACCCTCTAATTTATACGTGCTTTATTTATTGAAGAATATGTAACTTACCCATGTCTAGAATGCGAGTATGTGTGAAATGGTGGGATGTACCTAGACTATGACCACAAAGAACAGAAGTGTCATAGGATTGATCAGGAAATCCAATACAAATGTTGTGAACTTACACAATGTTTTACCCTATAGGGTCATTAATGGACACAGGAAAATACCCAGGCAGCAGTTTATGCAACACATTATTTACACACCAAAATGCACCTGGCATAAGTTGGGAGAAATGTGAAGTAAATTTCAATCAATTAGATTTTCTCAAGATGTACGTAGGAAGAGCTGTCATCAGTCCCCTAGCCAGTATGCGATTGGTCCCAATCCAATCAAAGAAAATGCATCCTATCATCCTTGGATGGACAGCAACAGGTGTAATTGGGGTCCAGTGGCTCTTCACCTGCTGCACTAATGGTGGCCATGAACCCACACAGCTTCAGAGTAGCGGAGGTTTCATTATAAAACACAAGAAGGAAACTGAAATGCAAATGTTATTGATTCTTATTGATACACTCATATGACCTTTGAACTCATAGGTTTACAGGAATAGGCATACATCACTTTTCTATGACTACAAAACATTGCTCCTTTTATATATGGAATACACACATGACGCATGCATAAAATAAGTACCAATGGAACTACTTTGCATTAGCAAATAGCTGAGATTTCCTACATAGGCAGCTGTAATTAATATATTATATGTATTCTGCATCTGTATAAAATAGACAGGGGGTAGTGGTGGCACAGACAGTTGCACATCAGAAGAACAAAGAAGTGTGAAGGTGGGCAGCGTGTTAGCAAATACCAAGTATGAAAAAGAATTAGTTTAGGTGCCAATCAGGCTAAAAGAAACACCCCACTACCCTGGGTGTTGATGCAAGGTTCTCCGAAAAGATTGCTGTGCTAAACTTTAGACAGACAGATGTACCTCGGCACTCAACAATATTAATTCAACATTAATTTTTTAAAATTGAAACACAAGATCTATGTATTCTATCGATCGCTCAAATCACAGGATACGACAATATTTGGATTTGTACTGGGGTTATCTCAAATTTAATAATCAGTGTGACATTTAGTCAATACATACTGTACATATATTCATACAGGAATAAAAAAATTTCAGAAATATTTCATGTTTATACAGTTATTTTTTCAAGGTCTAGTTCTTGTTGCTGGAAGAACAGAATAGCACGGTGAAATAGAAACATGACAGCCGACACGTGTTTCGTTACATTCGTAACTTCTTCAAGGCTTAGCTACGTAAGGGAGGCGATCCTCAAATGTTCATAGAGAATCCACCAATGTCGTGTCGTCTTTATAACAAAAAAGAGTAGCCAAGAAATAAGTCCTTATATGTGCTGATTGAAATCTGTAGAAGGCTTTCAAACGTCGTGGACTCATCTGAGTAGTTACGGGGGCATACTTCAGCCCAGAGTCAACAAACAATAGACTTATAAGACAACCTGGGCACAGATTAGGAATGGAGGATTACCTATTTGGAGAATCGACTCATGAATTGTGACGAGTTCATGCCCATATCCTACGCTCTCTCTGCCTAGCACTTTAATGCTTGAGAAGTCTAGACCACATGAACTGCTGAAACGGTTTCTCCCTGTGGCTCTTCAACGACGTTTGAAAGACATCAAAAGATTTCAAACAGCACATATAAGGACTTATTTCTTGGCTACTCTTTTTCGTTATAAAGATGACACGACATTGGTGGATTCTCTATGAACATTTGAGGATCGCCCCCTCTTCCAGCAACAAGAACTGGACATTTGAAAAAATAACTGTATACACATGAAATGTTTCTGAAAAAATCTTTTTCTTGTATGAATATATGTACAGTATGTAATGACTAAATGTCACACTGATTATTACATTTGAGACAATCCAAATCCAAATATTGTTGTATCCTGTGATTTGAGTGATCAATAGAGTACATAGATCTTGTGTTTCAATTTAAAAAAATCAATGTTGAGGTAATATTGTTGAGTGCCGGGGTACATCTGTCTGTCTAAGATTCTGCATTTGTGTTATGGCTCTTTTGCAACTGGGGGCAAATGTATTTCACTCCATTGCCCATGCTAATCTTATACTTTTGTTTTGTTTTCATCTCCTCTATGTATGTGTTACCATGTTCTCAACCAATGTAAGCATGGTTGAGCTAGAAGATAAACATTTGAAAAAGTTGCAGGTGGTCATATCATGCTCAACTCCTTTGCAGAGTGGAGACCACCAGGCAATTTAGGCTGGTGTTAGGAGCTCCCCATGTCCTAATACAGCTCATAACTATAATCGGTATACTTTGTTGTCCTCTGATAATTTGGACACCAGAGTAACACAATCAGATGTTACTGCAATTTCAGGCTTACTTCAAGTACTTCAGCTGCACTGAAAAACGAACCAAGCTATTTCAGATAGTGGTAAGTTAGGGTTCTCTCTTTACACAGATATATTACCATACTCAACATTTGATTGTAAACAGGCATACATACCTCGCAGATATTATAGAGACCAGTCCAAGATGTTGGTTGTGTTTATGTATACCATTTGATTGATCCCAATTCAAGATGGCAGTGACAATCCCTTTCAGCTGGACATATAGTCAGGAAGTCATGTCAGCCCTAACCAGTTTTATTTGGACAATGGAGAAAGTAAAATGTGTCTTCCAAAACTTCTCAGTTACTGAGTTTAGAGAGTTCCTGTCTTGTGTAAGGTCTAAATTTTCATTCAAATGCTGTTTTTTATTACATGATATTTTAGTCCTGTCAGGTGTCAGAATGGCAATCACATGAGTCAGAATGTGTCACAACATGAGCCTGTACACCACTTGTCTTTGTTCATAGAGAAAGGGGATGCTCAGTTTTATAATTACAAATGTTGTTTTGCTGTTGGTCACTGTGGGACTCCCTAATTGGTAGCACCCTCTCTTGTGGTTGGCCATTCCTGAGGAGCTGTCTCAATTATGGGACTTTCCCCTAGATGGTGTTGGTATTATTTAACTTTTAAAATAAAATAAACTCGAAATGTAGCAGTTTGGAAAGACCTAATAATAACTCCATGTGACATGGAATAACTCCTCAATTACCTGAATTTGAAACTCAGCTGTATTAGGAAGAACATCTGGTCACAATGTCCAATGTTAAAACCTTACAGTGTTAGACTAACATAATATCTTCACCCATGAGGGAGTTTGCTTTTAGAAAAGTACCTTTTAGATTAAGGTAGTTTTACAAATTCTTTGACAAGTTTTAGAGGAAGGTTGAAGAGAGAGATCTAGTACATAATACTCGTTAACAAATCGTCCTGTATAAGTTGAGGTTTCATTTTTCACCTACTTTAATTACATAATTTAGAGGCGATCCAAACCTATATGAACACACACTCAGTTGTGTCAATCTCATAAAGCAAGCATGACATTTATGCATACAAATTTAGAAGGGAATATCTTTGCTCAGGTCATACATTTTGTTGATACCAATGATTGTGTTATCTGAAACTGCCATCATGTTTTCCATTAGTTCAGATGGAGGTATGAACTATATTATTTAAGGCAATTAGCTTATTGAAACATTGAGTATTATGAAAGGTTCTAAACAGCTACTATGCTGTATGAATACAGCATAGTACAAATAACTTCTAAAATTGGATGTAGTTAGGAAATTGAAATCCCTATTTTCATGAGGGGGTTAGAAAGGATGTTAAAGGTGCCTTAGCCTAGGTGTCAAATCCATCTAATAATCACACAACCCTAACTGACTTTTCCTTATTTGGAGAGTCAAGAGAGTACATAGGGGAAAACGGGTATTAGGGTTTGGACACAGGCCATTACTTTCCCCACTCTCACCTTTTCAACCTATGAAGTCTGAAAGAGTTAGTAGCTACTTAGTCAATATAGAAAGAGAAAAAGTCACCTAAGGTTAACTGTTATGTTCTATTATGTGAATGGAAGGTATACTTTTGGCAAGTGTCTAACAAAGTAGTGACACAAACGACAGGTGAGTCTTTTTGTTCCATTCTTTTCCTTGTGCTTCCTGTAATGCTGTCGAAGATCTATCCGCCCCACATTTCTGTATGGTTAGATGGCTACATAATGGGCAAAGATGATATTCAAGAGCAAGGAATATTATTCATTGTGAAGGCAAAGGACATGATATGGGTGATAGATTTACCACTAACTAAAAAATTAGTACCATGCATAAGAAAGGTCATGTTGAAGCCAACTAGTCTCTTAAGACCAAATCCAAGACCGCCCACCCAAGTCCATTAAGAAGGGGTAAAATGCAGAACAAGTTTCAGAAGAGCAACAGACAGCATTCAACTAGTGATGTTGTGGGTTATGGGGAACAGAGACCAACAAGACAGGGAAGATCCCACAAGCCCCAATCCCTACAGGAGCAGAGTGGTAATATCAAGTTCAACCCACAACCCAAAAAGAAGAAATTGGAGGGTACTCGCCTATGCTCTAGCAAAAGGACTCCACTGCTGCTCAGCATATAAGCAGAGCCCAATACGAAGCCCAGCAAGGAGTACACACAGGGGAAGGCCGAAACCTAGCCATGAAAGCCTGGGTGTGGGGGAGGGATCCCCTGCCAAAGACAAAGGCTCAGAGTAACATAAAGGAGCATGTGGGACAGTCTAAATACAAAACCAACACCTTCTAACCCCAGACAAGCTTGGGAGGGAGCCCTGGGTACACCATAGCTTCCGTTCCCAGCCAAGGTCATCGAGAAGATCATCAACAGACAGCTAACCCGATACCTCAAAGAAAACAGCATCCTGGGCCCATCCCAGTCAGGGTTCCGCAGCAACCACAGCCGACGACCTCAGGACCCTGCTGGACAACGGTGAGACCGCAGCCCTCATCCTGCTGGACCTCTCCGCCGCCTTCGACACTGTCTGCCACCGCACTCTACGCGCACGCCTCCACGACGCAGGGATCCGAGACAAGGCCCTGGAATGGACCACCTCCTTCCTCTCTGGCAGAACCCAGAGAGTCCGCCTCCCCCCATTCCGATCCAAAGCCTCCGAGATCATCTGCGGCGTACCCCAGGGATCATCCCTCAGCCCGACACTGTTCAACATCTACATGGCCCCGCTCGCACGCATCGCCCGACAGCACGACCTCAACATAATCTCCTACGCCGACGACACTCAACTGATCCTCTCCCTCACCAAGGACCCCCTCACCGCCAAATCCAACCTCCACGAAGGAATGAAGGCTGTCGCCGATTGGATGAAGAGCAGCCGACTAAAGCTGAACTCGGACAAGACGGAGGTCCTCATCCTCGACTCCAACCCTTCAGCCTGGGACGACTCCTGGTGGCCAACGACACTGGGGGTAGCCCCGACACCCACCGACCATGCACGCAACCTGGGAGTCATCCTCGACTCAACGCTCTCCATGGCCAAGCAAGTCAACGCAGTCTCCTCCTCCTGCTTCAACACCCTCCGCATGCTCCGCAAGAGCTACAGGTAGATCCCGACAGATACGAGAAGAACAGTCACCCAGGCCCTCGTCAGTAGCAGACTCGACTATGGAAACGCCCTCTACGCGGGAGCCCCGGCCAAGCTCATCAAGCGACTGCAACGCATTCAAAACGCCTCTGCACGCCTGATCCTCGACGTACCACGCCACAGCCACATCACCCCCCACCTGAGAACCCTGCACTGGCTCCCCGTCGACAGGAGAATCTCCTTCAAACTCCTCATCCACGCACACAAAGCACTCCACAAGACCGGCCCAGCCTACCTCAACAGACGACTCTTCTTCTACGTCCCCAACCGCCAGCTCCGCTCCGCCGACCTCGCCCTCGCCACCGTCCCCCGCATTCGAAGAACAACCACCGGCGGCAGATCCTTCTCCCACCTCGCCGCCAAGACCTGGAACACCCTTCCACTCAGCCTACGACAGACCCAAGACCTGCTGACCTTCAGGAGGCTACTCAAGACCTGGCTGTTCGACCAGTAGCGGCACCCCCCCCTTTTTTCCCCAGCGCCTTGAGACCCTCTCGGGTAAGTAGTGCGCTCTACAAATTCTGTGATTGATTGATTGATTGAAGAAGCAAAACAGAAAACCAAAGAGACACATCACTATCCCCAAGCCCTGCAAGGAAGCTCATGTCTAGTCCGCACTCCAGGCAGAGATGGTGGGGCAACTCACCTGTCCTTCAGCAATGGGAACTCCAGCCAGGAGCACACACAAGGGAAACCCCACACCCAAACCTGCTACCTTTTGGGAAACAGGAAAATCCACTTCCACAGAGGGAAACTGACAGCGTCATGCAACAAAGCAGCACAACCACACGAGGGGGGTATAGAAGGGGAGGCCACACAGGAACCAGCACCATACACCCAAACAAGGCCAGTCAGGAGGCTTGGGTGCACACAACGACAACATAAACAAAGGCCACAAGCCAATCAGAGGCCCAGGAAGACTGAAAAAGTAAGAAAAATAATCCACAGCAAGAAGAAACAGCCCAAATAGGGCCCACAAGCTAAGCAGGAACTTCCATCTAGAATCCGGAAACACAGGATGACGATCTTCCAAAAGAGACAGACATAACAGAAGGTTTCTGGGTAGAGATCTTCCTTTATAGGCACACCTGGAGAGGAGGAGTTTATATATTATTCATTCAAGTAGAGGTGTGCCTCCCTCCAAAGGGTGGATACAGCCCATGATATAAGGACTGGGACGGGAAGGTAATGAGTAGTGGGAGAGGGTGGCCCAGAAGATTGGTTCTGCTCCCCATCCCAAATCTAGATTACCTCAGAACTGATCTGTATGGGACTCAGCAAAGCCAACGGGGGTGGCGGGGCTCCTCCTCAGGAGCGGAGGAGCGTCGCCCCGCCTGCTGCGAGTGCAGCAGGCAAACACAAATAAATAAAATGCCATATCAATGCCATTTTATTTATTTGCCACCATACCGGCTCGTGCTGTGTACAGCGCGAGGGTCGGGGGCGGGGCTCAATCCTGCAAATGCAGGATTACAGCACTGGTCTACTGTGAGCATGATGGAATGACCGGCTGTCTTGCGACAGCCAGCCCGTCATGCGCACTGTTGACCCAGCAATCCCAAGGCTGTGAAACAGCCTTGGCATTGCTGGCACAGGCCCTCAGCCTCAAAATGAGTGCTGGGTGAGCCTGCTCCTACCAATCCTGGAGCTGCTTTCACAGCATGAGAGCAGCTCCAAGATTGGTTGCAGTTGCGATCCATGAGCAGGAAGGAAGTCCTTCCTTTTCCTGCTCGTGGACAGCAAACATAAGTACTACACCGGTAGAGCTCCCGAATTAATGGTGAGTTGTGTGCCTTCACGCCCCAACATTTTTAGGTCTCGCGTGGGCGTTGCAGCGCAAAGCGCAGCTCCGCCTCCGCGAGAGATTTTGTAAGAGAGGTCTTTCAGAGAAGGGCTTTAAGCCCCGCCCCTCATTTCCATTGGCTGGCGTCACCGTTTATGGTAAACGGTGGCCTGCCATTGGAAATGAGCTTTCTGGGTTGCCTCCCTTTGGCTTTTTTGCCCGGCCCATCCGGACTGGCTCTCCTGCTTCACGGCTGTCGTGAAGCAGTTTCTTATCGCAGAGGAGTGTTATGTAAACAAGCCCTGCGATCCAGTCCGGATGGGCCGGACAAAAAAGGAGACATGGCGCCGCGTGTTTATTTTTGCATCGCGCTTTCACTTTAAAGTGAAAGCGCAATGCAAAAATAAACAGCGGCTGCCTGGCGAGCGCTTGTTTGGCTTACACTGAGCGCAGGTAATTTTGTCCTACTTCACCCTTACACCCTCACAATTGTGTCCCCCTGCCCCCGGAACATCCCCCCACACACACACATAGTTACCCCGTCTCATCTTGAGTACTAAACCCCGTCCCGTTCTCTTTTAATTTATCCGGTCCTCCATGACACCCCTGCCCTGCCAGCCCCCTTCGCCCCATCGTTGGTGATAGGGGCGCCTGTCCATTCGCCCTCTCCTTGCCCCCGGTGCCTGCCGGTGCACAGGGCGCTGTGCGCCTGACTCAGGGGTGGAGGGGGCAGGGCGCTGTGACTCACACACGACTGACTGCCACAGGATGGGAAGCAGCGGCTCTTAAAGCGATGAGAGCAGCTGAGTGCCACAGTCTATGCTGGCCGGGGCTCGGGAGCAGAGCGCTGCAGCCCAAGCTCAAGAGAGACACCTCCGCCTGGAGAGCAGAGACTCCGTCCACCTCAGGAGCACTGCAGTCCCAGCTCAGGAGAGACACCTCCACCTCGTGAGCAGACCCTCCGTTCAACTCAGGAGCAGTCGGAGCCTACCTCGAACTCCGGAACTCTGCATCCCCAGCTCAGGAGAAACACCTCTGGCTCAGGAGCAGAGCTTCCTTCCAGCATCAGAGAGCCACGGCTCCAGCTCAGGGGAGACACCCCCACCTCAGGAGCAGCGCCTTCTCCCCAGGAGCAGAGCCCCTTCCAGCTCAGCAGCAGCACAGCTCGGGGGAAACACCTCCAGCTGAGGAGCAGAACTCCGCAGCCCTACACGGGAGAAACACTCCACGCCAAGAGAAGAACCTCCACCCAGTTCAGGGGCCCGCAGCTCGGGGGCACAGCCTCTCTACCCCTCAGCTCAGGATCAGAGCCGCCACCTCACATTTCAGGAGCACAGCCCACCACCCGTCAGCTCAGGAGCATCCAGCGCCACACCTCAGGCTTAGGAGCTAAGCACTGAACCCCCGTTTGGGAGCAGAACCCCTAACCTCAGGTCAGCTCAGGAGCAGAGCCCTCAACCTTAGCTGAGGGTATAGCTGCATATCGCGCCCTAGCCGAGGAGCCACGCGCCACGCTGGGGACCCCTCACCTGCTCTGCTTCTAGGAGCTATGCTGCACCTCTGGACCCTCCTGGGGCTCTGGGGGGGTCTTCAGTAATTAGTACTCACTCACTTACATTGTGCCTGTTATTTGTGTTCTGTGGAGACACTCACTGTAGAATGCCATGAGGCGGGTGTAGGGCTTCACGAGGCTAAGAAGGTTCCATTAGCGCAGTAAGTATGCTGTGTGAAGGCGCGTCAGTGAGCTATAGAGAGATGGCAAGCTACAGTGACTTTTAGTGCCCATCAAGTGGGGTATGAAAGGTGGAGAGAGTGAGAGTGAGATGCACGTGGAGAAGAGAGATCACGCGCGCGTAAGAAGAGGGAAAAGAACAAGCAGCAATTCAGTGCAAAGAGATGAGAGGGCAAACTAAGTGAAAGAAAGGTGAACTGAGAACAAAAGAAATTCAGAGGAAGGAGGTTTGGGGAAAACAAAAGGAAGCGCAAGAAAGAGAAATAGAGGAGCAACAGAGAGAAATAAAACGAAAAGCAAACACTGGTTCTTTGCCAATGAGTTTTTTGGACAGTATTAAGGGAGTATAAGCCGTGAAAGGAACAAATCCTTTGAGCGCTGGCCGTTAGGGGGCCTGGGACAGCCAGACTCATAAAGCACAGCTAGCATTCTCTCTTGGGTGGGCGGGCGGGCGGGCATTGAGCTTAAGTTTCCATTTTAATGATAATATACAAACAAGCATTTGCAATGCAATAGGTCTCGCATTTGCGAGAGTTTAAGCTATTGGCATTGTAAATGACAATGCCTTTTATTTGTATGTTTTGATAATTAACACCTAAATAAAAGGTATTGTCATGTACAATGCCAATAGCTTAAACTCTTGTAAATGCGAAACCTATTAAATGAAGCGGTCGCCATAGTCTCGGCTGCTTAGAAAGTGAAAGCGCGCATGGCGCTCTGAATGTTGCAGGAAAGCATGTCGTGCCTGCAGTACGAGAAACTACTTAAAGAAAATAGTGCTTATAGACTAAAAAAGACTCACCGTGTAACAACCGAAGTAAAAGGGCCAGTCCTCATGGGAGTTTACGAATGAAGACAAGGCCGTACTAAGGAGGGACTAACAAGCCTATTAATGGATCAGAAGCCAGCATTTACGAAGGACAATGACACAATCCAATGACAAATATAGGCGGAGAGTGGGCAGGGCTTCTATTCCATACTCCAATGCAGCATGGCTGGCTGAACAGCGCATCCATACCCATGTGAAATAGAGTTCTACGAACCAGTCTTCTCTCAATAGTGGGCGGGGGTCAGCACAGGAGGTCGAGTTTGGAAGGCTGAGGCTCAGGGAGGGGCACGTCAGCACTGGGGCAGGGATATGAAGGACTTATAGTTTGGTTTTGCAGGGATTGCAGAGAAGTAGCATGTCTGTACTGTGGAGAACATGAGGGAATGGGGACATCAGCACTGAGCTCTGGAGGGCCCAATGAAGGAACCTTAGCACAGTTGGATGGAGTTGTGGCTCTGTGAAGAGAGGGACCTCAGCACATAGGCCTTGAAGGCTGATTTGCACTCCTACATGCTGCCTTTCACATATTCCATCTTGTGAAATGCACAGCATGCATATGCCCACAGTGAGGCTTACTCTAGTGAAGGTACTTTCCGAGGCCAGGCACATGCTGAGGGTGCTTGCAGATGCATTGTGGCCAATGGGACCCAGCTTGCAACCTAGGCCCCATACACCTACAATGGTTGGAAGCCAGTAGCCTGGGGCCAGGAGGTGCAGGAGTCTGGGCCACCCCACATAGGAGCCAGAGGCTACTCGGACTGTGGGAGGTCATCCACAATGAGGGCTGTAACCCCGACTGCACAGGCCACATTTTCATTCACTGGGTTTGTGTAGGAGCTTGTCATGAGGTAGAAAAGAAAAGAGGACAAGGAGACACAGTGGAAGTTGCTACATTACGTGAAAAGACAGAGGAAATGAAGAAAAACAGAAAGTTGGAACGCAATAGTGCTGGATAGGAGGAGGTTGGGAGAGGAGGGGGCAACTATGGATGAGTGATATTGAGGAGAGAAATAAAGAGGGACATAGAAGGGTGGGTGAGAATCGGATATGACAGAGAATGAAGGTAGGGGAGTCATAGCGTTAAAAAATGGACAAAGGATATAGGAAAGACAGAATGAAAAGAAAGATTGGAGAGCAGAGAAAAGGTGAAAATATAAGAAAGGGGACTGGAAAGAAAGAAAAGGTGCGGATAGGAAAGCAGAATAATAGGAAGTATAGAAATAACAGAAAGATGGAGAGGGAAGAAGATTGGGATGAGAGAGCGAGGGAAATGGGAGATTTGAGTGAAGACAGAAAAGGTTCATGTTTGGGGAGGATGAGCTATGGAAGCGAGATGGTAAAAAGGAAGACATGAATAAGCCAGAAATACTGAGGGAAAGAAAGAAAGGGGTGTGAAACATAAAAAGGAGAGAAAAGGGGAGGGAAAGAAGGAAGGATGGAACAATGAGAAGAACAAGAAAAGGCCTAGGTAACATGAGGGAGGGAAAAGGAGTGAAAGGGACAATAAGATGACTATCAGAACAACATCGAACCCACTAGGTCAATGGGTTAATCTCCTAGGGAATGAAATGTATTAGTACAGTAGTTAAGGGGCTTTTCACATGGGTACTAGGCTTGTATTCCGCGCATGCAGCCTTGCCTTCAGTGCACAAAGCACCTTTATTGCCGAACATTGGGGAAAAATTAGAAGGAACATTGCCTGCAAGCACTTCTTCATTTACAAAGCATTAAGTGCAAGGGCACAAGGTATTTCACACAAGTCCCTTGCACCTGGCAGCACTCACTTGTCACCTTAAACTGTATATTTAAGTCCTAGTTTTATCATTTAAAGGAATATTAATTAGCTAAATGTTCCACTAATGAACTTTGCTAATAAGTAAACACAGCTCCACCGAGTGGAGGATTCTAATAAATACATGCAGGTAAATAAGTGCAGTGCTGAGCACAAATTAGGCACAGCCTGCGACGCATAGAGAGGCTCTGATTGTGCGCCAAGCTGCTGCCCAGAGGGACACTGAGTGATCAGGGACTCTTTCTCATCTGCGAAAGCTCCCATCCAGTTCCAAATAGAAGGACAATGAATTCCTTTTGTCTGAGCTGCATTCCAGGAAGCAGGTGTCCACGTCACAAGGAGCTCAGCTGAATATAGTCCCACCTTTCCTGCAGACCAGGCAGCCCATCAAGGGAAACAAGGATTTAATCTGTTATATCCCTTATCAAGTTTGCCCAGAAATAAACTAAGAAATTATGTTTTTATAGGAAAAATGAGCAATTTGCTCTTGGGGCAGGTAAGGGTTACCAACAACATTTCTGTGGTCAGAGTTGCTTCACACACCATAAAAATATTCGAATATGCCATGAATACCCCTTCATAACCTAGGGCTTTTTAGCACTTTCAAGTAAAACCAGCGACGCCAGCTAATTAGCACACGTGACAGGCATCGGAAGCACGAAGGCGCAAACAATAATAGCGTGGAACACAGTGCACATGGCAATTACAGAGCCCCCCCTCTAAAAATAAATAAATAAAAATAACCAGCAACAATCACACGGGCAGCATGAGAAACTGCCGGGGCGCGCTTTGAGGTGAAACTCGGCACCCTCTCTGCCGAGCACAGCAGTTATTTTCATTTCATCATTCAAGCGTACAGAGGCTGCTTCTTTTTCGTTTTGTTAAGCGCCGGGACACAACAGGGAAATGTGTTTCGGGAATCCCAGCACTTGCCAGGTCATGAAGGAGGTCAGAACGCCTTTGTCTGGGACCAGAGCAGAGAAGAAAGGCGGCAATCAAACCTCCTCCTTGAGACAGTTTACAAGCACATGTGCCGTGCTGTCAGCACCGTGGGCCCCCGGGTGACATTTGTAGCTTGTTGTCCTCATGCCAAGCAGAAAACCTTGCGCACATTATCTGCGTGCAAAGCGGTCCCCTCCCCGCCCCTCCCTGCAGATCACAGATCCAGGCAAAAGCGCTGTTGTGGGAGATTAAACATGTTTTCAGGGCGACTAGATTAGCGCCTCCTTTCTCGCGATTTAGAGAAATGGAAGAGCCGATAACGTGATAGTTATTAACTGGAAATGAAGTTAATCAGCACAAACACAAAGTAGAACCTCTACTAATGACTCTAGAGAAACTTAGTTTAACAAGTGGCAGTGAAAGCGATCGCGAAAGCGATCGCTATTGTTAAAAAAAAAAAACACGCCCGCGAGTGGTGCGCGCGCGCGCGCCACAGCGAGCCATCTGGTTTCCATTATCGCGCCCGTGTCTGGGCACGATAATTGAAACCACATGGCATCGGTGCGCGTAATAGACACCGATAGGCCATGGGCGGAGCAATGCGACCGCCTTTGGCCAATTGCGTGCAGTCTTTTATAAAAAGACGCACGAAAAGGCCAATGGGGTAGCACAAAAGGAATCGCACACGCACGAGCGTGTGCGATTCCTAGGTCAGTGCTGAATCCCCGTTTTTCACCCACTAAATGTCTCGCGCTGTGCGAGCAGGGCTGCACAGTGCAACGCTAGGCGCGAGACCTAAAAAGAAAGACGAGATTAGAGTACCGTACCACCAG
Source organism: Calotriton arnoldi (assembly GCA_963921515.1). NCBI lineage: Eukaryota > Metazoa > Chordata > Amphibia > Caudata > Salamandridae > Calotriton > Calotriton arnoldi. The sequence continues at coordinate 965,733 of CAWUFW010002647.1, forward strand.
TATGAATGTTTGAGTCATATGTACGTATGTGACGTTCTCGTGTCTCCGAGTATTACTTTTCTATAAACCGATGTTTTACTAAGAAAAACAAAAACGCGCCTTGCTTCGCCTCGTTCTTTGACGGAAGGGCTTTGTTTTATGGCGAGGCATTGCATACCCTGCATTTGGTGGGGAAATGCAAGCTAGAGGTGTGGATTCTTCAATTCTTAGTTTGGGCAAGGCCACGTAACCTTTGAACTTCATCCTTGAATCAGATTTCAGGCACTGCTGTTTCTTGCCTATAGGGCTCAGGCGAGCTAATTTTGAGATGACGAATATCCCGTGAATAAAGGATTTTTTTTGGGGGGTGGTGGGGGGTGGAGCTGGACTGTATTTGAATATGCGCTCCTATCTTCAATATTGGTGCATGGATGGACGATCCATTCCAGGTCTTCAGGATAACCAATTACTCTGACTTAGGGAAACTCTAGAAAATATATCTCAAGAGACTGTGCAGAAAACCTGGCCTGTGCAAGGCCCATGGTTGGACAGCCCCCAGTCATAACATAACGTGTATTTCTAAATCGCATGTTCACCTAATACTACGAGATGTTTATTTTGACCCAACGGTACTCATCACAACATGTTTCTGCCTCTAAAGACCAAAAGGGTCTCAGCATTCGTCAGGACCAAGCAATATGTCTCTCTGCTCAATGTGTGTGAAAATTAACAATTCATAAATGCCATACTTTCACTAGTATGGGGTCTGCAAGTGGTACCGACTTCTAATTAGGTCCACATGATGCTCTAAAGATATAAGAAACAGGTCAAAACACAGTATATACTCTCTGTGCCCGCAATTCTTCACCACACCAGTGTCCATCACCAACACTGCAAACGTAATGTAACCAGGTAATATATCAATAATCTGTAGCCTCACCATTTCGAGACCACTTATTCAAGCATGACCTTCATCAGTCCCTTCATGCCGGGTACTAGGACTCTGAAGGGTATACAAAAGTCATTTCAAATGTCACATCAATGTAGGTAAATAACTACTTATCTACTCAGATATCGCTTTCTCATTCATAAACAAGCATTTGCAATGCAATAGGTCTCGCATTTACGAGATTTTGAGCTATTAGGATTTTAAATTACAATGACTTTTATTTATGTGTTGGTTTTTTAAACAAATAAATTAAATGAATTGTCATTTACAATACTAATAGCTTAAACTCTAAAAAATGCGAGACTTATTGCATTGCAAATGCTTTTTTTTTAAGTTAGCCGCCAGTGAGAGCCAACACACCTTTACTCAGAGAGGATGGAAAACAGTCATACCATGTTGTCAAACATTTCATAGTCTCTCAACTATTGAACTGTAATGAGTGGTGCCACCTCTCAGGGGACAAAAAAAAAAGGAAAGAAAAAAAGAAAATTGACCTTGAGTTAATTATCAACCTTTAAATGCTATTGATATCTTTAAAAGATATCGAAGGCCTTTGAGTCAACTCATTGGCCAAGTGAAGAAGTCACTTCAAGTGCTAAACTAGATTGTAAAGTAGCTCACCACACAGTAGTAATTAGAGATTTATGTAATGTGGCCTTTAAAACTCATGTTGGTTATTATGAATATCTTGTCATGTGCTTTGGGCATTACATTTAAAGGTTTTTACAAGGTGAATATATGGTAGGGCACGAAGTGTGTATGAATCAAAAACGGGAGCATGCCCTGTATCCATGACTCCTTCTAGCATCAAAGGTACCAGTAGTGAAACACAGCCAAAAAGAGCTCTGATATTTCTGGAGAGCTTTCCTAGCAACAGGAGAAGAAAATGGCAGAGAGAGAGAGGCTTGTTTGCCAACATGTGTTATTTGTTAATGAGGGGTTTCCTTCAGCGATACTCTGTCCCCTTCTTGTGGTCCCACTGCACTCTTGCCTTTACCCTCCTTATGGTTCCCATGCAGTTTCTACTTGTTCCAATCTTTCATTTTCCTTTAATCTCATTCTACTCCGTTCTAGTATCATCTGCCCCTCCCTTGTGTGCCCCCTGCAGCTTCCTAAGCCTCCTGTTGGTATTCTCTACCTTCTTTCATAGGATCCCCCTTCAGTCTTCTTTCTGTGTACATGTACTTCATCTCCAGTCTCCCCTGCACTTTCTTGACCGCCCGTTTATCATTTCTTTGCACCGTACATGAGGGATTCACACCTTCACGCTGGTGACTGGATTTGCCATTCCAAATGTTCTCCTCCCGCCGCATGACTTACACTATGCAGCCATCTAATCCTGCTCTGAACAGGGACAGTCAAGAAGCATCATTGTACAGCAGTGCCAAATCCTCATTACATCTTCTGGCCTTTTTAGGTCTCGCCTACGCAGCGCGCATGCGCTGCATAGGTAAAAAGACCTTTTGTAATCGATTCGGCTTTTCCTCCAAAAACGTGCACGTGTTCCATTGCCTTCAATGGCAACGCCTGCACGTTTGGCGATTCACTTGCGGGAGCGAGCAGCTGGCGCCATATGGTAGCAATTATCGCTCCTGGCGCCGCTCGCTCCCGCAAGGGAATCGCACTCCCCCACCCCTCCCACTTTCACTTTCGCGGCCGCGGCGCGGGGCCGCACTTGTGTTTCAGTGCTTTTCATTTTCTTACCGCAATACCGTCCTCGAGCAAATACGGACATATGGGTCCGTGAGCTGACATGATTGGTGGTAATGAAATTGGATGTTTGTTTTTGACAGATCACGTGGTATTCTACACTGTAAGCTCAAGACTAGTTTTTGGACCATTATTTTGGGAGCGACTAAGTTTGTTGAATTGGGCTATTTGGAGGGCCGAGATATGGGTATGTTGTGGCCATTACTGACAAAGATAAACGGGATGTTGCGAGCAGGCCCACGGTAAGCGAGTGGAAAGAATGTGATTGGTGGGTACTCCAGCCCGTCGGAACTGACGAGGTTCCCACTTCAGTCCGGGCAGCTTGGGATTGGTCGAGAGGTCGCTGCGGAGAGGCGTGAAAGGAACGACGTGTGTAGACCCGTGTATGCTAGTTGGGATATAATGATTGATGGAAACTCCACCTCGTCGAAACTTACGTGGTTCCCACTCCGGTCCGGGCCAGTTATGATTGGTGGGAATTCAAGAAGGATAACGTATGATACAGAAATACCGAACATCGTTATCCAGTCCGCGTTGGTCTCCTCCTGCCTCCGCTCTCTCCTTTGTTCCTCCTGAGTCCTCTCCCTCGCTCTCCACCGCCCCGGCTTTCTCTTCCTTCTTCGCCCCCACCCTCTTCCGACTTGATTTTGCTTCTGCCTCCCTATTCCTAACCCCCTCTTCTCTTTTACATCTTCTTTTCCTCTCCCCCACCCCTCGCTCTCCTCTTCCCGTCCGTTCTTTCCGTCTGTACCCTCCCCTCCGTTCTTCCGGTTTCTCCTTCCCTCCCCCTCCCGTTGCACACGCAGACCTGTTGCCCACACACCCCTCACCGAGAGACATTCAATGCTTTCCTGAAATAACAAAGCTGCCGGCGGTGCAGCAGCGCTGACGGCGAAGAACAAAGGCAGGCCTGCTCAGGAAGTCACGACGTGTGTGAGCTGCTGGCACGCGCACCCTGCCCGTCTGTGAGCTGGTAGTGCCCCTGTGCCATCCCTGCCCAGACATTAATGGCATGCACATAGGTTTATGGGGATTTGTGTTTCATTGGATGGCTATGGGTTTATTTGCATCTTTACAGAGTGGTCTGCGTGCATCTCTTTGAAAGTTTACAGAGAGGTGTGCACCTCTGTGTGTGTTTACTAAGACACGTGTGGTTGTTTGTGTTGGGTACCCTCGCCAACAGTTGTGCATCTCTCTGAATGTTTACACACACGTGTGGTTCCTCAGTACGTTTACAGAGAGGTATGTGTCTTTTGGTATGTTGAATGGCAGGTGTGGATCTCTGTATGTTTACAGACAGGTGCACAGCTTGTAGTGTGTTTGCAGAGCTGTGCTGTGGTTCTCTTGGTATGTTTACTAAAAGATGCGGATCCTTGTGCATGTTTACAGAGTGGTGTGCATGCCTTAGTATGCCTGAACAGATTGATATGGTTCTCTTTGGATGTTTAAATTAATGAATGGTGTGAATCTTTCTGTTTACAGATGTGTGCATCTTAGTGGGTTTACAGATGTGTGTTGTAGTGTTTTTGGTATGCTCACCAAAAGATTTGCATCTCTGTATGTGTACAGACAGGTGTGCATTTTAGTATGTTTACAGACAGGTGTGGGTGTCTTGGCATATTTAATGGCAGGTGTGGATGCTTGTTTAATAGAGTCGTTCATTTGTACATAATTTTTACTTGGTTAAATATAACAAAAATGCTTATAACATTTTATCATAACTTTTCAACATGCTGCACAGCAGCCACACTGCTCTGCAACATAGCTTAAACACATTGACAAAGCCAATAGCTCTCGCTAAACACTTATACGGTCCCAAAGGCGAGACCTATTGGCTATGCCAATGCTTGTTATTGGTGATATAACTTGATCATTCAATGCTCTGTCATAGCTAAATGGTTGTTATCTCATCCTTGTACTGAAAACTTGCATTGGTAGATAGCCCTAAAAGTGATGGATGAAATGATTGATTTAATCTAGTAATAACAACCACTGGCAATTACTTTGGGCTGCTGCTTTGTTAAACAGATGGTCTAACATAAGAGAGAAAACACAAGGTCAGATCACCCTACATGTATCGAGCATACCATTGATTAGCAGTAAAGCTGCTAAACCTATTCCCCTCAATAGCAGAATTTAGTAAATGCATCTGTGCACAAACAAAACCCCTTATATTAGCCAGAGGATGTAGCTTTAGGGCTAGAGCGGTTGACTGCGAAGCTGGGGAACCGGGTTCGAGTCTCGGCAGGGACGCTCAACCTCCTATGAGTCTGGGCAAATCACTTAATCTCCCCATGCCTAACAAAAAATGAATGTGTCCATCTGTAAGGAAACTGATGCTCATGTAAAGCTCTCTGATACCGGAGATCTTTGGGTCGAGTTCGCGCTATATAAAACTCTTTAAAAAAAAATGCAAAGTACATTTAACACAGCACAAATTTGCAATGCAGCTGCGTTCCTCTCTACAGCACAGTCCATTAATATTACCACACTTATCAAAAGCACTAACCACTATGATAATACACACAAACGGACATCTCACATACCTACATACATGCATCACAGCACAGGTAGACTGTATAGTCAGATGCCATGTTTCTGCCAACAGACCGTGCCCCATGGTAGACCATGTAGAAATACAATAAAACACAAGAGAAATACCATCACACAGGGATTTAATACAGAACAAGCATGCCATCTAATCTATCACGTGGCTTTAAAGCACTAGCCAGCAAATTATTTCATACACAAAAGTAACACAAATAACAGACCATTTCCCTTGTTTCGAGTGCAGCCTAAGTATGCTGAATGTTTTGCTGCCTGTTGCTCAGAGCAGAACCAACCACCAGGATTCTCAACTCATGCAGCACACCAACAAATGTTAACCTTTGTTCATTGTGTTCAAAATATTTTATTCATTTTCAAAGTGAGAAGGACAATACATAAAATAATCCAGAAAAGGTACATAATAAAAGAAGGTAATAAACTACAACACATTCATGTATAAATGTACCTGGAAAAAATAATCATGTAACTAGTACATAAAGAATTTAAAAGTAAGGAAACAAATAAGATCTTCTTCATGCAGAAGGTACAATGTAATATAAATATGACTAATCCTTATATAACAGTAATAAACATTACATATACTATGAAATATAATCAACCACTGTATCCCAGAAAAAAATGAAAGGAGGGCCTGTTATTAAAAGAGCCAGTTAGGGATAAATTGGCACCTTGTCTAGTAAAGGTGATCCAAGACCACCAAGTGTGAACTGATATTAAGCGCCTGGATACCCTCTTGGGTGATTAGCTCTGCTATACAAATCGACACACATTTTTCCAATTTGATGTTATTGATTTAATAGCTGAGAATAACAGGAAGTCAAATAGTTTGCTATGAATATTAGATAGTTTAGAGGACAAGGCAATGGATTTACAAACAAGCAATTCATAAGAGAATTTATCAGAAATGGGAAGAATGTTCGTAAATATTGTCCCAAACATCCTTCCAAAAATCTGAAATAATAGACATTCAAATATTACATGCTTTAAAGAAGCATCAGCCATCTTGCAATGAATGTTCACTCATTTCAATAGAATACTTTAGACGGAAAACCTAGTGTATATCCATAACCGCTTAAATATGCCAGATAGAAGGCTATTATGTCAGTCCCTTCTGCTTGAACTCAAAGACAATACCTCATGGCATATAAAGACAGACACCCTATCCAGAATATTGCATGTATGTCCAGCACAGCTCAGACAGATCACAGGCAGCAGCTCAATGTACTACTAACTCTAAAGTCTGCAAATCGTCTACTCATCAGCCTAGGAGCCTCTTAGGCAAATGGTAAACCCCTCTACCGCATTAGAAATATACACTCCAAGAAAAAGGGAATAAGCCCTGTTGGGAGCCCAGAAAATGATTGAGAGACAAATTCAAGACTGTCCACAGAGCTAAAAATCATACCAATGACAGTTTGTGCTAATGTTATGCAATATGCATTTGTATAGCTCAATCTCAACTCCAGACCATTGCACACAGTTGATTATGTGTGGCAAAAGGACAGGTCCTGCCCCAAGATTAAAACATATAATTTCAGAGAATGGGAACATCCAATGTCTTGTTGTAACTGGCATGACTGGTACCTACCAATGTCTGTAGCTAGTTGGACATAAAAGTACGGCCATCCACAGTGGTTACCTAGAGCAGGTACTGGCCAAGGATCAGCACCTCAAATCACTGCAGGACACTGGGCCCTAAATGAGAAGCTTATATGCATGATTGCACTAGCTGATCAGTGGTCAGTCATATATTTTGCACGAGGAATCGCTGGTGCTGCAGCACTGATAATTGTTGGAGACAATCACGTGTTTTTCATTTTTATTATTAGTATTTTTTATTTCTGGAATGGCAATACCTCCTAAATCAAAAATGCCAAACAAGAACTTTTTCAGGCCACATCACACCGCCATCCAGAGAGAGGTTCTAGCTTACCTCTCACTGTCAGCTTTGAGTCAAAGTACTCCCAGCCAGTGCTCTACTCTCTCCATTTATTCCACAGAACCACCCAGTGATGTGGCACTGTTGCTGGTCTGGTAATTGTGTGGAAAGGTTTAGATTTAGTTTAGAACCTCCAGCAAAAACAAACAGGAGTTCTCAAGTTTGAAAATGCAATGTATGTATTGGTATTTCAGTACTTCTGTACAAGTTGGGATAAATTGATGTTAGAAAGTCACCCTTTTGGCCTGTTCACCCCCAACTTTTGTGTGCTGACTGGTACTAAGGATAGCTGACTCGGACTGTGCCCTGCTAGTTAGGGCTAGGGCCAGTGCTAAGTTAAACACACTCACATGAATTGAGTTACACTTATAATTGGCATGACCTACCCTATAAGTCCCTAGTAGATAATAGGGCAAGGGAATGAAAACTACAGATAAGTACCTAGTATATAATGGGGCCTGGCAGTTTGGAGGCCAGCAGCCTTTCTTTGCACTTGCATGCGTGCACTGCTGAGAGCCTGAGGTAATTTTAAAAGCAGCCCTGAGTTGCAGCACTGCTTTTACAAAGTAAATTCACTGCAAACTTGACTTTGGTGGCAGGGGCACTATAAAAGGGACAATCTTCTTTATTGTTACATATCAGGTACCCCCAAGGTCTCCCATAGGTTTTCCAGGGGTGGGGGGTTCAGGTAGCAATAATCAGGGTCCTATAAAAGATGTTTTATAAACCCTGGTGAGGGAATATTGCCCATTTTATTTTTCCCCAATGTAGGAAATCCCCTGCAAAGTTGACTTTGGTGCTGTGGGCACTGAAAAGTATTATTCTACACCATTTTTACAAATTAGGCGACCACCCAGGCCTCCCCTAGGTGTCCCAGGGGTGAGGGATTCCTGTAATTATGAGCAGGGTCCTTATAACATATGTTTTATAAACCCTGGTGAGGGAGGAATTGCACTTTTCATTTTCCCCATTGTAGATGCTTGGCCTCATAGGCTAACATTGCAATATGTTGTGGACGCATAACTATTGCTAGGAAAGTATAAAATATCATTCAAAGGCTTGACAGAATGCTCTTGATCAATCCAACAGATTGCTCTTGTTGAATTTATCATACCTTGTACAGAAATGAAGTAATAACACTTTCTTGTCTGAAAGCCAAAATCCAGCCTTCCTGTAGTCTTCCCTGATTTGTCAGTGCTAACAGGCTTAGCAAGGCTGCCTTGATTAGGTGATAAGTGCCTATCCAGGGGAGAGGCTATCTGCTGGAGAGAGCTCTACAGCTACACAGGAATGCCAGGGCAAGGGGTAGGGGTTGTAAAACATGAGGCTTCAAATGAGGACAGAACAGGCAGGGAATGCCAAGCCTACTTCCCCCAGTCCTCTGTGCCCCAGCCAGCTAGCAGGCTTAAGGAAGGAATTTGGTGATGTTAGGGAGAGGAGAGCTATGGAAATGAGCTACACTGAGAGTTGGTTTAGTTAGCTCTTCCTGCTCTGCTGAAATTTCAGCCATCATGGATTTTGGAGGAATAGTGCTTTCTGGGACAAGAAGATGCCACACTTTCAGGGCTGGACTGGCCGTAGCAGGCACCGAGTGTTTTCCTGGTGGGCCAGAAGGGTGGAGGCCGGTATTTGACCTGTGAGGTCTGGTTTCGTTACTAGGGGCCGGTTTTGCAGCAGTGCTGCAAAATCGGCCCCCTGTAACAAAAGCGGCAGTAATGCTTGACAAGCACCCCCTGCCCCCGTGCCCGGCACTTCTCGATAGCACCCTATCACCTGGGGTGGTTGAGTGGAATTGCCAGGCCTGGTTTCCATTCCCAATCCGGCTGTGCACACTTTCGAGGAAGTGGTCATGCGCCTCTGTTTGGCACACCACATCTCATTGGTCAGGGGTGTCCCCTCTTGATGCCCAGAAGCGGAGAATAAATATGTTGAGAGGTGCATAGCCTCTCAGTTCAGCTGCCTGAAACTCCAAGAAGAAGGAGTACCATCCTGCTGGAATCCTGATCTGCACTCAAGGGCCTGCCTGGTTAAGACTGTGCCTGCTGCACTATCTGGTGCTACAGCTCTGAGGACTTTGCCTTACTTTAAGAAGGAGTAGGGAGTGGACTCTCTGCAGCTACAGGTTCACAGAGTGTAACTGGTTCTTCTACAGTCAGAGTTCCCCTCCAGGAGTGCATCCAGTGGACTTTTAAAGGGTTGACAAAGTGCATTGTGGGAAGTGTAGTCCAGGCCTGCCTAGGACCACCTTGGATTTGTGTTTTTGACCCTTGAAACGTAAAAGGAGACCTTCTGGAAGGACTTCAAGAAGTTTGGGAAAGTTTTGGAAACTTTTGGAAAAAAGCTTCTTAAGGTGACCCACCCAACCGCGAGGGCCAAGCCGGCCACCTTCAACCTCGACCCAGCCCGGATTCCATGTTCATCCCGCTGAAGAGCTCAGGAGATCCGACTTCCAGGGAGTTCCCTGAAAGTAAAGTCAGCGAACACTCACTGAATCTGGCCTGGTTAAGATCAGTGAGGGCACTCGGAAGAAAAACCTCCAGAAAAGTTTCCAAGTGTGAAGGTAAAATTCGGTTTAGTGTATCTGAGCAGGGCTCCATCGTAGTTGGCCTGAAACTTTGACTTTGTCCCTGTCAAGCCAACCAGATGTCCCAGAGTGGCACTATTGGTTTCTAAGCACTAGAAAGTGTTTAGTCTTTAAAAATTCATATCTCCGGGTTCCCTAAATTGGATTTTGGTCATTTTGGTGTCATTTAAAAAAAACAAATATTTCCTATTTTTATAAATTTGTCTGGGATTTTTATTGTTGTGTTGTATTCTACTTATTTACTGTATTAGGTTTTTAAATGCTTTACGTCTTTAGATGCCTGTCTCCTAAGTTAAGTCTTATTGCTTGGTGCCAGCTACCAAAGGTTGAGCAAGGGACTAATTTATAGAGACCCTTTTTAGGGCCCAGTAAAGTGTTGGTGGCCTTGTTACTAGTGGTAGGTGTATACATACTACCATCAATAAACCACCTTCCAACAATGAAGCACAAAAGGCTAACATGTAACTGCTATAGGTGCACACAATGAACTTGGGGCAAATACTGCAAGAGCCACTACAATGTAGTCACTGCATCGTAGTTAACATTACTAACTATACCTAAACATTGAGTGCACTAAGTTTAATAGCATTTAATTTCGAGGTAATTTCATTTATTTAATCTAATTTAAATTAACAGTTATGGTTGGCATTAGGGTTAGGAATTAGGTAGGTCAGTTCCTATTGAATTTAATTGAAATAAAAATAGTTTAAGAACACAGTTAGGCTTAGCCATAGAGTAAGGTTCATGTTACTTATATTATTGAGATCTGTGTCATTAAAATTTGTTAGGGTGAGGTGTAGGGTTGGCATTAAAACGTAGTTCAAGCTAGTTTAAATTGTAATATTTGAAGAACCGAGTTAGGGATACCCTTGGGGTTAGGTTGAGGGCAATAATTTAATGTAATTTAATTTGAGAGTAGGATTTCAATTGGTGTTACATTAAGATTAAATAACCTTAATTAATTTAACTTTAATGCAGGGGTTGGTTTACGTTGTACGTAGGGTCGTTGCAGTGGCAAGTTATATTTAAAACCTTATCTTGTTATTCTAGTTCTTATGATGTATTATTTACAACTTTATTAGTCAGCAATCCTACATACAATTTGTCCTCTGCGTGAAAAATTCCCATAGAGCATTCGTAACTGCATTAAAATCCCTGCCTTTTCTCGTAGCTTCCAGCTGTTTCTTTCTCTACAGTTCTTCGAGCTCGCATTTCACCAGGTGCATTGTCCCCAAGATGGAGCTACATAGCGTTTTCGTTTATCACCTCTCTTTCAATTCCCCTCCAAACTTTTACAATATTTAAAACATTTTGCTCCAGGGTTTGTTATGAAACTGCACATGACATGTCTGTTTCGGATACAGAAAGGCTCAGCTTCCATAACCCATCACCAGTGTTGATTCACTGAGGTGGACTTTAGATCCATAATCTTGCTTTCTGTAAATCTAAAATGAGTGTCAAGTCATTCATTCAATCTTTATTTCGGTATAAAAAGACCATAAAAGGTTTTGCAAATAAAAATACAGTTCAAGGGATCAACATCGTGTCATGACGAACTTAGGATACAATACTGCCAAACACACTAGACACTCTATTAAATAATCAACCATATTATAACAATAAAATAATATATCTAAAATTTCACAATTTAGCATTTCAGTTTAAAAATAGATAAAAACGGGTATGAGGAATGTTCATATCAGGCTGCAAACGAGATTCAACTGTACAATTCAATAAATACATCTAAAATAGTGTATAAAAAGACACTTGTTTCAGTAGTAAATATAAAGACTAGTCTATTGGTTATTATACAATTCATTTTATAGTCATAAAGTGCATGTGCCAAGTCCGTTATGTTTTTAGTAAATCAACCTAGAGTTTCAGGCCTTCCCTTTTCCTTACTAGGCTTACACCAAACAAATACCTACTGACACTAAAAACCACTGTTTGCGTGGTAATAGTCTTTCTGCCTCATGGCAGGATCTGGTACCAAGGAGTCGACAAATGGGTTTAATCCATTTCCTCCTACATCGTGAGTAGGCTGGGCAGAAGAACAATAGATGTAATTCATTTTCTAATAAACCTAAATCACATGAAACACATCTACCCTCCTCTGCTTCACCTAACGTCCATTTCGCCGTATTTGCCTTTATCTGTAGGACACCATAGCGATATTTTAAATATAAAGATTTAGCTAACTGTGGTTGTATTTCGTCTAAAAAGGCTCAAACTTCCAAACTGTTTTTATTAAGAGGAACCGTGTTGTCAATGAGCCTACGGTAGAAGAATGAGACGAAAGATCATGTATAAATGACCAGTAGGTTTGCTTTAGAAGCTTTTTAGAGGCCATGGTCAAGCCAGAGGGCTCCTCCCATTAGTGCTTGAGTCCCAATTTAAAAAACCAATCATGTATGTGCTTCAACCAAGTCAAGCCAGTACCTCCTTTGAATCTTAGGATTTCCTCAAGCCCCTCTCTATAATGAACAAGTTCCTCTGTAGACCACAGGCGAACCCAAAATAACAATGGCCTTAGGCTTGCCTGATCGTCCACGCGGTGAAAATTTAAATCCATCAAAACAGGTGCTAATGGTGTACGTGTCGGAAGGCCTAAAACTTTCCTAAGAAACTTATTTTCACCCACCTTGAATGTGTCCTTCGTCATGGGGCCCCACAGCTCCGCCCCATATAATGATGCCGATTGCGCCTTATACTTGTATACTTCAAGAGCGGGTGAAACTGCTTTAGACAAACTACTTTCAATTTTTCTTAATATTGGGAAAGTGTTTTGGAGTAATATAGTTTTACTTTTTTCTAACTGTGGTCTCCAAGTCATTTTTGAGTCCAAAGTGATACCTAAATAATTAAAATCATGCACATACTCAATCTTCTGGTTATTAACAGTTAGATTTTTCCTAAAGGTTTTGTGTGGGTTAACTGCCATATATTTTGTTTTGCTAGAGTTTATTTCTAGACCCTTATCTTCGCAGTATATCCCAAAAATGTTTATTAAACTTTGCAGGCCTTTAGGAGTTTGGGAAATTAAAATCGTATCATCAGCAAAGAGGAGTGCCGGTACAGGCACCCCCCCTAGCTTAGGGGAGTCATGTTCACAATCCAGATGGTATTCAGGGATGTCATTGACATATAACGAAAATAAAGTCGGAGCTAGGACGCATCCCTGCCTTACACCCCCTTTAACCTTAATAGGCTCAGTGAGTTCACCCAGTGGACCCCATCTAACCCTTGCCCAGTTATCTTCATGTAATCTAATTATCTGCAGGAGAATTTCTCCCGGTACCCCCTGGTTTTTTAAAGATTTCCAAAGGAGATTTCTGGGAATAAGGTCAAACGCTGCCTTTAGGTCCACAAAGACAATATATAGGTGGCCCTTCCTGAATATTGTATATTTCCAGGCTATACAAAGAAATCTAAAAACCTGCTCTGTCGTGCTAGTCTTTGATCTAAAACCTGCCTGATATTGTGATAAAATATTGTATTCCTCAATACAGTCAGTCAATTTATTTAAAATTTGCCTCGCGTATATCTTCTGTAAAACGTCTATAAGACTAATTGGTCGATAGTGTGAGGGGTTTTGGCGATCACCCTTTTTAAAAATAGTTGTGATCTCTGCCCCTTTCCAGGTTTCTGGTATTGGTGGGCCTGAGGCGACAGAGTTACACAACAAATTGATATAAGGGCCCCAAACCTCTTTGTCGTACTTCCATAAATCGCCAGGTATTTTATCAGGACCAGGAGCTTTCCCTGATTTTACTACGTCTATTGCTGCCATTGTTTCTTTCAAACTAGAAGATAATGGAGCCATGCTTGAGGCTATTTCATAATCTGCCGGGCAGTAATCAATATCGTTCGAGGAAGAGGAGTAGAGACTAGAAAAGTGTTTTACCCAAATATTTGCATCTAGGAAAAGGTCTTTACTACATCTCCCATCCTTATTGCCTTTTGATACTAACCGCCAAAAACCAATTTGGTCTTTTGCTTTGGCAGCAGCGATTAATTCGGTCCAGATGTTATCCTCCCATTCTTTCCTGGTATGAGCTAATAATCTCCTATATTGAGTCCTTTTTTCCCTTAAGGCCACTATATTTTTGGTTTTAGATGCCAGAATAAGCTCCTTTTTTACAATGCGGCATTCTTTATTGTACCACGGACTACTCAACTCGCTGGCCTCTAAGATCCCATTATTGGATTTCTTTGGAATTTTGCTTAATATAGGTGTCAAATCTTTGACTAATCTACGATGAATTTCCACAATTGGGATCTCTGAAGCAGGTGAGTCTACATACAGGGAAACCGTATTTGCAAAAGTATCGTAAATCTGCTTGATTGCCACTATGTTTCCCCTATCGAGGGCCATTTTAGAGCTCTACGATTATTACTTAGTAGTGGTTCTATATTACCACTGTCAGGTTCTCTAACCCTCAGAGCAACCAACTGAAAAAGATATACCGCCAATGTCAAACATAGTGGGTAGTGGTCGCTCTCAGTTCTAGCATCAACTACTAGGTCATGGGCCATGGGCCACAATTCAATCGAAACTAGTATGTAGTCTATATGGCTCTTTAGATTGCTTCTGCTAAATGTGGCGGCGTTTGGACTATCAGAAGACAATCGACCATTACAAGCTCGTAAGCAGTGCCCCGAGACAAGTCTTAATAGCTGCGCGACGGCAGTTGTGCAGGGCACTACCGGGGTGCTTTCCAATGGCGGGATATTATTAGCCAGATCTTCTTCTTCAAAAATGTTTTCTAATCCAACCGCAGGTTCAAATTTGCGGTTGAAATCGCCCCCAAAATTATCAAAGCCCTTGAATCAATAGAGATTAGAAAGTTATCTAAAAACTCAATGACCTCCGATTCCTTACTTGCCGAATATGGCCTAGAATAAATGTTTAATATATAGATTTCTTTTTTATCAGGTGTGGTAAATTTTATTCCCAGAATATCCTGCGATGGGGTTTCAACTAATTTAACATCAATACCTAAAGTCACCTTTACCCAAATAGAGAGGCCTCACGAGGGCCTCCCTCTAACTGAGGGGATGGCATCTTTGCTAAAGGTTTTAAAGCCTACCTTATAAAAAGGTTCTAGGGCCCAAGTTTCTTGCAACAAAATTATGTCACTCTGCCCAATATATTCCTGCCATACAACATCTTCCATGTCCCTTTTAAGTCCTGCAATATTCCAGGAGATCAGTTTTATCTCTCCTCGACAATCCACCTCACTTTGTTCCTTTTGCACATCTTGTGTTCTAGAGTTATGAGTAAGGTGATAGTTTCTAAAATCCCTTCTATAGTTCTTGGGTGGGTTAGATAGCTCGTTATTCAACTTAATGCCCTCGACCGAGAGTTGCTCGTTCTCCTCCACCAAAAGTGGCTTCTGCAGATCGTTGTTAACATGTACTGTCGCTATCTCTCCATCTACTTGAACCCTACTCATTTCTAATTTATTGTCATTTTCAGAAGTCTTAGATGTAGGGACTTGTGACTGGGGTGCAGATAGTTGTCAATCTTGGGCATCCAAATCTGAGAGTGCACGATATCTATTTGTCGTTGGCACAGGAGTAAACCTATTGTTTGAATGCCCTGACTGCAGTTTGTAAAAAAAAAACAATGGGAGTGTACAGATATTAGTATTAGTAAAGTGTAATGTCTCACGTTTATTCAAAAGATAGCGAACCAACTGAGGCCTTCGAAAATTAACCACTATACAATCTCCATTTATATTTTTAATGGATTGACCTATCCAGCCTACCCTACGGACCATCAATATCTCCTTAGTATCCAAGGGGTGAAAACTTTTGTGCTTTGCAAGCCAATCCACGGTTTTATTCTGTAGATCGTCCCAGCTTTCTCTCTCGCTCGCTCTAAGAGCGGGTACACCAGCTAAAATTAGTGTATATGGACATGAGGCTGGGGGCAGACTTAATATATCCGAGTTAGGCTTCAATAAATCTGTGGTGGAGGTTTTGCTAGAGTTCAAGGTCGGGGTCGGAACATATCCCCTGCCTATATTGGGTCGCACTGCGCAGTTATTCTG
The DNA here is from genome assembly GCA_963921515.1 of Calotriton arnoldi. Lineage (NCBI taxonomy): Eukaryota > Metazoa > Chordata > Amphibia > Caudata > Salamandridae > Calotriton > Calotriton arnoldi. The sequence continues at coordinate 981,518 of CAWUFW010002647.1, forward strand.
TGTACCTATGGGTTTTGGACCGTTTAATGCCTCCTGGGGCCTGTCTCCTGTACTAACATGAGTGGATTTGGTAGTATTGCCACCCTGTACTTCCCCATCGTGGTGTGTGGTTCCAGCCACTCTCTCATGATTTCCACTGTTTGACTCATCTACCTTTCTTCCCACCATGTTATGGCCTAAGTTTTTTATTACATTTTCAAGATAATTCAGTTTGTCCCAAAGCTGTAAAAAGCTCTTCTTAAGCAATTCTTGGACATCGTTAACCGTTGCACCTGTAATTACCTCGTTACTGGCTGTATCAGTTCCGGTAGTAGCCTCCCTGGTATTAATGTGGCTAAGATCATGGAACACCTGAACCATATCTGTCTGTGTGCCAACGGAACTGCTTTTAAATTGACGCATAGTTGTGTTATAGTCTATATTTGGGCAGTCCATTATTTGGGGGCCCTTCATAGGCTTAAGTTTCTTTACAGGTGCCCCCCGTTTTCTTTTTACTGGCAAAACATCCGTTTTTCCTGCTGCCACGTTCTTCGAGGCCCTGGTTCTAGTGACTCTGCCCACATGCACTTTTGGAACTGTTTCTGGGCCTGGCACGATAGGCGAAGGACAAGACGTAGATGAGACGTTAATGGGGGAAATAATAGACGGGCCATCATGAACACAGTCTCCTGTTCCAACAGTCTGAGTGTCCACTAGATGATTATCCCGATGGGTGGATGGATCCAGGGAAAGACGTCGCTCAGTTAGTTCTATCTCATGGATCAGTAATGTTTCTGCCCTGACCAAAAAGCATCTAGCGTACCCGCCACTCCCTTTCGTTTTTCCATTCTATAATGAATCTCAGTTAATGATGCAAAAAAGCAGAGCAATAGTATATTGAGGGTTCCACAAAAGGCAATACCTTCAATAGCCAGCAGATTTCCAGTCAGTAGCTCTCAGGGGCACGATGTTAGGGGACTCGCCCAGCCCAGCCTTTTCCGGGCTTTGACGGGCACGCCCTTGGCCCGGGACGGCCGCTGTGCTTTTATCGCGGCCCCTGGCGCGGTAACGGGATTGCAGTCGGGATTGCAGGAGGCCTCTGGGGGATGTAGTCTTGTTGGACCGTTCCCCTCTTGGCCAGGAAAGAAAAAATCCAGCCGTTCACCTCACGGCGGCAGCGGAGGCTGCACAACAATGGACCCGGTCAGGTCAGTTTCCAAGAAGCGTCCTACCAGTTGTGCAAGACTGTGAATGTGCTTTTGTGTTCGCTTTTTGTAGCTTTGTTATGCGCCGTATTCCACAGCCTCCACAGGATCACCGAGACCACCACCAGCACAAGGGTCAGCAGGGGTGAGGCCCTCTCAAGTAGTGCAGATTGCAACACCCTGTCTCCTCCAACAGGCCAGGATCACCACGGAACAGATAGGAAAAGAATCTTTGGGAGTGTTTGATCATTTGCTGGTAAACCCCGCTGCAGTGCCCACGAAGTACTGCCCAGAAATATGTCCAGAGGGGGAAGGAGACGCCCCCGCCGATCTCAACTTGGACAATAGTGCCTCCGGAGGTCCACGGCCAATGTCAGATATACAGGCAGGCAACCAGATGAGCACGCCTGCATGTGCCAGGCTCTCGCACGTTCAGCCGGGGGATCGGGGAAGCAGCGTGATCTCCCCGGCTGCGGCTCCACCAACCTGAAGCGGCTCCTTTAGCTGATCACACTCAGCACCTCCCACACACCAGGGAGCGCGCGCTTGGGTCCCAAGGCTCTCCGACGGCGAGATCAAAGCCGCGGAAACCCTTCAGAGGCAGCCGGGCACTTTCTCAGCTTTCGAGCAGCTCAGGGAATCGCTGGAGCTGCTTGGATTGTTCCAGTGCTGTAAAAACACACATAGGTTGCTGACTAAGCACACGCCCCTCCCGATTCCGATGAGTGTCAAGTCAGTTTATATTGTACAGTTAATTAAAGCATTAACAATAGAAGTACATAAAAACGCATTGATACAATTCATCTCAAGATCATGTGGCTTAGGTTAAAATTCAATTTCGTAATATTATAATAAAATTAAGTTATGGACAACTTATTATGGGAGACGTATTATCGTCTCAAGTGCCATCTTACAGCTTGGTCAACCTAACACACAGGAAGGCACACCGAGCAAGCTGCATACTAAAGCAAAGTGCAGTTTACAAAGTGTATTTTATAACTGGCCATTTGTATTGCACTGACTTTATGGCTTTTAATGCTACTCTATTATAAGTTTATGTGACACACAACGCTCGCCTCTGCAGTGTGAAGCAGTGCCGCGCTGAGAATGAGTGACGTGCTTTATGGCAGCCACATAATCTGAAACAAAGCTGACCTTGTGGTGCAAAGGAGGGCGTTTTTATTAGCTGATCGCTCACCTGCAGCCTTGTTGCAAATGTTCGATATGTCTGTGTATTTATTGAAATTTAAGCGAAGCTGGAGTGTTCATGTTGTATTAGGAGTTGTCTAAAAGAGGAAAGGGCACCTTTTGTCCATGAGGAAGGACATGCTGCTCGAGGTGAAAACAGAGTTGATGTGGTAGGGAAAATGAGAGAGTGCGGAGAGTGGAAAGGTATCTGATAGAGGCGATTGGAAGAAAGTTAGCTTGTGGAGGCATAAACGCATCTCACAGGTCAGGGAAGAGTTCGGCTGATGTTGAGTAAAGTGAGGAGAATCATATCTGTGCCATGCTGCTGTCCTAGCCAAAACAATGGGATTAGGGTAAGTCTCCTTTCACCTTTATTGTCTTTTTTGTACCCTGAACTGTCATCTAATAATGAAAGTGAAAGTTATGTAGGGGGAAATTATAGAATGGCAGGAGGATACCTCTTTATATAAACTGGAGACTCTAGCATGTAATACCAGTTGAGGGAGGGTTGAGGACGTAAGAGTAGCATGAGGCAGGCCAATTTGTTCATGCGCTGTCAGGTCAGCCACCTACCAAAGACTTTTTCTCTTACCCTTGCCTGTGCAGGGGCGGCCCGGATGGCTATGGTCTGAGCCATGACCTGACTAGGGCTTACCCACCTCTGGAGCTTGAGAGGCACTTGGGGTTGTAAACCCCGGCTCAAAATGTTTACTTCCGTTGGCCCAGCAAGAGTTGGTGTAATCTGGGCCCCTAAAGATCAAGTTGTGTCTGCTCGGGTTGCCAGCCTTGCACCTCCTTCCTCATTCCAGGGGTGTATTTGTTCAGCAGTAGGCAGTATCCTCACCATAAAAAGGGGCATGGTTACTGCTTATGTCACCTATTCCCATTCCATTGACATCCTTTTATTAATTCAATACCACATATCCAATGCAAGCCTTACTCTCTCTGAACATAAATTACATAAGTAGCATGTGTGTCTGCCTTACTCTCTATGATTATATTTCTACAAATTGCTCACCCCTCACCTAGTGGCCCACAACCTCTCCTCCTTTGAAACCATAACTCTGCAACCTAACAATAATTAATCTCCCGTAACCTATTGTAAGAAATTGGGTTATTGGTGGAGGAGGATGAAACCCTACTAAAGCATCAACCACAATCCTTGTCAGGGTGAAGTCACAAGCAAACCCCAAATTAACCTGTGCTAAACCCTCCAATCTGGTAAATCCACAGATGGCAGAGCATCATCAGGCCCACTTCAAAGGGTCCAGGACTGGGGTGGCACCACTTGGGAGGGCAGGACTCACAGATGGCAGAGTCCAGGTACTGGGCTCAAGGTTTTTGGGAGCCAGGTCTGTCCCTGAGGCTTCTGATAAGGAGGCCAGCCAACTAGCCCTTGGGTCACTCTGGGGTCCTGGGTTTAGAGTTCCAGGTCCAGTCCTCTTCACCCAGGCAAGAGGGCAGTAGGTCGGCACAGTGGGCAGCTGTCCTTCTGGGCAGCAGTCCTGCAGCGTGGCAGTCCTTTCAGCAGCACAGCACTTCTTCTTACTGGCAGAGTCCACATGTCCAGAAGTGTACTGAAGAGTTGGGTCTAAGGGTCTAATATTTATACCTGGTGCCCACTTTGAAGTTGGAGAAGCTTCTAGAGGTTTCCAAATCCCGAGTTGTCAGGTATCCCCTTTCTCCCTGTCCTGGCCCCAGCTTATTTGGGGTCACAAAAAACCAGTGTCAAACCCTTTATGAGAGTGCTCAGACACGACCTTTGTGACGTGCAAGTGTATCAGGTGACAACTTGCCCCTCCCCCTCGCTAATTCAAGGTGGCCCAACCTGCCCACACCTAGCTTCCATTAGTCTCACTTTCTGAGAACAATACATAAAGACCAATTGCCAGCTCCACCTCGTCATGTGACCCAGGATGAGGCTACAGGCACCAAATGGTTAGGACAAGAAAATGCAACTTTCTAGAATTGACATTTTCAGAGTTATGATTAAAATTCCGACTTGACCATTAAAGTGGGCTTTCAATTATAATTTCATAGACACCAAACTTGACATCTCCATCTGCCTCCAACTGAAAGTTAACACTTATTAAATTAAAATAAGGAAACCCTATGTTTTCCTATGGAACAGTTAGGCCTTACAGTGGTGAAACATTAATTTGAGACTTTTTCACTACCAGGACATGTAAAACTTTAAAGTACATATCCAACTTATTAAATACCCTGCCCTCTGGGCTGTGTAGGGCTTACCATACAAGTGATGTATATGTATTAAAAGGAATGTTTAGGCCTGGCAATTTTTATTATTATTTTGCCAGGTCGAAATGGCAGTTTAAAACTGCACACACAGACATGTTTAAAGGGCTACTTAAGTGTGTGGCACAAAATTTGCTGCAGGCCTAATGTTAGCAGTTAATTTAATTTACAGGCCCTGGGTACATGTAGTATCACTTTACTAGGGACCTACAAGTAAATTATATGTACCCTGCCCTCTGGGCTGTGTAGGGCTTACCATACAAGTGATGTATATGTATTAAAAGGAATGTTTAGGCCTGGCAACTTTTATTATTATTTTGCCAGGTCGAAATGGCAGTTTAAAACTGCACACACGGACATGTTTAAAGGGCTACTTAAGTGTGTGGCACAAACTTTGCTGCAGGCCTAATGTTAGCAGTTAATTTACAGGCCCTGGGTACATGTAGTATCACTTTACTAGGGACCTACAAGTAAATTATATGTGCCAAATGGGGGTAAGTCAATTCTACCATATTGTAAAGAGAGAGCACAAGCAGTTTAGCACTTGTTAGCAGTGGTAAAGTCCACAGAGTCCCAAAGCCAGCAAAAACAGGAGGGGTGAAGGCAAAAAGTTAGGGGAAAACCACGCCAATGGTGCCAAGTCTAACACATATTTATCTCACCAACCTTTTGCATGAAGTCAAACTAATGATCAGACCTGTTAATTTAATCCTCCACAAAGAAATAGGAGAAAATGCATGGAATGCATGATTAATCCCAATAACCATGAACCACTGGTTCAATGCTGTGATGCATACTATTAATGTATTACTTCTGTATTCTTTCAATTCTTCTGTACATGCAGATCTCAGAAAATGCCAGAGGCATGTGTTAACTCACCGAACTAACTTGCCATCACATTGAATTTCTTGCCAATGATCAGATCTCAAGGTTATTGAAACATTAATAAACATAGCCTCGATGTTAAAAATGTTTACAAAAAATAAATAACAAACTAGTTGCAAATAACTGTCTACATTTAATAGCTGCTGTTAGCTTTTAGACCATTGGTATCATCAACTCACTGCTTGTCTTGAATATGATCTATTGACAGATTTACCCTGGTACCAACTGTTTTCATCCTGACCTTCCACGTAAAAGATTCCAAGCTCGCTTCTGGATGACCTTAACGAGACCCCACTATTGAAGAAGGTACTTTGGCAGAGGAGTGATGAGATTCCACAATGAAACAGATATGTTTACACCAGAGCAGAAATCAAATAATCAATAAGCTGAAGAAGGCATCTAATTGGCCACCCACTAGTTCTCTAGCTGTATTCAGCTGAACAATATAAAAAAAGATGGCACTCTCATTAAAATCAGATAGTCGTAGCCCCAAAATGTAGACAATCCTTTTTTTAAATTCTGATTATAAAGCATCATTTCAACTTTTACAAAGAAAGGTCCCCACCCCCACTGCCAATGATCAAAGGCCCCTATTGTCTAGTCCACTCACATATCAGTCCATATTCTCTATCAGTAACATTCCAGTTTCTTACATAACAATATATTTAGGCACAGTACTCCTTTACTTTATGGCTGCCCCCTCAAGTGCCACTGCCCGCTCTTCTACTTGATTGGTTGTTGATGTTCAGCCTTCCTGGTCAAAGTATATTAAAGTGTCCAACCAGGCCCCCCATATCTTTGCCTGTTTTCTGAGGCAACCACAAGCCCTGTACACTGACCCTTCTGCACTAAAGCAATAGTCCATTCCTCTGACCCATCCAGAAAAGAGGGTGCCACACAGGATCTCCAATGAACATCTGAATCTCATCTAGCTGTCATACAACCAATACCAATTAGTTGTTTTCGCCCTCGGTGGCCATCCCACACAGGAAACACCCCCAATATTGCCATCTTAGAGCTTCTGCCTATTGGCATTCCCACCCCTTCTATTAGAATATGAGAAATCTTTGCCCAATATCCTTGGATAATAGGGCACGCCCATATCACATGCAATGGGGAACCTCTGGCCTATTAGCATCTAAAAGTCGAGAACAAGAACAAGGGACACCCTAATCACGAGAAACCAGGGTAATTCTTATGTAACAGAAACAACGGTTCCCGTGGAAAATATACTAATCTATATTGATAGTTGTTGGAAATGGCCCTTTTTGCAGGGTCACCCCTAAACTTTTTGCCTGCCTCCTGTATTTTTGCTGACCTGTTTCTGTTGGTTTTATGACTCTGGGCACTTTACCACTGCTGTTCAGTGCTAAAGTGCATATGCTCTCCCTTGGTAAATATGTCTATGTGAATTGGTATATCCCTTATTGGCTTATTTGGTTTACCTGTTAGTCCCTAGTAGTGTGGCCTGTGTGTGCCCAGGGCTGGTAAACCAAATGCTGCTGGTGGGCATGCAGCGCTGGTTTGCGCCACCCACAGAAGCAGCTTTTAAAGTGTGTCTCAGACCTGCCACTGCAGTGTCTGTGTGCAGTCCAGAACTGCCATCTTGGCTGTGAAGTGCAACCACTTCCCAGCCCCTGAACCTTCCCTTGGCATCCTGTAAGTCGCCCCTCGGGTAGGGTGCATTGTATGTGTAAGGTAGGACATGCCTGGGTGTGTGTAGCATGTCCTGGTAGTGAATTATGCACCATTTCGTTTTTCACTACTGTAAGGCTACCTGTTCCTCATAGGCTAGAATGGGCAGTTTGACTATTACATGCTATAGTCCTAACTGACCCCAGGGACATGGTAGAAAAACGAATTTAGTATGCCTGAGCTCAGAATATTAAAATACACCTTTTAGTGAAGTTTATTTTTATATTCTGTGTTTGAAAATACCACTTTTAGAAAGTAGGTATTTTCTTGCCTAAGCCTTCCAGTGTGTTCTGCCGTTATGTGTATTGGCTGTCTGGTTTTAGAGGGGCAGGACAGGCTGAGTCAGACCTTGGTGGAATAGAGAGATCTGCATTTAGAGTGTGGGGAAGGGTGGCTCTTTGATCTGAATAGGGCTGTGCCTGGCAAGGTGAATGCTGGCTCCACCTCCCACTGTGTGTCTGCTAGCAGACCCCTCTTTCTGAAAGGAAGGATGCAGCCTGGTAAACAAAGTGCTCCAGGCCTGAGCAGAACTGGTTCTGGCTAGGTTCAGGGACTGGTAGCTTCAAGGATCAAAGGCTTTTGGGGTATAAATATCTGTGCTCAAACCCCCTACGTTTGTATTGCTTTTGGGATCTGGAAAGGAAACTCTGTCCGTGCCACTGGAGGAATCTGCAGGAAGTGACTGTCCTTGTGCTTGTGTGTTGTTTCTTGCACTGGCCTGCAGCAGTGACCACTGGACCTTGAAGAAGAGGAAAAGGAACTATTGAGAGAACTTTTATTTTTGTACAGCAATCACCCAAGGGCTAGGAAAAGAGCTAGCCTCCTGCTGGAGTCTCAGGCACAACAGACTCCACCACCAACCTCCTGCTTCCTCCCTGCGAGGACTGCTATCTGCTGAGGAGGCTCATGTGAGTTCCAGGGCCTCTAGTTTGCATCAGAGAGAAGAGGGTAAGAAATCGACGCTAACGCATCTTTGCGGGCCGCTGCAGTCGAGAGCGCTGGGAAAATCATCGCGCTGCTGCCGCCGAGGGCCCGCAACCCGAAACCATCGCTGACGCCCTCTGCGAGCCGCTGCAGCCGAGACGCGCTGGAAAGATCATCGCGCTGCTGTCGCCGCGCACTCGCAACCCTGACAGAAATCATCGCTTCGAGACATCGCAGTGCGGACGCCGTGCGTTCGCCACTTTGATCGCATCACACCGGATTTCGTCGCTCCCTCGCGGAGCGTCTTGTCTTCGCATCGCAACACGATCGCACAGCGCAACCGGATCACCGCATCGACTTCTCCCACGCGGCAAGAAAGTCATCGCATCGGCGGTCCAGCGTGCAGAAGTTGTCGCATCGTCTCCGCACGCATCCCGCAGATCGGCGCATCATCCTCCCTTGCGGCAAGGATTTCAACGCATCGCCGGCCTCGCGTGCCGAGAATCATCGCTACAACTTCTTTGCGACACTTTGTTGGTTTTGCTACTAAACCCAGGTACTTTGTGAGAGAAAGGGTCGCAGAGACCACTGCCTTGAATTTGAACCTTATTTTTGCAACCTTTGAACTATTTTTTGACCATCCTTCAACAGCCATCCTATTTTTGACAGTCTTATGAGAGAAAGGGTCGCAGAGACCACTGCCTTGAATTTGAACCTTATTTTTGCAACCTCTGAACTATCTTTGACAGTCCTTCAACAGCTATCCTATCTTTGACAGTATTGTGGCTTTTACAGTTATTGGTCTTGTGATAAATCTGCCTTTATATAAAGATACTTATTTTTTATAATAACTACTTGTGTGGTGTCCCTTTGTAGTGTTCCTCATTGTGTTACTGTGTATGATCATAAATGCTTCACACCCTGCCTCTGAGATAAGCCTACCTGCTCGTGCTACGTTACCACAGGGTTGAGCAGGGGTATTAAAGAGGGTAGCCCTCTCACTCTGACTTAGGAAGAAGGGTCCCTACTTGGACAGTGGCCCGCCATTGCCAACTAGAGACCCCCATTTCTAACATTGGTGGTCAGCGGTGAGGATCTGGACTTGCATTTATGATCGCATACAGTAATTATAGTGTACACTACTAGTGACTGCAGACCATAACGTACCGCATACATTTTTTTGAGAATTGTTTTTTGCTCCTATATTGTGATTGATATTGCCGGTGATTTTTCACCCGCGCCCATTTATTGAAAGTTTTTGATCCCCTATTGTGATTGATATTGCTGGTGATTTTTCACCCACGCACATTTCTGAGAGTTTTGGGATCCTGTATTGTGATTGATATTGCCGGTGATTTTTCACCCGCGCACATTTATTGAAAGTTTTGATCCCTATTGTGATTGATATTGCTGGTGATTTTTCACCCACGCACATTTCTGAGAGTTTTTGGGATCCTGTATTGTGATTGATATTGCCGGTGATTTTTCACCCGCGCACATTTATTGAAAGTTTTTGATCCCCTATTGTGATTGATATTGCTGGTGATTTTTCACCCACGCACATTTCTGAGAGTTTTTAGGATCCTATATTGTGATTGATATTGCCGGTGATTCTTCACCCGCTTACATTTTTTGAGAAGTTTTCTTCTATCTTTTATTGATATTGCCCGTGATTGTTACAATGGGCAAGCCTATGTTTTATTGATATTGCCGGTGATTTTTACCCGCATACATTTTCTTGAGAAGTTTCTTCTATCTTTTATTGATATTGCCCGTGATTGTTACAACGGGCAAGCCTATTTTTGTTATTATTGATATTGCCAGTTATTGCTACAATGGGTCTTACTGAAATGAGACCTACCTTTTATATAGATGATCTGTTAACCTACAGTCTAGAGGAGCTAAGGGGTTCTGTGAGGAGAGGGGCTTAGCAGTGAGTAGGAAGGAGACTCAGCTATCCCTGCAGACATCCCTGAGACTTTGGCAACAAGACAGATGGAGATTCTTGGAGTCCCAGTACACCTACCCAGAGGGTAGTTGGTCTGAGGTGGCTCTAGAGAGTCTGAAGAGGAGGAAGAAAGTGTTATGGAATATCTCATAGGTGGGGAGTTCCTTGATGAGCCTAGTGCCTATGGTAGTGCCAGATTCCCCTCATGGTCCCCAGAGGAGTTGGGGGACAGGCGGGAAGGTCCCATAGGTAGGGAGTCCCTTGCTGGATCTAGTGCACAGGGTAGTGCCCAATCCCCTTCATGGTCCCCAGAGGAGTTGGACAGACAGAGGGAGAGGGAGTACCAGCTGGAATTGGAGAGGCTCCAAATAGAGATTGCACAGCTGGAGGCGCACCGAGCGCAGATAGCAGAAAAGGAGAAGTTAGCTCAAGAGGGTAGGTTACCCTGGAGCACAGTCTTAATTGTCTGGATTCCCCAGAGAGGGTGGGGTCCAGTGGTGGCAGCAAAATTGAAGTGTATAGTGATGACAGTGTAGTACCCCCACCCAGAGATGTAGCACCTGACTTGAAGGAGGGGGTTGATCTACCCCAGGGGATTCAAGGATATGAGGTAGCCCCATTAATATGCAGTGGCCCTGAGGTGGATTGGGGAACTAGCGCAGGGGCCCATAGTCCTAGTGAAAGGAGGGATACTCTACCGACTCTGGATGAGAGGTGCAGGGAGAGGGTTCCCCGTGGTTGAAGTCCTGGTGTATGAGTGTGAGGACCGCCCAGAAGAGTGTGGGTTGAGTGATAGAGACAGTCAGTTAATGTCTCGCCCACTTCAAGAGAGTGGTGTGGGGTACGTGTGTGAGACACTGGATTGTGAGGTAAAGGTTAGCACCTGCGTGGAACTGTGTAATCCAATTGTGGGAGAGCATATTGTGAGTTCCTATTTTCCAGAGCTAAACCAACATGTGTTAGAGTGCGAGTTCTCTGATCCTAGGGAACTTGCGCAGGAGGCAGACCTCTGGGTGAGTACCAGAGGCTCTGTAGAGGCATTAGGGAATGACCTTAAGAGAAGTGGTTCAGAAGTTTTCCAACCCAGAGTGCTGGGAAAGGTTAGGAGTGTTACAGCTGGGTCCCCTTGTTGTGAGGAGGTTGTAGGGCCTCACATCCTGTCTCGTGGGAGCAGGAGTGAGACTGGGATAGGTCCCAAAGTGCCCCAGCCTCAGTCCCCAGGACTGGATGGTTCCATGAGGGAACACCAGGTAGGGAGCCTAGTCTGTCTGGATGGACCGTCCATTGTGGGGGGTACCCCAGTGTTAGGTGAGCTGGGAGTGCCTGTAGTCAGGCCTCCATCAGTTCTTGTGCCTGGCAGTGCCACTCCTAGGGGAGGGTACGGAAGTCCAGTCTGAGGGATGAAAGGGGAAGGAGTCCCCAGTGGAAGAGCCAGTGGGTCAGGGGCCAGTCAGAAGGGCTGATCCCCCTAGGAGTGACCATGGTGACACCACTTCAGTCCTGGTTGGCCAGGCAGTTGTTCAGTCACAGGGGTTGGTCCCTGGGTTGGTAAGTCAGGTCCAGGTGTTGTCTGACCTGGAGGAAGGGACAACTGTAAGCAGTGTCCCGACCATGTTCTTTTCTAAAAGCACCACTCCAGGTGGGAGGGTGCAGTATGCTGGAAGGGGGTGCAGAGGGAGGGAGTCCTCGCCTCTGACCCCAGTACCACCTGAGGGTTTTTCCAGGTTGATGGATCAGTTGCAGGGCCAAGGCCCTGAACTAGTGGAAGAGTGTATTTTCCTTGGGGGAATTGGTGTACGCCCCCAGAAGTCCTGGGTTGCCAGGCACAGGCCCAGCCCAAGGGTACAGACCCTAGGTTGGGGGCCAGGTTCAGGGTGTCCCCCTGATCTGGAGGAAGGGGCAACTGCTAACAGTGCCCCTCCCGGTTTGTGTTATGGAGGCACCTCTCCAGGTGGGAGGGTGCCGGGCCCCAGTAAAGGGGCGGGGAGAGGGCAGCCTCACCCCTGACCTCCGCCCAGTCTAAGGGTACAGACCCTATGCTGGGATACCAGTTGCAGGATAGAACCCCTGAACTGGTGGGCGAATTATGCAGGACACCTGCCTCAGGTGCCCTGACAATTCTGGAAGGGGGTATCGCTCCAGGTGGGAGGGTACCGAGCCCCAAAGAGGAGGACCGGGTGTGGGAGAGCCCACCCCAGTCTCTGGCCCAGCCGCTGGGTACAGGCCCAGGGCTGGTGGGTCAGTGTCCGGGTGCTTTGCCTGACCTGACAGGAGGGAGAGTGTACAAAAGGTGCCAGGCACCTGGGGTTACTGCCCCTCACTCTCTGATGCCACAAAAGTTTGAGAGCCCTGAGAGGTATAGGGCTTGGATTTCCTCACTGACTACTGTCAGTGATTACTGGGGCTTGTTGTTTATCTGTTGGGACACACGTGGGGGCCAGTTAAGGTTAGATGCTGCACAGGTGGTGTCCACAGGTAAGGGGAAGAGTTCCCCATTGGTTGCCTTAGTGAGCCCTGAGAGGTATAAGGCCTGGGTCTCATCCCTGACTACTGTCAGTGGCGACTGTGGCTTATTGTTTATCTGTTGGGACACACCTGGGGGCCAGTTAAGGTTAGGTGCTGCACAGGTGGTGTCCACAGGTGAGGGGCAGAGTTCCCCATTGGTTATCTTAGTGGGCCCTGGGAGTGTGGACAGAGGGATCCACCAGGGTTCAGATTGGAGTAGAGCTGGCATATGCCCCTGCAGTTGCGGGCCAGTTCCGTGTTCTATCGCCCGAAGCAGGGAAGCCCATCAAAGTAGTGATTGGTCTACCCTGCGTTTTGGCTGGAAGGGGTTGTGTTGGAAATGTCCCTTTTTGCAGGGTCACCCCTAAACTTTTTGCCTGCCTCCTGTATTTTTGCTGACCTGTTTCTGTTGGTTTTATGACTCTGGGCACTTTACCACTGCTGTTCAGTGCTAAAGTGCATATGCTCTCCCTTGGTAAATATGTCTATGTGAATTGGTATATCCCTTATTGGCTTATTTGGTTTACCTGTTAGTCCCTAGTAGTGTGGCCTGTGTGTGCCCAGGGCTGGTAAACCAAATGCTGCTGGTGGGCATGCAGCGCTGGTTTGCGCCACCCACAGAAGCAGCTTTTAAAGTGTGTCTCAGACCTGCCACTGCAGTGTCTGTGTGCAGTCCAGAACTGCCATCTTGGCTGTGAAGTGCAACCACTTCCCAGCCCCTGAACCTTCCCTTGGCATCCTGTAAGTCGCCCCTCGGGTAGGGTGCATTGTATGTGTAAGGTAGGACATGCCTGGGTGTGTGTAGCATGTCCTGGTAGTGAATTATGCACCATTTCGTTTTTCACTACTGTAAGGCTACCTGTTCCTCATAGGCTAGAATGGGCAGTTTGACTATTACATGCTATAGTCCTAACTGACCCCAGGGACATGGTAGAAAAACGAATTTAGTATGCCTGAGCTCAGAATATTAAAATACACCTTTTAGTGAAGTTTATTTTTATATTCTGTGTTTGAAAATACCACTTTTAGAAAGTAGGTATTTTCTTGCCTAAGCCTTCCAGTGTGTTCTGCCGTTATGTGTATTGGCTGTCTGGTTTTAGAGGGGCAGGACAGGCTGAGTCAGACCTTGGTGGAATAGAGAGATCTGCATTTAGAGTGTGGGGAAGGGTGGCTCTTTGATCTGAATAGGGCTGTGCCTGGCAAGGTGAATGCTGGCTCCACCTCCCACTGTGTGTCTGCTAGCAGACCCCTCTTTCTGAAAGGAAGGATGCAGCCTGGTAAACAAAGTGCTCCAGGCCTGAGCAGAACTGGTTCTGGCTAGGTTCAGGGACTGGTAGCTTCAAGGATCAAAGGCTTTTGGGGTATAAATATCTGTGCTCAAACCCCTACGTTTGTATTGCTTTTGGGATCTGGAAAGGAAACTCTGTCCGTGCCACTGGAGGAATCTGCAGGAAGTGACTGTCCTTGTGCTTGTGTGTTGTTTCTTGCACTGGCCTGCAGCAGTGACCACTGGACCTTGAAGAAGAGGAAAGGAACTATTGAGAGAACTTTTATTTTTGTACAGCAATCACCCAAGGGCTAGGAAAAGAGCTAGCCTCCTGCTGGAGTCTCAGGCACAACAGACTCCACCACCAACCTCCTGCTTCCTCCCTGCGAGGACTGCTATCTGCTGAGGAGGCTCATGTGAGTTCCAGGGCCTCTAGTTTGCATCAGAGAGAAGAGGGTAAGAAATCGACGCTAACGCATCTTTGCGGGCCGCTGCAGTCGAGAGCGCTGGGAAAATCATCGCGCTGCTGCCGCCGAGGGCCCGCAACCCGAAACCATCGCTGACGCCCCTTTGCGAGCCGCTGCAGCCGAGACGCGCTGGAAAGATCATCGCGCTGCTGTCGCCGCGCACTCGCAACCCTGACAGAAATCATCGCTTCGAGACATCGCAGTGCGGACGCCGTGCGTTCGCCACTTTGATCGCATCACACCGGATTTCGTCGCTCCCTCGCGGAGCGTCTTGTCTTCGCATCGCAACACGATCGCACAGCGCAACCGGATCACCGCATCGACTTCTCCCACGCGGCAAGAAAGTCATCGCATCGGCGGTCCAGCGTGCAGAAGTTGTCGCATCGTCTCCGCACGCATCCCGCAGATCGGCGCATCATCCTCCCTTGCGGCAAGGATTTCAACGCATCGCCGGCCTCGCGTGCCGAGAATCATCGCTACAACTTCTTTGCGACACTTTGTTGGTTTTGCTACTAAACCCAGGTACTTTGTGAGAGAAAGGGTCGCAGAGACCACTGCCTTGAATTTGAACCTTATTTTTGCAACCTTTGAACTATTTTTTGACCGTCCTTCAACAGCCATCCTATTTTTGACAGTCTTATGAGAGAAAGGGTCGCAGAGACCACTGCCTTGAATTTGAACCTTATTTTTGCAACCTCTGAACTATCTTTGACAGTCCTTCAACAGCTATCCTATCTTTGACAGTATTGTGGCTTTTACAGTTATTGGTCTTGTGATAAATCTGCCTTTATATAAAGATACTTATTTTTTATAATAACTACTTGTGTGGTGTCCCTTTGTAGTGTTCCTCATTGTGTTACTGTGTATGATCATAAATGCTTCACACCCTGCCTCTGAGATAAGCCTACCTGCTCGTGCTACGTTACCACAGGGTTGAGCAGGGGTATTAAAGAGGGTAGCCCTCTCACTCTGACTTAGGAAGAAGGGTCCCTACTTGGACAGTGGCCCGCCATTGCCAACTAGAGACCCCCATTTCTAACAATAGTGATATGCACAATCACAATAATAAAGGGTTATGATGATGTCAGAAGGGAAGGAGACCATGAACACTTCTGTTTGTATTTACAAATATTATTTTATATCATTCAAAGAATATATGGGTATGTACAAAAAGAGAAAAAAACAGTAGTGCTTTGTGTCCCCAGTGTGAATGGAACCATAAAACAAAAGTGGTAAATATGTGACATATAAAACTTGGTTTCCACAATTCGTAAAGGCGACCATCCATAACTTCACAATAATCACAGCTGCTATACGTAATAATAAGAGCTGATTAGATGGTTCACTTTAAATAGCTGTCAACAACGTTTCAACCCTGTGTGCGGTGTAGGGTCTCCTCAGGACCTAGGGGTGTAGGGACATCTGCGAAGGGGGTTGCACAGCCACGTGAAGATTGTGAAACACCGGTCAAGTGAACAAAAAGATAGAGAGAATACTCACAAGGGACCCAGCCGGGTGCCCAATGTGAGGAGCGGGGAGGGAAGGCTGGCAACAAAGGATATGCACAGTACGACGAATACCAATACGTTGGAAGCTTAATTACCTATTAGCTCGGCTCGTGAATGGTACGAGTGGATCTCAAGAACAATGTCTGATGCGCAGGCGGTGCGACAGCTCCAGCCCGTGCGAGATAATTATGTACCGAGGACTCAGTCGTACAGTCGGTGCGAGTTTTCAATTTTTTCAGTGACGAAAGGATACAGATCCGTAGCGTGTGCCTCTGCTACGCGAAGGAGGTAGAACCGCTAAATCCGTCTACCTGGGTCTATCTGATAGAAATACTTAAACTGAATAAGCTGTAGCCAAGCTGGGTATACTAGCTGCCATCTTTGTCTCCACCCTATTATCCTCGTTCAACTCCCCCAAATCCAGTTCACATTTGCCCTTTAATTACACCATTGGGTCTGGAAATTTGATAATTAAATAAAGGCAAAATATACTCTTCGCTCCCACCCCTACTTCTTCTATGGTCAACTTGGGTTCCAACAGGTTATATTCTGGAATGGGCTTGAGGCAATCTCTGTAGGTTGCCAAAGCATGTCTCAGCTGCAGAAAGAGAACAAATCGTGAGTGGTGGAGCTCGAATAGTCAGTCAGCTGTTCAAAGGATAGCACCTAGTTTAGAGCCCACACACCCCCTAACTTTGAAATTCCCAGTCTGTCCCAGTTCTGGAATCCTGGCTGGCACGTGACCTCTTTAAGCCAAGTCCCATGCTACAACAGGATTTTCTACCCACCTGTTAAAAATGGGGGTCTCTAGTTCGCAATGGTTTGCACCTTGGTCCAAGTGGGGACCCTTCTTGCTAGTCAGGGTAAGGGGGATACACTTCTAAAATAACCCCTGCTCACTCCCTTAGTAGCTTGACACGAGCAGGCTGGCTTATCTCAGAGGCAGTGTGTGAAGCATTTGTGCATGCATACAGTAACACAGTGAAAACACTACAAATGGACACCACACCAGTTTAGAAAAATAGCTAATCTTTATCTCAACCAAACAAGACCGAAAATGAAAAAAATCCAACATACAATACTGAAAAATAGGTACTTTGCAAGATAACCTTTAAATTGCTGAAATATCTCGAAAACACAGTTCTTCGTAGTCGGTAGTTCCGTCTGGGGCTACCGCGATGCTGAAAACAACAGAGTCTAACAGTTTTAGCCAACCGCTTCGGTATGGGTCAGCTGTAGCATCGACAGACTCGTGGACAGTACCTTTTATGTTGTGGCCGATCCCGTTGGTACGAGTCGGTTGGGGCAACCGTTGCAGTTGCGATGTGAAGCGGTGCAGCGTGTGGTGCCCTCAAGGTGCGGTGCAGGCAGCGGCTCGGTGACGGTCGTCCAACAGCATCATGAGACCAGGGCTGTGATGTGGAGTGAGGCGGTGCTTGATGCGGTGCTCGCAGGGCACAGTGCAGGAAACGGAGCCAGTCAATTTTCCAGCAGGGAGCGACAGTGTCGGTGAAGTCTGGGTGGCAGAGTGAAGCGAGGCGGTGCGGAGTGCGGTGCCCACAGGACGCGGTGCAGGCAGCGGCTCGGAGGCGGTCGTGCAAACGGTGTCGGTGAGACCAGGGTTTTTTTCTCCGGAGTTTTATATAGCGCAAACTTGACCCGAAAGTATCCGGTATCAGAGCGCTTTACATGAGCACCAGTTGCGTTACAGACGGACACATTAATTTTTGTTAGGCACGGGGAGATTAAGTGATTTGCCCAGAATCACAGGATGTTGAGCGTCCCTTGCCGAGACTCAAACCCAGTTCCCCAGCTTCAAGGTCGACCCTTCTAGCCGTCAGGCTACATCCTCTGTGGTGCAAAGTGCGGCAGTGCCTTCTGCGGTGCATGCAGGACACGACGCAAGAGACGAACCCGGTGACTGTGTCTGCTGCTCTTCTCCTCTGTGGCAACTGAAACCCGTGGATCCAGAGACGGTGCCCAGAGGGATGTGAAGTCTTTGCTGCTCCTGAGGCTTCCTGGACAGGGGGCAAGTCCTTGGAGACACCCTTCAAGAAGCAGGATACACACACAATTCCTCTCCTTGGCAGAAACAGCTACTGCAGGCCAACCCTAGACAGCACACAGCAAAGGGTCAGTACTTCTCCTTCAGCTTTCCCAGCTCTCCTCCTTGGCAGAGGGTCCTCTTGAGTCCAGAGCTAATCTAAAGTTTAGGGGTCTGGGCCCCAACATTTATAGTCCATTTCTCTCTGTTCTCTGGTGTCAGAGAGGCTCTGTGCTCAGTCCAAACCAGTTCTGTCCTCTCTGGTGCAGCTTCCTGGCAGGAGGTGGAGACAGCATTGTGTAAGGCAGACCAAGCCCATTCAGGTGAAAGGAAATCTCCTCCCCCTACTCTAAATGCAGCCCAGGTCTATTTAGCCTATCCCTGACTCATCCAGGAAAGGCAGGACACACCTCAACCCCCCATTGGCTGTCTACAGTGAATGCACATCCCCAGCCCCTGTCACTCCAAATCCAGACAGTCAATCCACAAACCAGCTGAGGCACACAGGATGGCTAAGCAAGAAAATACCTACTTTCTAAAAGTGGTGTTTTCAAACATAGAATGTAAAAATCATCCTTACTAAAAATTCATCTTTATATTCTGAGTTCAGGCATACTAAACTTCACCTTCCTATCTTGTCTTAATGGGAAGTTATATTTATAAGATGTTCTAAATAAACTCCCATTCTATCCTATGGGACTGATAGCCATTCAATAGTGAAAAACAAAATTCACTGTAGTTCACAATCACGACATGTTACACACATCAGTACATGTCCTACCTTTCACAAACACTGCACCCTGCCCACAGGTGTACCTTGGGCCTGCCTTAGGGGTGACTCTCATGTAAGAAAAGAGAAGGATAGGGCCAGGCAAGTAGGTGCACTTGCCAGGTCAACATGGCAGTACCAGACTGTGCACATACACTGCAGTGGCGGGTCTGAGAACCTTTTGTACAACTGCCTGTGTGGGTGGCACAACTAGTGCTGCAGGCTCACTAGCAGCATTTGACTTACAAGCCCAGGGCACACACAGTGCGCTGTACTAAGGACATAGTAGTAAGTCAAACAAGCCAATCATGGAAACACCGTACCATTATAACAATTTACACAGAGAGCATATGCACGTTAGCACTGATCAGCAGTGGTAAAGTGCCCAGAGTCATAAAACCAACCAAAACAGGAGGCCAAAAAGCAAAAAGTCTAGGGATAAACCTGCTGAAAAAACCAGGTCTAACACCACCCCATCCATTTTAATGCATTATGCCAACATTCCACAGGTATGAACAACACTACAGGAACGCTTGCCGGAGGAATACTTGCATACAACCAAGAGCAGGGTGCTGGCAGCTCAAATGTTGCTACCTCTAGTTGCAGTGCCAGATCATCTTTTCCTCCAAAAATACAGTTGTTTATTAGGAGCATCTTGGTCACCCAGTTCTATAACTGTAAGTCCACTGCCCCAATTCCCTCAACATATGTGCTTAGATACATTGCTTATGTTCAGCTGTTAGTGGAGCTCCCTCCCCACATATAGTTATTAATGGCAGCCTGCAGCGTCAAGAACCATCTGTGTAGGATCCTCTAGTGCCTTTGGCAGCACCACCATTTTAAACAAGGATCCTCTCGCCAACATATTTAATGGTAATGTGCTCCATCTTGACATGTGGTCTGTAAGTTTCTGGCTTAGGGGTAGGATATTAAGGTTCTTGAGTTAAGGACTCTGGGACCCTGAATATCATTTCACCCAGATATTTAAATGGACCTTGGTGTATCGGAGAACTAGATCAGCTGGAGCCTAGGCCGAGAGTTCCCAATTAGCAGGATAACAGCTAACTTGTTCCAATTGAGTCAGAGGCCATATGCCTAGCTTGACATGGTCCACATACATATAAATGCTATCGTCTATTTCCCACCCACTGCAATTCCCAAAGTTGTGCGCTTGTCCTTAAACATTCCACCGGAGGTTCTATGGTCAAGACACATAAAAGAGAGAGAGAGGGCAACCCAGATGTCTTTCATGCCTTATCGAGAATTGAGTAGACATTGTAAAATGAATACTAACACATGCAGTTCCGGAAGTAGGGGGCAAAATTCATTCCCTCCAGCACACTGTGAAGGAAGGGACACTCGACAGTTAAATGTTTTCTCAAAATCTAGCTGTATTACTGCTGTTGGTTATGTAACCTCCTCCAAGCTTGTCAATTCAGTGTGGAGCCTTTGGATATAGTATCTCATCATACCATAGCCAGCATAAATCCCACTCTGATCTCTCCCAACTAATGATTGTACCACTTTCGCAAGTCTATTTTGACCTCCATTTTAAACAGAGAGATTGTTCGATATGAGGCCAATCTGCCAGTGGTTTGTTGGACTTGGGGATGATCAACACCGTGGCCCCACATATGTGCCTGGGAAGCTTCTGTTTCCACAGGGCCTCATCAAAATATTCAATTGGGGTGGAACAAGACAAGTAGTATGCTTTCTGATAAACTCTGCCGGGATTCCATTAGGATCTGGGTCCCTTCTAGTGGGCATTCACTGCACCGCTGCTGTCAGTTTCTCTTCCATATGAGGGGAGTCCAGATCTGCCTTATTCTCAGTGGATTATCAAAGCCCTAACTATAGGTTGCCTTTCTAATTCGTTGGGTTGCTGACCTTGGTAGAGCTTCTCATAATATCACGCAAAGGCATTGGCTATCTCATGCAATTTATATTGTGTATAAACCTTAATTCAACTTCCTTATTGGCTAATCAATAAATCAGCTTTCCAGTCTTATCGTTAAACTCTTATGTCCTGTGTTGTGTAGCTGTCAAAGCCGCCTTTGCGTAACAAAGGCTAGACATTCTTAAATAATATTCCAGATAAAAACCAACATGATGGAGTGGGATATAGAAAAGGAAATCTTTCAGTACCTATGGAAAAAAGCTTTGCAGCATGCAGAAGAGTCTTATGGGCCATCGTTTGTATCCCAATAAACTATTCATACACATTTTCATTTTGTTTAACATAAACCATCACACTACACCTTTAATTATACACATACTTATTATAAAATCGATTAAATACCCTAATAAAATTGATTTATTTACATAAATTGAATTTACATCAGATTTCATCTGATATTACCGATCATCATGAATTGAATCACTGTAAAAAATTAAATTCTTTGAAAATTCATCAATTTCCAAACCTCTTCACCACTTTACCATAAGCGCACTTTAAAAAGTGTCTTATGTGCATAATCACAATAAATTCTTTATCAGGTCATGCGGGAGACAAATAGGAAGGGAAATCTCCCATCCATAGCCCAAGGTCTGCTATTGTGGGTCATAAGGAATTTATACTGCCGCAATGGCGTTGATGTCAGTGCTTATGATCTTGATAACAGATGCATAGTAGTTGTTTATTACATCCCACACCTGTTCTAATACTTTAATATATTAGTGGTTAGAATCGCCGAATGGAAAATACATATTTGTAATGACCTATTATTTGAATGTATTATCCCTTTGTCATTCATAGGAAAAGCCTTACATGAACTACCAATACTTATGCAGTAGTATAAGCAAACATTGCTACGGTACTATGCAAATTTGTAGCAATTGACATTAATGATCTAATCCTCCAGCACCATCCAACATCTTGTGTTGACCAGGGGCGGCTCCTCCGCAATGGCGGAGGAGCGTCGCCCCACAAGTCAGAGCCAGCAGCTAAAAAGTAAAACGATATTTCATTCTCGTTTTATTTGTAAGCAGCTGGCTCAGCCAGCGTGTGCAGGGAGGGGCGGGCCGGGGCATGAGAGGGGATAGGAGGACTGCTATGTACACTCCCTAAGTGCGCATATGTGTTTGGCCGGCAGTCTCAGTCCGACCAAAACACAAATGGGCACTTAGGTTTCCAGCCCGCTCAGGGCAATTCCTATGCTGAGCAGCGCGGGGATTGGACAGGTAGTCTGTAATGTGGTCCCAGTGTCTGCTGGGACCAGGAAGAGCCAGCACGGATGCGCGATGCAAGAGGCGGCCAGCAGCAGGTAAGTTTAAGTTTTTATTATTATTAAACACCCTCCCCCTGCGCTTCCCCTCTTGTGCTCTCCCCCTGCACCCCTTCCCCACCCCACCACTTTAGTTATGTGGTGGCTGCCGCTGGTGTTGACAAAGAAATTTCAATTTGTTAGATACCTATTTCTAAGGGAAACACTTTTAGCCATGTTTATTGCAACAAAATAACAATCATAAGTACCTAATTTGTACTACATAGAGTGCAGGAGCCGCTATTGCATATTAAGTGCAACCTGCATGGTATCTTTAATACAGTGACACTGCTCCAGGAAGCCTGGACCTCTTCTGCACAAGAGATGTAAATGATGAATAGCAAATGTATTCTGGGATAAGGAATATGCTACAGTCCACTGAATTCTTCTAATAAATCAGGCTATCACTATTCCATGTGAATTCTACAAACTTGTAATAATGGATTAATTCTTTCCCCATGACCATTCACTACTATGAGAGCTAGGTAACTCTGTTGAATTTTAACCTGTGACCTGAAAGGGTTTTCTTAGAATGCGACCATCTTTTCACTTGCGAGACATGCAGAAAGAAAAGTTAGGAATATGTACATGCAATCCAGTGCTTCCTCAATGATTCACAGACCCCACCCTCCAATACTGTATCAAATATATGGATTAATGGCAACCTGTTGAGTACCCATGTGCATCGATATATGGAGGGTGGCCATTTCTTGTAATTGAATTGTGTGAGAGAAACCTATACACACATTTTAGGCAGCCATGTCTAAGGACCTTCCACCATAGTGTTTCAAAAAATTACTGCTGATAATCTGCACTGTAAGCATGTTTTCCTGTTGCATGCTTCTCAAAATGGAACAGTTTAACATTTTCATTTAAGAAACTTGCCAGAAAATGTTGAGTCAGTCTTTTTCACTGCACCAAAGAAAGACAGTTTTCGGGGAAAGCCTTTGGTGTGTTTGATGGTGGAATGCCATTTTATTCTGTACTATGACAATTGTTAGAAATTAGGTTACTTGTTGACTGGGGTGTAAGCCCCGGTCAAGCAGCAACCACAATCCTAGTCAGGGTAAGGTACAAAAACACCCCAACTCAGACCTGTGCTCATCCTCTGGTAGCTTCGCACAGAGCAGTCAGGCTTAACTTAAAGGCAATGTGTAAAGTATTTGTGTAATACTTCAAACAGTGAAAAACCCACTCAAAAAGATCCCAGATCAGGTAAGAAAAGTAGAGCACAATTTAATAAATAAAACAAGATCAAAATGACAAAAATCTAATCAGTGGAACTGGAGTTATACATTTTTAAAGATTAAACTGTAAAATAGTGTCTGAAAGCATAAAGTACCAACCGGGCATATCTGGTTTCGCTGGACCGGTTCAAAGTCAAACGTTCAGGCCGACCACAATGGAGCACTGATTGGATACAGTCCCAGATCAGTCCCGCTGAAGGATTACCTTCTCAAGTTATGTGCCCAGAGTCCCAATTGGGTTGAAGAAGGTTACCAGGAGCAAGCAGAATGTCACTGGTGGTGGTGAACGTTTTAACTTGACTTGTGTGGCTGTACCCTTTTATGGTGTTTTTATCAACCGAAATAAAGTGAACTTGATGATGATGACCACTGGTGGTGGTGCGCGAGGCGCAGGCCAGGTGCCATGGATAGGCAGGTTGGTGATTTGCATTGGCGGGCCTCCACTAGTGATCGATGCTTGCGGGGCAGAGAAAACCGTGCCGCAGCTCGCGCTTATTTTCCATGCGAGCGGCGCATTCTGGTGCAAACGGAGTCCATTAATGGTCGCAAAGAGCCCAAATTGCTTTAATTTTATAGCTCGAGAGCCTCACAAAGGGCCCAGGACCTGGGGGGCACCTCATGTGTGTCAGGAACTCATTAAAGATGGGTCCAGGAGCTGTTGTGGAGGCTTTTTATGCCCCTAAGGCTCAGATCAGGAGGTCAGCAGGCTAGCTCTTTGAGTCACTCTGGGGTCCGTGGTTCAAGATGGGTTGCAGGTCCAGTTCTTCCTCTCTAGGCAAGAGTGCAGAACAGCAAAGCAGCAGCTCCTTCAGAGTAGCAGCCCAGCCGAGCGGTGATCCTTTCAACAGCACATCAGTCCTCCTTCCTGGCAGATTAGCCACAGGTCTAGAAGTGTATTGAAGTGGTAGTGTCTGAGGTCCTCCTTTTATACACTGGTGCCCTGGTTCTGGAAGGTGGGAGAAACTTCTAGACAGTGGTTTTGAAGTGCATGGAATTCCCTGCCTCCTCTGCCCTAGCTCCAAGCTGGCTGCAGTGACAATGTTATGTTATTGGAGATTTCTAAAGCGCACATTCACCAACAGGTCTCTTGGCGCTGAGTTTTTTTTTCTGGAGTCACCGGATTAAAAAGTCCATATTTAACTGTAAGCTTGGGTAAAAAGCCAGGTCTTCAGCTTTTTCCTAAATCGTAAAAGGTCTGTTTCTAGTCTCAAGGATATGGGCAGAGAGTTCCAGAATTGGGGTCCGTGTATTGAGAAACTTGACCCTCCTGTCCGTTTGCGTTTGAATCTTGGGACCACCAATAGATTCATATGCATAGATCTTAGGGTGCGCTGTGGGAAGTATCTGTGAACTCTAGAGGATATATACTTGGGACCTGTGCCATGTATGGCTTTAAACCGGATACATCCTGTTTTGAACATGGAGCGCTGCTCCACTGATAGCCAGTGGAGCTCCGTCAGCAGTGGTCTAACGTGACATTGTATGCCTTGTTGATAGATGATTCTGGTGGCTTGATTTTGAATCAGCTGCAGACAATATTTCTGGTTACACGGGAGGCCTAAATAAATCGTGTTTGCATAATCCATTTTTGATAAAACCAAGGCAATAATGATTTGGATGCTGGCCTCTCTGCTGAAAAACCTTCTGATTTTTCGCAATTTCCGGAGTTGGAAAAAGCAGGCAGAGATGACCGAGCCGATCTGCGAGCTCATTGAAAGATCCGAGTCGATCTGTATGCCTAGGCTCTTGATCGTGTTTTTTGGAATAGGTGCAAGGCCTAGCTCAGAGGGCCAGTGTGCAGGAGTCCAGTGCAGTAGTTTGTTGTTGGGGTTGATGATTTCAGTTTTTTGGGAGTTTAGTTTTAATTGATTATTGTTCATCCAATTCCTGATGAACAGCATGGTGTTCCTAAGAAACTCCTTGGAGTTTGTTGAGTCGTCGATGGAAAAGATCAGCTGCATGTCGTCAGCGTAGTTATAGATCTTTACCCCCATCTGGCGAAGCATAAGTATGAGAGGGCAAATGTAGACATTGAAGAGGAGCGGGGACAGAGATGAACCCTGCGGTACTCCACAGTTCATATTGACAATGCCGGATTTGTAGGGCGAAAGCCACACTGATTGCTTCCGGTCCTCTGAAAAGGATTTAAACCAATTTAGGGCAGCACCTCTGAGACCTGCTGCAGCAATACGTTCCATCAGAATGTCATGGTTGACGGTGTCGAAGGCTGCAGACAGGTCCAAGTGAATCAAGGCCTGAGTGCAGTCCTTTCCTTTTAGGTCGTCCATGACGGATAGTATGATAGATTCGGTGGAGTGAGAAGGTCGAAAACCTGCCTGATGGAATCTAAGAAATTAGTTTCTACTATGAAGGTGATAAAAAGTTTGGCTACATGTGTCTGTAGTAGTTTAGCCGGGAAGGGAAGAAGGGATATAGGCCTTTAGTTGTCTAGTTTCTGAGGGTCAACACCTTGTTTTTTTTTTAAGTGGAATAATCACTGCTTCTTTAAAGGCTGATGGCACAATCGCTTGGGTCAAGGATAGATTCAGCAGGGTGAGGATAATCTCCGGAAATGCAGTAAAGATGGATTTTTGTATGTGGGGGGAGGACAGGCATCTTTAGGGGAGCCTGACTTTACTTTGTTTAGAAGTTCAGTGAGGTTTTCTTTATTTAGGCTTGGAAAAGCAACCATGAAGTTGGAGTTGGTGTTTCCTGAAAAGTCTTCCACATCCTTGTGGTTAGAATCTATGGATTCTTGAATTTTCTTGATTTTATCTACAAAGAATGAGTTTAAGTCATTACATAGTTTCTGTGTAGCAGTAATAGGGGGGTCATACGATCAGGGTTTGATAGCTCCCTTACTGTATTGAAAATATTTTTTGTCTTATTATTTGAGCTTAGTACTTTGTTAGTGAAAAAAGATTTTTTTGCCACAAAGCAGGGGCGTTAGGCCCTTTGTGTAATGGCAGAGCACAGGCTATTCAATTGTATATGGGACTGTGTTTAGCTCCACCCCCCACATTCTGCCAGCAGATGGCCCATTCAGGCACACCTAATATCTTTATTGTGTGACTGTTGGGAATGAATTCACAAAGTTTAACTGTCAGTTACACACAGTCATGTAACCCAGGTCAGACTATAGGCACAAAAGGGCAGCAAAATGACAACTCTCTTAAAGTACTAAGAAATCCCACATGTTATTCAATGGGAGGGGTTAGCCTCATAGTAGTGAAAAACAAATGTAGGAGTTTTTCACTACCAGGATAAGTAAAACTTAAATGTACATGTCCAAATGTTTAATTGCACAGCATCCTGCCCTATGGGCTGCCTAGGTCCCACCTTAAGGGTGACTTATATGTAATAAATGGGGGGGTTAAGGCTTGGCAAGAAGGTTTAAATGTCAAATCGACATGACAGTTTAAAACTGCATTCTGGCTGCAGTGGCAGGCCTGGGACATGTTTTAAGGTGCTACTTAAGTGGGTGGCACAATCAGTGCTGCAGGCCCACTAGCAGCATTGAATATACTGACCCTGGGTACATACGATACCACATACTAGAGGCTTATAAGCAAATTAAATATGACAATTTGGTATAAGCCAATGTTTCCATGTTTAGAAGAGTGAGCACAAGTACTTTAGCACTGGTACAGTCCTACGGTCAACATAAACAAATTCAGCATAAAAATAGGAGAGGGAAGAAAAAAGTTTGGGTGTGACCCTGCAGAGAGGCCCAGGTCCAACAATCATTATGCAAGCTTCAACAGTCTAAAAGTAATGGTGGGCTTAATTTTCCCAATTTTAAGAAGTATCATTCTGCTCTTACCCTTAAACAGAGTTGGACTTCCCTATCGGATGAATTTCATTCTATTCCTCCAATTTGGCACACATTGGAACACTCCCTAATTACATCTTTTTCAGTTTGAGACATGGTTTACATTTCACAGCCCCCCCCCAAGTCATTCTCATCTATACTCACTCTCTAACTAAGCCCATATTCACACTCTACATTTCTAGCTTTGAACATTTTGAGCTTTCCCCTATCTGGTATAATAAAAATATTAAAATAAACAACAGAGTACTCTTTTGAAAAGACTGGATAAATGGACGTATTATAACAGTAGGCAATTTTTTTCTGATGGAGTCCCTCTTGAATTTAATGAACTACAACATAAATCTGGAATACCATCACAATACACAACCTGCATTGAACATCTAAAGGTCATACTTTTACAAATCTCTTCTTCACCCTCACTATTACATCCCAACAGTCAAATTCTGCCTTCTGCTTTTAGGTTTTGCACTGAAGTACATGCTTCCTACATGTATAAGAACTTAGACAAGATGCTTAATGATAGACCAAAGGCTACAGTTTAAGTGTAATGGGAAACTGATCTTCACCAAGTTTTTCTATCCAAATATGGACTAAAATTCAGTCCATATCTCGCTCAGCTAGCACAACACAAACCTTGTTCTTTTTCTACAATTGACAACAGACATTTGTTCTATAAATTTACTGTTTGTTAGAATACATATCTTTTTGGGAGGTTCTTACTATATATGGTGTTCTGATGTCATGGTTAGAAAGTTTGTAGACCTACTCATTGCTATTGTATTACAAATCGTTACGTCTAATTGGAAGGATACTACCAATATTTTATTTGTTGAATGCTGGAACATGCTACGTCACAATCATTGATTGAGCAGAGTCAATGTTACATCCACGCAGCTGATGATTAAACGAGATGTGTTATGGATGGCGCTTATATCCTTCCTATCCACACAACCAGCTCCCTTTTCTGATGCAACTACCATTTTTTAACCTCTGTGAATATCCTAGAGTCCTAATAGGCTGTGAAGGAAGGGGGAGCATTAAGTGGTGATGCTGATTAGGCTTTACCATGCAATATTCTCAAAAAACCCCAAAATGGTCCTTGGATTCGCAATAATAAATACTTAGCTCAGTCCTGGAAGTGTGGCAAAGAGTAGTCAGCCTTTACTAGAGGAACATGCGCTAAACATTTCAGATTATCAACACGGACGTTATGTAATTGACATGACTCGAAAGAAATCCAACACCAATTTATAAAAATAAAGCAGATTTTTATCTTAATTTAGACACCAAAATGAATGGAATCAATAAGGATTTTAGAAGCAATATAAAATCAGTGCAAAATAATACAGTGAAATGTTATCATTGCGGTCAATGGTAAAAACCAATAGTGACAGTCGGTCACTTGCAGGTTGAGTTTCATGGAACCCAAAGAGGCTAAAGGTGATGCGGGTCCCAGGACCAAGCCACAACAGTCAGTTTAATTTTACCTGGCTTGAGAAGCCAGGGTGCAAAGTTGTCCTGGCTGTCATTGATTCTGAAACAGGAGCCACGGGAGAGCTGATTTTACTGCTTACACAGTGCTGATGGGGAACAGGGTGCAAAATGTCGACAACGGAGCCACTGCTGATGTTGGATGAAGGTTTTGCAGAGTTCCCTCGAGGTGCAGCAACTAACAGTGGTGGTCGCCGGACTGGCTAACACCAAGCCTTGGCAGCAGTAAGCTGAGTAGAAAGTTACATTGAGGTCCAGGGGAACACAGTAGCTGCCTGAGACTTTGTGGCGGGCAGCACTACGATTTCCACAATCCACTGGACCACCACTCGAAGGGCCCGATGCCCAGCGATTCTTTGGTTCCAGTACTTTGGCTCTCAAAGGGGTTCCTCTTGCTGGGGGAACCTAACTTTGTTCCAGGGCATGCCGCATTCATGCAGTTTTCGGAGGGTTGCCACAGATGCAGAATATCACACCTTTGGTTTTGTGCAGCTGCTGCTGTTGCAGATGCTTGTCTATTTGTTTTTCCTTGTTAAGTCAGATCAGAACTGAGGTTATGGTGTCGGGTGTAGCCCTTAAATCCTAGATTTAAGGGGCATTAGGGGTGTGGATACAAGTGTCCAATGGGCTAATAGCCCCAGTGACTAATCCTCCCCTGACGTGAATACAGCTGGGGGTGTAGGTCACCTTTTCCTCCCAGAACCCACTATTCTACCACTTTTAAAATTGGCAGAAGTCTTCCTCCACTGTACAGACCAGGTAGCCCACCCTAGAGGTGTGGCTAGCCTTCTGGTGGTGTACTCCTCCTGAATACCTAAGTTTCCTGCCTGTCTGGGTGCAAAAGTGCCTGGGGGTTGTGGGAGGGCTGTTTCCTCCTTTTGGAGGCAGCCTGGTTGCATATCACAGGTAGTGCAGCCTTTGAAGCTCACCGCTTTGACGTGCATCTTCACTAGCCAGCCTGTCAAGGAGGGAGGTATGAGCTCCTTCCCATCCAGACCATTGTTTTTTACTCCTGGGAAAGTTCACACCTCCTGGCAGGGAGTCAGATGCCTGTCTTGGCAGCAGCAAGCGCGGACTGCCAGCCAGAGCATAGAAAAGGCTGGGGTAGCCAGGTGGGTGAACTCTAAGGTAACCACATGGGTGCATGTCACATTATCCTCGACATGAGATTCATGTCAGGGGTGAGGAGGAACATTGTTTGATACCAAACATGACATATTTAGGTGGTACCATAACGGAACTGCCAACCTCTGGTTTGCCCAGGTGCCAGCCCATGATATCCTATTGACCGTCTATCACTTATGGTGTCCTTTAATGGTAAAGGCCACTACAGGGACATATAAGCTTACACTTACATGTTCAGTTTGAGCAGTTTGCAATGCTCCTGTAGTCTGCATGGAAGGCCTGCTCTCAGTAGTTTACTTCGGTCACTCGAGGTGGCACAAACAGTATTTCAGGCCCTGGTTTACCCTTTAACACACATGCCCTGGGTACAACTGGTACTATATACTAGGGACTTATAGGGGGGTTAAAGTCCTTTGTCAATTGGTGTAACCAATTCACACATAACAGTTTTAGGGAGAGAGCACTGGCACTGGGGCCAGGGCAGCAGGCTCCAGTGCACTTTCAGAGTCATAAACATCAGCATTGGCGCCAAATGTGGGGGTTAACCACACAAAAAGGGCACTTTCTTATAGGCTATTTTACATTTTACAATTCCAATGTTTATGCTTACTTCCATTTACTCAATTATAATGTTTCCTCTTTTACCTCTCCTTCTTTCTCCCTCTATCGTCACCTGCTTATACTTTCAAAAAGTTCTATAAAATGCTATATGTCTGGTTCAAATTATTATAGTAATTTGTAGGTAATTTCTCCTATGTATTTTTCAGAACATTTCAATTACCTTTTTGCTTTCCATTTGTGTATTATTTGACTTCAATAAAGCATTTTCATCCTCAACAAAAAAAACTAAAGAGTTCCACTCAGCATAAATTTATTGGGGAGCATGTTCAAACCATTACAACCAGTCATGTCCATTCTCTCTTTTACTCCTAGGGCAAATGGGAGAGGTATTGACACCCACTTTGTGATGGCAAACATGCATAAGATAGAACAACTATTCAGAATAAACATTCATGCTCTTAAAGTTAGTGGCATGAATTGTTGAGAAATTTACTTACTAGTATATTTCGAGATCTTTTTACTGTTTGTTTGAGAATTCTGTGGTGGCTTAACTTGTATAAATAGGATCCTTTTCCTCTAAAAAACTCATGCATATAATACTTGGACTTGTCAATAAAGCATTTGCACCAATTCACATGACTTAATCTCTATTTTGAAGATAATCTGGCCATAAAATAGCAGCAAACTAGCTTTCCTTTCAGTTAACACATTTTCGAAACTACTCCATAGTCTCCAAAGTATGCTGCCCTAAAAAATGCATTCAAACGTATGCAAAAATAAATGAATTTAATGAATCATCCAACATAAAGGGCATTGTCATAGCGTTGGCGATTACTAGATAATGTAATCCTGGCACAGCACAATGTAAAAGCAGCTATACTTTTATATTTGATACAGCAAATTCACCAACTTCATTAGACCTACATCATTTCTGCAGGACATGCCAAGGGTCACAAAAATGAACCCTAAACTTATTGGAAAAACTATTTTTATAGAGCACATTGTACAATGGAAACCAAATAATATAGGTAGTATTGCCATTTTAAATAAAACAATACAACCCATTATGTTAAGTGGAAAGGCTTCCATCTGTCTAAGAGAGATCTTATTTTGTTATCAAAAGGATATAATTAGTTTGGTATAGGTCTTCATAATTTTCTGAAACATAAATCCCTTGGTATCTTTTGATGTTTTTCTGACTAAACTCACATTCTCTTGTGATACCTACTTGGTAGTATTAAATAAAAATGTTTCAGCCTTTTTATGATTCCTTTTATAACACCCTAAATTTAGAAACCTGTTTAAAACCTGTGAGGCTCTCGGAATATTCACACTGTAGCACACAGCTTAACTTCAGCTGTCATATTCCGAGGGGGACCAAACAAGATATAATTGTGAATCACAATTGCTAGAAGTTCAATGAATAAAGCAAACCAAATTTATGACATGGGACATTCCTGCCACTTTCTCCTGATTTCTTTAACAGTTCCTGTCTTGACAAAGTGGACCATAATTACTTTCTGAAAGTGAGCATTCAACCGAATCCGGAAATCTTCTAAGTTGGTGGGGGACACCATGAGCCTCTGAGATGCTAGTAGACATTCCAAACTTACAAGATTCTAGGTATTCTCAGCATTAAGCATCATCACCACCTCCGGGATTTGCTTCTGTGAATAAAGAGCTATTGTTTCAAATAAGTAGTTTATATTAACTTACAGCTTCTGACCATTTGGTCTCTGGTTAGTTCATAAGCTACAGTGGTGACACAGATCACTCAATCTTTGGCAGACAGTTTAAAGTTCTCTAGCAATACAAGTTTGAGACATCCACGCTTGCTTTTAGGTTTTACAAAACTGAAAACAGTCCCCACATGAAACAAAGGTGGAATATGTTATATCCTAAGTTTTACACTCATATGTAATCAGCCTAGGTCTTCCTAGCTGCTCAGCCAGAGTGAGAGATGGCAACGGAATGTTGGTGTTAATGTGATGAATGGAATGCCTGGGTGCCTGTGTGGATGAGTGGATGACAGTTGGAGATGGGCTGAGCAGCTAGGCAGGCTGCTCCTGGTGGGACTGGTGTAGGAGATGTAGGAGCTGTTACATGGCTGAACCTTGATTGATACCACATGACCTGGAACTAATAAAGAAGACTTAGAAACTTACAACATGGGTACCAGTGTCTTCATGTACAGAATACTTCCTCCCCTTCTTTTCTAACACTCTTCCTAAGTTTACAAAGATGTTCTACTGGCTCATCCCAAAAAACAAATGTATAGAATTCAAAAGAAATTGCATCCTACCAATATGGTTTCCCATTTATCAGTTCCACAACTAGCCTCCTTATTTCATTCTCAGTAAAGGGTATAAATAATGATGTTCTGTTCTCTTGAGGTATTGGGATCTGAGAAATTGCTCTATATTATTTTGATCTGATATTTAACTATAATATTATTTTGAAAAATCTCCTGTGTTTCACTTGGGTCCGTTTTTGCCATTTTATTCCTCAGGCTACTGATTTTTCTCAAATCCATTCTTATACTTTTTTATTTAGCTGGCTACACCAACAATTTTCTTTCAAATTCACTCACTTTAAACATCCTCTGGGAGTTAGTATTTGTTTTAATCATTTCTTTAGAATAATAATGATCTCTCAGGGCACCTTTTGCCATTTTTTGCTATTTTCTTGTGAACTTGGAGACAAAGATGCCCCTTGGGAGTGTGTGATCTCTCTTTCAAGTGATATGATTGACTCTTTCTTATAGTAGGCAGTCGTTGTATGTGATGTTACATTGCCTCTAATGGTAGCTCTAACAGCATTCCATACATTTAAAGGAATGGCCATTCCTTATTCAGTATTTAATTTAAAAAAATCCCTAATAAAGGAATTACTTTCATTGACCCAATTATAATCTTCTAATATTCCATCTTTTATTGTATTGCTTATCTGTTCCTAGGAATATATCTGATTGGATCACTGTGTGGTTCGAGAAACCCATATGATAAATATCTCCCAGCTGTCTGTCTAATGATACCGATGCGACAAAATAGTCTATGCTGACTGCTGAATTATAGCGGTAAGTAGTATATGTAAACTCTTTAACTGTAAAGTTAGCCTGGCTCCAAGGATCTGTCCAGAAATAGCAGCGCTTAATTAGAACTTTCAAAACCTTTGTTTTTTATTTCTAGTAGTGGAATGGATTGTTATGCATTGAATACAATTGAAATCTCTGCCTACTGTGAACTCCCCTTTCAGCCTTAATAAAGATAGAAACAAATAATTTAAAGGGTTTGGGTCGTCATCTATTGGAGCATACACAATGTATCTTTAGTTCAAGCAATAAAGAAAACAAATTGCAATTCCTCCTTCCCCCTGGGGATTACATTAGTAGAATCAAAGGAGCACTGTCCTCCCCAAACCGGTAGCAACTTTATCTTATGGATTTTGAAGTAAATCAAATGGGCCCCAGGCAAAATATGGCAGCAGAATCTTGGCCTAGAAGCCAAGACTAAATAGCTTCAACTTTATTTCAATTTGTTAGACCATTTGCATTCTAAGAAATTATTCTTATGTGAGTCAATAACTAGCAAGAAATAGTAAAGTGAGGTGGTTGGACCTAATGCAGTAGACATAAGGATTTGCATGTAATATTAAATATAAGATTTTTTTAGAATCAAAACTTGATATTCTCAAGCAAACTCTACTATTATGCATATCATCAATTGTGCTTCTTTTATATGTCTAGTACACCCTCCCCTCACACCAACCACATCCCTGTGTTGACCTTCCCTTCCACATTGGGATCCCTGCCTATCTAAGCCCCCTTTTACCCATGCATCTACTCTCCAGTGGCGCCATGGCTTGTACAATATACCTGTTATTGTTGCATCTCCAGGAGTAAAAAGCAAAAAAAACTTTTACATGACTGTAAATAATCCCCACCTCTAACCTGTGGTACCAAAAAGTCTGAAAACCAGTACTAGCTTGTTTTTGTTTATCCCATGCTCAACATAATTCTGATCTAACATTTGCTTTTCTTTCTTTGGTTCTGAAATGATGCTAGTATTTTGGTTGGCAATCAATTGTGTTGGAAGATGGAGGCCTGCATTCTTGTGGATCTAAATTTACGGAGCATCTGCTCAACCTCCACCTTCTCTTTGCTCTCACTACTGCCATATTGTAGTGTATCTCAAAGGTAATTTATTAGTCAAACTTCTAGCTCTGATGGATATGAACCAGCTTCCAGTGCAAGCAGAATCTGCGATTAGATCTCCACAATCTCTTCTCTAGATCTTCCTGTTTATTTTTAATCTATGTAAGTTTAGTGCTGTCACCATAGCTTTCCGTTGCTGGACCTTGGCACCTGCTACTGGCTGGTCCAATTCCATTATTCTCCATGTCATATTTTAAGTAGTTTCTATTTTTGCAGTACATGTATATCTGGTACCCTGTGTAATATGTAATTAGTCTCTCTTCATATGAATCTATAACTTCTCTGCTAGTGATCAAACTATGGTGTTTCATTTGCTCACTTCTGTAAATGTTCACTATGTATCTGTAATGAGAAAAGTACGATATTTTATTCCATATTCTTTTTAAAGCTTTCAGCTACTGTCAATGAATGGGTCCGAGCTATATTAATGCCCCAAACTATTGCAGATGCATTATAGTATATCTGTCTGGAAATATCTATGTGAGATGAACTTTTGGGATCATCTCAAGTAATTATAATCTTTTTACATGCGATGAGTTGGTGGTACTGCCAATATGTCAGTTTAGTGTATGCCTTTTGACATCTTGTAAGACTTATTAGACCTGGAGACAACAAGCCAAGTGGGTTTCCAGGCTTTCCTGACACACGTCAAAGGCCTTTTAAGTATATTGACCAGTAAACAAGGAGGACAATAAACAGTTTTTCAGGACGCTGGATCCTGGATGGAGCCATTATCAGGGGTCCAAGGCATGAGATCAGATTTCTAAGCCACATGGCATAGTCTCAAGGAATCACTTTAAATCTAAGTTAGAAAAGAGTATCTTGTTGTGCCCAGCCAGGAATTGTATAATTGATTGACACAAGAGCTTGTTGTTCCTACCGGCTGAGAGTTGTCCTTCTGAAGGTCTATCTGTGCCAGCCCATCTTTGAATATTGTTTAGATGATTACCTCCTGGCTAGGAGAAAAAGCTACTTTTCTTACTTGAGCTCCTCTGGACAACAACTCTTTGGAGCAGTAGTCTAGTGGAAGCAAGTGCCTAGAAGCTCACTAGAACGGGAAACCCTCTATGCCATCTTCAGTAAGATGTAAGAGAACACAAGAATAACCTGCGCAGCTTAGAAGACCTCTTATGAAAGCCAGCAGATCATCTCCTAGAAGCCTAGAGTAGTTTCAGTGAAGTGCTATGGCCAGAATCGAGAAAGAAGCTGGCTTGTTGCCTGACCATATGGAAGCTAGTAGATGCATGTACAGGCTTTGAAGTTAGCAAAACAATCCCAAAAATATAAGTTGTGAAACTTCTTCCATTTAGTACCAAGAACTATGTGTAGTAAATAAAACATTGCAAAAGATGTATTGCAAAAAATCACTGTGCAAAAATTCATGTGATCTCATTTGTCCTCTAATCAATGAGGAGACATTGACAATTGCAGAATGGTAACAGACTGAGACAAAATTTTGTGGCCGATTCCGGCCGGAAATCTCTCCGACCGAGCCGGACCCGGAGAGAATTCCGACCGAATCGGACCCTAGCAGTCCGACCGGACGAGTACGATGCATTCGCATGCTATCGGACTCGATTCGGTCGGACTCCCATTGAAGTCAATGGGAGCCGGTCGTACAACGCGTACGCGGGCTCCCATTGACTCAATGGGTGCGAGGCGAACAAGGGCGCCCCCTACAGCGGGTACGCCTCCATGCGTATCGCGGCGTACATGCACAGGTAGGGGGGACCCATGGGTCCCCCCTATGTGCGACTCATGCGCCTACGCGTACAGGGCGACGCGGACCCCCAAAGTCCGGCTCTGACAGCTCTTTCGAGCTGGACGGCGCGAGTCGGTCGGACTGCTCGCGGCGCGCATCGTACTCACCCGGCCGGGAAACGTCTCCATAGCGCGGTGCGAGTCGTGTCCGTGCGAGTCGGTCAGAGCGTGTTGAAGCCGCGTACGAGTCGGTCGGCGATTTCGCGGGAGCTTGCATCGTACTCGCTCGGCCGGACCCGCGTACGATTCGGTCGGGAAACAGGGCTCCGAATCGGATCCGGTAAATCCGAATCCGATTCGGAGCACTACCGGCCGAGATCGGAATCGGCCCCTTAGTCTGAAGATTGTCTTGGGGCTAAAATTAGAAACATCATTTAATTCAAAGGCATGGCAAATAGTACTGGAATTCTTTGTTCCTATTAAAGTAAACTGAGAGGGACATTGCATCTTGGGCTCTAGGCAAACAGTGACAGATCACAGACCATCCCTGACTTCTCCAGTACAATACAAATGCAGGATGCAATCCAAAATGAACCACCCATACTTTTCACTAAATGTAAAGGTCCAGCACCATTACAACTACCTGGCGCATGGCATGCCAAATTACTTGTAGAATTAGCAAAGAGTGCAATTGCCTTAAAACCCTTGTGCTATTAGATCTGATGGCAAGAATTTGCACAATGCTAGCCAGATAGTCTACAGCTGAATGAGTCACATTTTCAAAAACACTCTTGACTTTATGTAGTTGGTCGTTTCATGAAGGTTAGAGCTTTACCTGAGAGTGGGCATAAGTGAAGAAACATGCTTCATAAAATATTAAGACGTAATTGGCTTAATTGAAAGCGGATAAAAACATTGACTCAAAGTTTCATAGAAATATTTTTATCCACTTTAAATTTCTCCCATTTGAAAAAAATGATAGTATTTTTCAATTATAAATATGGCACAGTGTCTACTGGCCACTGGGAGCAAGGGCCTGCTGTTTGTAAATGCAACACTTTGAACTGGGATAAAATTAAAATGAAGAGTTAACTTAATCATTAAGTTAACTCTTCATTTTAATGTTCTAACATTTAAAAGCTTTTAGCAACATCATTTTGTTCTCATGCTCCAATATTGAGTTGATAAGGACTTTTATTTAAAATTTAAATACCCCAGTGCTTCAAGTTATTCACCTCTGTGCCCTGGATCATAAATCTGACTTCAGAAGTTCTCCTTATCAGGCTCTGCTTTCTGCAGCCTGAAGATAATAATGTAAAATAAACACAGTGTTTCTCCAACTTTAAAAGGAAAATGTGACCCTGTGGTTATTTTAAAATGAACTCAAGACTGTGAGCTACTCTGAAGGAGTTTGTGAGCTACTGGTAGCTCCATGACTGGTTGGAGACACCTGATCTGGAGCTGAAACCAGCCAAGAGTTGACACATTCGTTTTTTGTTTGGGCATCCTTTGATGCAATAAAGGAAGTGAACTAAGATGAGAAGACACATTAGATTTGCTGATCACATAGAAATTTGTTTAGCTACAGAAATAGTAATCCTTGATTTTAGGGTAATTTAGTATGTAAAAAAATCTTTGGTTCATTGTTTGAATAGCCCAGCTATATCTGAAACAAAGTCATATGAGACAAAAAGCAAGTCCAAGGAATGCTCAGCAGAAATTTGGGCATCCGTTACGTTTTCAACAAGGCCTAATGTAGAGCACACTTGAAGAAACCTGCTTGTGGCTGGGTGGTCAGTGGTGTTGACCCAAATCTTAAAGTCCACTAAGCAATGAATTCAGAAGCACTAAGAACACAAGGGATTATAGTGTTGGCCAACCCTGTCTCAAAATCTGTCACCACTCCTCAAGGGGCAATACACTGAGATGCCAGAGACACTACTGGAAGTATTTGGAGAAATGCTAAAAAGAAAGTACACTGTTTTCAAGAACCCTTTAAAGTTGATGGGCCTGAAGTGCTCAGTGTGAACAATGGCTTGCCCCTGCCCCCACTAACGTTGGTCTGGCAATCAACATGAATTATTTTATATTCTATTGGGAATACTAAATATTTTATATTCTATTGGGACTGCTAAATAGATATCGGGCAGTGAAGTACATTTAATTCATGTTTCAGTAATGTAAAAAATGTCTAAGTTGTAGTACATAATAAATTTGTAAATATATTCACTGTGAGGCTAAGTCAAGAAGCTGGTGGCATGAATAAGCCAGCCTATTTGAGAAAGGAGATCCAGGGATCCTGGCTACAGCCTCAAGTGAGGTGCAGATTGTTGTAGGCAGCATAGCCGTTGGCATGTAATGTGTGCATTCCCTTTACATGACCATGCTGTTTGGCAGATTATATGCAGATTAGGTCATCTGCCAATGCTCGGACTGCTGGGAAAAATTAGATTGGTGAACATATGTTGGTGCAAGGAAGTCAAAAATGGCACCTTACACAAAGGTTGACCCCAACAATGAAGTACACAGAAATTGTTGGCATTGACAGAAAAATCCTTTATCTGCCAATGTTCTTCATTGTCGGTTACTTGGTTATTGATCATTAAGTTTTCCTACTTTTGATGACCCAGCTGATTTGGCATTGTAACATCCTATTCTGACTCCTAGCATGAATATTAAATTTGGAATGATGGCACTGAGTATGAAAAAGTTCTGTGGTGACTGAAAATCACCCACATTTTGAGAGAAACTCTACATGTGGAATAGAATCAATCAGCTGAATGGCTGCCTTAATGGGCATAGAATTGTAGAGGAATATCACTTCAGTAGTTTTCATATTTATAGTTACCTTCAGAAACTGGACTATTTCCTGTTACTATTAAACTCTAAATTAGGCACCAATATCCTTCAAAGTAGTTCATGCTGTCCTTTTATTATCATTTACTGTTTTAAAAATTGTAATACAAGAAATGAATTTGGCTTTGCATATCGAATAGGGTATCCCCAATAACCTCTTTGATCCAGTACCATAATATTGTGAAATAAATAGTGTCTGACAAAATTATGGTACCTGCATATAATTTATAAAATTACAACCCCATAGAAATTAATAATGGAAAATCTACACCTAATATAGTGATGTTTTTGCAACGGATATTTAGGCCACAATATTTATGTTAGATGATATTTTTGTTAGCAATCTCCTGACACATAGCCCACTCGTCTCCCTGTCTGGACTTATCAAGCCCAACATTTACCTTGCTTTGGGCCTCATCTGGAGTTTGGAGGGAAGTAATCATGCCCCATTTTTGATGGGAACTCTAAAGGCAGAGCAAGTTCTTCCAGCTGAGTTTCCTCTATTTTAATATCTCTATGATCAAAATTTGGCTAGTGGCTTGTTCTCCATATATGGAGTTTCTTACAGAAATTGGAGGACTTTCAATCTTTACAAACTCTAAATGAGGTTATTTGACTTAAAAATGTATTTCCTTTTTCTCTGGTTTATTTCGATCACCTACTTTTGATTGACCTCTAATTACCCTTCCTTCACGATAAATATTAAATACACCCAGAAAAGATCCTCTAGTTTGCTTGTCTTACCAAACAAAGGAAAGTTATTGTGATTTCAATTTATCTTACTTTAATCTATTTTAGGCTAATCTAATTTGTCTGTGGTGTGCAGAACATTATGATTCAGACTAATTTTCCAACTAGGCTTTAGTCACTCATTACTTTTACATTCCCTCGAAAGTGGTGCATTTTCCATGCTATTGAATTACTTCACAATTTATGTTAAATACAGATATCTAGCTGTGACAATAACAACAGATGTCACACAGTACTCGACTAGTCAGAGTAGAAAGTCTACAGAAAGAATAGTTGTTCAAAGACTGGTGCTATCACAGTATATGCCCCTGCTACCTATAAGGGCAATGATGTTGCTGATCCAAAAAATAACAAACACAACATCCTAAAACAAAATATTGGAGCACTCAACAATTTGATGAAATAACACTGTTTGAGGACACACATTAAGAAAAGTGTTTTGTCCTCAATGGGACTTTTTTCGAGGCATGTGACTGCAAAGGTTTGGCCCACATTTAATTTTGCGAAGGGCGGGGCTTATCATGGTTTTCTATGCCAGTGAGGGCCATGACTAAATAGCTACACCACTTCATTGTGAGCTTGGAAATATTGATGATAAACATATGACAATGATTACATTTGTTATTAGGAAGAATCTAACAGTTGAATAGGCCACAGTAGAGATCACCTAGAAGAAACTCATATTCTGGCATGTATATCATCTTACTTCAGTTGTTCTTGGTGATTCAATACTGGCTATAAATTCAACAACATAAATGTTTTTGATCTAAGTCTGAATGATTCATTTGATAAATTAGTTCAGTAAGATTTTTTTTGTTGTATATATATATATATATATATATATATATATATATATATATATATATATATATATATATATATGTGACTGTTGATTTATCTATACAATGTAATAATGCACAATCAGAGAACATACATAGACAGACATATAATTTGTCTGTCTGTCTAATATGTCATTCACCATGGATACAGTTTTCACATTTTCTTCTTTTTCCATTCTATATGCACAACACATTTTCTTGTTTGGGATATAAGGAATCTTATTTAACAATCGCGGTGGTGCATTGTGCGTTTTTAACATCACTTGGCTTTAAGCTATAGTGTCCCTGTACCGCACCTGCATAGCCCATTTGCCAGTGAAGCATGATTTGCTCACAATAAATAAGAGTGCTCATTACAGGCTATAAACTTATGTTATTGTATTATGTTAATTGTATGTTTTTGTTATAGAGAAAGTTGAGACGGTTTTTCCTGATGAAGGCAATACTGCCGAAACGCGTGTAGTGTTCTTATCTACCGCCTGCCTTGGAAATCTCTTTCACAATTTACCTTCTCCATCTCTTATGCTGTCATGTTTTACAGAATGATGCATTTTTAGACATTTTATGTAACTTTTTGTATCTAAATTATATGTCTGTCTATGTATGTATATTATATAGATAAATCAACAGTCACATAGATTAAAAAAAAAATTATCAAATGAATCATTCAGACTTAGATCAAAAAATATAAATAACAAAATAATAAATAAAAAAAGATTTTTGAGAAATAGAAAGAATTTTTGTCATGTTTGTGTATATATTTTTGGCTCTGCACTTTCACAGACATTTATGTTGTTAAATTTATAGCCTGTATTGAATCACCAAGAACAACTGTATAACTTGCATCTAGCTACACTCTTACCCTTTATGTAATTCTCCCTACAGCTAGCAAGTCTTATTGTTTTCCGTAGGGGTCCCCTTTTTTCCAAATCACATATCATCTTACTTCATGCATTATTGTTAAAAGAATAAGTAATACTGTTTTTAGTCAGACACCTTGACAAAAAGTCCATTAGGGATGAAACCCATGACGGCTGATGATAATGTACTTGGTTGCAAGTGTGTAAACACAATAAAGACGAAAATATATCACATGAACGTGGACTTATAGGCTGACTTTTCTGGTTATTTGTCTTCAAACAGTGTTATTTAAACAAATTGTTGGAGTGCCCCAGTATATTGTTTTAGGATACTTCACAATTTAGCAGAGCATGCGATAACAACACTTCTCGTGCCAGTATTTGGATCCAACACCTCATTTACTAATGGTGAATATATAGTCCAGTTCTTGGTGCAAAATATTTAGCCTCAAATGTTAATTTGCTGCATTGAGACTGTAAAAACGTGGGTCTTTTCATTAAGAGGGTAGTCAATTTTGAGTGTTTCCTAGATGTGGCATACTTTATAACTGTAGGATCAATGATAGATTGTTTTTCGGGATTTCTATTTTGTGCGCTAATACTGATGATTAACATTTTATTTAGTACATGAATACATATGTAAGTGGAATTGGTATAATTGCAATCAAAATGCATTTTATATGATGAGTAGAAATGTGTTTTTAAAATGTTCTAGTTATTCCAAATTTTAATATAAAACACCATTTTAGCAAGATGGATGCCATCTCTGTCACTCATTCCTGTTTTACCCCCTTGCACACATATTCTTCCCACAGGATCTGCAGAGCACAGCCAAGCTGATGTGCTATTGATAGTGATATACTGATAAATTTGTAGAGCATGCGAATGCGAATGGCGTCTTGGCGATAATGTCTACCATACTGACTAAACACATCCTG
Organism: Calotriton arnoldi; assembly: GCA_963921515.1. Lineage (NCBI taxonomy): Eukaryota > Metazoa > Chordata > Amphibia > Caudata > Salamandridae > Calotriton > Calotriton arnoldi. The sequence continues at coordinate 1,023,834 of CAWUFW010002647.1, forward strand.
ATGGTTAAAATTTGATTCTTTACCTATCATAGGGGGCAGAAAACAGCCAGGCTTTAAGATGTTTTCTAAAACTCAGGAAGTTAGAAAGGCCTCTCAACTGTTCCAGTAGTTTATTTGTATAAATGGGCTGTGGAGTGAATGAAACTCTTGCCCCCCCCCCAGTTAGATCTCCTAAATTTACTGACATTGATTGTTCTAAAATTAGTCTATCGAAGTGGCCTGCTGTGATTATACCAAGTGAGATTTCTCTTTAAGTAGTCTGGGGCAACTTCATGTAGGGTTTTGTGAGCAAGACAGAGAGACTTAAATCTGACTCTTCCTTCACCTGCAACCATTGAAGCCCTTGTAGTGTCCCTGACAACGACTGAAACTTGGGAATTCTCTTTAAAAGTCTTGCTGCTGTTTTCTGAAGGCATTGACATTTTTTCAAAGAGTGCTTGTGAATGCCTACATATAAGGCTTTGCAGTAGTCCAACCTTGATAATACAAGTGCTGTTACTACTGCTTTTTGCAATCCAAAAGGTATATACTTAAGAATCTTCTTAATACTTCACATCAGGAAAAAGCAGGAGGAGGTGAGTTTATTTATCTGTGCATTGAAAGACAGACTGAAGTCGAAAATTATCCCCAAATTCTTAATAGTAGAAACTGGTGTGGGGACAGAGCCTGGCATTTGTGGCCACCAGGATTGGTTCCAGGACAGTGAATTCTTCCCAAAAAGGAGAGCCTCTGTTTTTGCTGAATTAAGCATGAGACTGTTGTCATTCATCCATCGAGCAATGGCAACCATACGTCCATTAAAATGATGGGCCGTCTCTTCAACATTGTTCGAAATTAACACAATAGGCTGAATGCCATCTGCATATGCTACAGCAGCAAAACCTAAGGGCTGGATTAGTTTTATCAAGGGAGCCACATAGACATTAAATAGTGTAGGGTTTAATGATGAGCCTTGAGGGACCCTGCACAGAAGCGTGAATGACTTAAAAGCCAGGTCCCCAAAAGCCACTGAATGTTCTCTCTGAGAAAGGAAGGATCAATACAATTTCAAGGCTGAACTACCAATTCCTATTTCTGCCAGGTGCGCTATCAGAATCTTATGGTTGATGGTGTCGAAGGATGCTGATAGATCTAATAAGCTCATAGCAGCCTTTCCTCCACTGTCTAATATACTTCTCACTTGGTCTGTAGCCATAACCAAGGCAGACTCCGTACTATGATTTGGCCTGAAACCAAATTGAGCTGAATCCAATACTTCATTCTCCTCCACAAATTTGGGCAGAATGATATTTATGTTTTTCTAGAACCTTGGCTGGTAACGGTAGTCGAGAAATAGGGCTGTGATTCTTCACCTCTTTAGAATCTAGTGTTGGCTTTAGAATTTTTTTTCCATTCTAAATGGAAAGATCCAGATTCAAGAATGGAGTGAAACAGCTGAGTAAGGGGGGTTGAAATTGCTACAATAATCTCACATTATTTTAAGAGGTCAGGGAACTGAGGGGCCCTAAGATTTTGCTTGACCAATTGCTTCAACCACTCTTTCTTCCGTGAGCAGGGGAAGTTTATCTAAGGTAGTTATACCCGGAGCCAAATTATTTTGATAAGTGGAAAAACCGACCAACTTGTCCTTGATGTTTAATTTGCTGAAGATTTCCTCTACTTTTGTTTTTGAAAAAATCTGCCAGTTGATCGTAGAAAAGCTGACTGGGAGCTGTGGTAAGGTTTAAAGATATACTAATCAAAGTCTCAATAGTTTTAAAGAGTTCTTTGGTGGAATTCTTTGTGGCATAAATTGTTTCCGAAAAGAATTTAGTTTTCTTGGAGACAATCGGATTTTTATATTCTTGAACAAGATTGTTCTATTTAGCTTTTTCTTCTTCTCTATACTGCTTCCTATACACTTTTTTTTGCCGTCTACATTCACGTTTCAGCTCCTTGAGCTGCGAAGAGAACCAAGGGGCAGATGGTCCGCTTCTGTAATTTCTAATCATTTTCTTAGGGGCACGATTAATAATCACAGCTCCTAACCGCTCTGAGTAGGTCCCTGCCGTGGGTTTAGCATCTTTTATAAACTGAGAGTAGGACCCCTCGAGGGTATCAACCAGATCTGGAATGCAGATTTTATTCTAGGCTTGGACTCTTTTATGTTGTATATGCTTATTCGTCCGATCAATAGGATATGTAGACTCTAGGCTAAAATTAACAATCTTGTGATCTGGCCATGTAATAGGAACAATGTCATCCACCTTCAGATCTGGTTTATTAGAAACAATGCCATCCAGCACGTGGCCTGCATTATGGGTGGGAGAGTTCACCAGTTGAGAGAGACTGAAGCTATTTAAAATACCTAGTACCAGTGCCGTCTCTTTGCTATTAAAATCCTCTAAATGAAAATTAACAATTCTCTAAAATGGTGTATGGTAGTTTATTTCCAATGTTATGATTACATTGCTTTTGATCAACGTTTCCCTGTTCTCTATGACTTGTCAAGGTCTGTTCTATTGCCTTCCGCAGTGATCACTAGTCTATTCATTCACTGAAAGTTCCATTGCTTAAATGTTTCATATCAGTTAGAACATCTCTGGATTAAATTACCATAGAGGGTGTTGAATACATTTTTCAGAAATGGAATGGTGCTTATCTGTTAAGTTAATGTGTTTTGATTTGCTGAATAAGTGATGGATTTGCTTACACCACGATGATCTCACAGTCATTCTATTTTGCTATGCAAGAAATGTGTATACAACCCCTTGATTTTGAGGGTATAGGTGAGCTAGAAGATTTTCCTATGCTGCTAGGGATGCTGCCCAACTTCCTCTCAATTTTGCAGCCTATTTTGTACTTCGAATAATTTCTTACTGTTATGTATTCTGCATAAATTTGCATCTGAAAGCCTTCATGGCACTGTGTATTGCTTATTTTGAATTTTGTAATACAACCCTTCAACCTTTATTGGTCTAGAACTCAATTATTGGGTGAGCCCCATTATTTATCTGAACTGTTTACTCTGATAATTGACAGGGTACAGTTTTGCTCCCAAACCCACAATCTCTATTGATTTTTCCACAATAATGACGCTCACCCTTTCTCTTTTCCAGTCATTTGCAAAATCACACCGCATTGGCTGGAAGGATAGTGTTACCTGGTTAGGCTCTACAGGTAAAGTGAGGGTAGAAAGCTCCTCTAGAACTGGTGACTCCATTGACAAGGCTGACTTTGGTTAGGAGACTTGTTTATGAGATTTGGGCCAGAGTTCAGGCTTGAACTTCAAGATTTCTGTCGAGTTGAAAGGTCCTGTGGCCTTAAGGTCCCTAAATACTAGCAGCAGTGTCTTAAACAAGATTCTTTTATGTATGGGTAGCCAGTGAAGCCTTTTTAATGTGGCTGATGCCGAGCTCCGTTTAGGGAGCTGTTGCACCACTCTGGCTGCTGCGTGTTGGACCATTTGAAGTTTTTGTATTAGCTGCATTCTGGCTGATGCATGTTGGACCGTCTGAAGTTTTTGTATTAGCTGTTTTGCACATCCCACATGCAAGCTGTTACAATAATCCAATCTTGACGTGATAAGTGCAAAAGCTGTAGTCTTTCTGGCATTCAGGAGAAGAAAGTGAAGACATTTCTTGAGGGATTTGATCAGGTTGAAACACATCCCAGCTACTGCCACCACTTGGGGTTGAAAGGATAGTTCTCTGTCACATTTAACCCCCAAAATCTTGGCAACTGTAACGGTCTCTGGTGGAGAGTGGACTGAGTTTGTCCAGCAGCATGTAGGAGAAAAGAGATTCAATTTTCCAAAGAGGAGAATTTCCATTTTCTAAGAGTTGCATTTCAAATGATTGTTTTGCATCCATATTTCACAATTTTGGAAGTTCAATTCTGGACCAGTTGACCCCTTATCTATAGAAAGAATCAACTGGGTGTCATCCGCGTGTGATGTAGTTGCGTATTCTGTAGGAGTCAATTAGTGAGATGAAAGGGGCAATGTAGATACTAAAAAGGGCAGGGCTGAGGGAAGATCCCAGTGGTATGCCCCTGGTAATCAGTTTTTCTTTGGAGGAAAATTCCCCTAGGGCCACTATTTATCTCCTATCAGTTAGCATTATCTTGGCTCAGATCATTTTTATGTGGGAGATCCCTACATCTTGGATTCGCTCGAGAAGTATGTCATGTGAAATGGTATCAAGTGCTGCAGAGAGTCCAACGTAATCAAAACCGCATCATTTCCAGTGTTCAAGCTCATTTTAATAGTCTCTGTGATCTCAAGTAAGACGACTCCGTAGAATGTTTAGGCCTAAAGCCCGATTGGCGTGTGTGGAGGGAGTTGGAGCGTTCCAAAAAAGTAGTGAGTTGCTGGTTCACAATTTAAAAAATATATATTTTGGACAGTACAGATAGCAGGGAGATGGGCCTAAGATTGGTCAAAATGGTGGGATCCGCTAGGCGCTTTTTTGCAATGGTCTGACAACTGCCAGTTTCCAGAATTGAGGGACTTCATCAGTAGCTAAAGAGTTGTTCAAGATTTGGTTCATAAGCGGATTTACTGTGTCAATATCCTCATGAAAGATAGCTGGTGGACAGGGATCATGGGGTGAGCCTGATTTACATGAAATAATAGTTTTATGTGATAATGACAGGAAATATCTGCTAATGTGGTAAGTCTAGCCTTACTCTTATTGCCAGGGTTACTCATCACTGGGCCCATTGTGGGGTCCGTGATGAGGGTAGAGGTGAATTCATGCTGTATAGCCAGGATCTTTTCATCAAAATTGTTTGAGATCTAGTCGCAGAGGGCTTGAGAGGGGGGGATCTCTCTTAAAAGCATCTTGGACTGCATAAACATTTTTCATATAATAAAGATAGTTCTGGGATCTTGGTTGGCTTCTTCAATTTTTTTGGTAAAATAATTTTTTGTTGTTGTTTTAATCAGTTTGTGATATGTTTTATGGGCCTCTCTAAAAGAGAGCAAATCTTTTGTGCTGTAAAATAGGCGTTATTTACGTTCAAGGTGTTTACAACAGTGCTTCTGTTCAAGTAAAGCTGGAGAAAACCAAGGCTGAGAGGGATTCGACCGGCTGTTTCGAGGGTGACTGAGAGGTGCAAGGTCTAATGCTGTATCTGTAATCCATGCATAAAAAGAATCAATATCTTCCACCAAATTCCCTTTAAGAATAGAGGCAGTGAAAGACAGGCGGGAAATCAATAATTGATTTGATTTCATGGCTCCCCATTTCCGAGTGAGGGCTGATGAATCTGTTTTGCGAAGGGGGGAGGTTTGAGACATAATCATTATGCTGAATGGGACCAGGTAATGATCCGTCCATCGTTGAGTAATGGTTGTACCAGGTGTTAAACTTGAGTGATTAGTGCAAATCCCGTCAAGGGTATGCCCTTGTGAATGGGTTGGATCACATATTAGTTGCAGCAATCCTAATTTTTTTAAGATATCTCAGAGGGCGTTGGCCTCAGAGTCATCTGAGTTGTCAAAATGCATATTAAAGTCTCCTAACATAGTAACATTTGTTATCCATTTATTTAAGCTGTGGATCACCCACTTTATTTTATGAATGAAATTATAGCTTGTTGTGCTCACTTTCAAAGGCAGAGCTCTAGAAATCATGTTATAATTATTTCGATTGGCTGGCATCGGATTTTTGTGATGGATGGAAGACCTTACCAACATTTTAAATGCTTCTTTATCTTGATAAAAACATTACATGAATAGAAATGATCACCAGTTTGATATTGTACCTGGACATTAACAAGAATGTCTTTATTTAATGAAAAGCAGTTTATGATTCAGAAGCTGTTGCAGCTGCTTATTATCTACTGTGTTATGAAATACATTTATTTAATTGTATTACAGCTGAGATGTTGAAGACCCATTTTGTACTTTCCTTTAATTGGAATCAATAGAGTTACAGAATCAATAGAGTTATATTTTACTTTGCACAGATGACTGCTCAAACACTATAGATAAAGCATTGCTTACCTGAAGTTTTTTGAACAAGAACTGATAAAGCCAACAGGAGTGCTGATGACTGCCCTCCTTTTGGCTTTGTGAGTCCTAATTTTGTTTTGTCATGGCTTTTGTAAACATGTACTGTTAGGTGAGCTGCTGCTCTCTCCCCAAAATAAAATGGAAACATTAGCTAAAAGCAAAAATATGTCTTGGTCTGAAAGAGCACACATAGCCATAGTAGTTTCTGACACTGAAGGGAACTTGTTTTGTATGGATATACTCCCGATGAAAGAGCAGAATGCTGTCACTTACAGTTAGGTTAACTAATAGCTGAAGTGAGCTGACCAATTGCCACATGATGTATATGGTACTGGTTGGAATTAAAATGTGAATGGCAAAACATACCAATGGATTAAGCGGAATCTCAAAAAGCCTCTGTTGGTGTTAAATTAATTGAAAAAACACAACAATTAAAGCGATGTTATAGTTAGATATTGGAATGAGACAAAGACTAGTGTTAAAGAAAAACCGAATCTTACTGAAATACGCCAGTCATAGTTTAGTGAACTAACTATAACTTGCTCCTCATTATGCAATGTTTATGACCTCACATAGTATATCACTAGTAATCAAGAGCCAATAAGGTGTGCCCTGCTCAATATACACTTCTGGGGATTTAGTCAAGAACTTTCACAAGAGACAGACGCAGCAGGATCAGGGGTCCCCCTTATGAGCCAGCCCAATCTGGGCGCTAAAATCTGAATTAAGTGCGAAGAACCTGGTGCAGAATACCTCCCTCTCCAACCTTCATCTGGAAGATTTGCATGCCTCTGAGACATTGGCGGAACTGGAACTGGGGGGAGATAGAAGGCTGCTTGTGTGTGCCTATCCTTGCTGACAAACCAGTCATCTCACTGCAACTTCTTTCTGGCCTGGTGGGTGGGGGGGAAGCAATGTCACGGTTATGTGGGCATGGAACCCTCCAGGCAGAAGAGGGAAAGGCGCAGAAGGCGCAACAAAGCGCCACATATGGGTAGGTACCTAGAGGAGGCGATCCAGACCAAGAGGAGCCCTGTGTCACGCAACACTACCTTGAATCTGTTTGCTGGTCTCCATGAGGATCTGGGAGGCCTACGAGTGGGCATTAATCGAGAGCTGTCAAACATTAAAAGAGATGTGGATGATCTAGGTGACTGTATCTTCTCACTAGACGAGCACATGAAGCTGTATTCAGATCTGACCAAGATCGAATATATTCATGCCCACATTAGTATGTAGCTGTGAGAAATTCGGGTCTAGGTTGAGGGGACTTTACAAGCAACAGCCACAATCCTTGTCAGGGCGAACCACAAACAGTGACTAAATTCGCCTGTACTTAACCCTCTGGTAGCTTGGCACAAAAGCAGTCAGGCTTCACTTAGAGGCAATGTGTAAAGTATTTATGCAAGGCACACACTGTAGTAAAGGAAAAACACAACAGAAGAAAAATCCCACACCAATTTACAAACATAGAATAAACTGTAATAAATTATTTAACACCAAAACAACAAAATCCAATCAGGAGAACCAGAGATATGCAAATACATAGATCTAAGGTAAGTATTGCATCCAAAAGCACAAAGAGCCACTCGCTGGAATCCAAGACCGAGTGAAAGTCACAAGTTCAGGCCAACTGCGATGGACATGACAAAATTGATTCTGGATAAATATGCTACCCTCTATAATGGAGTTTGGTATAGACAACCTCAAAGGACTGCAATGGGCTCCAAATTTGCACCCTCAAACATGTGCTTCTTTATAGGTTGGTTTGAGGGACAGTGATCTGAGTCCTAGTTGTTTTCAGATGGATTGACAAAGTCCAATATTGGGGCATATTTATAGATGATGTGCTACTAATTTGGACAGGTAATGAGGACGAGCTACTAGAATTATTTAAATATCTAAATGACAAAGAAAATAATATGAAGTTCACCCTTCTATATAGGTAAGAGAAAAATACATTTTTAGATGTAGAATTGTGTGAAAAATGGGAAGTTACAGAGCAGCAGGAAAAAAAGACATCATATAATTCGATTTTACATGCTGATAGTTCATATCCACAGCGCACATTAGAGCTGTACAACTGACTAACATGAGCCACAAGGAATAGCATTGATGGTAAGTAATTATTAAGATAATTGTTTAGATATTAAATGCAGGTTCCTGCTGAGGTGTTACAACTGTGCTCTGGCAGAAAGAGCAAGTGGCAAGACACCGACCCTGGAATTTCTCAATGCATTTAGAATCAACAGAGGAGAGACAAAAGCAAAAAAGGATATAGTGAGATTAATTTCGACTTTTGGGAGTGACGCTGGTAAACTGAAGAAGCTAATGAGTAGACACTTGCACCTACAATTGCAAGATGTGGTCATTAATGAACAATATCCCAGTGTCACATATCGCAAGGTGATATCACTGAACAGTATGATCAGTCCTAGCTACTCTGTCACAAAGTCAGACGAGCTGGTGGGGTATCATGACTAAAGTTTTTTTTCAAATGTGGGCAGTGCAATATAGGTGCAGTTGCTCTTGACAAAAACTATTTCAGCTAATTTGGGAGTCTAGAATGCAGAATCAATACAAATATCAACTGTCAACCAAATACATGGTTTATATACTGATATGTGCTTGTGGTAAGATCTATGTGGGGAGCACCAATAGACCCATAAGAGCAGTAAAGATTGGGGACTCCAGATATCCCAAAGCATCACGTCTCAACGTGTGAAAAGAAGACACCACATGCTTACTTTCGATTTCATACTACTGAAGAAATGGGTTCCTGACCCAGGAAGAGGGACCATAGGGCTGAGCTTACTGCACCTAGAAGCCCGCTGGATTATGAAATTGAAAGCATTAGAGAAGAGTTTGAATATAGATCAAGAGTTATAGTATTTATTGAGAGTAAGACTTGTCCCAACATTCTAAGTGAAGTAAAAAACAGACTTGTAAGGAGTATGGGGTATGCTTTTGAGTTAGTTATAACAGAACAAAGGAGCTTGAGAGCAGACTGTGAGTAAGGTATGAACAAATTTGGGAATGATTATGGTTTGTTATAATGAATAGTCTAATTGGAGAGGTATTTTGAAATCAAAAGGGTAAACAATATACATTTCCTCTAAAAGGTTGTCTCACACTAACTAATTCCTCTGGAAAACTTGCCCGAGACACATAAGGCCTGCGCACATGATGTGTACAAGTGAGACATGCAAAATGGATACCTTGCAATATCTATCCAATAAACCACAAAAATGCTGCTTACTGCACAGGCTAAAGCTCTTTTTTTTTATATACAAAGAACTGTTTTATGTATAAAATGCCTAAGTGCCTATCTTGCCCTAGGAGCCGCTAAGAAAACCAATTTGCACTACATTTTGCATCTTATGACAACTACATTACACTAATGCACTTCGAGTTTTGACAGAACTGTCACAACAATGATTTTTAGGAGGCATTTTTATCTCTCACTGAGTCGTCTCAGTGCAATAAACTGGTTCTGGTAGTCCCCCTGCAGTGACTTTAATAAAATGTCACTAATCCAGAGGGGGCCAGCAGTAGGTGTGCTTATGACCCAGATCAGGGTCTTCAAGGAGAAAATAGAGCCTATTGGACAGTAGTCATTTTGCAGGATTCCTGTAGGAAAACAGGCAGTTGTTAATTATAGGTACATCAAACTGCACTTTTTGAGCTGCTGGTCGTAATATAACTCATTATACAAATATGCTGTCAATGGCTTAGGAGATCAACTGTCATTAGCTGAATGCCAGTATTTTGTAATTTTTCTGTAACCATATTTTGAACTCACACAGACCTGGTGCAATATAGCAAGAAATGTGCCGACTAAGGGCCTAATTAGGAGTTTGGCGGTCCGTGGACCGCCAAACCCACGCTGGCGCAGCAGTGGTGGTGCGGCTACTGCTGCACCGGCGGCCAACTGCCGTATTACGACTCTGGTGGTTGGACTGCCACGGGACCCACGCAATGGCTGGGAATCCGTGATCCCTGATGGGGGCGCTGCGGTTCCTCACCACCAACACTCTCATGGTGGTGCTCATGCCATGAAAGTGCTGGTGGTGAGGAAACTAAGGGGGCCCTACAGGGCCCTCTATTGCCTCTGGGTCTGGGTATACATGCAGGGAGAGACATGGTGTGCCCTCCCGTGTGCATGCACCCCTTTCCTGACCGGCATGGACTGCACAGTCCATGCCATGCGGGAACAGGCTTTGGTGCTCCCATTGCCAGACCACGAGGAAACTCACAATCTGCCGGGTGGCAGGCGGTCAAGTTTGGCAGTGTGGGGGCGTGGCACCCCTGCTCCCACACCGCCAAACTTGTAATCAGGCCGTAAGTTTTAAAGCCAAAACCTCAATCTTTTTTCCAGCACCATTCATGAAAGTATCGCCTTTGCAAAGAGTGCATGCAGTTTTATGAAGCCTAATTAAGAGTTGCTCCTCTATTATATAAAGAGGGATTGATGATGATGATGTCAACTGCCTGCGCATTTAGGATAAGCCTGTCTGCATAATTTGACATGCTCTTTTACATGTTTAGGTAGCAGTAGGCTATCTTTTATAAAATTGGTGCATAGCTTGGAATCCTAGTAAAGTTTAATTTGGGACATGCTGAAATCATTTTTTTAAATCAAGTTGTAACATAGCCTTTAAGGTTTTGCAGTAAAAACATTATGGGGAAAAGGTAGACAAAAAAAATGTTGTGCTAAAAAATGTTTACTGAAAAAATAGAATGAAAAAAAGTTGTGTCTGCAAATAAATCATAGTACCTTATAGGGCAAAGGTAAGTTTTGGGAGCAGGTGCAAGCAGGAATACTCCTGCTAGAGTGGAGAGGTGCATTCACAGTGAGATGAGGATGGGGGTCTAGTAATGTTTTTAGGATTCAGGGAAGGGTAGCATTACGGATAGTTATTAGGTTCCAGGGATTGGTGGCATAAAAGGGTAATAAGGGTTCTTTTTAGGATTCAGAGAAGGGTAATGTTAAGGGGGTAGTTGGAGGTTTTGAGGAGTACTAAGGGGCTATTAGGGTACAACTAGGCGAATTAAAGAATGCATGCAATAAAAATGACTTTTAGAATTAAACATTTTTGGAAATGCCATAGGTAATATTGAAGAAAACAACCTTATTACCTCGACAATTTCAACTCTACTTTAATGTAGTCTACATTTTAGAAGTGTGAAGCTAACTGTCTTTAGCGGCCCTCAGAAAAAGCTTGGCCCTTCAAATGGGCCATCATTGCTCTTTAACCGCCTCCAGCTTAAATAACATCTGAAATGTGTACATCGCCTTAGAATTTAGAGAACCTCCCACTGCAAATCTTTATTTTAGGATTGCTAATCATGATGACTGGTGTTCCAGGTTTTGAGTGTGGAGAATTTGCTTGAGGGGAAACCTGGCTCACAACAGTTTCTATGTAAATGAGAGTTTTCTTAAAAGACCATTAGGCTTGTATTTTTCCTACTAGCTCCTCCTACTCTGTGACCATCCCACAAATATGTAATAAGACCAGGCATCGTCATCTTGGAAATGGGATTTATCTTAGTCAGTAGGCCAGATGATTGTCTGATTGCAAAAAACAGAACGTGTTTCATAGTGTTTCGGAGTTCATCACGTTTTGGGGCTAGTTCCCTTAGGCAGACACAGTCCCTGACGTTTCGCTTATTTTGGTAGCCTCCATAAGTAGGCATTAATTGAAGTAGTTTTTGACTGTGATTTCAGTTCCTTCCATTATGTTGCTGATTGCCTTATTTGATGCACTCACTGATATTCATAATAGCCACTGTTCCTCATAGGCCTGCTTTCATCCCTGGTCCTTGGAAGTGAAAATTAATATCAGTGTTTGTATAGGTACCATCTTTCATTTTTGCCACTGCTTCATCACCAAGGCCTTACAGCGGCAGAAGCAGCTCTTGGCTCCACATTTTGCATTTGTTCCTTTTTTCCTTCTGTTCCTTTTTTGGTCTTCAGAGTCTAGTCTTCTTTTGAATCCATCTGGGTGCTGCTAAACTGCCAGCTTTGGATTACTGGCTTCTGTGCATACACATTCTTGTGCTTCTCTGAAGCAAGACTATGCTTATACTCAACATGTTGGTAGGGGCATGTGTGCAGGGCTGCACACTTTGGGTAATCCTTGCTTCCGCCATAGCCTTACTCTCTCTCAGAGGGCAGTGGGACCATGGCTGCTGGGGCCATCTCATTGAAGGAACATGGTAACCATACATGCCAACATTTTGAAAGAGCAACGAGGGACATTCAGAGAATATAAATGAGAGAATTTAATTTCCAGATTAACTTAATTTAGATTGAAGGCATATTCAAGAAGAGGGATGAAGGTAAAACACGTATTTTGGCAGGCATGGGTACCCCTCACCAGTGCCATCCACCACACAAATGGCCTAGCACCTTGCCAGTGGTCACCTCCATAGATGCTTCAACAAGGTAAACTGAATCCAATTTTGTGGTCCACCTATTTCAAGTTCTGTCCACATTTGCAAAGGATAATTGATTGACCATTTTGACCTCCAGATATGGATATTTAATGGAAACGACCAGTGGATCATGATAAAGTGGGGTAACACTGGCAGGCTTCCTGGGCTTTGATTACCTGCTGCATTGTGCCGGGGTGCTGAATCACTGATTCTGGCCAGTAATTGCACCCATGCACCATGGAAGTACAAGTGTATATGCGGATTCCCCTTCCGTGTGAATTTGGCTCCCATTTACCACCTGTGCTGAAGAGAAAATACGAAAGATTTATGTGAATATTGTCTTGACTAGTGTAATGGACTATGAGCAAGCATTTCAGAAGAAAATACAGACTGGAAAAGTGCATACAATTACCTCGAGGCTTTCATTGTGGACAGGAAAATATATTATTTTTTCAAAAAATGTAGACCTCTGCATTGCTTCTCTTCCAATTAGAGCTGAGCTTTTTAAATCCTACTTTTAACCAACTCATTCCTTGAGGAAATGCGTTGTTCTATATCTCCAACAGTATTCATACCCTGAACACTTACCTATGGCTCAGTTCTGTTCATCATGTAGCCTGGCAATCACTTTTGTGGAAGATCCCTTGATAAGCTGGGTGAACAAATAAAGCTTCCAAAGATCCAAAAATCAAAGAGTAAAGTTTACTCTGTAACAATTTGGTTCTACATGAATTTTGTCTTGTGTGCAAGTATGTGATATTTGTATAGCACAAACGTAGCCAAAGGCAGCCGAGCACTATACAGAGTGAAAGGCAAATATGCTGTCAGAGTGATTGCAGGAGAAGTTGGTGTCTGAAAGTTAAAGTGAAGGGGTAGTTTGTTGCGATATAGTGTTCTTTAAAAATGGTGTATCTTCCACTCTTTCCTGAACTGGGTCAGGAGAGGGTGGTCCTGCATTGGCGGCTCCTCCGCTAAGGTGGAGGAGCGTCGCTCCACTGCTTTGCAGCAGTGAGAGAAAGAAAAAATAAAATGTTAATAATTTGATGTTATTATGATTTTATTTGTTCCTGCTGCAGCAGCATGTGGGCGGGCGGGGCTGTTTTGCTCACAGAGCAGGGCAGGGGAGGCAGTGGTGGGAGAACTGAAGTGTGCATGATGCTTTGGCAGCTGTCTAGGGCTGGCCAAACAGTCATGCGCACTTAACATGTGCTTCACACATCCTGCATTACATCCTGGGTGGAGAACATGCCCAGGAGTCCAGTACCTGCCTGAGCACCGAACTACGGCGCTCAGACCAGTCACAACGCTGCATTGCAGTGTTGTGATTGGCTTAGGGGAGCCAATCACAACGCTGCATTGCAGCATTGTGATTGGCTCAGGGGAGTCTGGCTGCTTCCTGTTTGGCCGTTGTGGAGGAAAGTCGACATGGGAGAGAGCGGCGAGGGGGTAAGTGTCTTTTTCTTTTTTTACACCCCTTACCCACTCGCCCCGCCACCCCAGATCCATACCGGCCGCCACTGTGGTCCTGATTGATGCAAGAGTGTCGTTCTAGATCATAGTTCATAACTGGGGACAGCTGTTGGCTGTTTTTGCCTTATTGGTCCCTCATTTCTCTCTGATGATATTTCTTTTTGGCAATGTAAAGGTTTTGTAGTGCCAAAATCAGCTGATTTTTAGTGAGTGCTAAAGACTTTTATCACTGCCTTCAATGCAATATCCACGTCAGAATCCTGAGTTGTGAGGGTCTAAAAGATCACGTTCAATGTAACAAAAAAATCTTTCCAACGCCCACCTAGCAGGCAGGTGACCATGGGCCATAGACTAGAGTCAAAGCCTGCTGAGGATAAAAGAACGCTTTATTACATAAGACTTTCCAGTGGTGCAAAAAATGGTAGCAAATCTGTTTTTAACTATCTTTACTTATTATGTTGCAGGTAGTGGAACTTATGAGATTTGCTTCAAAGTGAACATTTAAGCAACTAATTACACAATATTTTGATTGTCTCGTAACAAGAAAAAGGATCGAACACATTATTCTATTATTTCGTAATCAAAAAGATTGTTACTTTGGAGGCAAAACGAGTTTATTTCATTGGTTCTTATGAAAGCAGCACATACTTAATAAAATCACCGTGTTGCGTTTTTAATTAATTGTTCATTCACCAGGCTTTCTTAAATTCGCCAATAATCTGTACAATGATTTGCAAAGATGTCCTTTATTTTTGCACCGTTTCAAAACTCCTCATGAAATATGGAGAGAAACAAAAGTCTGTTTGCTGCATTCCTAATATGCAGACATGGAACGATGCATAACTTGCTTCATTTGAATTGTAGTCTCTTTTAGCGTGTATGAATGCAGAGTTGTAGATTTTCTCATACTTTAAATGAGATAGTGACAATAGCAATGTACTTGCTAGCACAATCAGTCACTGGTGAGAGTCATGGCATGGATGGTGCACCTCATCCACTCTGCACCATCAGGAATAAATGCCAAGCTGATCCCGGCCTCTGAGCACTATCAAAGGTGAAGCCCTACCCACTTTCCAGAAACACAGGTATGTGCATACACACACGTGTTCTCCAAGAACATAGATAATGTTTGGGTTTCACTGTTTTAAAGAAGAGCTAACTTGTTTTGTATTGCATTGCAGCATTTATATAGTGCACACTTACCCCTATGTGGGGGCACCGACGTGCCTGCTTACATGGGCAGCAAGCTACACTGTGTAGGGTGTGTGTTTGGAAGAGTCTTGTCTTGTTTTTGATCCTGTGTAGTAAGTGTTTCACCTGTCATGAGTGAAGACCACTACAGTGTGGTTGTCTTGCTATGGGACGCAGTGTGGTTGTCTTGTTATGGGACGCAGTGCTCAGCAGTGTGGTGAATGAAAAGATGAAAGAGAGGCACGCAGTTTATGCTTTTCAGTAAGCTGACCCCTTTGAACTGCTTTGCAGGCACCTTTATGCTATTTCTTATGCTCATAGTTTGCTTAGCTGGTTGTTCAACCTGCTATTTTGTTAAAAAATGATCCTGAGCAGGCATGATTGGAGAGAGAAGTAGTGAGGACATCTGCTGAGATGGACATGTTACTATCATCCAATATCTGAATGACATTTTGAGATGTAAATACGCCAGGGGCGGCTCCTCCGTAATGGCGGAGTAGCATCGCCCACCAGCCCGTGCCAGCAGATGATAAATAAAATGACAATACCACAGTTATTGTCATTTTATTTATGCTGTCTGTCTGAGCCCTGCAATAACTATAGGGCGGGGCGGGCCGGGCATGTCAGGGAGGAGGAGTAGAGTGCACTTGGCTGTGTTACACAGCAGGGTTGGAGAAAAGGCAAAGGCACAGGCTCCAATTCACCGTCCGAGCAGCAAATGAGGCCACTAAGACCAATACTGGCGCTGCTTTCATGTGAGAGCAGCGTCTGGATTGGGTGTGGCGCTTGTGCCCTGAGGGCCCATCCCCTTCCGGCCCGTCGGTGACGAGAAGAGCAGCGAGGCAGCCGTCAGCGGGAGCGGAGCTGCAGGTAATTGTTTTTTTAAAAAAAAAAATTATTTCAAACCCCCCAAACCCCTGCTCTCCTCCCGCAGCCGCCCTACCACTTATGGTAGGCGGCGGCCGCCACTGAAATACGCGGTTATAGTATGTAGCTAGTCGGGTCCTGCACTAGTGGACTCCATTAACGTCCTTAGATCATAAATGTACTTTAAACACAAGGCTCACATAAAAGAAAGATTTCAGGACAGTTAAAAAAATGGCTCCTTGTTTTCTGTTTTCAATGCTCCTCATGTTGATTTGAAAACAACAATATGATATGCCTGGAGTGTTTGCTATAATTATGCTAATCAGACGTGCTGGGATGTGGGTGCCAAGAAATGCCAGCTCTTTGACAATACTGTCTGTTGGATTTCCAAAGTTGATCATGCCAGACTCTAATGATGAGAGCAAGGGAGGAGAGGCTGGAGGCAGAAAATATGAGCGATAACATATACTGGAGCACCAATCTGTAAGCATTGGTTTGTACACCAAAGCTACCTACGACGTTTGTGGAGTCTATTTACAAACAAAAGGCCAACAGATTCACTTACATGATCCGAGTGGGAGATTCAAACCATACAAATATATTTGCAACAGAAAACAAGACCACATTCATAGATATGGTGTACAAAAGTGAATATAGTCTCAATCAGATAACAAGGAGAAGGACCATAGTCAAACAATGCCAAACCTTAAGAAAGTAAGGCACGTGAAGCAATGGCATTGCTGGGCTGAACATCAACAAATGTTACATTGAAAAGAGCAGATAACAAGCCTTCAGGTATGCTGCTAACCGGGGTGTTCCTTGCTCAGTGAGATTTGTGGGCGTCAAGTAGATTCCCCAACAAATACACGTGGTGTATCCACCTAACAATTATGGTGCGTCCAGTAGTGGTGAAAAATATGTAGAAGTGCTAAACACATGACTTAAAGGCAGGACAGTCTTGTTAAAGAAGGGCGGCTGGGGTGTGTGAACAGAGGCTCTAAGTACATTCCCTAATACCTCTATAAAACATAAAAACACACAAGAGCCTGTAGTTCGCATTTGCCTTCCTGTCCCGCTCAACCTTTGCTCCTTCCCAAAAATAGAATAGCTGTCCCACAGAGGACCACCAGGACTTCTTCTCATCTCCCATTCCCTTTACAGAAGATATATGTTGACCTTGTCGATAACCCACCAACCATAGGCAGGGCTAGCCATGCACACCTCTTCAGCGCCAGGCACACACGGGTGATAGTGCGCTTTCAAATAAACATATCCTGACCAATGCTCCAAATAGATTAAAAGTAAGTATGTGAAAACAACTTCTCTTCAAATAGTAAGGGTGTGTGTTAGATCTGGCTTTTCCAGCGGGTTTATCCCCAGACTTTTCGCTTGTTGGCCGACTGTTTTGTACCCTATTTTTGTTGGTTTTAGGACATTGGGCACTTTACCACTGGTGTTCAGTGCTAAAGTGCATATGCTGTCTGTGTAAATTTTGTTTATGGATTTGTGATTCCATGCATGGCATATTTGATTTACTGGTAAGTCCCTAGAATAGTGCACTGTGTGTACCCAGGCCCTGTAAATCAAATGCTGCTTGTGGGCCGGCAGCACTGATTGCACCACCAACATGAGCAGCCTGTATGTAACTCAGACCTGCCACTGCAGTGTCTGTGCGCAGTTTGGTACTGCCATGTCGACCTGGCAAGTGCACCCACTTGCCAGGCCCTAACCTTCCCTTTTCTTACATGTAAGACACCCCTAAGGTAGGCCCAAAGTAACACTATGGGCAGGGTGCAGTGTACGGTTTGGAGGTGTATGACATGTCCTGATAGTGAAATACAGTGTATTTCGTTTTTCACTATTGAAAGGTTATCTGTCCCAGAGGATAGGATAGGAGTTTATTTATAACATCTTATAAATATAACTTCCCATTGAGGCAAGATTGGAAGATGGAGTTTAGAATGCCTGAACTCAGAATATAAAAATGCATCTTTTATTAAAGATGATTTTTATATTGTGTGTTTGAAAATACCACTTTTAGAAAGTGGGTATTTTCTTGCTTAGCCATCCTGTGTTCCTCTGCTGGTTTGTAGATTGACTGTCTGGCTTTGGGGTGACAGGGGCTGGGGATGTGCATTCTCTCAGACAGCCACTGGGGGGGTGTGTTGATGTGTGTCCTGCCTTTCCTGAATCAATCGGGGCTGGGCTTAATAGACCTGGGCTGCATATAGAGTAGGGGGAGGAGATTTCCTTTACTCCAAAATGGGCCTGGTCTGCTTTGGACAATGCTGTCTCCACCTCCTGCCAGGAAGCTGCACCAGAGAGGACAGAACTTGTTTTGACTAAGCACAGAGCCTCTCTGACAACAGAGAACAAAGAGAAATGGACTATAAAAGTTGGGGCCCAGACCCCTGAACTTTGGATCACTTTTGGAATTCAAGAGGAACCTCTGCCAAGGAGAAGAACTGGGAGAAGCTGGAGGAGAAGTACTGCCCATTTGCTGTGTGCTGTCTGGGGTTGGCCTGCAGTAGCTGTTTCTGCCAAGGAGAGGAACTGTGTGTGTATCCTGCTTGACAAAGGATCTCCAAGGGCTTGAGGTAGAACTTGCCCCCTGTTCAAGAAGTCTCAGGAACAGCAAAGACTTCACCATCCTTCTGGGCACCGTCTCTGGAACCACTGGTTTCAGACGCCGCAGAAGAAAAGAGCAGCCGACTCTGTCACCGAGTCCGTCACTGGTTCCGTGTCCTGAAGGCACCGCAGAAGGCACCCCGCACTTCTCACCGCATCTTTGGTCTCACCGACGCCGCTGGACGACCGTCATGGAGCCGTTGCTTGCACTGCGTCCTGTGGACACCGCACTCCGCACCGCCTCGCTTCGCTCTGCCCGAATGTCACCGACACCGTCGCTGCCCAACCCGAACATCAACC
Organism: Calotriton arnoldi; assembly: GCA_963921515.1. NCBI lineage: Eukaryota > Metazoa > Chordata > Amphibia > Caudata > Salamandridae > Calotriton > Calotriton arnoldi. The sequence continues at coordinate 1,042,726 of CAWUFW010002647.1, forward strand.
AGCTCCTTGTGTCGCCTGCACCGTGACCTCCCAGCACTGCATCGAGAACCAACTCACTCCGCATCGTAAGCCTTCGCCTCACCGACACCGTTGGCCGACCGTCACCGAGCCGCTGCCTGCACCACGCTATGATGGCAACCGCGACAGTTGCCCCAACCAACTCGTACCAACGGGATCGGGCGCAACGAGAAAGGTACTGTCTTCGAGTCTGTCAACGCTTTAGCTGACCCGTACCAACGCTGTTGGCTGGAACTGTTAGACTCTGTCGTTTTCAGCATCGCGGTATTTAGTTAATTTTCCCTCATGGTCGTCTCTCGAAATACCCCTTCACCTGGCCCCACCGCTCTTACCTGCAGCAGCCACGGCTGTAGGAAAGATGCAGAGGGAGATCTGCCCATTGCTGCATGTGCTGCTAATAGCAACTTGAACCTGACACATACACTGAGACAACTGTCTGGCGAGTCCCAGGAACAACTACCGACGTGAAACTGGATTTATTAGTTGAGTGGCACATTCGATAAACCACCCTTGAAGATACACCCCTTTAGCCAAGGAATAATATGCCACCACTGATCTGTCTTGAAGGTTCACTCCTCCATTAATGAAAGAAGTTGAAAACACATAGCTTCATGAAGCACTTCCCCACTTAACGAAATAACTTGAGCTTCCCCTGGCCCTTGAGCCTGATTATAAAAGAACTTTCTTCTATGTAAAGTAACATGATTTGCCTCTTCTGAGCTCTGCTTGTTAAGAGCAAAGTGACACACGAACTAGGTTTGTGCTAATTAAATCCCAATAGCTATCTATCTATCTATCTATCTATCTATCTATCTATCTATCTATCTATCTATCTGTATCTCTGTCTACATATCTATATCTGTGTCTGTCTGTATCTGTCCACCTATCTTCTCTGTATGTTGGTCTGTATCCATGTTTGCCTATCTGTGAATGTCTGTAAGCATCTATATCTACTTATCTAGACTAGAGTAATACTCTTTGGAATATCAAACTATGAAACACATCAGATATTTGTGGATTTTGTATAGTGCCATGGCTTTGTGCTCTATTGCCAATGTAGACATTTCCTTTTATTGTCAGAATCTGACCCAGATCTCATCATAATTGTGGAAAGAGCAGATAATTCCGTTTCTGTAGAAAGCGGTCTGTAAAAAGTTTGTGTACATTAATTTGTCAAGAAATGTGAGTGGCTGGGATTGTTCATTAGCAAAAAGTAGGAGAGGGGATGTTTTTAGACTTTTTGAGATGTGAATACAATGGATTTCATGATGCACTCTAAAGTCCTGGGTGAAGGAAGGTAGAGATCTAAAGGTTCGTATTTTCCATAGTATGTCCTTGAAAGCCTTTGGTTCTCTTTGTGGCCTTTTACCTTTAGGTGGATAAAAACCCTGAACTGGAATACAGAAAAGTGCATTTCAAGTTCATGTAGACGTGTGTGGATTAGTTAGGTAGTGGCCAAGGGGTGGGATGTCATATGGACTGAGCACAAGTGTACAGTCCCAAGGTTCCCATATAAGCCTTACTTCAGCATTGGTGAGCAGTGCACAGGTGCACCTAGGCCAGCAGGACTCAGGCAGGTCCAGTTGCAGCAGGTCAGCTGGGCAGTTGCAGCAAAGCTTCTGAAGCTTGTTGTGTATCTGTAGTCCACATAGGAGGTCCATCAACTGACCCTTGTAGCCACTCTAGTTAGCCTGGGATGAAGACAAGCAGACCCAGTCTTCCTTCTCAGACAGCAAGGCAGTGAGTGCTTCAAGCAGCAAGACATTCCTTCTTCTGTAATTTCCACAAGTCCAGAAGTAAGGCTCTGGAGGTCCAAAATGTATACCTGGTGCCAGTCTAATTTTGGGGAGACTCCCTGTCCTACCCCACATCTGGTTCTGGAAAGTTTTTCTCCTTCCCCTGTCAGGGATCCAACCTGTCTGGGGTGACAAAAGACAGGCCAGGCCTGGTGTCAGGTTCCTTTGTGTGTGCCGGAGGAAAAGCCTGTTGAAGTGTAAGTGGGCCTGAGTGCAGCTCTTCCCCCAGCCATTTTGCCAGGATTGTCAATTATGTCCCCACCTAAGCCCCTTTTGTGTTACTGTCCGGAAGCAATACACAAACCCCAACAGCAGAGCCATTCACAGCCATCTGACCAGGTGCACTGGCAGAAGGCACAAATGGTTGGAACAAGAAAATTCCAACTTTCCAAAAGTGGCATTCTCAGAATTATGACTTAAAATCCGAATTCACAGTTGAAGGGGATTTTACATGAAAATCCATTTGAGTGCAAACAGCATATCTCTATCTGCTCCCAAGCCGAAGTTATCACTTATTAAATGTAATAAGGAAACTCAGTGTTAGTCAGTGGGAGAGCCAGGCCTTACAACAGTGAAAAAGACTTGAGTTTTTCACTACCAGGACATGTAAAACATAAGTACACGTCCTACTTTTTAAATACAATACACCCTGCCCTATGAGCCTTTAGGGCCTTCCTTAGGAGTGACTAATATGTATTAAAAAGGAAAGTTTAGGCCTATCAAAAGGTCTATTTTGCCAGGTTGAAATGGCAGTTTAAAACTGCACTACAGGCTACAGTGGCTGGCCTGAAACGTGTTTTAAAAGGCTACTTTAGTGGGAGGCACAATGAGTGCTGCAGGCCCTCTAGTAGTATTTAATTTACAGTCCCTGGGTTCATGCAGTACTATTTACTAGGAACTTACAAGTAAAATTAATATGTCAATTAGGTGTAGTCAAATTTTACCATGTTTGAAGGGGAGAGTGCAAACACATTAGCACTGGTTAGTAGTGGAACAGTATAGAGTCCTAAAGCCACCAAAACAAATCCAGCAAAACAGGATGGGTGAAGGCAAAATGTCCGGGGGAATACCACTCCAAGGTTTACAGTCCTAATACCTCCCAACTACAGCTTCCATCAGCACACGGGACTCGAATTGATGTGTTATGTAACACACCGTGCCATTGCATGCAGATGGGAGGATGAGAGGGAGTGGATTTAAAAACAACAATGTGTGCTGATGCCCGTCAACAATGACAGGAAAAGGACCGAGTAGGTTAGTTGCTGGCATTTCCCCATGAAGAAGTAAATTGGAGCTATTTGTGTGTGTCTGGATTGTAGGCACAAGTGAATTGCAAACATCGGGGCTAGGCAAGTTTTAAATTGAATGTGTGAGTGCAAAAACAAATGTGACACCAAAACAATTAGCATGAAAAAGAACTGGTCATCTAATATGCCTTTTGGCCTGATGGATTGAAGCCAAATAGCAACATGAGGACTCTCAAAGGATTAATGGCCACCTTACATTTGCAATTAATGTCAGTATTACAATATCTTTTTTGCTGTCTAACATGCATAGATGTGTTGTTTGTTCACAACTGAAATCATAATCATGGTGCTATAATTCTATGTACTGATGACTTACATGGGGACTTGAGATGTTACAGCCCAGGGTTAGTCTCATTAATGTTTTTTGTCTAGCATTCATATATGTATTGTCTGTTAGCAACAGGAACCAAGATGACAATATTACAACTCGCACAATTATGACCAGTTTATGATTTTGAAAAGGTGAGTATTCAATTTTTCAACTTCAAATTTTATTTTTTAAGCGTGTGGCTACAGCGAAGTACCTCCCCTTCCTGTGTACAGGAAATACAACTGAACCCAAAATAGGATAACTTGGTGTGCATAAAGATTGCACCATCTAAGTGTGCAGTGCTCTGCTCAACATTTTAAATGTTTGAATGGGCTTGATACACACCTATGTGTGTATTTGCTGTATCCATTTAAGGGTGAGGAGCACGTTCTTCTTTTAAGAACCATAGAGTGGCTTCTACTGAGTAAGCATTAATTATTTATCATAATGTTATGTTTACAACACAGGTAGTGAAAAGAGTGGTACAGTTACCAGGTAGGATAGCCTTTCGCCTCTTGCGTTGCGTGTTAGGGATTGCACACATAATAGGGATCCTATAGCACCGAAGAAGGCAGATGACTCGGAAGAACAGGAAGATGGCCAAAACATGCAGACAAATGATAATGTATGCATGAAACGTTAATTTCTTTAGTAAACCAGCACTTTTATTTTTTAACCCTGCAGTGGTTTGCTGGGCCTCTTACTCGGTCAGGATGTTGTGTTCTCCCTCTGCCTTATCCTGAAAGATGGGGGTATCCAAAGATATTGGAGTAGACACCTCACTCACTTATCGTGACATGCTTCATCATTGGCGCCTAACCACACCCAGGTAAGGTGATACTACCCGGGCGGACTCAACCATAAATGGAATGGGAGTTCTTAGATAAAGCAAAACTGGATAAGCAGGGATCCAGATGAGTGATATGTTAAAAATACCCCAAGGTATACCCAAAGGCTATGCTTTATCCGGAGGGTACCTGGGGTATGGATAAAAAAATTGAATTTGTTGGGTTTTACTGAATTCAATCATTCAGTTGTACCCCAGTTACTGTGCCAACTTGTTTTGGCCCTCTTTAGGAGCCCACTTGGGTCTGGGGCCTTCGTCAGGGCTATATTTAGTGTATCCCTGCTTTTTTATTGTGCACGCACACCATGCACATACGTGAGGCCTAATGCTCTCACCTGTCTTGGTTTTGTCTTCAGCGGATTTTCCACTGTTATTACTTTTCAAGGGGCAATACGGCTCAGGCGGTAGGTGCCGTCTTGTATTCAAACATTGCTTGACTACAAGACGGCACCTCCCAAGACAGGTGAGAGCATTAGGCCTCACGTATGTGCGTGCACAATAAAGAAGCAGGGATACACTAAATATAGCCCTTTTGAATATGCTATAGGATTTGGCACGATCTCATAAAATATATATCATCCTAATGATTGGCCTCATTTGTCCCTACAAGGACATTGACTCATTGACTAACATTGCATGTAATTGCTCATTGACTAACGTTGCATGTAAATGTATGTAGTTCTGTAAGCCAACCTCTACTTGCTATGTGCTTGTGCCTGCAAGTGATATGTGTCTAATGAAGATATTGAGGCCATTCGAATGCGTGTTTCATACTACTTGTGCCTCTGAGGCAGGAGATGGAATGCCAGGGAGTGAAAGTAAGAATCTATAGATGGTCATTGGTAAACAACAGCATACTTAGAGGAATGGCATATAGAAGTTCTGAGTGTTACTGAGAATTTATGTCACAACAGAGACTCTACAATATCAACTGCCAACCTGCCATCAAGGTTCCCATACAAAGGGAAGTATAGATTTATTAACCTTTGTTCCAAATCTGTTTATTTTGATGATATGGTGGTAATCAGTGTTGTGTAGTCTATTTAAGTACCAGTGGGTGTGTAAAAATTGATTTTATGATAGAACACCCTTATTGATGGATATAGTCATATTTGAAAAGAGATTGTGTATGATACACAAAAGATGATATTTTTCTTTGACCCAAATGAAGAAAATCTGAAAGGCAAACCAGATATATATGCAAAATCAGCTGCAATTCCGCTCCTCTCAGAGAAATGTTGCCAATAAACATGGTGTCATGCAGGGTCTGCAGTAATGTGATAAGAACCTGCCCTAAAGTCAGTGCTTTGAGTGTTTCTTCTCTTTTTTTAACGAAAAAAAGATTGTGCGGCCTTCTGCTATTCACCTTTAGAAGAAGAATGAAAGCACTTTCCAGACTAAACACTAAAAACTCAATAGAAATAATTATACTTTTCAAAGGAAAAAAGCATTGGCAAAGCCAATAGGTCTCACCTATGCAAGAGCTATTGTCTTTGCCAATGTGTTTCAGTAATGTTGTACAACAGCGTGGCTGCTGTTCAGCATGGTTAAAAGTTAGTGGTGTGGAGTGGATTGGAGTGGTGTGGAGTGGCGTTGGGTGGCGTAAAGTGAAGTGTTGTCGAGTAGCATAGAATGATGTGGCTCAGAGTGGCATGGAGGGTCCTGGAGTGTTGTAGAGGGAATAGAGTGGAGTAGAGGGAAGGGCTTAGAATGGAGGGGCAGAGAATGGAGTAATGTTGTGGAGTGGCATGGAGCGGATAGAGTGAAGTTAAGTGGCGTGGAGTAGCGCACTGTGGCATACAGTGGAGTAGAACATCATAGAATGGAGTGTCTTGGAGGGAGTAGAGTGCTGTAGAGTGGAGGGGTGTAGAGTGTTGTGGGGTCGGATAGACTGTCATAGAGTGATGTGGCATAGAGTGTAATGTCAAAAAAAGGCATAGAGTGGATTTGAGTGAAGTGGAGTAGCAAAGAGTGGAGTAGAGGGGCGTAGCATGTCCTAGAGTGCAAAAGAGTGAAGTGGAGTGGGGTGGCGTAACATAGAGTGAAATGAGGTGTCATGGAGTGGTGTAGAGTCATGCATGTCGTAGAGTGGAGTAGAGAGGCTTAGAGTTGAAGTGCATAGAGTGGAGTAGAGTGTTGTAGAGTTGAGTGGTGTAGAGTGGAGTAGCATGGTGTGGAGGATGCAAGGTGTCATAGCACACTGACATTACATACAACCCATTTTCAATTGAAAAGACCATTACATTTGCACAAACATTTTTATTGATAAAAATGTATACTGAGCTATAAATGATAATGAGTGAAAATGTCATCACCTAGTGTAATGATTTGTTTTGATCGTATTAAAATATTTGTTTCCACCACTCTTCAAAATTACAAAAAAAGTGATTCATTTGTGCTTTCCTAATTCTGATATATTCTGACATATTTGCTCAGCTAATTTACAGACATTTAATTGTTGTGTGCTAGAAAAAAGCCTTTCCTTTCCCAACAAGATTGTCACATAAATCCTCTCACTTTGAAGTCAGAGAAAGAAAAGTTAACACCAAGCTCCCTCAGAAGACAGAGCCTGACATTTGACCTCGGTCTTTGAATGCACAGCAAATGTGACAAGGTAAGAACAAGATTAAAAAGCCTGTTTCAGAAAGTGAGTACTCATGGAAGAATACAGTACATAGGCTATGTTCCACAGGAGAGACCAACTCAAGCTGGAAAGCTTAAAAGAAATAAAGCCAACAAACAGAAAGCAAGCAACTCTAAGTGATAAAACACCCAGTCAATGGTAAACAATGGGCAGAATGCATTCCCAGGGAAGCTTTCAGAATGTTTCCAAGAAGTCGTTAGCAAACCAGACAGCTAGCTGAGCTGGTTGGTAGGCTTTGACTTAAAAAACATGGCTGCCCAAGAAAACTTGGCAGAATAGTTATTTTAGTTTACAACATTGTAAAATATATAGTGCTATAATGCTGCAATGTATACATTTGTATTGAGCCAACAGAGTTCGGTGACATTACACACTACTCATGAGAGGGTCACTTTCTTTGGATGTCACATAATTCCGTGGTTGCTCTGTATCACCTAATGTAATGAACATGCATATTTTATTCTGTAAATAACCTGCTTATTAAACAGCACCTACAAAACATTCACTTCTTAAGTACACAAGTGGCAGATGATGCTAACAAACTCACTCCACGGTACTCATTTTATGAACCTGTGTGATGTATAACCTCAGTAAATGGCTTTTGGCCCACTACATAACACACCACTTAATTACTCTTTACTTAACAGCAAATACATTTTAATCAGCGCAGTAACTCGTCTTATACATTGTTACATACAAAGGCTTCTCTTCATCATCCTCCGTACACCCCTTGAGCTGGAAAACAGGAACATTGTTGTGGTAATATTTGTTCTGTTCTGAGCATGGCCTCAAGTCACGGGTTCAATTAATGTATTTTTTTTAATCTGTTATTATATATCTACATATATAATAGTTATCTTTGACTCTATGTGGCCCATATGAATTTACATCTTAAATCGGTTCATCCCGTGCCCTGACCCACTGCAGAGGTTTATGGGTATTGTGCAGCTCTGCAGTGGTGGGGTCAAGCTTGGTTGCACACAGATGCTCCTCCAGAGCGAAAGGGCCACGGGGAATTCTCATTATCTCTGAGAGCTGGCCTGGGTATGCATTGTTAGCACATCTTGCTGCCTTCAGTTTTATTGAGCTGTGCAATTCTGTTTAATTTAGTGCTTATGTGTGTGTGTGTGTATTACCGCAAGCATGGCTGTACCTGGTCGTCTGTCTCTGCCTGCCTCAGTGAGCGCGTTGGCCTGCGTGTATTAAAGCAGCCGAAGCTGCCATGGCGACTGCCCTCGCCTTCTCCCTGGATGCAGCCCTGACAGGCGCCGAGCACAAAGTACCAAAGTAAACAAGGCAAGGAAAAACAGGCAAATCCTGTCCAAATCCGATGTAAAGGGATGTCTCTGAACACCCGTTGTCTGCCTCTGTGGTGCCACAAAGCTGTCAGAATCTAGACCCCTTCAGGGTTTCTCTGCGTTCAGCCAGAATATATTATCGGTTTTTTAATGCTAGTTTCTTTTGTTAGAGTTGTTGTTAATTCGAAAACGCGTTTTCTTCCCCAAACAGAACAAACATTGACACCTGACTGTAGGTCAAAAAAACTTTTATCAGGGCATTGCTTTCAGAGCTGGAACTTGATTTGTAAATATTTTATAGTTGTGTCTTCTTGAGTGTTGTCTGTTTTTTTTTTTTTGCTTAAACGTGCAAATTCATTCATTCTGCTTGCCAAAGTTATCCTGTTTAATTTAATGTTTAGGAGAGTAATGACGGGTTTAGTCTGTTTCCTAATTGCTAGTCTACATTTCTTGTTCCCGTGTATCACGCATATGTCTAACAAATAAACTAATGAATAAGCACAGTAAGTCAAAGGGAGAGATGAGAAACAAGCTGGGTGTGCCAAGAGCCAACATTAAAACCCTCTATTTGCCTTTGTGTTCCTTATGCCTACTCCTACATTTGGGGCCTGATTACAAGTTGCACAGAACTGGGGAGGGAGCTCGGTAGTGATTGGGTGCACCAGTTCCATGCGGTTATGAGTTAAACCCAGTGGAGTGGGAATAACTGTGTAGAACTGAATTTACTGGTTGCAAGTAAGTAATGTATTACTATAGCGCGTGACTTCCTAGGCGTCTTAGCACTAACATGCTGCCACTGAGCCGGTAGGTAAGGAAACTTACTTGACACCGGGGACAAAGACCCAGGTCTTCAGAGATTTTCTGAAACACAGCCTGTTCGTTTGAGACCTGAGGGAAAAAGGCAAGGAGTTCCATAGCCTACCCGCCAAGTAGGAGAGACTTCTGCCCCCCAACTTAGCCTTCTTCGCCATAGGGATAAACACCAGCCGAGCATTGGAGTCACTTTGAGGGACATGCCAAGCAAAGATTTTCTATACGACCAGAGGTCCGATCCATGCAGTGCCTTGTGCACAATGCACAATGCCTTGAATGTTACCCTGTCCTGAACAGGCAACCAGTGGAGGTCCCTAATTTGTGATTTTTAAAAGCAGACAAGCTGCTGCATTCTGCAGAGACTGAAGCTTTGATTCAAGACGTTTATCTATTCCTAAATAGAGCGTGTTACAATAGTCTATCTTCAACAGAATCAAGGCAGCCATTACCTTTTTTGAATATCAAATAAGATGAATGGAAAAACCTTATTTAGTATCTTCAAATGGTCGAAGCATGAAATTGTGATATAGTTGTCGTACAGAGAAACAGAGTTGGTCATCAAATATAACCCAAAGACTTTTCTCTTTTCAGGCTGGGTGTGGGCAAGGATCGGAATCCGCATGCCAGCAGGAATCATTCCAGAAAGAGATGTTGTTTCTAAAAAGTATTACCTCTGATTCTCCATGTTTAAATTAAGATAGTTCTCCTGCATCCAGCTAGTGATATGAGCTAGACAGTCATTAAATTGTTTGGTCACATCATTTACATCAGATGTAATTGATACTACTATCTGCTTATCATCAGCATAGGATATTGCAGAAAAACCATGAGATCGAATATGTTTTGCCAAGGGGGTGATATAGATGTTGAATAGTGTTGTGGATAATGAAGTTCCTTGAGGCACCCCACAAGGAACAGGAAATGGATTGGAGGTGTACCCTCCAAACATCACAGTCTGTTCTCTATTTGATAGAAAAGAAGAGAGTAAGGTAAGAGCTGTACCTGTAAATTCTGTAAAAATACCCATAATTCCCAGTTGCACATGGTGTAATATATACCTTTACTACCTGCTCTAAGCAGGTGGAAAATGTTTGCTGTGGGATTGGGCTTGAGATGTGGGGGGAGGGAGGTGGATGTAGAGAATAAGGAATGGAAGGGGAAGCAAAGTTTTGGTAGGGAATGCTCCCCATGAAAAAACCCCACAGAAATAGGCTTGGCTGATGCTGTGCATACAAAGCCTCATTAGAGGATTCTTTTTCAAGGTGGAATTACTGCCTGGAAAAGTCGGGTCTGGTGTTCCTACAGCCAGAAAAAGCAGGCAAGGGAACACCAGACCACTAAGAATCAAGTGGAACGAAATTCCACTCCACCTGACTCATAATCTGGACCCCAAAATGTGCTTTGGGTCAGCCCGTTTCAAACTATTGGCTTTTTCATCTCTTCTTGTTCCACTGATTACCTTGATACGTTGTTAGTCAGATCTTGCACTAATTCACAGGTGATTGGTTCTCTCACCTCATTCTTTTGTCTATTTCTGTGTCTTTCTTCCTCCTTCCACAGCATGAGGGACTATTTTCTCTCCCTATGTCGCTCCACACTCCTGTCACTGGTACTTTGGTTCCTCCATATCTGCCCCCTGCTCTTTTCCTGTGTGCTTCTGCATGCCCACTTCCCTTAGGGCTCCAGCCACCATCCACGAATAGTGAAGGGTGATATAGTCGAATATAAACTATTTCAAGATGGATGCATCTGCTTGTGTACACATAGGCACGCACTCTATCAGGGAGTGAGTTTAGTTATTCATTAAAAATAAAAATAACAAATATTCCAAAAACAAGCAAGCATTGGCAAACCCAATCTCTCTGCAACCTCTGTTTAATATGGGAGTCCTTTGCCAATGTTTGTTAATAATGTACTTTTGTTTGACTAGATGCAGCCAGTTTCATCCCAGTGATGGAAGTCTAAATGGGTAACATCAGCACGGGATGAAGTGAGGGGGCTGTGAGAAAAAGGTCATGTCTGTCTCCCTTCCTGCCATTACGAAAATATAGGGGTGACAGGAACAAAACCACAAAGGAAACTTAGATGGTTTTCCCAAGGGGTTAAAAGAAAGACACTCAGGAGACCGTTTAATGAGGAATTCTTCATGTGAGGTCTAAGACAAGAAGCTGAGGATTGGAAAGTATTGGACAAGGTCATAAAGAGGGCAGGCGAGATGTCCTAGTTGGGGCATCAGGAGGGGCGTAAACAGTAATAATGTGGAGTGATTGACAGGAGGGGGAGATACTGGGGCAAAATGGAAGTTGGGTGAAGGGAACACATGGAGTAAGGGACAACTTCAGAAGTAAGAGCAACATGGGTGACAGAAGATGAACTACAGAATGGAAAATAGAAAGTGGAACAGAGAGTGAGGGAGACCCCTCGTATGTACAGTGATGGACCACAGACCACTTTGTGAAACTACCAGTATTCTGCACGGATATTTAAACATTGGAGCTGGTGCACTAAACTTAACTATATCCAGAAATTGATCTAACAATGTAGATAGCAATATTTTCACAGCTGGTAGGTCAATATTCTTTAAAAGCAATGTTTGCTCAGGAATGCTGTATGGCAGGGAAATCACAAATCTTGATTTTTTCACATATCACTGCCCTCCACTGGCTCCTTTGCTGCTGACAGCAATGCATCTCCTTCCTGTCTTTAAAGAGAAGCCCATTGGAACAGAATGCAGATCTAAGGCCCGGTAGGAGGATTGCACTGGAGGGATATAGAATGCATGGGTGTGGATGAAGACAAGGCACAGACCTGTGGGGAAAAAGGAGGATGCACAGTCAGATGGAAGTAAAGAGAACTAATTGCCAGACAGAGTAATATTCACAGGCTTATATGTATAAGAACCAGGGTCAAACTGGGGCAAAAAATAGGCCTGAGCACCAAAATTAAATTGGCCCACGTTTATGAACTAGGTGGTTAAAAAAAGTGGTGCTCATTTGTAAATTGAGCTGGTCTGGACTTTTGGAGACATAAAGACATGCTGTCTAATTGGTCTCTGAAGAGCAGGCAACCGTAGGTATTTGGGCAACGTGCACACTCCCAAAACCGACCCACACACAACCTCAAAAGCTGACCCACACACTGACGAGTCAGACGGCCTTCGGGCACTGACAGATTTTGGTATAGATCAGTCCTACCCTGATAGGAATACATCATGTGGTATTTAGATTATTGTATTACAAAAAGCAAAAGAAAAGAGAAATGCAGCAGGGCACTGAAAGCCATTTAGGGCGAGCTGAGAGTGATTGTAGTAGTACATGGAGTTTCATGAATTATCACTTCCATTTTAGAAAACAAGACCCCTAAATACATTTTCAGTGTATTTCCAAGTTTAAAGATTTAACGATATTGCAAAGTCGAGATTTTGCTAATCATCTTGATTTAAATCAGTGAATACATATCAGACATCAAGCAGGCAAGGGGTCCATTAAGACCCCTATTTAAAAAAGAGAGAGAAGTGTTGACCCTAGATGGCTGTACTGGTGTCAATAATTCCACGTAGTAAATTAGCTCTATCCCCCCTATGATTCCACTGCTTGGGAATCACCAAACACAAACATAAAACCATGCACTAAAGGGAACATTCAATGAGTCCAAAAAGTTTGCATCACGTTTTTTAGATCCGATTATGCCTTGTAATCACAAGGACAAGTAATTCTCCTCTTTTTCAATCCATCACTAGGTGGGAGCCACAGTACGTTATCCAAAAAGATTTTATTTTTGTGCTTCAAACATTGCAATTCAGCCCAGCCAACATGTTTCATTCTGAGATGGACTTCATCAGGGTTTGTGAAATTTTGTCTTATCCTACTGGATTATAGTGAACCGGAGTAATGTGACAGATGAGCCACTTTGGAGTGAGTACTGCAGAGTTTAGCAGAAAGAGCACGTCGCGGTATCGACATGAAGAGTCCTCATTTTCAAGTTCCCTTGTTGAGCCTTGAGCATTCCCATTTGTGTATAGTTTACTTAAGACCCCTGCTTGCTTTCAACAGACATCATTTGCACAGCGTCCCATTCATTTGCCCATCAGAACCTTCTTACGGCTACAGAAAAAAGCGGGTATGGGGTCCAGGGCTGAGAACTGATTCTACCATTGATTAACAATAAGAAAAGTAGGTTGGAGCAGTACCAGACGGAATACAAGGACATGGGCCTGATGACACCCTCTTTTGCTGCTCAGCATAAAAATTCTGGCATAGAATTGGTTTCAACCCCTTTAGCTGCAGTGAGGTTTCAGACTTAGAATAATCCCTTGTGCATTCTAATGGAAGTACTTCCTGCAAGGCAGAATGAAACATCGCTAGCTGACAGCATAAGGTGAGGGAGTAATACTCCTCAGGGTGGATCCAATCCAAAGCTGAATGTATGTACATTTTAAATAATTGCTGAAAATGTCATTCAGACAGCAGTGCTGTCAAGCTACACAGTGCTGGCTTTATGGTGTTGTGAATTGTGCTGCCGCACCAGGCAACTAACTCAAGGAGCACTATTTGCTTGACAGGCTGAGGCCAGACAAGAGTAGCCTGCAGAGATCTTTGTGTGCTCAGCATTTGTCCAGCAAAAAGAATAATGGTAGCATAGCTCTGTTGGTGGTTAATGAAACTGATGGAGACATCTCGGAATGGTCTAACCCAAGTTATGACTGATCATACAGTATCATAGAGGGTTAATGTTGCTGCTGCAAAGTGCAACATGCAGATCATATATTTATATTTTATGTTGATAGTTCAGTAGATTACTGCTTTTTTCACAAAGATCTTTTTGTTACTTGCAGTTCATAAGATCCAATACTTCTAATATAGCACAGTGAGCTATGAACCAGCATCAGCGAGATGCATGCAAACTGCAAGCTTAGGTTTAAAAGTTTGTTTTTTCTCAATCTTTCATTATTCTAAGGTTCCTAAAAAGGGCTTCTTTGGGGACTAATGAATTCACTAGAAAACCACTGTTACTTTTGAATCCTGAGTTTGTGGGCAGATTTACTAACACTTTGTACTGGGTTAAACTGGAGCAAGATATTATTTTGGTAATTACTTTCCAATGCAAAATAGAGCTGCACATTACTATGCACTATTTGCAACGAGGGTGAGTACTGTGGGTGGTACATGGGTGTTCCCATGCAACCACCATTGATTGGTAGAAAGAGACTTGCATCAAAAATAGTTTGCCTCCTTGAGGCAAATGCAACATTGGAGAACAGTTTTATTTTGTCTAATCTCTTCCACCTTTTCATGTGCACTGTACAGCACAAATCCAAAGTGGCAAAAGTGGGAAACCTTGTCAAAGCATGGTATTTTTACCAGAAGGGTATTTTTCCAATACACAGCCTTCCTTCAAAGTGTAAGGGTGTGTGCGTGTGTGTGTTGGCACATGGCAGCCTAAAGTGCTCCAGAGCTAGGGGGGAGAGAGCAACAGCTCTATTTCCCAGTAGACACTCTCTCTTTCATGCAATGTAGCAACTTTGGTTACTGCATTTTATTGTCTGAAAACTTTATACATTTGCCCCTTTGTTTCTCAGACTGAGCACTCTTAACATATAATGCCTACCAGTATGGATGACATGTGACTCTTACAACTTGTAGCCCTGTGGTTTTATGTGTTGATCATAGTCATTGATTCACACACTTGTTTTATTGATTGTCTCTGTACAATAGGTGGGTGGTGTAAATCACTTTGACATCCTATGTTGCGATGAGTAGTGTTATAAATGTTTTTTGTTGTTGTCAGAAATCGTGTTGTTGATTGACTTCAGTGTGAGCCCTGGTCAAGGAACAGCCACAATCCCTTGCAGGGTGAACCACAAAAAGTTACTCAATTAACCTGTGCTTAACCGTGGGTAGCTTGGCACAAAAGCAGTCAGGCTTAATTTAGAGGCAATCTGTAAAGTATTTCTGCAGCACAAACAGTAATGAAATGAAAACACAAAACCGGAAAAATCCCAAACCAATTTAGAAAAATAGATTATTTTTTAATAAACTATTTGACACCAAAAAATCCAATGAGTAGAACCGGAGATATTGGTTTTTAAAGTTTTAAGTGAAAATAGCATCTGAAAGCACAACGAGCCAGCAAGAGATTCCTGGTTGCACTGAACCGGGACAAAGTCAAAAGTTCAGGACGACTGCAGTGGAGCATGGGCCGGCTACAGGGGCCAGGTTTGGCCCACTGATCAAAAGTACTTTAATCCGGGTTGCGTCGATGTCAAGGATCCTGTCGACGGCGAGGGTGCAGGCAAGGCAATGCATCAGTGCTGATCCACGCGTTGGCGGCGATACACTGGTCCTGATCTGGGCAGCAGCGGAGATGCATTGGCTCCGATGAGCGGGGTGCTGCAATGCGGAGGTTTGTTGTCGTCATAGAGGCTGCTGTCGATGGGGATGCGAGGACCTTGCACCAGGAACAGCGTCACGCAGTGGTGGTTTCGAAGGCTTTGATGAGTGGGGTGCTGCGATGCAGAGGTTTGTCGTCGTCGTACAGGCTGTCGTTGACGAGGATGCGAGGACCTTGAACCTGGAACAGCATCATGCAGTGGTGGTTCCGAAGGCGATACATTGACTCCAATCTACGCAGCAGTGATATGTCAGTTCTAATCCACACAACAGCTGCAATGCATCAGTGCTGACCCAGGCAGTGGTGACGGTATGCCGATTCCGATCTCCGCAGCAATGGCAATGAGTTGGTTCTGCTTGAGCAACACCTTAGGTCAACTTCCAAGAGTCAAGGAATGGGGTGGCACCACTTAGCAGGACAGACTCACAGATGGCAGTGACCAGGGGCAGAAGCTGCTAAGTTGGAAGTGTTTTATGTCCCTGAGATTTCAGATCAAGAGGCCAACCAGCTAGCCCTTGAAGTCATTCTGGGTTCAAGTGATGTAGGTCCAGTCCTTCTCCCCCAGGCAGGGTGGGCAGCAAGCAGCAGGTCAGCACAGCAGGGCAGCAGTTCCTTCAGAGCAGCAGTCCAGCAGAGTGGCAGTCTTTCAGTGGCACAACAGTCCTTCCTGGCAGAGTTTCCACAGGTCCAGAAGTGTTCTGAAGTGGTGGGGTCTGAGGTCCACTTCTTATACCCTGCGGTGCCTTTAATGTGGTGGAGACTTCAAAAGACAGGCCTTTAAAGTGCAAGAGGTCCTCCCTTCCTACCCTTCTCCAGTCACAGAACAGGGGAGTATGCAGGCTTTGTGTGTGGACAGGACACAGCCTATTCAGGTGTAAGTGAGGCTATGCCCAGCTCCTCGCTCCTATCCTGCCAGGATGGTCCTTCAAGTCAGACCTAAGCTCCCATTGTGTGTAGCTTTCTAGTGGGAATACACAAAGCCCAGCTGTCACCCAACCCAGACATGCAATCAGAGACAGGCTGCAGGCACACAGGTTTAAGAGCAGGAAAATGCCAGGTTTCTAAATTGGCGTTTTCAAAGTTGTAATGAAACATCTGACTTTGCCATTAAAGAGAATCCCCAATGTTATCCTATTGAAGGGGTAGGCCTCAGAGTAGTAATCAACAAATTTGGGAGTTTTTCACTACGAGGACATGTAAAACTTAACTGTACATGTCCTACCTTTTAATCACACAGCACCCTGCCCAATAAGCAACCTAGGGCCTACTTTAGGGGTGATTTCTATGTAATAAAAGAGGAATGTAAGGCTTGGCATGGAGGTTTAAGCACTAAATCGACATGGCAGTGTAACACTGCATTCAGGCTGCAATGTCAGGAAGTTTTACAGTGCTAGTTAGGTGGGTGGCACAATACGTGCTGTAGGCCCACTGGACTTAAAAGTACATGTTCTCCCTTTTAATCACATAGCACTCTCCCCTTTGGGCTACCTAGGGCATACCTTGCGTTTGACTTATATGTAATAAAAGGTGAGTTTAAGGATTGGCAAGGAGTTTTAAGTGCCAAGTCAACATGTCAGTGTAACACTGCATTCAGGCAACAATGGCAGGCCTGGGACATGTTTTAGAGTGCTACTTAGGTGGGTGGCTCAATAAGTGCTGCAGGCCCACTGGTAGCATTTAATTTACAGACCCTGGGCATATGGTATAGCACTCTGCAAGGGACATACAAGTAAATTAAATATGCCAATTAGGTATTTGCCATTCAAACCATGTTTAGGAGAGCAAGCACGTTAGCACTAGTTAGCAGAGTCCTAAGGCCAACAGAAGCAAAAAAAACAGCAAAGTGGGAGGCAAGCAGACAAAACGTTTGCTGGAAGACCGCTCTTAAGCTGACAGGTCTAGCAAATGTGAAAGAGGGGCTAAGGATAGATGAGGGGCACTGTCGGAGAGTGGTAATGGTAGAATCCATGGAGAAAGAGGGCATGAGGTGAGGTAGCCAACATAGCTTGTCCCACTGAGCGCCACTAATGCTATAGCCGGCCTTAAAACCAGATCTAAAAAGACAGTTTTACCTCATCTAGATAGGCCATTATTGCAACAAAATTAGAACAGTCATGCACTAATATTTTTTGTATTTTGCCATTTACAGACATATTACTTTGGGAGTCAGAATATGTGAAAAGGTGTGAAAAAAGATAGCATTAAGGGGTAGTATGTATTTCCCATTCAGGGAAGGAAAGTGTTTAGGGATCGTAAGGGTTTTTTTAGGGGGTAGGAAAGGGTAGCTGTTAGTGGTAGTTATGGCTTTTTAGGGTTCATGGAAGGATAACATTAAGGGGTAGTGAAGCTTTTTTTAGAGATCAGTGTACTCATTAAGGGGTAGAATGGAATCTGGAGGGATCAAGGACAAGTGCATTTAGGGGGTAAAAAGTTTTTTTTTTATCATTCAAGTAAGGTAGTATTAAGGGTAGGAAAGGTAGCAGTAAGGTTGTGAGAGGCTGGCTTGGTTTCCTGGTCAGGGTTAGATCAAGGTGAAAGAGGAGGTTCCCTCCTGACCCATCTTCTGCCCCCTGCCCACCCACGCGGTCCTGTTCTTCTGGCCCACTGGCTTTCTGTAGGTCATCCAACAGTAACACCTCAAGAAGCCGTTGAGTATTCGGGCCTTTCCCTGTCTTGAGCTTCCTAGAGGAACACAGGGCCCTCAGTTCCTGGAACGTGAGGCCACTGCATCTAGAAGGCAGAGAGCCACTGGCTTCTCCTGTTGAAGGCATACTAGGTGTAGTGAGCTGTTGCACCTACCTAACCTAATGGGAACTAAACTCTCTGAGGTTGGAGAAAGGGTTGTGCTATACCCTTAACTACTCAACCCTAAGTTCAGTAGAACTTACTTATTCTAAGCTGTATTATATGTGCCTAATATTAGTGATGGTTTTTCAATTAATCCACACCAAGATTATCTGGTAAAACAATGCAGGCTTGAATCCCAACCGCTGCACACCAATGTGAGAGGCTGGCTTAGTATATGATGCACTCTTATATAAGTGGGCACCCTGCACCAATCCAGACAACCTTTATGGTGATTTTAGTGGTCTTAGACAACCTTAGAAAGCTCTCTAAGTGGTAGCTGTGGAGAGCAGCCGTCAGGCTTAGTCCAGAAGGAGTGTAAAGCAGCTTGTTTTCCCAGAACATAATCTTATTGGTATAGATTAAGAGAAAAGGAACCACACAGTGTATTTATAAAAATATGTATTTATTATAAGACACTCACTAACACATACAGATATCTCCTAGCCGGAGATCTACACAATGCACACAATACTTTTCAATAGAAACAGGTAAGTAGCAAGGAATACACAGTGGTCACCAGGAGGAGACCAAACCATATACTAAAATAGTGGTATGCGAACCAGGACTCGAGTCAAGACTGTACCCAGAAGACATAGAAGTGCCGGGGACCCAAGGAACCACCCAAGGTGAGTATCTAGGAACCCCACGGAGGTCATGTTCAGTGCGGGAACACAACCGCGTTCTCAATACAAGTCAACGGGTAAGTTGCTGTTGCAATTTTAAAAAAGAAGGACCCTTCCCAGTGGACCCAGAAGAAATCCCGTGGAGGACAAGAGGTTGGAGAGCCACCCCACCTGTAAATACCCTAGAAACCAGGATACCTACACCAGGGAATCCGGGTGCATAGGTGTGAAGTGGCGTCAGAAACCGTTGTCGAACTCAATGGGAGACTTAAGGAAGATGCCGCTGCTGGAGAAGGTGAAAGTGTCCGGTGGAACCCAAAGGTGGATTCAAGGTGGAGAGTACCTGCAAGCAGAGGGGACAGAGTCTATGCCCCTCAGGAGTGACGAGGAGGCAGGGAAGATGAATGTCCACCGATGTTGGGTGCTGCAGGAGAGATGACCGTGACCTTGCAGCTGTGAGGACCAGGCGACTCTGTGGAAGACCAGGAGCCGTTCATGAGCTGTCCCACGTCGGATGTCAAGAGTTAAGGGGGTTGGCGTCTGTCAGGAGCAACAACAAGCCTTGGCAACTGCAAACAACGTGTAAAGCAAATAAGGTGCAGTGTCAGGACCAGCAAGGTCCAGGTGACTCACCACAAGCAAGGGAGTCAGGGCCTGCAATCAGGGGAGCCCACAGAAATCAAAGGAGAACCTCAACAGGACCCACAGGCCGGAGGCATTCGAGTCGCAAGAGGACCTCGAGCAGCTTACCAAAGATGCAGGCCCACGGTGCAAGTGATGTGGTGAGGACAAAGATCTTGGTCACAGGAGATGCATGAGAAGGGGGCTACTTGGAACCCATCTGCAAGTCGACGCGTGCACAGGGGTTCGGTTCCTGCAACTCCGATGAAGGATACTGGCCTCAAGCTTGGTGAGAGGACAGGGCAGGCCTCGAGGGATGTGTAGAACCACCACCTGTGTTGCTGAGCCTTTTGGGGTCTGTGGGAGCCCAGGATAAGCAGACCGGTCAGTTTAGTTGCAGTGCCTGCAGATGATTGATTGATTGATTGATTGATGCAGGGAAGTGGCTCCTTCACTTCAAGGAAGATTCCTTCAGGTGTCTTGGATGCCCACAGGCCTTGAAAGGTTCCTGTATGGAGCACAGGCACGGATGTTGCAGCAGACAAGCAGGGAGACAAGATCAGGAGCAGCAGGAGTTTTCCCAGTTGCAGTCTTGATGCCCATAGCGAAGTCCAGCGAAGTCCAGAGTCCCCACATGGTTGAAGTAGAAGTGGTGTCTCGAAATGAATCTTGTCCCACGACGAATCTAGGGACCCACCCTCAGGTAAGCCCATAAGTACCCTAAGGAAAGGGTTGCAGTGATTCAGGGTTCCCTCCTAGGGGAGGGGTCAGACAGTGGGGAGGATACTCCCATGTCCTTTGACCAGTTCCGTGCCAGAGTGGGAGCCAATGGCTCCTTGAGCTGGTTTGAACTGGACTATGCAAGGAGGGCACCAAATGTGCCCTTCAAGCAGACTGAGTGGTGCTGGCAAGCGCTCCCACCCCTTCCCCAATTCACTAAACCCTGTTTGGGAGGTGGTCACACCTCCCTGTGACAGGATACTTATTGTTCTGCCTTCCCCTGCTTGAGCTTGACTCAGCAGCAGGAGGTCAGAATCGTGTCTCTGGTCGGCAGCATCCATGTTGTGCTGTCCGGCTCTAGAAGACTGGTACCGGGAGCACTGAGGGCCTCCTGGAGGAGCTTTACAGTGCATGGAATCCTATCTTCCACATCGTTTACGGTGTGAAGGTATGATTCCAACATGTTTGATACCAAACATGATAGGGTTTGTTCCAGCCAGTTTCAAGATGGTCATCGCATAATGACGAGGTGCCCCTCTATATGTTATATGGCTGTCGCACTTACAACCTGGGAGAATGGACTCCGTAGGCTGTAGGGGTATCCTGCTCATGCAGGGGCACCCTCATACTTAGAACCGAGCACCCTGCCTTCAGGATTGAAAGGCCTGCTTTAGGGGTGACTTATAGGTTTTAAGTGCAGTGACCTTAGATATAGGGAAACCTATATCTTTCGTAAGTGGTGCTAGCACCAGCTTACACAGGCTGCAATAGCAGGCCTGTAGTTACAAATTGAGTGGTCTTCCATGGGTGGCATAATACATGCTTTAGCCCATGGGGGACTCCTGGTGTACCTATGCCCTTGGTACCTTAGTACCATATACTAGGGACTGATAAGGGTACACCAGTGTCCAATCTGGGATGTACCTAAGTACTTACCATTCCAATTTAGGGGAGAAAGCACAGAGACTGGGGGTCTTGATTAGCAGGATCCCAGTCAGACTAGTCAGAAACAGCATTGCATCAAGCAAAAAGTGGGGGTAACCATAAAATCAGATCTTACTTTCCTACAAAGGTTTAGTAAGGGGTTTTTAGGATTCAGGGATGCGTAACTTTAAGGGGTAGCAAGGTTTTTTTTTAGGTTTTTAGGGATCACAGAAGGGTAGTGTTCAGGAATGCTTAGTGTAAAGGTGCTTTTACGGTTCAAAGAAGGTAGTGTTTAGGGATAGTCTGGGTTGTCAGCGTTCAAGGATGGATAGATTTAAGGGGTAGTCAGGGGTTTGCAGGGTTTTTAGGGTTCAGGGAAGGGTAGCATTAGGGGGCAGTAAGGGGTTTTTAGGATTCATGGAAGGGTAATTTCAAATGACTATATTAAATATGTAAATTCATTTAATATATAAAGATAATACATTTGAATTAAATGTAATATTTGGTAATGTAATTTATAAAAATCAAACAATAAATTAAAAATGAATAATTATACTATTTTTTGGGAGCCACAGAGCTTTAAAATGTCTCTCTAGACCATAAATCTTAAAACTAGGAACTAGAAAAAGCACCATTCCCTCAAGGAGTGCCATGCTAATGTATCGGTGAAGTTGATGATGGAAAGAGAAGGCAGTGGCTGGTACTGAAATACAGCAACATGTCCTCCTGACAACCCTCCCCCCACTTGTGGTGCTGCCAGAGAATAACAGACACCATGATTATCTAATTATCTAAGATACATATAGCATTGCAGTGGCATGTTTTTTAACTAAAGGTCAAGCTCTGGTGTAACACAATAGCTAGATATAATAAAGAGGTCTGGTTCCGTCAACTTGACTAACAAACAATTGCAGCTCTTAGAGGGTAAACACTCAACTTCTGCCCAATCAAAACATGTACTCCTGTCTACCAACATGTGGACATAGCCATAGAGCCCTCTCAGTACTACCCCTTAAAGTTCATTGTTTGGTTGCACACAGAAGGTCTGGAGACAGCTGCACTATCAAGTCAGACCTAAAAAAGAGAAGACCGTCTACTATGAGATGGATTGTGTTAAACTTAACACTGAGATGGCAAATGCATGAGCTTTTACCTCCAACACCAGGCCTTTAATTTGCCAGGCTGGTTCACCACAAATCAGAAGACTTTATTATCAAGTACGGTATTTAAATAACACAGCAACTCAGCCTAGGCAAAAAGGAGATACAGAACATTTACATGACAATATATAAGGTCCAGCTTTTCACTAGAATCACAAACCAGGGCCTTTAACAAAGATGGAAGAGAGGATAAGAAGTGAATTTTCTCTAAAAAGCATAGCCAGCTCAAGAGAACATTTCATTCACACACTTACTGTGTTCTAGAGTGGAGACTGCACCCTTCCAGCAGCCCATCCAACATAAAGATGACATTTGACTTTCTATGGGGCAATGATTCATGATGTAAATACATTTCAGGCTTTATGATTGGGCTAAGAAACTTGAGGCCATACAACTGAGCTCCAATCTCACAGTTTATATAATTGAATTCATAGGCAATTGGAAAATGTGTCTCAATAAACACCCTTCTAACTTTAGCCAACAGTGTTTTTATCTTTCTATGTTTTTGTATTTTAGTTTTATAAAGCGCATGTTTCCATCGGTGCCCTGGTGCTGTACTAGAAAACATCAAGAAAGAGAAAAACTACATTTGAAATAGATGAGCTGCAACCCCCTCTCTACGAGGGAGGAGCTCGCGGATGTTTTCAACACAGAGTATCTCTAGGATTAGCTACAATCCACCAGAAGTGAAGGCCAAAAATCTTTTTCTAAGAGTGATGGGCGCAGTGCTAACGTGTAGGGAATGTTGTGCAAGCTAAAATCGGTTAACAATAGAGAACACCTTTATTCATCATCTATTGATCACCAAATTAAAACCAGTGCAAAAGCAGTTTAAAATAATAACTGCCTGAGTTTGAATCAAGGTCAACATGTTTCAGCCATTTTGAAACATGTTGACTCGTAGAGAGGGTGTTGCAGCCCTTGACTGCACTAGGATGCAGACAAGAGGAGATCCCAGATAATGAAGAATGTCACTACGGTGAGTGATGGGATTCCGTCCTTTTATAAGGATTCTCCACAGACCACACTAGAGGGACTTGTTCTTCTCTTTCTTCTTTTTACTTCTTTTTTTCGTCAGTGTCAGTTGCGCTGCGAGAGATTTTTAGGCTCGTTTAGACCCATGGACATTTTGTTGTTTGTTATATTCAGTTTGGGGAATATGTCCATGCTGTGGTCTTAAAAATTTCCCTTAGACCCTCCATCCCTTGTATTGTTATTGTTAGATAGACCTAACCTGTTTGCAGCTTTATGACAGTAGCAAAGTGCCTTGAAGATGCAGTATTTGGCCATAGGAAGCCAGTGCAAATCAGCCAGTTGTTGAGACATCCTGGCTGCTCTTGGCAAACCTAAAATGAGCCTAGCTACAGCGTTCTATATCAATTGGAGATGCTGCAGCACGAAAGAGGGTGTTACAGTAATCCAAGTGGCTGTTAATAAGTGCCTGTACCAAGGTTCTCTCAAAAGAGTTAGGCAGAAAAGGGGTGAGCTTCCTCAACCTCTTGAAAAGGGCAAAACATGTCACCATAAGGTATTTTGATGTGGAACTCAAAAGATAATTTAGCATCAAAGATAACCCCCAGATCAGGTGTACTTGTTCCTGGTGTGTGACTGGGCATTGGGGCCGCCATAAAGATGACCAGAGGAAGGCTTCCCAAACACCACAACCTGTGTCTTGTTTGCGTTCAGTCATTCAATGAGCCACCAATGTGAGGCAACACTTAAATTACTCTTGGATGGGCAAATAGCCATTCTCAAGTTGCAGTGTGATTTGGAAATAATAAGCGTAGGAATAGAATTGATGCCCAAAGGAGGTCATCAGGTTAGGCAGAGGTATCACATATATGTTAAAGTCGGGATCAAAGCAGAACCCTGTGGGATGCCGCAACACAGCTGCTGGAGCACAGCATGGCAGGTGTCAAGCAGCAGGGTAGACCTCTGGCAGCAGGGTAATCCTTCTTCTGTAGTATCCACAGGTCAGTGTACTGAAGAGTGGGTCTGAGAGTACCCTTTTTATACCTGGTTCCCAGTTTGAAGTGGAAGAAACTTCTGTAGTATTCCCCCTACAGAGGTATCTGGAATTTCCTGCCCCTAGCCCTGTTCCCAGTCTATCTGCAGACACAATGGGCTAGTGTGAAGTCCTTTGTGTGTGAGCTGAGGCAGTGCCTCTGAAGTGTAAGTGTGACAGGTGACAGCTCCACCCCCTCATCAAGTCCGGATGGCCCATCCTGCCAACATCAAGACCCTCTATTGTGTGGCATGTCTAACTTTTGGGGCCTACCCTGGGATGACTTATATGTATTAAAAAGGAAGGTTTAGGCCTGGCAAACAGTTTTTTTACCATGTCAAAATGGCAGTCCAAAACCGCAATGGCAGGCCTGAGATTGGTTTTAAAGGACTATTTAAGTGGGTGGCACAATAAGTGCTGCAGGCCCACAAGTATCATTTAATTTAAAGACACTGAATACCAGTAGTACCACTTCACCAGGGACGTATAAGTAAATTAAATGTGCCAATTGCGGGTAAACCAATTTCACCATTTTTAAAGGGGTGAGCAGCAGCACTTCAGCACTGGTAAAGTTTGTAGAGTCCTAAAACAGCAAAAATGAATGCAGCCAAACAGGAGGGGTGAAGCAGAATGTTTAGGGGTGACCCTGCAGAGAGGGCCAGGTCCAACATGTATCATTCAGGAGCATTCTCTTCCCAATAAGGTTATAGAGAACAAGTTAACACATTGAATGATAGATAAAGTGTTCATGGTCATTTCTGATATTTGCTTATGGGTTCTTTGAGGAAAGATTATACCAAGAAAGTGTAACCTGCTCCATAAGTAGGCATTACCTCTTTCCAGGTGACACAAGAAGCCAAATGGCTGTTTACATGGTTATCCACCACTAAGTCAAAGAAAGACCAATTGAAACAACAACACTCTATCCAAAACAAGAAGCATACTTTTGGGCGATCTTTTATAGAGCCAGCAATTCAGAAAAATTAGGTTTTGCTGAGCTATTAGGGATCCTACTGTTTTGCATGTGACTTCATTTAAATTTGAACTACAGTTACATCAGGCATGGCATACATATTCAGCTGATTAGATAAGGCGTTGTCAAATTGTGCAGAATTTATCTTTAAATTAAACATTTTCAGTTACCACAATAGTTACAGCAGGACATTTCTCTGATCGGTGTAAGGTCTTCAATGTTAGGAGATTACATTTTTACATCATGAATCTGAATTGAATATACCTACTTACGGGTAAACACATCTCGACTATGCCATGATGTATTTCAAGTAAACAAGTCAATTCCAAGTCATATTTAACAGCAATCATATGTGCAACTTTTATAAAAGAAACAGATACTAATGTAGAAGAACTTCTAAATGCTCTACCTTACCCTCTTAATAGCCAGATCACAAATCATAAAACAGTCAGTTCTGGGGCTACCAAGCAATCAGTTCTGGGGCTATACAGCAACCAGGTCTCCTGAAACAGCAGCATCAAATTACTCTCCAATATGCTGGCTAACATTTTAGACTCCAGCAAGGTATTATAACCATTGAAATTCAAAACAAGCAAGCTGGATTGCCCGTATGTATCCCCTCTATGACAAAAGTCTAAATCTTACAGTTGATCATGTCAATGCACCTTGTGCTGTGAGTTACACCTTCGGCCACTTCTGGGGTTCGGCCAGTAGCATTTTGTGTGCTGAGATTATTGTACCTTACATATAATGATTGAAGCTAAACTACTAGCCAAGAATGCAAACATATGTTGGCTTAAAATGACAGTAATAACAGCCACGCACATAGATAAATTGATGGAAAAACAGATCATTATTTTTTACAGTGTAGACCAAATTACATGTTCTTAATCAAACACAATGTAAATAAGCATGAAGCCATCAAAGAGAGATTATATACTGTCTCATGGGACTACACCCAAAATCCAAAGTTAATTTTTTTCCTTTTGGGTACTCCACAAAAACATGGATCTTGTGCAGTATACCTTTGTAATGGAAAACCCATCTAATACAGCCCAAATCGAATCAGACAGATGTATTGCTATTTATGTGAACATAGCATGACAGCAAATGTCTGTTCCTGAAATATTTGCTGTCAAGAAGTAATTTTGTGCCAAACTAATGCCTACAAATACAGCATGAAGAATCAATTTCCAAACAGATTTAGGAACTGACTGTTGCTAAGCAGCATGTATAAAGCATAACCTAAACATGTGGTTATCCGATCAATTTATCAGACTGTTAAACAACTATTGTACTTTTTATACATTTCCTCGCTGTTTCTTCTTAGGAGATCTTATTAATCCATGCTCTGCTAGATGCCCCTATTCAACGATGTTAGGTCGAAAATACACCTGCGAGTAGTTCTCTTCCATACCTTGAAGAAAAGAAAGTTCACGGAGGATCTTCCACATACGCATTTTGCACACGCACGCAGAATCCTTACCTTTTCTTGCCCCTAATGTGCATCCAATCTAGATAGGCTGAGGGAGTTGTTGCTCAGTCTTGGCTAAGTTATAGGCAGGACTTGCTGTGTGACTGTAACTGTCCACAAGCGTTTTTCAAAGCTTGGTGGACTTTATATACTATATAAGAGCTTGTAATCTCTAATTTTTAAATCCAGTTGTGCCACTTATAATGGCTCGTAATAAGACAAAGACGTAGATTCTCAACTGTATTAAGTCATTTGAGTTGAGTTGCGATGCCTTAATGCTCGATGATACAGCCTGCAGCCAAGGGTGAAAGACAGGTCACAGAGCATAATCACAGCTGCAGTTTGAACAACGAAAAAAAACAAGTGTTTCTTTTGTTTTTCTGATCTATTTTTCTAAAATGGACTGCGATCAGAAATAAGTTGATATTTGTGGCAAAATTTTTATTTTTTCCATGAAGGAAACATAGAATCTCTGCATGTTTCTACACATTCTGGGCTGCAGCATTTTCAATCTGGTTTACAATAAACTAAGTCTAATGCATATTTCCAACAAATTACTAATTACTTTTTGGTGTGTTTATTTGTGAGGTACAGATTCTACTTTTATTTGTCATGTCTGCAAACATACCATCTCTTTTATATTAAAGAGTAAGATGGTGAGGATTCAAGCGGTGGTTTTGGGAAGGGTGATAGTGTGATCATGTGTTTTAAGGAATAATACACCCTCTGTTGTACATTAAAAGGATATTGAATGTCACCTTGGTGTTCCATGACCTTATAAACCAAAGTGAAGTCGTTCCTCTAAGTAGTCACGGAACTCCTCTGAAAATTACAATATTTCTATAATGTAAAGGAGGGT
Organism: Calotriton arnoldi; assembly: GCA_963921515.1. Lineage (NCBI taxonomy): Eukaryota > Metazoa > Chordata > Amphibia > Caudata > Salamandridae > Calotriton > Calotriton arnoldi. The sequence goes on from CAWUFW010002647.1 coordinate 1,070,355, forward strand.
TTGATAGATTGCACTGCTTAAAGCCAATGTGAGAACGTGGTTCAAACTCTGTGTGCAGGTAATTAAACCATAACAAAGTCCATAAAATCTGATGGACTGATTTTGATCTTGTCTCCATATTTCTTGTTTGTTTACCTATTTGTGAATTATTTATTGTTAGGCACAAAGTGGACCATTGGCTTTCCAAAGTTATATTTTCTAACGGTTCCAGCAGAAGGTCAAGCAAATAGCTATCTCTCTGAAGAGATGAATGACATAGCTAAACATACTACTCAATTCAAAACATTTTAATAAATAAGAAAAACATTGTCCGTGCAGGTAAACTCGAAATAAAAATGTAATAAACCTATATTATAAAAAAAGAAATTATTTGTTCAAACCTTTGACTGTTACAGTATTGCAGATATTCAGCCAATTAAGTGATAAATCAATATACACTTTATATGTATCCTACAAACGCCTTTTAAATTGGTCTTTACTCTTTTATTTTTATAAAGTTGAAGGGCACTAGCAGTCTATCTTTATTATTACATAATCGTTTGAGTTGTTTTTAATACTGTGCCTGTGTCTTTCAATTGCATTCTAAATACCAGGTGTTACTATTACCAAATATAACGGCATTCCATTTAAAGAGCGGAGAAGGATGAAATTGTAGATTGCCCAGCTGGAATTGTAACTCATGATGTGCAGGTCAAAACTGATTCTAGCAATGAGAGCATAACTTATTAGGGTATCTTACTGAGTTAGTTGCAGCTTTTCTGTTTGATGCCCTGCATATTTATTGCTTCCTATATGCTTTCTATGTGCTTGGCACTTCTCTCGTCTACATTGGGGTTATTGTTTTAAAATTTTGTGAGAGGAATTAAAGTTCAGTTTATATGTTCAGTTCTTTTGAAGTCTCCAAGCACTAAGAGCCAGATTTACTTACACTGCAATTCGTGCACTGCGTATCCCCAAAAGGAGAAAGCAGAACAGCACTGTATCTAATATAGCCTTAGAGCCCACCGTAGCGGACTCCACCGCCCAGTAAAGGCCCGCTCCAGCGTTAAGAGGGCCTTTAATAAGGGAGTGGGCCTTTAATGGCGGGTAGAGCCCACTACGGAGGGCTCTAAGGCTATTAGAACATTCTACCCCAGAAGGCAGAATGTTCTAATTTGCAAAAATAAAGGCATCTCGGAGCCTGAGGGGGTTTCAATCCCCTCGGGCTCCGAGAGGCCTTTGTTCACGGCAACAGTTGTGAAATGAAAACAACATTGGAATGTTGCTCTCTGGGTTTCTACCGGCCAGTAGAAGCTAAGAGCAATCCATTGTCTACAATGGAGCACTCAACATTCCAATGTTCTAGTAAGATATGGTACTGTTCCTCTCTCTCTTCCTGCATGGACACACTTTAAGTTGACAAACGCCACAAACACATCCTAACGCATGATAGTGCAAGTGAGTGTGTGTGTGAAGCCTAAAATTATTTTTGTACTGGAAGAGTACCCTTCCAGTACACAACACTAAGCTTAAACATAGTTTAAATCTTGACAGTACAAACTGTACAGTACACCTCACATGCAAAATTAGAAACGTTTGAAAAAAAGAAAACATTTCTCCAAAGTGACACCTGTCCCAAGGAAGTGTACATTTTTGGCGCAAAGCTCTTCCTACCTTTATTAGAAGATAGGACTTTGCCTCAAAGTCCATGGGTGGTTGCATGGGAATGCCCATGCACCACCCATGGTACAATTCCTTAATTAAAATCTATAGTGGAAAGCGCTACTTTGCACTACTTCAGGGCACACTTTTCAGAGCAAAGCATGAGTTGCGCTGGAAAGTAAATTCCCATTTACACTTTCTTCTGGTTTGTATCACTTTTGCAGTAGAGACCTGGCGCACAGTGCTAGTAAATCTGGGCCTACGTGTTTTGCTTTTGATCACATAGGTCAAGGGGGGGGGTCTATGAAATAATTATTTCTCCATATGTTAATTATTATGCATGTTTATTTCTCCACCTGTACACTATGTGCGTATTACTTAAATTAAAATTTAGCAAAGCATTCACTTCAGCTGCTTACCAAATATGGAAAGAAACGTAAAAAAGTGTTTGTTTATTCGGATTAGTTTTCATCTAAGTAAAGGACTTTGAAACAAATAAATGAGTCCTTTAACATTAAACATGTAATAAGGAATTGGGGCCAATTATATTTTTATTTGCTAATCAGAGTCCAGTTTTGCATAGAGACATCTTACTGCATTGACTACCTTACCTAAAACTGTGCAAGTGAATAAATAAATAACTACATTTTATTTTGCAAATTAGTTGAATTCGTGAATAATATACCATAAAAAATCAGAGCAAGTTGGAATTGGAGTAAGTGGTGTTACATTTTCCTTCATAAGACTGCATTCCTGAGCTGGCCTTTTTCTTCACAGTAAACAGTTCAAGCAGTACGCGGCACAATCCGGTTGCAATTCAAATCCTTTTTATTTCATTATATGTTTAAAGAAAAGTGCATTTCACAGCTTCACATAGCTTACGCGTTTCGGCCATAGCCTTCAACTTGGCCATAGAGTCATGTATACAGAGTCTCTTTTTTTAAAGGAGAACCCACCAATTACCAACACCCCATTAAAATTCATATTCCAACTGACAGGAATTTGTCCTTTAAGCAGGATTTTCTTCAGCAGGGTTTTAAAACAAAGGAAATATCAACTTTGAAAGTAAATAATGTATTACGCCGGTCATTTCATATCTGTATGTAAGGTGAGAAAAGTACTCCTATATATCATCTGTAAATTATACACCTCAGTTTTCAAAATACTCTAATTTCAATGTTTAACATTGTTGTATTGTATTATTTATACTGCTGTTTTTAGGTAAAGTACCAACCTTATCTCATAATTTCATAAGTAGTACAGAGTTGTATTTTTTGACTTCCAATCTTCATTTTTTAACCTACCCCTGCTTATATCCTTACCACTGAAATGTGAGGTGAGGTCTAGATCATTTCACCCGTTTACACAAAATATCTTAAATCATTCATTTCAAATCTAAATTTATGTGTCATATGAAGTGCAATGTGCTCATTCTATAAACTTCTCGCTTTGCCTTCCCAAACATTGATCAAGATTTTAAGATTTTCATATTCCTAAACTAAGGTGCCAAAGTATTTCTTCTTATAAATGATACTGGTTTGCAAACATTCCACTCCCTGTGCACTGTGTAAATAATGACTGGTTTGTAAATATTCGACCCTTTGTGCATAATATGTAACTAATGACTGGTATGTAAAACAAATTTTGACTGCACAAAAACTTCTTACTGTCACTTCTACTCTTTATTGAGCTTCCTATATCTCAAAAAATGTATCTCCTCTCTGAAACTCAAATTTAATCCATAACTGCCATATAATATCATACCTTTCTTTTGAGATTTCAAGATCTTAATGGCTCTTAACCAAAAGTACAAAGATGTTTAGCTTGTAAACAATACTAATTTGTAAACATTCCACTCCTTGTGCACTATGTAAACAATGAGTGGTTTGTAAAACATTTAATCTGTTATACAATTTCAGCTTATTACCTTCACCTTCACTCTAGTCGAACCTCATATACATCCAAAATACATCCCCATCTCGCTGAACCTGTTCTATTCTGGAAATGAATGAAATTTGTACTTGTAAAGCGCACCCATACCCCCAAAGGGGTGTCCAGGCGCTGTACGCATACCGCTGTGGAACCCTTCCTGGCTTTTCCCTGTGAAAGTGTCCACTCCTGGGCACCCCCAGGGTGAAGCCAGGCATCCCAGCGCTGTTGGGGCCGTTATGGAGATTAAGCAAGCTATTGCCCAGAGTTGCAGAGTGGGACCCATGATTAGAATAGGCACCGAGGCGAGAATTATCAGGTCCGAGGAAATTGAGCCCAAGACCCGCCGAGGCGGGAATTGAACCCTGGTCCCGGGCCAGATCTCTGCATCAGGGTCTGCCGCTCTAACCATTGAGCCACACTTCTCCAACTCTTTCATTTGTGCAAACAATGCAGACCAACAAATATTAAATATTAATTTACTCAATAACACTTTGTGTAAAGAAACATTTAATAATCACTTAAAAGAAGGGGGGTCTTCCTCCAAAAGTATTTATATGTGAACTTTCAGAATCGTCGAGCTCAAGAAAGAAGGGAATTAAAATCTCAATTTGTTTAGAATTCATGAAAGATAATGTATCAAGCAAATCATAGAACCCCTTTCAAGCAAATTATGAGCATATTATCCTACATATCCTGATTGACAGTTTAGTTTTCACATCAATGACCTGTTAGTTACTTTTCTCAAACACAATTTTGCAGATGATTATAAATAGACAAAAGTTCTGCATCTGCATTTAAATCCCATGGATTTTCTGTTCCAATCATTTCAATCCATCTAGATTACAGTTTATCTAAGAGCAAATAAGGCTTTCTAAAGCACTCTCTGGTGTGTGTTTAACATAATTCCAAAATGTAGTTAAGAACAGTCCCCTGATAATGCTGCCTTTCCACCTCGATCTCCAGGTTAATATTTGACTGTGTGCTAGATTGATGGAGGTAAAATATAGCATAAAATCAGAGCATTGGGCTATGCCTGACGGATGGGAAAACTGCTAGGATATGCTCAATGGTCTACATCAATTCTGGCATCAATTTACCAGAAATGAGAGCTAGGCCCGGTTTTATCATAGGGTAATGCAGTCTCAAATCCAAAGTTTTCAGTCCATAAATCAAGGAATTGAGTTTATTTTTTAAGAGGTCTGACTGTTAACATAAAACCCCCCAATTTCTTCAAACCATATTCCTATGGGTTGGACCTGGCCCTCTCTGCAGGGTCACCCCTAAACTTAGCCTTCACCTTTTCTGTTTTCTGATCCTGTTTTTGTTGACTTTTAGGACTCTGTGCACGTTACCACTGCTAACCAGTGCTAAAGTTCTTGTGCTCTCTCCTTTAAATTGGGGAAAATTGGCTTACATCCAATTGACAGGTTTAATTTACTTATAAATCCCTAGTAAAGTGGTACAACAAGTACTCAAGGCCAGAAAATGTAATGCCATTAGTGGGTGTGCAGCAGTTAGTGTGCCACCCACTTAAGTAGCCTTTTTAAACATGTCTCAGGCCTGCCATTGCAACCTGTGTGCGCAGTTTTTAAACTTCCATTTTGATCTGGCAAAATAAATAGTTTGTCAGGCTTAAACCTTCCTATTTAATACATGTCACCTCTAGGGTAGGCCCTAAGCAGCCCATAGGCAGGGTGTGTTGCATTTAAAATGTTGGGCATGCACTTTTAATTTGTACATGTCCTGGTAGTGAAAAACTCTCAAATTTCTTTTTCACTATTTCAAGGCCTCCCTCTCCCATAGGATAACATTGGGTTGCCTTATTACATTTAATAAGTGATAACTTTTGATTGAGAACAATCCATTGTTATTAATGGCAAAACACTTCACCAACCGAAATTCTCAAACTGAAACATGAATGATGTTGTGTATTGCGTACAATGCCCAAGTAGACTTACAAATATTGGGCAAACCACACAGATGGTGAAAGCTAGAGTGTTGCAACACAGGTCCAGAATTAGGCACGCGCAGTGTTGGGCGCGCCACTTGTTGAGCATTATAAAGATTTAAACCACTCAGAAAGCGATACCAAATGGTCTGTTCTCTTTGTAGCACACAAAAGTCTTAGGGGATCAGCACTGGATACCAGGCTCAAAAAGACAGAAGCTATTATGATTGAGAAATACGGGACAGCGAGGAGAGGCCTCAATGATCTAGATGAGATGTGGGCTTTGATTTAAATATTTCTGCTTGCTAACTCGAGACTGTTTTAGAGCCTCCACACTCTCCTGTCTTATGTTGGATTTTGTTACTGGTTTGATGGCATTATATATGCCTGCTTAGCTCCTGACCCCATCGTTTTTCTTAAACGCATGGTCCTCTGTTGCACATGATGGTGTATGTCAACTGATTTCTGTATTCTTTATTCAAGTTGATTTCTACATGTATACAAGAGCAGTTAATTTTTCACAAATTACTTATGTTCCTCATTCAGTTGGCTTGTTGGCTTGCATGTAACAAGGACTCGTAATGCTGACCTTGTGGGAACTACTTTAAAGATGCAAACATTCTCTGTCAAGATTCATTGGTTTCTAGCCTGCTGTCTTGAGACTTAGATGTAATTGGAGCTGGTGGATCATGTGAAACCCGTATAATAGCTATAAATTTTCAGTGACAGGATTTGCTTGTGTTTTTACTTTTCACATGCTCTGTGTTTATGCATGTTTGCCATATTTAAGATGGTCACCACTATGCGATAAAACTAGTAACCCTTTTGATATCCTTTCGCATCTTCAAGAGAAGCTTAGGCCCCAGCATAACTAGTCTTTGGACGGCTTTTAAAACAGAACCTTTTCGGTGTCAGTACTAGACCCCCTCCCATCTTGCTTCTTTGTATAGCGGAGGCTTTTTTTTACATGATTATGACCCCATTGCAGTGTTCCCTTTAAGATGGGCGACAGTCTTTGATTGCAAGGAGGTTTCCTTCAGTCAATCCCTTGCAGAAATAGGGCACGCTTTGGCCCCGCCCTTATCCTTCGGCATAACGGCTAGCACGGTCGATGTCGACTAGGCCTGGGCGGCGAACTTCGCTCTGTTCGCTCCGTTCGCGGAGTTTTCTGCACTCCGCGGAGCTCGCGGAGTGCAGAAATCTCCGCTTTGCGATGTGCAGCAGAGTTTTTTCCCCGCTCACGATCGCGAACTGTAAGTTTGCGATCGCGAATGGTAAGTTCGCGAGTGTGAGCTGCCGCTCGGGTAGAATCTCTACCCGAGCGGCAGGAATACCAGCACAAACTGCAGTTCGCACTGCACTCCGCCACTCGCGGAACTTCGTGGAGGTTTTTTGTAACTTCGCAGAGTTTCGCGTAGCAAAACTCCGTGAACTACACCCAGGCCTAACTGTGTTGACCAGCCGGCAACATCCAGCTTTCGAGAGGAACGAGTCTACAGATTTTTTTCAAGTAAGTTCCCCGGCCGGGAGGCTCTCAGCTTTTGAGTATGGGAGACTCTGACTGCGAGTCACACTGTTTTTCTAGGTTGTGATTTTTACCACTTGGCGCCCTTCTGTATTCTACTAACACTAAATTTGGGCACTACTAGAGAGCACCCTTAAACAATTCTGGACAGCCCTGGCAGGTAAGTGACTTCCTCCTTTCCTGCTTGTATGTGCTGTTGGCTTTCCACAGCCAAAGCTACCCATATGAGCGCAGCTAGGTGTGGTTTATTTTCATGCACTGGTCTAATGCTTTGTCACTTCACCCAAGGCAGTCTTTTGCTGCTTCTATAACCCGAGCCCCAGCGAGCTTTTATTTCTTTTCTTGAGCCCTAGTTTATTTCCACAGTACAGCTTGGCTCTGCTCTTCTGGTGCATCTGTAGGTGGATTCGTCGATTCTGCACCTTTGTATTTATGTGCCCCCTGAATGCTGTACAATGTGTTACAACTTATTTAAATTTGGGGGTGCTAGCGAGCCGACGAGCAAGATGGCCACACCTGTGTAAGGCTCTTTCTGTCCGGGGCATAAATCTATCATCATCCTGCCCCAAAAATGACATCCCTGCCACGATCAGAAACAAAAAAAAAACCTAGAATATGTGGGCAATGGATTGATGGCTTTTGTGAGTGGAGGTGTGTGGAGGATACATCGATTCAGCGACTTTGGTCCTGGATGCTGGTTTGGAAGTGCTGGGCCCAGACCAGCAGGCTGGGCCTGCTGTGTCTGATTCTGTGCTGAGACATTGAGTATTTAGAGCGGCAGGGCAGAAGTTGTGCGACTCATCCTGAAAATGACTGGCGGAGCATAGATATGCCAATCTAATATCTGAGTGATTGAGAGGCGGATGGTGTGCTGAGGTGAGGACTTTCCATGTGCTGCATGCGGCCTGACGGGAGTCCGGCGGCCCTCTAGTAAGGCGGGCACCCCAGGGAGATGCTGAGGCCGGGGAGCAGGGCTGAACGCTCCTCACTACGGCCTGCGATCTGATCCGCTCTGATGCTGTGAAGAGCTGACTACATCCTGCCCAGAGGTGAGGTAAGGAGTGGCCTGTGGGAGGTTGCTGGCGGGACCTGGATGGCCTTCAGGGGTTGCGCCTACAGATACCACAGCCTTAACGAGTGATTGTGGGATGCGGGGTGACATCCCATTAGCTATATTCCTCCCCCAAAAGATGCTGGCCCGCAGACCCAGCTAGCGACTGCGAAACGGATGAGCAAGGGGGCTGTGGGCTGGCTGGAGGCGCCACCATAGATAATGCTAATTTGGCTTCAAGCACGAGTTTTCGGGACACCTCCTCCATCATACGGCCCCCTATTTAAACAAAATCGGCCGACCGCTGCCTGAGAGACACAGCTGTGCAACTTATATAAGCAAAAGGAAAATGATCACATTAATATCGTTATCCTCAAACAGCACTCATACCATTAGACCCATGTAAAGTGTTTGTGGTTGGCAGTGCGTTGCCAGCGCTGAGATACTTGCACTTGTCACCGAGCTGAATTGCTCAGCCAAACAGACAGAGAGGAGAGACTGGGACACACTGGGCTGGCTAGGCCTGCACATGCCCCCCGACTACCTTGTAGAGGTGAGGCGGGGCTGGATTACACAGAATTATACCACTGCCTATCTACACCCTGGTGAATCTAAATGGGCTAACTACATAATTGAGACCGCTGCTGCACGAGGATACTTCCTCAGGGGCCATCATGGGAAAGACTGATACAAAGCAAACCAGATTACCATTTGACGTTCGCAAATCCACTCGCACCCCAGGTGGCAATGCAGATCATTGTAATCCAGACAACGCCTCAATGGCTGAGGCACGTGATTCTGCAGACATGAAATACCTCCTGATTTCTATGCAACAAAGCCCTACCTCAACTGAATCAAAAATGGATAATATGTGCTCCAGAATGGACTCCATCAAACAAAAATTGGAAAAGCAGGATGGCAGCCTTGTTGAAGCAGAGCAGAGGATCTCCACGATGAAAGACATGGTCTCTCAGAGGAGTGAACACTTATTACATAAGGAAAAAATCCTCAAAATAATCCCTGCCAAAAATGAGGACTTAGAAGCAAGATCACAAAGAAACAACCTGCGCATCACGGGGGTCCCTGAGTCAACTAATACTGGTCGGATGGAGGAATTTGTGGAAAGATTGCTCACCATTCTCTTTTGATTGGACTCCTTCTCTACAGTGCTTTATGTGGAGAGGGCCCACCGGGCGCTAACAGCTCGCCCTCCCCGCCATGGACCGCCGCTCGGCCGATAGTCACCCGACTACTAAACTATTGTGACAGAGACACTGCCTTAAGATTGGCCAGGGAGAGGAGGTTGGTCCAATTTGAAGGAAACACCATAGCTATCTATCTGGACTTCATGTTGGCAGTTCGAGAGGCGTGAAGGAAATACATGTCCATTAAACAGAAGCTGCAACAGGCCAATCATCTAATATGCAATGCTCTACCCTGCATGACTCTGCATCAACAACAAGGAAAAGGTCCAAATCTTCACCAGTCCACAACATGCTAGTGAGTTCCTGAAACACAATACGGACCGCACCTCGCGAGCTGCCTACGCTCCCCGTTGTCCAGATCTGCCTCACCGCTTTCAGATGTGGGCTAATACAAATGTATGGAAACCTCACTGAATGATATTTTATATACAATGACAGGATACTTTGTTTGTACTGACATGATTTGAGGGTAGTGTGTTAGAAAACTGAATATGATTGAACTCTCCAAGACTTCGCACTGCATGACTGGGCTCTGCTCACTACACTTTACCATTTGGGGCATAATGTGTCCTTCCCCGGACACCCTTGCTTGGATGAGACTGCAAGGCTCTCTGGGTGATCCCCTAATAGGATCCCCCTGGATTTGGAAAATAATTGGTTATTGTTTTTCATTCCAAATTGCTTACTCTTTACCACTCTGGGGTTAACTCCCTGCTATTTCTAGATTGACATTCTACCTGTCGTATATCACTTGTTCTAACGTCACTCTCTTCTCTCTATCTGAATGTCCCTCTTTCTGCCTAATTCTACTTTCTCCTTCTTTTTCCTCTTTCTTTTTCTTTCGCTCTCTGCCATTTATTCTCTCTCTTTTCTCGATCTGGTAACTGTTTGCAGGATCAGGACCATGTTTGGACCTACTGCATGCTATATTGCTAGAAATGGTTACATTATTTCCTTTGATGCTTGGGACTTGGATGGGCTTGATATTCCTGGTGGGATTGGCCCTCCAGTGTGGGAGGGGGATGGGACAGGGAGTTTTTGTTTGTTTTCTTGTGCGTGCCTTCATTTGTCAATACTGATAGACAGATTGAGCACACTGACAACCCTGCTGGTGTACCTGGACTGACCTTTTGACATTTCCCTACTTATTCAAAGATGACAGCTATGGCTCCACTACATGACAATGACGCTGGTCTCTGTCAACTGCCTCACATGGAATGTCAGAGGATTGGGAGACCCACGTAAATGCAGAGATATGCTTTCATATCTGGATAGACATCATATACACATTGCGCTCTTACAAGAGACGCACTTTGCAGGCACTGCACACAACACATGTGCCACGCGCTGGGCCTCTTACAGGCAATCTGGTACAAATTCCTCATATGCGCGTGGTCAGCGATATTGGTATGCAAGGGCACACGGTATGTCCCACAGGGATCTCGCAATGATCCATAGGGGCGCTATACTTTGAATTGGGGCAGATTAGCTTTGGTCACACTCACCATTGTCAATTGCTATGGCCCAGATACGGATGACCCGGTATTTTTTGACAGACTCTAGGGCCAAATAGTAGATATTGGATCCATGCATATTTTTTGGAGGGGGTCTTCAATTTGACCCTCAAATCATGATTGGATAGATCACATGGTTCCTCTACTTCTCACAGTGGGGCCGCATGACATGACAAAGCTGATTTTTGGACGCCTGGCGCAAGCTGACAGAGGGGACATTCTACTCAGGAGTATGTTCTAGCTGGTCAAGACTAGACTCTTGGCAGGTCTCGAGGGAGCTAGGAACATGCGTGCGTAGGGCCACACATTTGGCATGCACTTACTCTGATCATTCCCCAGTTCTGCTGGAATTGTGTCCACCAAATACTTGTACACCGCCCTCACTGTGGTGCCTCTCTCTGCTGTTGCTTTTGAATGCTCCTGTTAGAGAGGAACTGAGACAAGAGATGGTAGACTTGTTTGATAGAAATAGGGATACTGTTTGTAAGTTGAGCACTATCTGGGAAGCATTTAAGGCTACATTAAGGGGGCTATGCCTGGCAGAAAGTGGTGGGATACTACATTCCCTAAGACGTAGATTACAGTTGCCAGCAAGATCAATGAAGCCCAATCAGAATTCCAGGAAGCCGCAGAGAGAGAATGTCTATATCGGGGCAAATATGCTCAGGTGAGATCAAATGCAGAGAGAGAGCGCCCTGACCATGCATTAGCATCCATGACATGTAAATCCTGGTTTACAGACACGGTACTCAAGATTAAGGACAATGATGGAGGGTTGGCGCCCGATACTCCTGACATAGTACGCGTGTTTGCCTCATTCTATAGGTCCCTTTAAACCTCAACTAAGATGCACGGGGAGGAAGTAGACAAATATCTTGAAGATGTTGCATTGGGATGGCTAAGTAACGCACAGAGGGGGTTTCTTGCTGCCAAGATAGAGGAGGAGGAGATACGAACAGCTATTATGCATCTGCAGGTAGGCAAAGCCCCATGTCTGGATGGACTACCTGCAGATTTTTATAAAACCTATATTGGCACCCTCACCCCAGTACTTGAAGCTGTTTTTGTGAAGCAAAGCAAGATGGTAGATTATCTCCATCTATGAGAGAAGCAATGATAATTACCCTCCTAAAACCTGACAAAGCTGCTGATACATGTGATTCATACAGGCCCCTCTCACGTATTAACTGCGATGTAAAAATATTGGCCAAGGTACTGGCGAATTGCCTTAGTCTTTTAATGCCTTTCTTGGTTCGACCGGATCAGTCAGGTTTTATCCTGGGCGATCTACCTCTCAGAACCTGCGCACCCTGTTTACAAAACTACAGGATATTGATCCAGAGCTGTTGGCGGTTGTAGTCTTTCTCGATGCCATGAAGGCTTTTGATTTGCTGGAATGGGACTATCTAATGGTTGTGCTTCAACGGATGGGCTTCCCACCAGCGTCCCTGTCATGGGTTGCATTGCTGTACTCCCAACCCACCGCTTGGGTACAGGTCAATACCTTATTTTCCATGCCATTCTTTGTCACTAGAGGCATGCAGCAGGCATGCCCACTGTCGCCCCTGCTGTTTGCCTTGGTGGTGGAGTTTCTGACCGCTAGGCTCTGACAACACCACCATCAATATGCACTTAGATACCCCCCCCGGTGCATATTTTGGTGTCGCTTTATGCGGACGATATCACACTATACTTACGTGACCCTCAAGATAGTTTGAGTACAGTCTTGCATAAATTTGTACGCTTTGGAAGGATGTCGGGAATTCAAATCAACTGGGAGAAATTTTTGAACTGACTGAAGCAACCCAGAGGTTTCAGAAAGAATTCCCGCTGAGATGGTGTGACACTTCTCTGCGATACCTGGGTATAGAGATGTCTAGGGATAAAGACGAACCTATGCACGCAAACTGTGGAAAAGTTTTGACCAGTGTTACGGCCAGTATTACCCTCTGGATTTCTCTTCCTTTGTCCTTGGTGGGATGGATTTCTCTAATGAAAAAGATCATTCTGCAGAAATTCTTATATCTGTTCCTTAATATTCCTTACACAATTGGGCGTCACTTCTTTAAAATGCTGAAAGCACAATTAACTAGCTTAGTCTGGGTGGGCAAACAGCCGCTATTGAAATGGGAAATACTCGCTCAACCCTTTGGAAAAGGAGGCTTAGAAGCCCCAGACTTGGAGCTTTATTATTTGTGTGTACAGGTGCATCACGCAATACACTGGTACAAGTCTGCTCCTCATATGCCACACCTAGATATTGAACAGGGGTACATGCCCCCTATCCCTTCTACCGCCTATCTAGGCCCCAGGGCATCCATTGCCACCCCATCTAACTCCGCTGTTGACTGCACCATTGCAGCATGGGACAAATTTGCACGTAAAGTATATAAACCACTGCTATATTCACCACTTCTTCTACTCCGATTTCAGGCATCGCTTCCTGCCACTCAGGAGGGTACCTGCCAAAACATGCTACAGAGGACTGGTGTTAGATCTTAGTGAGATCTTTATAAAGAAGCTATATTCCTCACTCGTGATGAAATGTTCAAGAGGGGCCAACCAACCAACCAAAACCTTTAGAGGTATTCATATATCTCAGACTATGTCTCAAAGTGAGAGCTGCCACCCCTGACTTTCCTGGTGACCCCCCTACATTTAACACCCTACACGTTCTGCTTAGCTCTGAAGGGCCCAAGCACCTGGTGTCTCGTCTCTACCTTACGGCACAACAAGAGATGCCGGCCATGGCATTGGGAGCACGGATAGGATGGGATATGGAACTGGACACTTCTCTCACTGATGCACAATGGCTATATTGCTGCCAAAGACAGAGTGTATTGCCTCAAGTAGCAGGCTGCATCTCCTACATTTTGAATTCCTAAACAGGCTTTATTATACCCATGATAGACTCTACAGATATAAGCTGCGGTTGATGACAAATGTACCCGGTGTGGTGCGAAAGGTTTGGGCTTCCACCACATGGCCTAGTTGTGTCTGCAGATTCAGTCATAATGCAGTGAGATTGAAATGGTGCTGTCACTTATGACTGATCAGGTAGTCACTCTCACACCGCTGTTGACAATTTGGGGGTTTACTGGAGACATTGAGGTGACATTTCGAAAGTATGTCTCTTTTTCTCTTCTCCTAGCTAAGAGGCTGATTGCTTGCAAATGGGGAAGGGGAAGGGCACCAAAATTTAAAGACTGGTTGAAAGATTTGATGTATTGTAAAGATCGGCTCATTACCTATGCCGAATTTTTCCCCCCTAGCTCGAGACCCTGAGACATATAAGGGCCATTGGAAACTTATCTGCTATCACAGATTTCAGACACTGCGGATTACTTCCAATCTACTTTGGGAGTTGAGAACTCCCACATTCAAAATACCCTGTACTGACCAATATACTCTACCCATAACTGCAGTGACCCTACAGCTGGTGTATGATTTCCTACCCTCACCTACAGAATCTGCACTTATTGTACCATCATGATCATTGGGGGCGCAATGTATACCATATTTGTATATGATGTTGTTGGACTTGGCCCTTTTGGCAAGTTCACCCCTAAACTTTTTGCCTTTTCTGTGACCTGGTGTTGGTGGTTTTAGGCCTCTGGGCACTTTCGCACTGTGGTCCAGTGGAAAGTGCGCGCGCTCTCTGTGTACATTGGTAAGATTGGCCTGCCCTCCCATAGGAATGCATTGGGGATTCCCTGATCAGTGTGTGTCAGTGGTAATTCATGGTATGGGAGGAGCAGAGTGGTCGAGTTTGGTATGTATGAAATTGTGAGAATAAATGCTGCGCAATGGTGTGCGCAGATTTATTATGACTATGGGAGAAATGCCACTTTTAGAAGTTGGCATTTCTGTGTGCTATGTGCTGCCTGCCTGATGTGAATTGCATGTCTGGCTTGTGAGTGACAGGGGCTGGGAGGTGTGTGTGGCTCCAGGAGGGGCAAGGTGAGTCAGCGCTGGGCTGAATAGGACATCTCTGCTGGGAGTAGTGGGAGGAGTGACTCTGAATAGGAGTGTGCCTGCCCTGTACAATGCTGGCTCCGCCCCCTGTGGTGTGTCTGATCACCTAGCAAAGGAGAAGAGGAGCTTGCAAAACAAAGTGCTCCAAATCCCCCCTAAACCAGTTGCATCTGGTTCCCCCATGCCCTGCACTACAGACAAAGGAAATGTTGGTATAAATATAGGGGCTGTGACCCCATGAAATTGTTCAGTTATTGTTCCTGACCCTGCTGGGGCGTGCTGCTGCTGGGGCCCAGGTGGAATCGCCATGAGGGCTTGCCTCCCTGGGCCCTGCATTGCCCCCTTGATCTCCAGGACCTTAAAGGACTTTTGGCTGCATCTAGCGCCTCGTGAGCGCTTCCTTTTTGTTGCCCTAGGAAGGAGGGCAGCGTGGGCTGCGCAGGGCTGAGCTGCAGCCCCTCTTAGAGGGAATCCCGGCGTGAGGCATTCCCCCGGGATGCCTAAGAAGCGGGTGCCCACTTCGCATTATGGTGCCTGTTGGCGGGTGCCCATCCCGCATGTGTCTTGTTAAACGGGAGCCTACCCCGTATTGCCGCCGCCGAGGAAATGTGCCGCCGGCCGCCGCAGCGCGACCCGGAAGTCAGGCGAGTTGCCTGACTCTGGGCGGAGCGGCGACCGGAAAGAGGAAGTGCCAGCCGGATCCTCGCGGGCTCCATAGCGAAGTCCCGGGTCCCAGGAGGGGGCCCGGGTGAAGTGAGGAGAGGTGCGGAAGCTGATCGGCGGGGCTCCCATGAGCAGAGGGAAGCCCCGCACCGCCAGAGGAGAGCAGAGTTTTCCCCCGCCGGGAGGAGACCAGGAGAAGTGATGCCGGTCCCGCATGCGGTGAGAGGAGACTTACCCCTGCGCAGGAGCCGGTGAGTGAGGGCTCCAGGAGGGTTGTGCCCATTGAGGCACAGTGTCGGTGCCACTTTCATGAGCGGCCCCGCCTGACAGAGGGCCGCTCCAACAAAGGGGGCACTTTTTGGTTGATAAAGAGTCCCAGAGCGGGACTCAGGTGGCACAGTGGTGCCAATGCTGATCATTTCCCAGCTGCCCTGCGAGAGTGCAGGCAGCTGCAACGATGGGGGCAGAGTTATTTAGAGAGCCCAGTGGGGCCCCGAGGGCAAAGTCGTGCCAGGGCCCATTTCTTTATCCTCAGCTGCGCCGCACCAGCGCGGGCAGCTGCAACGTGGCTGCCTATTTGTCCAAAGGGCACAATGAGTGTCCAGGCCCCATTTGATGTTCACAGCTGCACGGCAATTAGCGGCAGCTGCACCGTTTAGGCGAACAGTTCTTTGGTGGCATTTTTGTATAAGATAGGAGTGAGGTACACTCCCCTACCCCAGCGCAATGGCGCACTTTGGATTCCGCTGCCTTGGCAGCAGCCCTGATATTTTGGACATAGGGCATTTGAGCCCCATTGAGAAGGCCAGTTGGCCAGGGGCACTGTTAGGTTTGTAGGGCACCAGGCCCTAATGTGATTTATGTGGTGCTAGGAAATGTGATTCATGTACTGTGATTTACGCACCCTGTTTTATGCCTCTAACTGTGGTTTATGTATGAGGTTATTTGCATACTGTGGTTTATGCTAGTGAGAGTATTGTCTAATGCGTTTAGACTTATGAGATGATTGCATAATGTGTTTATTCTGATGAGGTTGGCGCAGAATATATTTCACGCCTGATGTGATAAGGTGCATAATATGGTTTATGTTGCAGGATGATGCTGAGTACGAGGTTTTGCCAGTAATTACTGGTTGTATTCTACATCTACAATTTGTGTTCTATGTTTATGATATGTTCTACATTTACTAAGTTCACTTTGTGATGGTTCTGACAGTGGCCCAATTGGCCCTGTCAGGTGTACATAATCCCCTGTAAATATTGCCTAGTGCCAGTTGGCACAGTGTAAATGTGTGATTACTATTCTATGTGTTTATGATAATACAAAGGCTATTTTTGATATAACCTTGTGTGGAGTATCTTTTGTAGTGTGCCTAGTGGGTTGCTGCTGTGTGTGTGTGTGTTGCACAAACGCTTTACACATTGCCTCCGAGATAGGCCTGACTGCTCGAGCCAAGCTACCAAGGGGGTGAGCGGGGGTTATCTTCGGCGTGTAACTCCCTCGCCCTGACTAGAGTGGTGGTCTCTGCCTGGCTTTGGCGCAAGCCTTAGCCAACCAGAGATCCCATTTCTAACAGATGTAAACTAATTCATCCAAGCATAATCAATTATATGCTAGCGACTATATAGTAGGGACGTGGATATTCAGTGTGTTCTGTCTATATTGTTGAGACAGCATTAAGATGCACAAGACTGTAGTAGCTGTTGAATGTTATGATTGAAAAGTTCTTCATATCCATACTGCATGTATCCTCTGTGATTTATGCAAAAATGGCAATAAAGAAAACCTTTTAAAAAAACAATTGATTAAAATCATTTGTTCTCAGGCATCGATAAAGAGCCTCGCACCCCCCGGGCGACGTGCTCGCCCACGCGTAGTATGTTCCCGTTTAGTAGGACCTTGGCATGGATGCTTTCAGTCGCAGTGCCTACAAATTACTCAGCAAAAGCCTCTCTACCGTAACACAGTGACACTGGTACAGCTTATGTAAGTTGCTGATGACCATTGTGACTTTGGTTAAGTTAAGCATGGTGCACGCCTTCTCTGACATTTCGTGGCGACAGTCATCACAACTACACACATTGGTCTCCAGCCTCTGATGAGGTTGCATGTAATTCAGTCATAGTTGTGGCGTCTAGTCTACACAATGCCCCTATGAATGTTGGGCAACACAGATTCTAGCTAACAAAATACCCTTCACATTGGAGACCCATGGGGTTCTTATCTATACCACCATTCTTTATTTTATCTTATACATTTTCTCAAGGTTTCACTCCTATTGGTTATGCATGTCACAATGCTGTTTGATACTCACACCTAGTTTTTAGTCTATGTTTTAGCTTCTTAGATGCACTATTGATATACAGACTAGAAATAATATTTCAATAGGCACGCCTACCCTTCCACTGTCTCGATGAGGTCCAAATGTGAAAGGGCCGAAAGTCATTGACATTTTCATTGGAGGAGCATTCAAAACTGAAATTCTATACAATCTCTCTTGGATGCACACTAAAAGAACAGAGGACTAGTTAGTCCTCATTGTGTGATCCCTCTGTAAAGACTATACCTCCTAATGTGGACTTACTTTTGAAGACAGCCACTCATGTTCAAAATAAATGGAAGATAGAAGTGAAGTTCTGCTATCATTATACTTGTAATCTCTTGCATACAAATTTCTAACAAGTTAAGTGTTTTGTTGCTTACAATATCTGTTAAAATTGTGGTGCCATTTATGTATTAGTGTGTGTGTGTGTGTTTGTATATATATATATTTATATATCCAAGAAAGAAGTGACTCAAACAGATAGATTCACCAAAGAACAAAAATATATTTCAACTACAACGTTTCAGCTTCCGCCTTCCTCAGGTAGTACAAGATGGTTTGCTCAGTGGCTGCACAGATGACACAGCTGAATTTTCAAAAAGCATCATGAGTGAAGATTCTATTTGGAATGTGGAATCAATGCAGTCCTGAGAGCTCTTGAGATATGCAGTAATCAGGTTGTATTATCAGTAATGTTCAGTCCATCTGGATGCAGTGATTTTAAACGGTACATCCAGAAGTTTTCTCTGGAGTCCAGTAGTTCTTCCTTTGAGACATGTTCCACGGGAAAATCTTCAAATCTGATAGTAAATGATCCACAAGGTTAAAATGATTGGCTACAGGCTGGTCAATTTTCTTATTAATTATTGCCGATTTGTGGTTCCTGAATCGTGTACGGAGGTCATTCACTGTTTGGCCTACATATTGTTTTTACAGCTTTGCCGTTGGCACTGAATCACATAAATAATGCATGTTGAGCGACATGTAAGATGCTGTCTTATTCCATAGGTCCTTCTTGTAACAGAACTAGTTACTGATGATGTTTGTAAAGGTATTCACACGTGATGCACCTTTTAGAGTCACAGCAATGAACCCCTGCATTTGTTACAACTTGCTTGAGTTCAGCTCTCACAATAAGAGATCGTAAATTTGGAGCTCTGCGGTAAGCAATGACTGGCGGTTTTGGAAAAACCTTTTGCAATTTTCACAAGTAGACAGTAAGGAAATGTTTTTGCATTATATTTCTGTAGTTGGGAGCTGATGGATGATAGTCAACCACAAATGGAGTTCTGTCACTTTTGTTTCTGCCGTTGGTATTCCAAATAAGTGCTTCTCTGGGTAACTGCAAAGACTTGTCAATTTGTTGCTGTATGATATGCAGAGGATAGCCTCGTCTTTTAAATAATGTAGCAAGCTCCTGTAGATGGTCTTTACAGGTTTCCTCATTGCTGCAGATGCGTCTTATTCTGAGTGCTTGGCTGTAGATGATGCTCAGTTTAGTGTGGTGTGGGTGACATGAAGTCCAGTTTAGATACAAATGAGCATCTGTAGGCTTGTGGTACAGATCAGTTGTAATTTTTGTTCTTGAATGGTGAGTAGCACATCCAGAAAAGGAGATGATGCTTCTGTTTAGTATTGCTGCTGGTAAATTTGATGGTAGGATGGATATTGTTGATATAAGCTGTAAATTGTTCCAATGCTCTACTTCCTGCATTCCATATTATAAATATGTCATCAATGTATCTTAGCCATACCAGTGGTTTGATGCTATAAGTAGCAAGTATACAGTTCTCTAGTTTGCCCATGAAGATATTTGCATAGGATGGAGCCATCCGAGTGCCCATGGAAGTCCCTTGTATCTGCAGATAGTGTTTACCATTGAATGTAAAATTGTTGGATTTAAGGATAACTCTTGCAAAGTTGGTAAGCACATTTGTTGATGGCTTTTTCACAGTTCTTTTATTAAGAGCTTCAGATAATGCCATAAGCCCATCCTCATGTGGTATATTGGTGTATAATGATGTAACATCAAATGTAGCCAGAAGAGTATCATCATCAAATGTGTAGGTTTGGTTTAATTTTTCAATAATCTGAAGGAAGTGACTGGTATCTTTAACAAATGATGGAAGTTCCTGTACAATGGGCTGGAGGTGCAGGTCGACAAATAAAGATAGTCTCTCAGTAGCTGTGTCATTGCCAGAGATGATGGGACGGCCAGGATTGTTCATTTTGTGAATTTTGGGAAGCATATAAAATCTCCCAGGTCTTGGTTTGGGATGAACAAGTATATCTGCTGTTGTTTCATCAATGAGGTTTAAGCTCTTGTACCTTACAACCATGTTCTTAATTTCTTTGTTTAAGTCTTCTGTGGGATCAGTTTCTAAAGGTTTGTAAGTGTTGGTATCCATTAGTTGTCTCATTCCTTCCTCAATATAATCACTTACTTTCAAGGCAACCACTGCACCACCTTTGTCTGCCGGTTTTATAATGACATCCATTCTCTGTTGAAGGAGGTGGAGAGCTTTTCTCTCTTCTCGGGTAATGTTATCAAAAATCCTCTTAGGTGTTGATTCCTTGATGAGTTTGTTGATGGATAAAATGTATGTATCAAGAACAGGATTTCTACCACATTGAGGAGTCCATGATTTGGGATGGCGGAACTTCTTAAATGGATCTGGAAGGTAGCTTGGCAGACCAACATTAGAATTATTGTAAAAGTATTCTGCAAGTCTGCATCTTCTCTCGAAGGTTTTTAGGTCTCTCATCATGTTGGCCATATTATGGTCCTTCGGTACAGGACAGAAATAGAGGCCTTTGCTCAAGAGCTCCTCTTGAGCAAAGGCCTCTATTTCTGTCCTGTACCGAAGGACCATAATATGGCCAACATGATGAGAGACCTAAAAACCTTCGAGAGAAGATGCAGACTTGCAGAATACTTTACAATAATTCTAATGTTGGTCTGCCAAGCTACCTTCCAGATCCATTTAAGAAGTTCCGCCATCCCAAATCATGGACTCCTCAATGTGGTAGAAATCCTGTTCTTGATACATACATTTTATCCATCAACAAACTCATCAAGGAATCAACACCTAAGAGGATTTTTGATAACATTACCCGAGAAGAGAAAAGCTCTCCACCTCCTTCAACAGAGAATGGATGTCATTATAAAACCGGCAGACAAAGGTGGTGCAGTGGTTGCCTTGAAAGTAAGTGATTATATTGAGGAAGGAATGAGACAACTAATGGATACCAACACTTACAAGCCTTTAGAAACTGATCCCACAGAAGACTTAAACAAAGAAATTAAGAACATGGTTGTAAGGTACAAGAGCTAAACCTCATTGATGAAACAACAGCAGATATACTTGTTCATCCCAAACCAAGACCTGGGAGATTTTATATGCTTCCCAAAATTCACAAAATGAACAATCCTGGCCGTCCCATCATCTCTGGCAATGACACAGCTACTGAGAGACTATCTTTATTTGTCGACCTGCACCTCCAGCCCATTGTACAGGAACTTCCATCATTTGTTAAAGATACCAGTCACTTCCTTCAGATTATTGAAAATTAAACCAAACCTACACATTTGATGATGATACTCTTCTGGCTACATTTGATGTTACATCATTATACACCAATATACCACATGAGGATGGGCTTATGGCATTATCTGAAGCTCTTAATAAAAGAACTGTGAAAAGCCATCAACAAATGTGCTTACCAACTTTGCAAGAGTTATCCTTAAATCCAACAATTTTACATTCAATGGTAAACACTATCTGCAGATACAAGGGACTTCCATGGGCACTGGATGGCTCCATCCTATGCAAATATCTTCATGGGCAAACTAGAGAACTGTATACTTGCTACTTATAGCATCAAACCACTGGTATGGCTAAGATACATTGATGACATATTTATAATATGGAATGCAGGAAGTAGAGCATTGGAACAATTTACAGCTTATATCAACAATATCCATCCTACCATCAAATTTACCAGCAGCAATACTAAACAGAAGCATCATCTCCTTTCTGGATGTGCTACTCACCATTCAAGAACAAAAATTACAACTGATCTGTACCACAAGCCTACAGATGCTCATTTGTATCTAAACTGGACTTCATGTCACCCACACCACACTAAACTGAGCATCATCTACAGCCAAGCACTCAGAATAAGACGCATCTGCAGCAATGAGGAAACCTGTAAAGACCATCTACAGGAGCTTGCTACATTATTTAAAAGACGAGGCTATCCTCTGCATATCATACAGCAACAAATTGACAAGTCTTTGCAGTTACCCAGAGAAGCACTTATTTGGAATACCAACGGCAGAAACAAAAGTGACAGAACTCCATTTGTGGTTGACTATCATCCATCAGCTCCCAACTACAGAAATATAATGCAAAAACATTTCCTTACTGTCTACTTGTGAAAATTGCAAAAGGTTTTTCCAAAACCGCCAGTCATTGCTTACCGCAGAGCTCCAAATTTACGATCTCTTATTGTGAGAGCTGAACTCAAGCAAGTTGTAACAAATGCAGGGGTTCATTGCTGTGACTCTAAAAGGTGCATCACGTGTGAATACCTTTTACAAACATCATCAGTAACTAGTTCTGTTACAAGAAGGACCTATGGAATAAGACAGCATCTTACATGTCGCTCAACATGCATTATTTATGTGATTCAGTGCCAACGGCAAAGCTGTAAAAACAATATGTAGGCCAAACAGTGAATGACCTCCGTACACGATTCAGGAACCACAAATCGGCAATAATTAATAAGAAAATTGACCAGCCTGTAGCCAATCATTTTAACCTTGTGGATCATTTACTATCAGATTTGAAGATTTTCCCCGTGGAACATGTCTCAAAGGAAGAACTACTGGACTCAGAGAAAACTTCTGGATGTACCGTTTAAAATCACTGCATCCAGATGGACTGAACATTACTGATAATACAACCTGATTACTGCATATCTCAAGAGCTCTCAGGACTGCATTGATTCCACATTCCAAATAGAATCTTCACTCATGATGCTTTTGAAAATTCAGCTGTGTCATCTGTGCAGCCACTGAGCAAACCATCTTGTACTACCTGAGGAAGCGGAAGCTGAAACGTTGTAGTTGAAATATATTTTTGTTCTTTGGTGAATCTATCTGTTTGAGTCACTTCTTTCTTGGATATTTTATTTCTTTGTGACTCATTGTATCCTTTGGGATCCAGATTTTTGCCCTGGCTGGCTGTTGTTTTCTTGTGATCCTCCATCTTCAAGTATATATATTTATATATATATATAATTTCAAGTATTATCATGTACCAGTATCGGGAGTACCAGCTATTGAGCTTGTCCTTTAGTGAATAATAAACCTTTATTGGTGATGAAGAGATATATTTTTCAGTGACTAATTTGTGTTTTCACTGTAATAGATTTGTGTTAGCTAATTAGTCCCCACAATATACCAGTCTTCTTTTGTTCTCTAAGCAGCCCATAGGGCAGGGTGTGTTTTATTTAAAAAGTTGGGCATGTACTTTTAATTTTTAAATGTCCTGATAGTGGATAACTCTCAAATTTGCTTTTTACTATTTCAAGGTCTACCTCTCCCATAGGATAACATTGGGCTTCCTTATTACATTTAATAAGTAAAAACTTTTGATTGGGAGCAAGTAAGAAAGTCATGTTTGGTGTCTGAGGATTTGTTATTTATAACCCTCCTTAATGGTTAAGTTGGATTCTGAAAATGCCACTTTTGTAAAATTGCCATTAACTTGTCCTAACCATTTGGTGCCTACAGCCTGTTCCTGGTACACATGATTAGGTGTAGTTGCCAGTTTGCCTGAGTGTATCCTTCCCAGGCAGTGTCACAATATAGGGGCAGGGTGTTGGCAGGACGGGTCATCTCAGGCCTGATGGGGGGCAGAGCTGTCACCTACCACACTTGTACTTCAAAGACGCTAGCCCAGCACATTCACAAAGTATTTCACCCTAGCCTATTGTGCCCCCAAACAGACAGGGACCAAGGCAAGTAGGCAAGCAATTCCTGACACCTCTGTAGGGGGAAACTCCAGAAGCTTCTCTCACTTCAAATTTGGCACCTGGTATAAAAAGGGAACCCTCAGACCCACTCTTCAGTACACTCGTGGGCTGTGGATACTACAGAAAAAGGACAACCTGCTATTGGAGGCCTGCCATGCTTGCTGAGAAGTACGACTGGACTTACATCTTTCATCCCAGGCTGAAGTGCCTCCAAGGGTCAGCTGACTGACCTCCTTTTCTGAGCTACAGGAACACAACAAGGTACAGAGGCTCTTTATAACTAGTCAGCTGAGCTGCTAACTTGCTGCAACTAGACCTGCCTGGATCTGCAACTGGACCTGCCTTAGCCCTGCTAGCCTCTGTTCGATTAAGTGCCTGATACCCAAGAGGTGCCTCCCAGGTCCTGGGCCCTCGTTGAGGCATCAGTTGAGCTTTCTTTAGGAAAGGGAGAAATCCTGAGGTTTTGGGCTCTTGATGACCCCGAACTGGCCTGTTCGTGCCAAGATCTTGCAGCCCATGACAACCTCCAATGCAAATCTCCAGAGAACCTGACTCCTCGTGATTCAGTTACTGCTAGCAAACGTTTGAAGTGCAACATCTGAACTTCACGCTGCAGAGCCAACAGCTTGTGGTGACCGCCAAAAAGAATCTCTAGAAACGACTTTCTATGACGCCAGACAGGATATTTGTGCTATGCGACGACTGTCCGCGACCTCCAGCCTGCTCTTCGCGCCACAGCATCCGTCATCGACAACGCTTTCCCTGCTCCTCGTGGCCCTCTCCTCCACAAACTGAACTTTTCGCATTGGACTTAAGAAGGTACGTTTTTCAGCGGGACTAACCTGGTCACTGTATCCGGCCCATGCTCCATTGCATACAGCCTGAATTGTGACTTTCACCTTGTTTTGCATGACCAGATAGCCAGGGGCGGCTCCTCGCTATGGTGGAGGAGCGTCACCCCACTGCTTTTAAGCAGTGCACTGCAAATTAAAGGAAACATAAAATGATAATAATTTTGAGTTATCATTTTGTTTCCTGCTGCTTTGCGGGCGGGTGGGTTGGCAGGGCTGCTCTGTTCTCAGAGCAGGGCAGGGGAGGAGTGGTTTGTCCACTCCTAAGTGCACTCTCGGGCCGCCCAAACCAGTCATGCGCAGTTTCCCCGTTCTCCATGCAGGCTGCATTATAGCCTGCATGGAGAACATGCCCAGGCCCCCATTACCCGGTTGAGCGTTGAACCAGGACGCTCAAAACCAATCATAACGCTTCATTGCAGTGTTGTGATTGGTCAGGGGCAAAAGACACACAATTGATGGACGGAATGCAGAACAAATCAAAACATTCACCCTCAGTCAAGAGATCTGGGTTAAATCCATCATTCTTTTGCTCACCATGTCACCCCAGTTTAGACTCGGCCATATGCAAATCAGTCTTGACCCTGTGCCTCATGGGAACAGTCCAGCACGAACTGCCAAGCCAGGTACTCCCTGGACCGGAAACAAGCATCCTAGGACCGGTTTCGGGGTTTCACCCTCTTCAGCCAGGATAGCTTGATTCCAGTGGCACAGTGAGCCCAGGACCCACGTCTGGGCATACCTGGCGCACTTAGGGCGAGAAAGCAAAAGACACACAATTGATGGACGGAATGCAGAACAAATCAAAACATTCACCCCCAGTCAAGAGATCTGGGTTAAATCCATCATTCTTTTGCTCACCATGCCACCCCAGTTTAGACTCGCCATATGCAAATCAGTCTTGACCCTGTGCCTCATGGGAACGATGGATTTAACCCAGATCTTTTGACTGGGGGAGAATGTTTGCATTGTCAGCATTCCGTCCATCATTTGTTTGCTGTAACACTTTTCACCCTAAGTGGGATGGGTATGCCCAGACGTGGGTCCCTTGCTCACTGTGCCACTGGATTCAAGCTAGCCTGGCTGAAGAAGGGTGACATACCCTGAAACCGGTCCCAGGATGCTTGTTTCCGGTCCAGGGAGGACCTGGCCTGGCAGTTCGGTCTGGACTGTTCCCATGGGGCACAGGGTCAAGACTGATTTGCATATGGCTGGGTCCAAACTGGGGTGGCGTAGTGGGCAAAAGAACGATGGATTTAACCCAGATCTTTTGACTGGGGGAGAATGTTTGCATTGTCAGCATTCCGTCCATCATTTGTTTGCTGTAACACTTTTCACCCTAAGTGGGATGGGTATGCCCAGACGTGGGTCCCTTGCTCACTGTGCCACTGGATTCAAGCTAGCCTGGCTGAAGAAGGGTGACATACCCTGAAACCGGTCCCAGGATGCTTGTTTCGGGTCCAGGGAGGACCTGGCCTGGCAGTTCAGTCTGGACTGTTCCCATGGGGCACAGGGTCAAGACTGATTTGCATATGGCTGGGTCCAAACTGGGGTGGCGTAGTGGGCAAAAGAACGATGGATTTAACTCAGATCTTTTGACTGGGGGAGAATGTTTGCATTGTCAGCATTCCGTCCATCATTTGTTTGCTGTAACACTTTTCGCCCTAAGTGGGATGGGTATGCCCAGACGTGGGTCCCTTGCTCACTGTGCCACTGGATTCAAGCTAGCCTGGCTGAAGAAGGGTGACATACCCTGAAACCGGTCCCAGGATGCTTGTTTCCGGTCCAGGGTGGACCTGGCCTGGCAGTTCGGTCTGGACTGTTCCCATGGGGCACAGGGTCAAGACTGATTTGCATATGGCTGGGTCCAAACTGGGGTGGCGTAGTGGGCAAAAGAACGATGGATTTAAACCAGATCTTTTGACTGGGGGAGAATGTTTGCATTGTCAGCATTCCGTCCATCATTTGTTTGCTGTAACACGTGATTGGTCAGGGGAGCCTGGGTGCTTACCAATTACAACGCTGCATTGCAGCGTTGTTATTAGTCAATGGAGACTTTTCTGTGCTTCCTGTGCCTCGGTCTGACGAGGAGAGCAGGAGCAGAGACGCGGGACAGGCACCGCAAGGTAAGTGTTTCTTTTATTATAATTGTTTTTACTGTTTCCCCCCACTACCCATCGTGACACCTCCTGCGCACCCGCAATCACCCCTCCACCCGCGAACGATGCCGACCACCACTGCAGATAGCTGCGAGTGGCACTTTGTTCGGGTAGGTGCTATACTTACCTGAAATCTTTAAAATTGCATTTCTCCAATTCTACAGTTTGGATGTTTGGTGTCAAATAATGATTTAAAATTTACTCGGTTTTTCTTATTTGGAATTTTTATTGAGTTGTGTTTTCAATTTATTTACTGTCTGTGTGCTGCATAGATGCTTTACACATTGCTTCTAAGTTAAGCCTGACTGCTTTTGCCCCAAGCTACCAGAGGGTTAGCCATAGGTTAATTTAGTGACTTTTTATGGCTCACCTTGATGAGTATTGTGGTTGTTGCTTAAGTAGGATTTCATCTCCCTCAACCAACAACCTCATTTCTCACACTACATAATTGTATTGTGACCTTTTGTTCTTTGTCCAAATCCCTTTTTCATTGTCTAACTAATCTATGGGCTTGATAACAAGTGGCCCATTAAATTATGGTCCCTGCACAAATACCTGTCAGTTTCAGCATACCCATCTTGCACCACCACAGACCTATCACAACTGGAACCGCACATGCATCTGGAAAACCATCTCAGAAGAGGACTGGGCTTGCTCCCTCCCTGTGCACTCGCCCGAGCACACCGGCAACTTACTGAAAGCCATCAAGAACTTCAACAGCTCGATCCCCGCATTCGCCACATCCGAGCTCCCCTCAAGCTCCACCCATTGGCAAGAGCCCAACCACAGGCGAGCTGGTACACAGAGTAACTCCGGCTGATGAAACACAACTGCAAGCAACTGGAGCACAAATGGAGAACAAGTCAAGACACTACAGATAAAGAAATCTTTAAATTAGCCCTAAGACGCTACCACCAGCAAATAAGGAACACTCATTGCACAGATCTTGCAGTTCACAATGACACATGCACCAACAGCTGAAAGGAAATCTTCACCATCATCAGATTTCACCATGCCTCAGCAACAGCACCCGCCTCACAAGACCTTTACTACAAGCTCTCAGAATTCTTCTGTAACAAAAACATCTCCATATATACAGCAACTTTGACCCTCAACCAGAACCGTCATCATCGCAACTCAACTTCACTCACAGCCGAAGAACGAGCACTGACCAGGTGGCCTTCCATCACCACTGCTGAAATTGCTGCTTTCTTTTGAAGACCATCCACTCAGGTGGCAATATGACCCTTGCCACAACCACGCCTTCACCCAAGGACGCCAGCCCATCAGTGAAACCCTAACACCCATTCTCAATTCCTCTATCAACTCAGCCACATTCCCAGAAACCTGTAAACATGCCACTGTCATGCCCCTACTCATGATATTGTTAACTGACCCAGCCAAGCTTTCCATCTATAGACCCATCTCCCTCCTACCATACATGGCAAAGGCCTTAGTGAAACTAGTAAACCAACGCCTCACGACCACCTCAGTAATGACCAGCTCCTTAAAGGCATGCAGTCCAGATTCCATCCCAACTATTGTACAGAAGCAGCACTTTTCACCACCATAGATGGCATCTGCTTGATCCTTGAAAGAGGAAACATGGCAGCTCTCATTCTAATGGACCTCTCAGCAGCATTTGAGACTAACACACCATCTTTATCAGGCACATGCATGAGATTGGCATGGGCCCACTCTCCTCTGGTGTTCCTTCTTAATGGATAGAACACAAGCTGTCAGCCTGCCACCTTACTCTTCAGAAGCCCACAAACTCATCCTCGGAGTGCCTCAAGGTACAAATGCTCTGCCCCACCATCTTCAAGGCATACATGATCCCTCTGGCCAATGTCATCCATTCACACAACATTAACATCTTCTCCTGCACCAACGACACACAACTCACACACTCCATCTTCGAAAAGATCCCCAACACAAGAAATGAGTTCACCACCTGTGTGACTGAAGTCGCTAACTAGATGAAAGCCTGTCTGAAGCTCAACACCATAAGACAGAAGTAGTAGTCTCTGGCAAGAATACCTCACCATGGAACTCCAACTAATGGCAGCCTGAACTTTGACCCACACTCGGCACCTACGACAGGAAACTTGGAATAATCATCACCCCAAACTGGACATGACCGCTCAAGTCAGCGCTATCACTGCTTCCGCACCCTGAAGATGGTGAGGAAGATCTTCAAATGGCTCCCAAGCAATTCTAGAAACACTGTCACTCAAACACTATTCGCTAGCAAGTTGGACTATGGAAACACCCACTATGCCGCGATCACCAAGCAACTCGCTAAACGGTGATAAGCCACCCAGAACATGGCAGCCAGACTCAACCTCCTCAACCTTCCACATCACAGTACTCACATCGCACCAAACCTCAGTAAGCTCTACAAGCTCCCTGTACAGAAAAGCACAAATGTAAAACTCCTCACACGCATTTAAGACACTACAGAACTTAAGCCACACTTACCTGAACAGTTGCATCTCCTTCCACCAACCACCCAGACACCTCCACTGTGCAGCACTTCTACTCACGCTCAACTTGTGCATTCACAGAACCAGATTAGGAGGACGGGTCTTCCCTTACATTGCTCCTATAGCATGGAATGGCTTTCCACTGCACATCAGAGCCTTCTCTTCTCTTTGTGAATTCCACAAGAACCTGGTGATCTGGATTTCAGTTAATCAACATACTAGAGGCAAGGCTAGCAGACACACCTGCTCAGCACCAGGGTACCCTCACAGGAGATAGTGCGCTTCACAAATACACTCAACATAACCTGTTCACACAGAGATCTCAAAATATAAATGATGCAATGTTTATTACACCAGATAATTACTGGATGCAATAACATTTGCCCTAAAAATGACATTTTGGAAGGTCACACCTGCAGAATGTAACAAGGGAAAATGGTCCAATATTTACTGGTGCATGTAGATTTTCGTTCGCTAAGCACCATTGCGTAAAAAGTCAGAAAAGGTGATATATATAGCACCTTATAAATTCCGAACACCTCAGTATTGGGATTTATCGCCTCTGACATGGGTCACTTGTAATCAGGTCCTCTGTATTGTAGGACCAAAGAATACCACTACCCTTTTTTGTTACAATTCGCCACCAGTGCATTTTTTGATTAAATATTTGTAGAGTAGCAAGGGGTCTTTGAATCCCAATACTGTCTGATAGAGAAAAATAATGTAAACTGTGTATTGTAGAAAGTTTATCTGAATTGAACCCAAATTCGGTGAAAGGATCTCACTTGACAAATCATGCCCCATATCTGATGATATGAAGCATATGTTCAAAGATTATGTAGCAACCTTGAAAGGTGTTCATTCCTAAGGACCCAGGACAGGAACCTCCATTATATTTTTATAAGCAAGTATCAAAACCTGAAACACACTTTTGTTTAGAGAAGCGAAGACTTGATGGAATGACATATGTAATCAAGGTATCACTTTAAAGAAATATGTCAAGCAGAAGTAGTGAATGTGTATGGAGGCATGCCTTGAGTATTTGTATGTGTGAATGCATTGACACATGCACATTTGCGCATGAGTCTGTCTGAGTGTAGGGTTGGGTTTGCTGGTGTGCGGGTGAATGGATAAGGAAAACTGTCAGGCTACTAATAACTCCCCTTCAAATGGAACCCACCCCTCCATAGATTTCCTTCTTCACCCATGAACAAGATCTTAATGAACAAGGACCCACAAAGAGACGGCAACAACAACTGTCATATTTCTATATTGACCTCATCCCACTTTCCCTTGCCTATTCCCAATGAATGAAATGAATGAAAGGTATGACCTGTGACTGGATAACAAAACATGAAGCTGAGTACCTCATAAGTACAGAACCAAGAATACCCAGGTTCTATACTCTCCCCAAAAGCCACAAAAACAGGATGCCACCCCCTGGAAGACCTTTAGTGTCGGGCATTGGCTCAGCACTAGAACCTCTGTCGCAATTTTGCGATTGGTTCTTGAAACCAATCGTACAGAAGTCCCCATCGTACCTGAAGGACACGAAGGACTTGTTATGCCACCTAAGGGATCTGGAGGCCAACATCGAAGAGGATTTGTTCATAACTATGGATATCGAAGTGCTCTATACGAGCATCCCTCAAAAACGCACCCTGGAGGTGGTGGAACAAATCCTCCTGAACCAAGAATGGTCGTATATAACACCTACACACTTCATTATGGAGTGTGCGGAGCTGGCCCTTACCGAAAACTTCTTCGAGTTCGAGGACATACTATACCATCAAATCAAGGGCACGTCTATGGGCAGCACCTTTGCGCCCAGTATGGCGGGCCTGTATGTCCATCAGTTCGAGGAAGACTACATCTTCAATGCCAACAACCCATTCACCCACCAGATGAAAACGTGGAAGCGATACATAGACGATATCTTCATCGTGTGGCACGGTACACCAGAGGAAGCCACGACCTTTGTAGAGTGGGTCAACAGCAGAGATAACCATTTTAACTTTACCCACACTATCGAGAAGAGTCATGCTACATTCCTCGATCTGGACATTACCCTGACGACCGAGGGGATCTCCACCAAAGTGCACATAAAACCAACGGATAGGAACAGCCTATTACTGTACGAAAGTTACCATCCGAGAGCACTACGCCAGAATCTACCAGTGGGACAATTTCTCAGAATACAGAGAAATTGCTCTGATCTCACAACATTCCAAGAACAAGCAGAACATCTGGAGTCTAAACTCCTGGCGAGACACTACCCGAAACAAATGATCAGGAGAGCCAAGAAAAGGGCCAGGAATAACAATCGGGAAGCATTGCTGGACACTACACCAAAAGAAAAATCTGAACGCATGGTATGCGTGACTACATACACTCCTGCATCAAATAAAGTCCAGGGCATTATAAAGAAGAAATGGGCAATCCTGAACAGTGGAGAACGACAGTGGGAACCTCCCCTCTTTGCTTTCAAGAGAAGCAGGAACCTCAGGAACGACCTTGTACACTCCAAAATCACACACGAAGAGGATAGCAGTCAGAACACCCTTTGGAGCCAACCAAAACCAACAGGCCATTTTCCTTGTGGAAACTACGTGTGCTGCCCACTGACCACCACCACGAAAGAAGTGGATATGGGTACAAATAACCCATGGAAACTTAAGAACTACAGTAACTGTAACACTGAGAATGTGATCTACCTTTTATACTGTCCATGCAATCGGAAGTACATTGGTATGACGACGAGGAAAATTAAAACACGGATTAATGAACACCGCAGTACAATCCGCTGTAAAAAATCTAACACCAGATTGACGAAACATTTCCTAGATGTAAACCACACCGAATCAGATCTACGTTGGGTGGTTCTGGAGGTGATGAGGAAACAAAGAACAGATATCAGCAGACAACTGCATATCAGGGAACAACGCTGGGTGTATCGGTTGCGGACATGGGACACAGGCCTTAACGATGAAATCCCCTGGCTACAACTGGCACAGTGACCGAAGTACAGTACAAAAAATTCAAATACATGTTATACTCAAGTAGCGTTGTAGCCCTGTTTAAAATGAATTAACACCTTAGCCAACCACACACCTTAC
The DNA here is from genome assembly GCA_963921515.1 of Calotriton arnoldi. Classification (NCBI taxonomy): domain Eukaryota; kingdom Metazoa; phylum Chordata; class Amphibia; order Caudata; family Salamandridae; genus Calotriton; species Calotriton arnoldi. Next base: position 1,102,786 of record CAWUFW010002647.1, read on the forward strand.
TCTCTCTACATGCGCGCCAAACAAATATACATGTCTTATATAATATAGCAACCTCCAATACGGTACATGGCACAAGGACATATGGCACAATGACACTGAGCTTGACCTGAATGTGGGTACCCACTTGGACACACACATTTTACTTGATGGTAATATCGGTTTGATTCACAATGTCGTATAAATAAAACATTGCACCTCTATAAAGAGAGGGATCTTGCCCATTACTTTAGCCCATGACCCATTAAAATGAGGCAATTAAAGGATCTATTGATTTCAACTCGGGTAGAAATAATCGCGCATTCGCGCACGTCATACAGTGTAGCTGCTACACGCATGCGCCCTCACAATAGCAACTCTGGACAAATGCGCGAGACCTATGCTATACGCCTAGACGGGAACAGGGAGGAGAGCTACGGAAGCATACACGCATGCGCTCTATGTCACCCCGTGGACCGCAGACACTACCTCCTAGGGAGGATTTGGCTCACGATGTAACGCCCTCAAACAGGCAACCAGGCACCTCTCTAGCCATACACCGGACCTTGCTCAGGTGCTACCTATTACCTCCTAATTACCAGACAAATAGACCACGTATGACAGTATAAAAGACCGCCCTTTTCCCACCAGCATTCACCGGCGGGGAGGCATAGCGGACAACCGTAGGACACACGGCTGGAGGCACTGAAGATGACAGTAAGAGTATGTGTGGTATGGATGGATGAAAGAGCGTACTTTTACGCTTTTTGGCGCAATTCCAACTCTCCCCACGAGGAATGCACCTTTTTAAGCATGTATCTGTGTGTATGCCTTACATTCCATATCATAGATTGGATTTATCTATACTAGGCTATGATTTTATGTCTCCTTTTTCAGAATGTCACAGTAGGCGCTTCCACCCTCGACCTCCCATGGAGTAAGTAGGATAGTGACCTAGGGTAAGCGGTGAGAGACATGTCTTTTCTCTCCTCATAAGTGTTGACACGTATGAATGACACGTGTTTCACTTAGATACCACTACGTGCGTTTTTAGATGTGGCGACGTATGTAATGCAATATTTCAAACAGGATACTTACACATTTGGTATGTATCTGCCTTTTCTTTCTTTTCTTACAGGTTTTTCGTGTGAGTACTATACCAGCGGGGGGATTGACCCTTACAACCCACAGCCTTTAAGTGGTTGATCCTTTATACTACTTGCGGTAAAAGGCGGAGCCCTTTAATAACACTTGGTCCTGACAAATGCTATGTACCCTACGGGGACCCTAAAGCAGAAACATGTTGACCATATTAGCATGGTGATGGGATAATTGGTTCCCAAATCACCGCCCTTTTTCTTTTAATACCATACAGTTGTCCCCTTAATTAAATTAGTTTATCGACAACTATAATGGTTTTTAGATCACTTTTTCACAAACTCACGGGTCACCACTTAGCTTAGAAGTGCATCCCTGTCTTCAGGTGTATGCCCGCCCTCTACCAAACAAAGTTTTTAGAGGGCGAGGACGGCCTATGATGAAGCATGACACCAGGTGGTGTGTGAGGCCAGTCCTTCACTTTTTGTGAGATGCCCCCACTGGATATGCATATCTAAAAATCCTGTAGGAAGCCCAAACTAGGGAAAGCCCCACTTGTGTTTACACAAAGCACACAGTTGGATGCTTTTATTTTTTTGTGTTTATTTGATTTTATGTTTAGAGATAGCAAGACCTTTTGTTAAGAACACAGAATGAACACACAATGAATAAAGAAAGGCAGTATGGCAGCCTTCTTCAGTCGTTGGTTTGGGTCAGCACTTGTTTGAAGACCGTGTAATTCACGTTTCCGATCAGCTCAGAGCAGTATTTCCTTCTCATGACCAGGCTATTGGTCGAGCACTTTTAGGAACAGAAGCAGCTGGGGATTACTTGCTGAATGCAGAAGCCATCTCGAAAAGTGAGGATTCCCTCAATAAAACCAACACTACATGCATGATAATCAAATGCTTACTTGAAGTAAGATCTAAACATATATGCAAATGTAATATCATATATATCTGTTGACATTTTTCCAGAAACTGTTTTTTGGCTGCAATTAGCTGCTACATAAAAATACAAAATAAATATTCTTGCAAACTTAACAAGTGCTATACTACATAAATGCATCCATAGCTCATATCATACTTCAAGTAAGCAGGTTGTATTGGTTTAATTGTTTAAGAATGTTATTCATTTGTTTAGCATCACTGCAGACCACATACCCCACGTGAGTGCTCTTATTTATCTTCTTTTAATACGTGTACCAGGTCTTGAGTGAGAGTCTGACCATAAGTTTTTCTCCAAATTAAACAGACCAGGCCAGTCTAGCTCTAAGATGCCCACCTTAAAATGTGAGTTGACTGTGCTGCTCTTGACCTGCTGGGGGCCACATTCGACTATCTGCATGAACTTCTGTTGCGGGGGGAATACCCTGTGCAATCCTGATCACCAGGCTGCACCTGAGAGCGGAGCCATTGCAGACCATGACTGCTGGGGACCACGAGTCCCACAATCCCCTGCCGGGCTACACCTGAGGACCATTAGCCCTATTTAAGGCAGAGGGAGTCCTGCTGTGCTGGGGATGTGCTGCTCTGGAGCTGCTGGGGGCTACTTTGGACTATCTGCCTCAACTTCTGTTGCAGGGCGAGTAACCTCTGCAATCCTGATCACCCGCTGGGGACCACGAGTCCCACAAACCCCTGCTGGGCTACACCTGAGGACCATTAGCCCTATTTAAGTCAGATGGAGTCCCGCTGTGCTGGACGCACCTGGTTCAAGGCAGGGCCTAGAGCGGGCCCATCTGTGCCTGTCCAAAGCCGTACAAGGCTGGGCTGGACTACCCCTCTGACAACCATTGTTGTAACTTGATCCAGATAGCGCAGGTTAGGATCTATATTCAGTTTCTCATTAATATGGGCAAACGTAAAGTGAATGGACATCCTACGCAGCCATACAGACTCACAAGCATTGATACTTTTCTCTTGAGAGCTATCGGGTTTGTAAGTAGCGAAATTGCATTAACTGAACGTACACTATCCTTGGGGCATGGGAGCACTATGTGCGACATAGTTGAGAACACTAGACATTGCATAACTGAGTCATATAGGCTAACCCCAGAAGCACTGAGTAAAGCAGATGGAGGACTAATTGACACACAAAGCCCAAAGCCCACTATTCATGCTAATGATGCAGTCAAGAGAACAAATACTTGTAGTCACCCCATTCGCTCCAACACTATTGGCTCTAATTCGTCCTTGGAACCTGCAGTAAAAGGCAAAAAGACTAGCAATGGCGCTCCTCGCACAAAAACCCAAACCAAACATGCGGTTGCTGGGAGGGGGCAAGACACAACACTGTTAGGTGATACTCAAGCTGACTAAATGCGTAATCTGATTATAGAGATCCTGGAGAGCCAATTGGGACCCATAAAGGAGCGTTTGGCAGTGATTGAAGGCCACCTAGCTAACATGCTTAAACCTTGTGTTGCTTCCAATTGTCCTTCAGTACTCAATGGGATTTCAATCAACAGTGCCCCTCGCCACAAGTCTATGATGGGGGGACTAAGTCAATCCTACCCCGACAACTCCTTCACCCAGAATGTGTTGCAGCCCATACCCAGAGGTAGTGCTGTGGTTTCCCTAACAAAAGACCCGAAGCAAGGGGGGCATTGATATTTGTTAACCCCACAATTGTCTCCCCTCTGTACCAGTAAAGCAGGTTGAAGTGGAAGGACCAGGTTAAAGTCAACTAGCCCATCACAACTGTTTCAAATTTACCACCAGAATCCTGTCTGCACTTCCTAATAATGGCAGGAGTGCCCCCTCCCCCCCCCGAATAGCGACCAAACCAAGTCATGGGAACAGGCCTGAAATAAGGTTTGCGTTGGTTGGGGTAAACAGAAGCCTTAACATTGCAGAGGGCATGAGATTATAACCGTTAGGCGGGTTAGCTGGCTTGGCTCTTCTCCAAGGGACATTTCTGGAGACTGTATCATCGCAATTTCAGGTGCCCTAGTACCTCGAGAAGACTACTGAGAACCAACGCTGAAAGGCCATTTACAAGACCTAACATTGTTAAACTTCCTCTGGGCTACTTCTACCAGTCCCCCAGTTTAACTAAACGGCCTGCTCTACCTGCTTACCAACCTTATCCCTTTACTGGCTGGATAACTGATTTTGTATTTTAGCCCCTTTCTGATTTTAATATATTCTATGTATCTTGTTGTGTCCTGAATTTCAGCATGGTAAATGAGATTTTGCACATATAGTATTGTATTCATTTTATGCATGCTTTTGTGGTTGATCTGCAACCAAATAAAGTTATATTGAAATTGACTGTTGTTGGTCTCATCACACTATATCCACACACATGCTTTTCTGTGTGCTAACACATTGGATGTCAGATGAGACCTTCCTGCATGTCTTTAATCACCCTTACCTTTTTCCTCTGCCTACTCCTTGAGAGTGTATGATGCTACCACACGTCGAGCTGGAGCTCCTGCACTGCAGCAAACTTAATGATGCTGCCGTTCACCAGATCTCATCATCCTGCAGGAAGAGGTTGTCTGCACCCTCTTCTCTGGCTGTAACAGTTCACACTGTGCTTTCCTGAACAAAAGTGCTGCACTTACATGCTGCTTTTACAATGTGGAAACTTTGCTAAAAAACATTTTAGCTCAATGACATTGCTGTGCATGGCTTCCATAGGAAGCCTCTACCATTTACCCCAGAATCTAAATCTGGTAACTCACTGCTTTGATGTAGCAACAGTTGACAAAAAACCTGTTACCTAATGTTACTACATCATAATGGCCTTCCAAGCCAGAATCACTTGGCTCTCTGAGAGCCTGTCAGGGTGGTGCTGCGTCTCTTCTTTGACTGAAAGCAGAAAGCGCAGCTGAAGGAAAGGGGAAGAAGGCAGGTACGTTGGTGGGGGTTGGTTAAGGATGGCAGGTAAGGTATTTTTTTCACATTTGGGTCAGGGAGGAGATGCCATGTTATGTATGGTTTACCCATTACTCCTCCGCTCCTGTGTAGCAGTTGAAATCAGGAACTGATGAAATTAGGAGCTATATATAATATTATAGATGTGTAAAAAGTAAATTAAGTGGAAACATTTCACTTCAGGGTTCAGAGTGACACCAGACAACTCGAGCTACCTTCTTGTTGTCTATTTGATGTCACTCTTAACTCCTCTGAGAAAAACATCCCTGTAATTCACTGTTACACATCTATAATTCTATATATGTTGTATGTAGCATGCCACTAATACAATAGTCATGCTTCCATTGTGATGCAATTCATGGCACTTGAGGATGAATGATGTGATGCACACCATGCTCTGCACCTTTGAGACCTTTACATGTATTGGCCACCTATGGGGAAGACGGCCATCCTATACGTCAGAGGCACCTTGCCATTCAGTAGGAATGGTTATTATTTTTTACCTATGTATTGTGCCCAAATACCTTGCCATTGATAGTTTGCTTACGGGTAGAAATGTATTTTTAATATTTACTCATACTGCTCTTTGAATGGCCATAAATATTAGAAGGAGCAATGCTTTGTAAAAGTGTGTTCATTTTGAAATATGAATGCAGTTGCAGACAGAAGCATTCACAAGAGTTAGCAAATGAAAGCCAGACTTATTGACTCTGCAAATGCACATTTCTTTATCTTCTGTGTTTGCTTAACGAATGGAATGTCCACTTGTGCCCAGTGCCACAACTAGCTCTATTTTCAAAGGCATTTTGGAGTGTTTAAAGTAGTACTCCCGGAGGAGTACTCCTTTGCCTACTTTTACATGGTTTTGGAAATAGGTCACAAAACAAATAAAATGGGACTAATCATGTACAATTTACAATTACATTATCATGTACAATGTACAATTTGCACAAATAGAAAGGGCTGTGCCCACTTTGTGCTTTTACTAATAGGCAGGTGGACGTTTTGGGGCTGATTCACAAAGGCGTGTAAGGATATGTAAAAAAGTTATCCTGTCTTATTACTTCCCTTATTCATAAATGCTTTTGTACCTTAGGTTATTTTTCTCTTTTAACTCACCCCTGAAAGTTACAATTAGCACTTACCCCCAGTGTCAGGACGAGAAGAATGAACTCTTTCAAGGGACGCTTCTATTTTAGGCAGCCCGTACCCGATTGAGGAAAGAGTTTATTCTTCTCATTCCGACACTGCGGGTAAGTGCTAATTCTAACTTTCCCAGTGCTGGAATTGGCACTACTAATGGACAGTTATTCCTTCAACGTACGGTCCTTTCCCTATTCTTCTCTTACTTTCCTCATAGATGGTTACTTACACAACGGATCCACGTGTGTGATTTATCCTTACGTAATACAGACGTTTATATCTACAAATACGCCATTAGAACTGTCAATCTCCCTTCCCAGGGGTGAGCTGAAAGAGAAAAAATTAGATGGAGCCTTTTGCCTGTTTTCTTTCCTCATCTCTATTTCTTCCCAACAGTGCCCGGCTGGGCCCCATGTGAGTACCCCCGTTCATTATGCACTGCCTTGAGCAACTCTCCTCAATTGGTGTTCACAAACCTCACGCTGACAGTCTATTGTTGATCCTTCAGGTATACACTTCAGCCAATACATTACCTTTTTGAGGCTCTCTCCTTCTTTTTGGAGCCTACTCAGTTATTTATTATTTCACTACAGGTCTCCCATATTGTTTTTTAAGTTTAAAAGAAAGTTTATTGAGTAGCAAATACAACAGAGTAGCAATGAAACACAATAACTAAATATAACCTAGTGCAAAAATATCATAAACGGGGAAAAGAAACAGAGAAAGAGGGGGAAAGGATAGAAGAGGGAAGGGAAGAAAATATCAAATGGTATAATAAAACTTATGCATTTAAAATATAACAATTGGCATACAATAAATCCTCCAATAAAAATTTATAAAATAGTCAAGCAATAACAATAATATATAAGAAACAGTCATTAATAACTTCAGGGAGGTTTGGTAACTTCTTCAATACAAGGGGAATGTAAAGGTAAGGACTGGGCAGACATGTTCAAGAAATTAGTGATGGGTAACCATAATAAATCTCGTTTAATAGCAAGGTTAATGGGATAAACGTAGGCCCTGTCTAATCTGTGATTATAACAAACTCCGTACCACCAGGCTTGGAAAGAAACATTCGAAGCGTTCTTCCATGACTTAGTGATTTGTTGGAACGCCACAGCTATAAGTAAATCAATAATGGACGTGTTAACATTCGAGGAGGACCATATGTCTGAAAGACTGCCTAAAAAAATGTGTGAAAAAGTAAAGGGGAATTGTGTAGAAAAAATATTATTAATTTGTTTCCATACTCTGGACCAGAAATTATAGATCGTTGGACAAGTAAATAACATATGTTTAAGATCTGCCATTGCAGTTGAACAAGACCAGCAGGTAGAGGGAATAGAAGAATCAATTGTATGTAACTTGGCAGGGGTAATCAAAAGTCTATTGTATATAAAAAATAATGTCTGAGTGGTATTTGCTGCTCTAGAGGATTTCCTTATTTTGGTCCAAATTTTTTGCCAGGTTAAAATAGAAAACGATTCCTCTAAGTCTGATTCCCAATCACTTTCTACTTTAGATTTATCTCGGGTGATAGGGAAATCACGTAATTTTTTATAAATTTGGGAAGCGGAGGATGAAGACAGTAAAAAGGGAGAGTGAGAGGAGAAAAATTGATATGAGTAACAGAAATAGTAATGGCATTATAGCTGTTTTGAATAGCTGTACACAATAATTTATATTTGGATTCGAAGGATAATGGTAGAGAAAAGCGGGGTTGGAGTACAGAGAAGGGGATACAAACATCATCCTGAAAAAGTTGGTGAATCCAATTAAGACCGAGATCTTTCCATTCTTTCCAAAAAAGTGTCTTTTTTCTTACTTTAATAAGAGGATTGTACCAAATAGGGGATTGTAAGAATCGTGAGCGGTCGTCTAGACCATCCAGGAAAAGAGGAGAAAATATTTTGCGGGAATTTTTAAGAATAGGGAGAGAAAACTTCTTCGGAATATGGGATAATGATACAAATTCTTCAAAAGTGAAAGGATGAAAAAAGGAGGATTCAATCTCTACCCACAGTGGTTGGGAGGCTAGATCAGACATATGTTCAGATAACAAAGAAACAGAATGATTAAAAAAAATGAAGTGTGATATGAGGAGAAATCTGGAAAATTAACTCCACCCAAATGCTTAGGACAAGTTTAACCAATGACATCCTAGCTTTCTTGTTTTGCCATAAAAATTTTGATAGAATAGAATAAATATTTTTATAGCAAGATTTAGGTATATTAACCGGGAGGTTAGAGAGAAAAAATAAAATTATTGGAACTAACATCATTTTAATCGAGTCTAGTCTACCCCACCAGGATAAGAACAAGGGATGCCAGCGAGTTGTAGAATTCTTTAAGGTTGTTTGTAGATTTTTTATGTTTAGCGTCACAGTATCTTTAATGGAGGGTGTGAACCATAAACCTAAGTATTTGATCTTAGCTGGACTCCAATGAAAAGAAGAAGCCAAAAAATCTACATGAAAACAAAACTTATTTAGAGGGAGAATTTCACATTTATCAACATTAAGTTTGTAACCTGATACCAACGCAAAGTCAGAAACTTCTGATAAAAAGGTTGGAATAGAGGTTAAGGGATTAGAAATAAATAAAAGAATATCATCTGCATAAGCAGAAATTTTCAGATGATTATCCCCATAAGGAAAGCCAGTAATATCGTTATTCATTCGGATTTTTATTAGAAAAGGTTCTAATGCTACAATAAAGAGAAGAGGAGAAAGAGGACATCCTTGTCTGACACCTCTGAAGAGAGGAAACGAAGAAGAGACAAGGCCGATAGCTAAAATAAAGGATCTGGGAAAGGTGTACAATAATGAAATATAAGAAAGAAATTTCGGGCCAAAACCAAACCAAACAAGAGTTGAAAATATAAATTGCCAATTAACCCTGTCAAATGCTTTTTCATCATCTAATGCAACTGCAGCTAATAAATGTTTATAAGAGTAGGATTTACTAAGAACATTGAAGAAGAGACGAGTATTGTCAGAAAGGTGGCGGCCCTTAATGAAACCGCATTGTTCTTTACCAATTAATCTAGGTAAAATTTTGTCCAGACGGAGCGCGAGAATTTTCGCAAATATCTTGTAATCCAGGTTGATTAAAGAAATAGGTCTATAATTTTTACATAAAGTGTGATCTTTATTCTCTTTGGGAAGAAGACAAATTAAAGCCTCTTGAAAGGAGCCTTCAGACTTTTGGGATGTTATAAAAAATGAAAATAATTGGTGAAGTTTGGAAACGAGTAGATTGGAAAAATGTAAATAAAATTCTATTGTGAATCCGTCAGGTCCAGGAGCCTTCCCTTTTTAAGTACCTGAATGGACTCCAGAATATCTTTAGGATATATATCAGCTTCTAAAAAGGAAAAATCAATATCTGGAAAGGAAGGAGAGGGAATGGAGGACAAATAATGATCAATGTCAGATACTAAAGGAGGGGATTCCGGAGTATATAGTTTTTGATAAAAGTCAGTGAATTCTGTCAGAATGTCCTCATCTTTATGAATTGTGATATTAGATGAGGTGACAATAGATTCAATTTTTGTACGCTCTTTTTAACTTTGAGATAATTGGCAAGAAGATTGCCAGCTTTGTTTTGCGCGCTATAATATTTAGCACTAGATTTAAGTAGATATAAATTTGCAGATTCCGTGGAGAGTCTATTGAAAGAGAATTTGGCCTTAAGGAGTTTATCCAAGTCAGATTGAGATTTAGTTAAAAAATAAGAATGTTCCAATTGTTTAATTTGCGTATTAAGTGATTGTAAGAAATGAGAAGCTGTGCGTCTTTCTCGGGCAACAAATGAAATAATGAAATCTCTAGAGGCAGCTTTAAAAGTGTCCCATAGCAGTTGAGGGAATATCTGAGGGGATTCATTGTCTGTAAAAAACAGGGATGCAAAATCAAGGAAGGCTGGTGTAAAATTGGGATCTAATAGGAGAGAGTTATTAAATCTCCATCTCCTAGTACCTTTTATGGGGGGGAGTAAATCTAGGCATAAGGAAACTGGAGCATGGTCAGAGATCAAAATAGAGCCTATATCAGAATGCACAATGTGTTGGGTCAAGGCTTTGGAAATAAAGAGATAGTCAATCCGGGATTGGGAGGAGTGAGCAGGTGAGTAGTACGTGTACTCTTGTAGCGTAGGATGGCAGAGTCTCCAGGAGTCAACAAGAGATCTTTGGGATATAGTAGAGGTAAACTGATTGTGTATGGGAGAGGGTGAGAAACGGGAATTGGATCTCCTATCTAAAATAGGATCCATAATCATGTTACAGTCACCCCCTAAAATGAGATAATCATCAGTATATTGCATCAATGAAGCGAGGATCTGGGGCCAAAACAATTTGTCTTGTATAGTGGGAGCATACAAATTAAAAATAGTTAATGAGATTTTATCAATCAACAAAGACACTGCAACCCATCTGCCATCAGAATCATTATCTTGGTTTATGAGTTTGATATTTAACCTTTTATGGCAGAGAATAGCAACACCATTACGTTTCCCTGAACCAGGAGAAGCAAAAACATGGCCTACCCAATTACGACGCAATTTAGTAATTTCAGCCTCTTTTATATGAATTTCTTGTAATAACACAATGTCTCCTTTTAAATTTGCTAGATGAGACAAGACTCGTTGTCGCTTAATGGGAGAGCCCAAACCTTTAACATTCCAAGATAATATATTTAACGACATCTAAAAATATAAATTATAACGAGAAACTTTGAGAAGAACAATTATGTACATGAGTAAGGAATAAAACATCATATGGTAATTTGAGAGATTGAAGATTGAAATAGAGGAATATCGTCGGAATAAATCAGAGAAATATGAAATAGTAAAGAATAGTTGATGGTTTGTCAAGTAGGAATAGTAAATATGAAGTAAGTAAAGTATGAAATAGGAAGTGAAAAGAGAATGAAATAAGCGGGTGAGTGAATTAGAAGAACAGAAGAAAGACCAGTGATTGAAGAAAGACAAGAAATGAGAGAGAGAATGAAAAAGAAAAAGAAATAGAAATATAAGGAAATATGAGGAAAGGAAATAAGAGAAATACAATAAAGAAAGAAGAGAATGAAAAATAATAAAAGAACATACCACAACAATACACAGAAACATGGGGATGGTGGAACCACAGAAGGAAAACGATAGGCTTGGGCAGAAAACTCCAAAACGACACGAAAAAGGGGGAGACATCATCCAGGCGAAAAGAAGTATGATCACATACTGAGGGACCACATTGAACTGCACCTATTAAAGGAAAGAAAAATGATTACAGAACATGTAATGAGAACATTATGGCATACAACAAAGGATACAAAATGATAACAGGACAATAAAGTAACTAAGAAGAACTTCAAATCATCGAGTCATGAGAAGTTTCCATGTTTCCATCTTTGCAAGTATCTAGGAAATGCTGTAAATGAGCCGGATCTTCATATGTAGTGGTTCTGTTATTAAAAGTCACTTTCATAAGACACGGATGGAATAAGCCATATTGCGCATTCAGGTTGCGGAGAGCTGGTCTCATGTCCAAAAATCTCTTCCGTCGGTCAGCGGTTGCTTTTGCGTAGTCCTGAGCAAAAAAGAGGTTGTTTCCTTGCCAAGATATCTTCCCTTTACTTTTGGCAGCGTGGAGGACTTTAAGTAAATCTGTATATTCTAAAAAATATAGAATTACGCCTCTTGGTTTGGTGTTGAAAGATGTTGATTTCGGAAGTGATCCCAGCCGATGTGCTCTTTGAATATTTAATTTTGGAGACTCAGGAAGATCTAAGAGAGTTGGAAGAAATGATTGAAAAAAGGCGGGAGAATCAGACCCTTCGATTCCTTCCGCAAGACCGTAAATGCGTAGGTTATTACGCCTATTGCGATTTTCTACATTTTCAATTTGTTGTTTTAGAAGTGAAACTTCCGATTGTAGAAGAGGAATCTGGGTAGTGACAGCTTGGATAGTGTCAACACGTTGTGTTAAATGCAAAGTTTGTTGTTCCATTTGGGACCATTTGTCCTCAAGATGTTGGAGACGGTTATTAGTTTCCTCCATGTGGGGCTTGAGAGCTCGAATTTCTTGAAGGAGTAAGTCCATAGTCAGTGACGACATATTATTAGTTGGTGATGGTGGGTCTTTTTTGATGCGTTTAGTAGAGACAGCAGTTGAGGAAGAAGGAATTTTTGTTGGCTGTTTGGAATTACTACGAGGAATGTTAGGTGTCACATTGCATGTATGTGATTGACCAGAATCAGAATCATCTATACTTTCCTGTAAAACGCTAAAGGGGTTATGATCAGCCACTGAAGTATTGTCTGTAGGAAGAGAACTGTTGCGAGACGAACGTGCTTTTGCCATAACACAGCTCACTGACAAGTATAGTTCCTATGAGAGGATATTGAAATGAGCAGAATGAGTCCCCTTAGAGCGAAAGTGAGTGGTAATGAATAAAAAGGGTGAATCAACAGTATCGCCAAATATGCACAAGGTCAGTCTCAAGCAAGCCACATGAAAGATGAACAAAAACCTCTGCAAAAGTAATCACCCACCACTGAAATTAAAATAGCAGTTTTGTTACTAAGCCAGCATATATGAACAAAAACATTTGGATGTCTGACACCACAACACCACAACAGGAAGTGAATTTATCACAGCCAGCTAAATAAATTTTTACCACAGATTCAAAATGTATTGTTTAGAATTGACACATTTCATCTTGATTTACAATGCTTTCCCTTATTTGACTGAAAGCATTATAGAGGAGGTGGTGCGCTGACATTATGATTGTACACTATCAGTAGACTTTTCCTCATTTTCTGAAGCCATTTCAAAGGTGTACTTAATATGACAGCGTTGTTATTAGTATCCACGTGAGTTTCCCTTGAAGAGTTGGATACTGGAACTTAGCACCTGAGCGGGAGCCTGTCGGTTATTACGTTGTTCAATGTAGCACCAACGTTAAATTTATACATTGAAAGGTTCAGGAGTACAAAACCGTTTGTTTTAATTGGCATTTATTCCGTGGAGGACCGCTCAGCATGACCAACATGAGGAAGAAAGAAAGGCTTGTGAGGTGAGCATCCGTGAGAGGAGCGCGCCGTAAGAGGAGCGTTTCCGATAGTTCCACACAAAATGGCGGCCGTGGAATACGAGTGCGAACGAAGTCACTCACAAAACCGCATGAAATTGCTCACCGTGGACGATGGAAATAGGCTCAATTGGCAGCGCTAGCCTTCATAAAGTCTCGCCAGTATTTGGAAGGTCCGGGAGTAAAGAAATGACGCCTGGAGAAGACTCAGCTTCTCACGTCGACCCGGAGCTCCGCACCAAAGCGGCCATCTTCCTTGGCTCCTAAGCCACGCCCCCCTCCCATATTGTTAGGTCCTGATGAGACCTCCTATTGATTGTGGGGTCGAAACGCCATCGACACGCATTAAAAAAACAAACCACCTTCCAGCCTCCCTACTATTGCGTTAGAAGGCTGTCAATAACTATTGTATATTTGCTTCATGGTCGTTTGTTTGTATATTTTGAAACCTATTTTGATGTCACAAATTGTCACTCTGGAAATCTAGGTTCTATGTTCACTTGGGACACTGAGCACTTCTTTTGACCAACTTTCCTGCTAAATTTAAATTCTTATATAAATAGCAAATAATTTCAAAATGTCTTGTGTGTAATTATGATTCTCTTTTTGACATTTCTTTACCTGTAAATATTACTATTGATTATAATTGTTTTTATAAATGATGCACATTGTCCACAAGAACCGCAGTTCCTTGTTATTCAATATGAACTGTCCAGCACGGTCAAAGACACCAGTGTGGCCGAAGGCTCAGATTTCTCAGTTAGCCTTTTCTAACTAACTAGTTGCAACATGAAAACCATAGCAACAGTTTAAAACTAAATGTTGATAATGTTTGAAAAGTTGAAGAAGAGAATACTGTCAAAAGTGCAATTGATAAAAGATGATCAAGTGGAGCCAACAAAGACATTTTAAAAGTAAAGCGAGAACAGACAATCTCAGATTACAAGCTGCACAGAGGGAATCAGTAGCAGAAGCTGAACAACTGGATAAAGATCTGAGAAAGATGTGAAAAATTCCTACAAATGTGAAAGGTTTCTTTATATGTAGGTGGAAAACTGTGTGCCACGTGCGGCTGGCATAGGTAAAAGCAGTGGGGTGGGGGCAGTGCCGTGGGGCAAGGGCGGGGCAGGGCAGGGGGGGTTAACTTGACAGACACCGGGATAAGTAAAATGTAATAAAAAAATAAATAAAACCACTTACCTTGCACTCTCTGCATCGCCGATGTGGCGAGTGCAAGGTAAGTGGTTTTATAATTTTTTTAATTTAGTTTTACCTATCCCGTCACCGGTCAACAATCAACCACCCTGCCCGCCCAACCCTCTTACCTGTGCCAGCTGTGTCTGCTAGGTGCATATGTTAATGTATTTAAATATTTGGGTGTAGTGTTTATCAATTAGTATTTAAATAGTCCTTAACACAAAACTTGTGACAAATTACTTATTTTTTATATGCTTCGGTAACATATAAAAAAGAATGTTCCGTATTTGTACATGCAAGCGAAGGGTTGGTAATTTGTGTGTTTGCAGGATAGAACCCTTGCATCTGTAAGTAACAACCACAAATGTGTAGGATTTTGGTATTCACATTTCCTCTTGCAGAGAAAGTCCCACTGTTGAAAAGGGCATGTGTGTTACTATGAAAGGCAGGAGTGGGAGTGGAGGGAACATAGTGGTGGTGGTGAAAGAAATGTTTTGCCAGAGGAAAATATATTGCCCTCTGAAGAAGAAAACATTTCATGTACAAGTGCACATCATTTGCACCACATGAAAACAACAAAACTGTACTCCTGAAGATGTACTACTAGCATAGATTTATAGGAGTACTCCTGAGATTTTCAGTGAATCCCATAAAAGTTGGAAAGGTAAGTCAAATTTAGGAGTAGTCATAAGGATGCAAATTACACACTTTTAACTTGAGATTAATTCTTGTTCTCTATCTGTTTCCTAAGTTTCCGCAATATAGAAGTAAAACTTAACTTTTTTTGTTTTACTGTTATTCACATTTAAAAACATAGCCATCATCAAAATAAAATCTCCATTACCTCATGAGCTTTCAATTGCCACATCTTCCTTTCCTGAAAAGAATTTAAATAGAAAATTTTAAATGGTCAACTTGCTGGAACTGGTACTTTCTTTTTAGTTGTATATTTCTATCTCCTGCTCATAACTGATGCGGGCCCGGGTGGAGGCATGAGGTATGTCCAAACCCCTTTTGAAAGGCCATGAGGCACGCAGGGGTGACAGGGCACAAACATGGCGGTGGTTGAGGCCTTTTACTACTGATATCCTGGGGGCCCGACTTAATTTGGATCTCGAGCAACTCGATCAAATACCCCTTCTTCACTTGACTCAGTGGTAGCAGTGGTCGAGCAGTCAAGGCTCCCTCGGGAAGAGTGTAGATGCACTTCAGTGAACATGACTCCTAACTCAAAAGGCACACAATACACACAATAAATTCAAATACTTGCTTTTATACAAAGAAAATAAGAATTTTATTTCTAGCCCTGCACATGCAAAGTTATACAACATCCAGAAGCAACAACACAATCCCCCTTGAGGACACTGCTCTAGTAGTTATCAGGTATATCCCTGTTCCACCCTCCTGTCCTGTAACATGTTCAGGCTTATTACCCATTCACTTGTGGCGCATCCAGGGGATGCACACTATTAGGCCATACTCGAGTTCACCTTTGACTCTTCAGGATCTTAGTCAAAAGTGTCTCTGGTGCAGCAGCACCATTCGCGGAGAGTATCCTGGGGTCCAACTGACCCTGTTCATGTCTTACTCGCTCTCACAGCATGGAGGAGTTCAGGGGAGCAGTGGGTGCCCACGGAGCAAGCACCCACGAGTCCTGCTCAGTTCAGAGAAGTCCTGCTGTTCGCAGCCCACACAGCAACACCCGGCGGTGCAGGCCCTCTCTCCCTAGTGGTGCTGCCGGAGTCCTTCTCAGTTGTTGGAGCAGCTCCCATCTCACGAAGATGCAGTAAGGTAGCTTTACCCAGAGGGAGGGAACGAAATCCTTTCTTTGCTCCCGACCGGAGCCCGGTTAGGCTGTGACATCGTCCATGGCATTCTAGGCGGCCCTCAAGCCAGTCAGGTGTGGTTCCTTCTCAGTGCGGGTCAACCCAGCTGAAAATAGCCACAGTCTCTATTTCAGGTAGCAACCCCAATCCTGTGGAACACTGGTACCAGCAGCCCCTCCTGGCATACGGGGTTACCGCGGTACTTGGACAATACGGGTGCAGACTTTCTTGGTGCAAACGCCCATGCCGAGAAGGTCACGGTTTCCGGCAAACCAGAAGTGATAACTTTACCTGTGGTCCTGTCTGGCATACAGGGTCTCCGCAGTGTGGCGGGACGGCTTCACCCAGATTCAAATGATGCTTTACTCATGGTTCAGTCTCCAACAGCCCTCTCCTGGCATACAGGGGTTGCAGAGCTGACACAGCACATGGACAATGACCTGATCAGTGCACAGCCTCACATCTCACTCAGGGAATCCTCTTGCAGGTCTCGCCACTGGACTTTGCTCCCTCCAGTGCTCTCCTCTTCTTCACAGGGCACACTGGTCTTGGCAAGCAGACCGGTGCTGGTGTTCCCGGCTCCAGGCAGGTGATCTTGGTGTCCTGGGTGATGTCCCCTCACATAGCAAGGAGGCTAGCATTCCATTGCCCTCAGTCCTGGCCACAGGCAGCTTCCCCTTCTCAGACAGCCCCTCTAGCTGCTTGGCAGATGGCAATTATTAGGGTCTCAACCTCCTCTTTTTATAGTCCATTTCCAGACACCACAATGTAATTTAGGGTCTGAGTCTTTGAGGTTTTATGTTGGAGCCCTGTTTCTTTTGAAGTGGATTATTACTCCTTTTTTACTTTCCCATAAAAAATGATCTGTCACAGCAGGCAAGACTCCAAAGCTGATTGTCCCACAGCACAATTCATGGGAGTGACCAGAGTTAACACCTGTATGTCAGCCACAGTGATATGTGCATTAAAAGGTTAATCCCAGACCCCGCAGCCCTGCTCTTTTTGATTCCCTTATCACCCCTATCTCCCTTTGTGATATGTATCCAGGCCCCTTCCTTGTGAGCTATGACTGAATGAAAGAGCAGTCTTTTGAAGTGTAGTTTGAAGTGTAAAGGGAGTCTCTTCCTTTTTCACTCCAGTATGTGTCCCATCCAGCTCACAGGAATGCAGTAATACACAAATCTGTCTGGGTGGATTGCTCTCCTCCTCACATCCTCACCACACAGGCCTGGGCTTCCCAAAATGGAACACCAGGCCCTCCACGTAATGTACCATTGTAGCCACACTTACTCAGTGTACATTCACAGCACACCTACTGTCCAGCACTGGTACTTCCATGCATTGTACCCTTACATGCACAAATTAATTCAGCACACACACTGAGTCTGCCCGCACCATTCAGTGCCGAAGCTTTTCTATATTTACCTAGGGTGTGCTATTTACAAACACTCACACTTCTAGCACACACACTTACCCATGTGCTCGCTGCACAACACTTCACCCTTCATGTATTGTACTTCACCCAAATACACATTCACTCAGCACATGCGCTCACTGAGCATGCACTGCTCAGCACCTCATCTCTTGTGTCATGTATTCTTAACAGGCAAACATACACTCAATACATGCACTAACCACACACATACTGCACAGTACTGCTCTATCCCTGTACTGTACCCTTACCAGGCACACATACAGCCAGCACAGAGTAATTACTCTTGCACTGTGTAGCACTCTGTATCTACCTGATGTAGGCTAATGGTGAGTTAAGCACACAGCAGTGGAACGTTTAAGAAGATGAGTGAGCCTGTAGGTCTCACTATAGTGACACAGGGCAATAAGGTCCTGTTTACTACTACCGATTACTGTGCTGTATGCTGCCACCACCGTGCTTCCACCACTATGAGGGTAGTGATTTGGCCCCCTTCCAGGTTTTTCAAGACTGCAATTTGTGAGACAGACCTCTGTCATGGCGTACACGCATGATTCATATTCGTCTATGACAAAAAAATCAGTATTAAGGATCCAGACAACAGTACAGTTGGGCACTCATTACAGGGGTCCTCGTCTCCAACCATGCAGAGGACTTATCCATCCCAACAGGGCATATGACATTGAGGGAGCAGGGATTTTTGAAACTTAATCCATGAGTATATTCGTCATAAACCCCCGCTCTGGTTGAATAGACCTTTATTCATTGATATGTAAAGGTGACTAGGAGCTAGAGTTTACATGTATTACCATAAACAGTTAAACCATTAGTCTCCACAAGAAACAACAAAGAGAGTTTAAATGAATTTAAAAAGGATTTATTATCCATTTTTAGTCAGATAAAATTCATTTGACAATAAGGATTTTAAATCTTAAGTGTAATCGTTATGGGGCGTGGCCAAGATGGCGGCTAGAGCGGACGCGCTTTACTAAGCTCCGCATCGAGCCCGCCGGAAGAATCCTGAAATCCCCTGTCCTGGTGGAGAAATTCTTGCAGTTTCGGCGGCAGAAGTCCCCCTGCACACTTCTCCGCATTTCTTAGTGCTGTCGAGTGCTCTACGAGGCAGCGGGTGCTTGGCACACCGTGTGAACCAGCATGCTGCCCACATAGCTCGGGACCCCGGCTGGAGATGCAGGGACTCGGCGTCGGCCGACGTCCACAGGTCCCCCACCGTCACTGCACCCCGGATTGGCGCCTCGCGAAAGCGGCGGGACTCGTCTCTGATTATCACCCGCTGGGAAGTCGGAGTCCGCCGTTTGCGATCCTGCCACCGGGGAGTGCTGTGCCTACGCAGCTCCTTTTATAATGAGACTCACTGCGGCTGGTGTGCTGAGCACTGTGCCTTGAGATTGGACAAGAATGGCAGCCTGGAGACAACTGAAGACTGGGAACATCGCGTAAGTGAGAAAGCGCTGGGACCCCCTGGTGGTTGTGGAGGAGGCAGTGCGTGGACCTTGGCTCTGTCCCCTCAATCCTCTCCCTCACATGACTGCGCAGTGTGACCTGGCCTAGCCCTTGGCGCACAGTGGGGGCACACGCATGCTGCCCTTGGCCTGCACATTTTACAAACACCGACTTATTGGCCTGCACCTAGACGGATCTGCCAACAGCACCGGTAAGATCCCCATTTAGCCCCCGGTCAGACCCCCGGTGATGGAGACGGGGCACTGGACTGCCTACTCACAGCCTTATAAGGCCGCATAACTCTGGATTCCTTAGCGACGCTTCCTGGGAGTGTGTCCCCCTGACAGGCTCGTCATACCAGAGGCGTGCCTATAATCTGGCCTCGCGTGACATATCGCACTCGCACCCTTCTCGATCTAGTAGCAGAGGGCAGGGGTGTGCCCTTTCTGCGCAGGCTTGCATAAAAATCCGGCATCCTCAGATGCGTCGTTGGAGCCCCAAGAGCCTGCGGCCCGGACCCTAGCACAGTTTCCTATACCACTGTCGGCCCTCCGCACTTGGGCCTCTGCCTCCTGCCGGCGACACAATGGGCAGTCCCAGAACGGAGAAGCTCCAGGCACAGCCCCCAGAGGTGGAACCGGTGCCTCCGGGTGAAAAGACTGCGGAGCAATCGGGGCCCTCCACATCGGCAGACCGTCACGATCACTCGCATAGATTTGACGAGCTACTGGCGGCGATCCTTGACATAAAAACCACCCTAGGTACGAAGATTGACTCCCTGAGCATCGACATGGGTTATCTTCGGGAAGAAATTGAAGGGCAGGGTGGAGGAATCCGAATCTGCGCTGGCGACGCTGTGCCCTACAGTGACTGTGACGACCACCCAGCTGCAGTCCCTTCAGCAGGAGGTGGATTACCTGAGAGAGCGCGTGGAGGACCAGGAGGGGCGCTCACGCCAGAATAACATACGCATCGTGGGTCTTCCCGAACGAGCAGAGGGCTCCAACATGGAACTATATCTGGAAGAATGGCTCTCACGAGATATCCTGCAGGGCAAGATTTCAAAGTTCTTCTCCATAGAACGCGCGCATAGGGTAACGGGGGGCCCCCGCGTCCCGGCGCTTACCCCAGAACGGTAGTGGCGAGACTGTTTAACTATCGAGATAGGGACCACATATTGCAGGTCACTCGGGCTCGAGGCCCATGGCAAGTCGACAACTCTACGGTCCATATCTATCCGGACTATACTCTGCTGGTACAACGTCGTCGCTCCTCCTATTTGGAGGTTAAGAAGTGCTTGAGAGACAATGACATCCAGTATTCACTTCAATACCCGGCGCGCCTGCGCATCCGTCATAAGGAGGGCATAGTGTTTTGCAACACACCTGAGGAGGTGTGGGCATGAATAGAACAGCAAGGCCTAGCACACGGGCCACCCTCACCGCCGACGGACTCCAATCAAGCCTGGAAGCTGGTTGAACCCTGAAGAGGCCGCGGTGCAAGATGGAACCGCCAACCAACAAAAGCCCAGTTGGCGCAGGAGCGCGCTCAAGCCATCAAGACGGCTGAACGTATAGGCAGTCCCTCATCCTCCCAGAGACTAGACTCAGACTCAGACGCGACAATGGATCAAACACTGCCTCTCACGGACTCACAAAAGGAGGCACTGTCGGGGGCGGACTGGCCCTCGCCCCACACACAGCGGATGCCCTGGGATGAACACTCTGGGTCTTATTGAGGCTCTCTTTGCTTGGACTCTACGCTAAACGCACCTGTACAAGCTACCAGGCTGAGACGCGAGAGGCGGCACACCGATGCAGCTCCCCCTACAGCGAGCGATGAGTAGCTGATATAGCACCAAAAACTTTATCTTTGTTTTAATTGCTATGTGTTATTTTTCTACACGTTTACACTGCATTCTAGTTTCTTTTTTCCATATGTTTAATAAATCGATCTCTCCCATTGTCTGTATATTACGGAAGACGAGGGCTGCAAATGCAATTTTGTGTCATGTGCGGGGGTGGGGGGCGGGGCGGGAGTACTAGTTGATGGGGAATTACAGTGTGTCAAACACTTTTCTCACTGTTGATTAATGAGGATGGAAGATTATAAATTGCTGACCTGGAACGTGAGGGGCCTGGCGGGCTGCGCCAAGCGACCCAAAGTGTACCAATACCTGCGAAGTCATAAGATAGCGTTCGCATTGTTACAGGAAACACATCTCACCACACAAACACTTGCATCACTTTGTAAGCGCTGGAGGGGCACGGTCTTGGGCACCACGTACTCGGGTTATGCTAGGGGTGTGCTAATATGGGTGGCTCCGGGAACCCCGCTTCAGGTTACGCGCTCCCGAGTGGACACACAGGGTCGCTATGTTGTCATGGAGGGCCAATTGAACGGATCTCCACTGGCGTTGGTGTCTTTATATGCCCCGAACTCGGGGCAATCCCTATTCTTACAAACTCTCACGCCATCCCTACTGGTGGATCCTACGGTCCCGGTGTATTGGGGTGGGGACTTTAATGGGGTGTGTGATCTCGACCTGGATCACTCCCGTCCCCCCCTCCTGGGGGCACAATCCATCAAGCTGGCGCAACACATGAAAGAGTGGGTTTCTAATATGCAAGTCCATGATGCATGGCGAAGCAAACATCCTCTGACACGCACATATTCGCAATACTCGGCTCTGCATGCTTTATACACTAGGATAGATATTCTATACTGTTCCGATAATGCATTGTGCAATGTACTGCAGGCGGACTACTTGCTACGAACACTATCTGACCATAACCCATTAATAATTAGCCTGTCCTGGGGCGCGCAACGACCTAACATATCGACCTGGCGATTGCCATGCGCCTCACTAGCTGACTCATCATACCGGGCTACTCTTTTGAACCACATTGATGCATATTTTTTGACGAAAGCCGGTACTGCCTCGTCCGTGGGAATAGAATGGGACGCTTTTAAGTCGGTCCTTCGAGGGCATGCCATTAAAACCACGTATGGCATTCGTAAAACACTGACGGACGCACTTCAGACCCATGAAACGGAAATAAAGAGATGTGAGCAACTCATTCCCAACGACCTTCAAATCGGCCCTTCTCTGGCCCAAGCCCGCCTGGCATACAAGGGTGCAATGAATGACCTCTGCGCACTAGACTACAAAATATACCTAGCGCGTAGGCATAAGGAGGGAGGCAAAGCGGGCAAGCTGCTAGCGTGGCTACTGAAATCAGACACCTCTCAACCCCCTATTACTGCCATACACATATCCACCAGGACCCTTGTGAATACACAAGAGGCGATTAATCAGTCCTTCCTAGAATACTATACAACATTGTACGCGACTCCAGTCCTTCAGGACCCTGCCACCACACAAGGCTTTCTCGCCGGGATTCAACTCCCACAAATTGTACCAGCGCATTACGACACCCTGGAAGATCCTATAACCATCCCTACTGGTGGATCCTACGGTCCCGGTGTATTGGGGTGGGGACTTTAATGGGGTGTGTGATCTCAACCTGGACCGCTCCCGTCCCCCCTCCTTCCTGGGGGCACAATTCATCAAGCTGGCGCAACACATGAAAGAGTGGGTTTCTAATATGCAAGTCCATGATGCATGGCGAAGCAAACATCCTCTGACACGAACATATTCGCATTACTCGGCTCTGCATGCTTTATACACTAGGATAGATATTATATACTGTTCGCATAATGCATTGTGCAATGTACTGCAGGCGGACTACTTGCCATGAACACTATCTGACCATAACCCATTAATAATTAGCCTGTCCTGGGGCGCGCAACAACCTAACATATCGACCTGGCGATTGCCATGCGCCGCACTAGCTGACTCATCATACCGGGCTACTCTTTTGAACCACATTGATGCATATTTTTCGACGAACGCCGGTACTGCCTCGTCCGTGGGAATAGAATGGGACACTTTTAAGGTGGTCCTTCGAGGGCATGCCATTAAAACCACGTATGGCGTTCGTAAATCACTGACGGACGCACTTCAGACCCAAGAAACGGAAATAAAGAGATGTGAGCAACTCATTCCCAGCGACCCTCAAATCGGCCCTTCTCTGGCCCAAGCCCACCTGGCATACAAGGGTGCAATGGATGACCTCTGCGCACTAGACTACAAAACATACCTAGCACGTAGGCATAAGCAGGGAGACAAAGAGGGCAAGCTGCTAGCGTGGCTACTGAAATCAGACACCTCTCAACCCCTTATTACTGCCATACACACATCCACCGGGACCCTTGTAAATACACAAGAGGCGATTAATCAGTCCTTCCTAGAATACTATACAACATTGTACGCGACTCCAGTCCTTCAGGACCCTGCCACCACACAAGGCTTTCTCGCCGGGATTCAACTCCCACAAATTGTACCAGCGCATTACAACACCCTAGAAGATCCTATAACGGTAGGTGAGATAGCGGAGGCGATCGGGCAATTAGCAACCGGAAAGACGCCGGGAACGGACGGTTGGCCGTCGGAGTTTTATGCCACATATTCAAAGCAACTAGCACCACGGTTGGCCAGCATGTACGCCGAAGCCTTTGAGACTGGTGAACTCCCGCCCACCCTGAGAGAGGCGACACTGGTGGTTCTACCGAAACCAGGCAGAGACCCTCTGTTAATGGCCTCGTATCGTCCGCTATCAATGCTGAACGTAGATTATAAGATTCTCGGGAAGCTACTAGCGAATAGGTTAATTGCGGCGGTCCCTTTGCTGGTCCATGAAGACCAGAACGGTTTTATACCAGGAAGAAATACTGGGTTGAACCTACGACATTTATTTACACTGCTGGAGTGGGCAAAAGGGGAGGCGGAAATGCCCTGGATAGCATCCCTAGATATCGAAAAGGCGTTAGATACGTTGAGGTGGGACTACTTGCTGACGGTGTTAAAGGAGTTTGGCATTGGCCCAAACTTCTTAAGATGGGTACGATTGTTATACCGCAGCCCGCGAGCCAGGGTAAAGACGGGTCGAGTTTTTTCCTCACTTTTCACGATAGCGCGAGGTAGTGGAGTGGGGACTACATGCTGATCGCCGATGGCACATGTTGTTATTATATGCGGACGACGCCTTAATTTACCTGCGTGGCCGAACTGAGGTACTTCAACTGATAACGGACCTGTTGAACGACCACGTGCTAGTCTCGGGACTGCAAGTTAATTGGACAAACTAGGTGGTGTTCCCGATGACACCTATGTTATTAACCCAGAGGCAGTCGCACCGCAAATGTCATTGAAATGGGCATTTGATACTTTTAAATATTTGCAGATACAGGTCTACCACTCAGAGGTGGACACCGTAGAAGTTAACTTGGGGCGCGCTATTACTAAAGCCCGATCAACTCTTCCGTTCTGGTTAAGCCTTCCCTTATCTCCTGTGGGATGGGTGGCGATCTCTAAGATGCTGGTTCTTCCACGTCTCCTTTAATTATTTTACACACTCCCCTATCGCCTACCGCAGAAACTCTTTAAAGACCTGGAATCTCTTTTGGTCTCCCTCATTTGGGGACACTCCAGGGCGAGGTTGGCATTATATAAATTGTATCTACCATTATCGGAAGGTGGTCTGGGCGCTCCAAATTACGAGCGTTACTATGCCGCAGCACAGTTGCAATGGCCAAGGAGATGGCTAGGTAAGAGTAATCTTACTGAATTGATTACAGAGGCCATATCCTGGGATCCTCCGACAATACTGGAATGGATGTCGGGAATTACTACACTGACCCAGAAACAACGTGGCAATATATTGATGGTCCAAGTATGTGCTTCCAAAGGGGCGGGTCACCCCGTATGCTTCAAGCTTACCACTGGAAGTCCTACCCGGCACATTTACCTGTCACAGGCGCTTGGAGCTTGATGCCTGGAGAGAGAGAGGGTTGGATACATGGGGAGACATGTACGCAGACTCACAATTACAAACGTTTGAAGCGCTAGTGGACACGTATGAAATACCACAGGGTTCCTTTCTCCTACATGCCCTACTTACGCGCCACTTCTTATGAACATGGGGCAATTAACGAGCAGAACCCCCCACATCGCATCTCCTGCAGACATTACTGACACATGGACGTGGCGGGCATGCAGTAACGGCTATATACACTTCTTTATGGCTGGACGATACACCTGCGTTGGCAGCATTGCGGGTGTACTGGGAAACTGAGTTGGCAACCACTATATCAGATAAACATTGGGCATAATGTCTTGGCCACCCAAAAACGGTCTCAACCATTGCTTGGTTGAAATACACCCAATTTAACTATCTGCACCACACGTACCTCACACCCCACAGGCTGGCGCGCATGTGCCCAACATCTGCTGACAGATGCCCTAGATGCCGTGACCCGGGGGCCACATTCACGCATATGGTATGGACATGCACAAGCATCCAAAGGTACTGGGGTGCTATAGCTACTGTACTTACAGAAGCAGCTGGAACCCAGGTGGCAGTGCAGCCCACCCATTTTCTGCTGGGTGCCACAAAGCGCTCTGCATCGCGTAAAGCTCTGAATAAGTTTCTAGCCCTGGCCCTAGGATTAGCCAAACGCAAAATAGCCATGACATGGAAAGCCCAGACAGGCCCCAGCGTACACTCGTGGCTGCTGGATCTCCAGAGGGCATTGGTATCGGAACACACGAACCAGCTAGCACAGACTTCGCTCGTGCTGGCGCCCCCGCGAAACCCCCTTACTCAATGGAGGGATTATTTGTCACTCATTGAAACCAAGCTGGCCGAGATGGGCCCTCCGTCATAGGCGGTGTCCCCTTCCCCCTTCCTTCTCCTTCTTCCCCCTTTCCTTCTGCCGCTCCCTCCTGCTGCCCTCTCCACTGGCGCACCCACACTGGGTGGTCCACCTCGCGCGACCATACGCATATGTGACACCCACTGAAATGCTTTACGGACAGATACACTCTATCCTGTACTCACATGCAGAGATCGACCTATAGTTCTTTTCCTTCATACGTTATGTCATATAGATGCCCGCATGTGAATCCGAGACGAAATTGATTTGGTTTTATTTTTTGAAGAAGGACTCCCTGATGTACTTACAATTTGTATATATTATGTATGTAAAGGTACTCTGCTATGGATATGTATGGCGTCACAAAGTACAAGATGGACCTTCCTTATCGGTGGCAGGAAGTTCCCGGGCATCCCGCCCAAGCCATTCAAATTACTATCATTGTAATCTCAATGTTGAAATGTGTTGTAATGCAGATGCTAACACTATTATGTTGCGGAAAATCAATAAAAATTATATTTTAAAAAAAGTGTAATCGTTATACATTTATATTGTCTGAAAGCCTATATTTTAGTGTAAAGAAAACCATTATAGGTACCAAAAATTATACAAAGAATACAAAATATCCAGAAAATGTGTTCTATAAAGGAAACCCCCTATTCTAAATTAATGAAAGATAGGTCGAAAAAGGGCATTTGGTTAGGCAAACAGATAAGATGTCAGCTTCAGAAAACCAAATAAAACTTTCTGAAGAGATTAAGAATGCTCAGGAATGAAGCCTTTGCACTCAAATTTTGGAGATGTGCAGAGGTGAGACAGATTTTCTCAGTTAAAGTCAACAAGCATCTCTCCAGTACACAAAGTGTGTGAGAGACAGCAGGCAAGGGAGTCCGTCCATAGTCTGAGGAACACATGCTATTATAATTCAACCAAACTCTAGTTGCTCCATTTCAGCTCGTTCCCACTGTCAGGTACTAATTATTCTCCACCAAAAGCTGGGAGAAGGTAAACCAGTTGCGGCTCACATGACTCGGGGGGGGGGGGTTGCTGGTGGTGTTGCGCTGGTGTTCACGCGTGGGGTGAGGGACAAATTTAATAAAATAAAACTTACCTTACCGGGTCCTGCGCCACCTCCGCTCCTGGCCGGGTCTCGCTGCTGGAAACAGGAAGAAGGCAGCCTCCCTCCCCTAAGCCAATCACAACGCTGCAATGGCAGCGTTGTGATTGGTGTGGACAGCGCCCAGCCGGGCGCCTGTAGGGAGGCCATTTTCTCTACGTAGGCTGAATGCAGCCCACATAGAGAAAATGTAGAGTGCGCATGACTGGTTTGGTCGGCCCCAGAGGGCCGACCAAACAGTCAGGGCCCACAACAGTGGGCAAGCCACTCCTCCACGACCCGCTCACCTGCCCGCCCCCAACCAGGCATACCCTTCCGCCCGCCCCCAACCAGACATACCCTGCCGTCTGCTTTCTCGCAGCACGAGAACCAGAAACATAAAATGGTTTTTAAAATACCATTTTATGTTTCTGCTTCTCGCACTGCGAGAAAGCAGTGGGGCAACTCTCCTCCGCCCTAATGGAGGAGCCGCCCCTGAGGTAAACTACCCGGTTTCACACATCTTTACAGTGGTGCATAGGCTACATCCTTGATTTGTTACATTGGACAGAATATCTGGTACAGACAGCTCTTCCTACCAGTCATACTTCCTGACATCTTCTCCTCCTCCCAATGAGAACCTCACTCTCAGTCTCTGATACATAACAAAAGCCTGTTCACTAGTTAATAGAAGGGTTCTGGAAAAATACAGCATCTGCAGTGAGAAGGAAACAAAGAAAACATCTTGTGCAAAGCAACTGCGAAAATATGTGAGCAGGCCTCTTAGCTTTAAACATGTAAAGTCGACATTCAAAATGTTGTTTATATGATGCTAATTTACTTCAATACATGTTATCTGAGTGTTCGCTTATAATAGTAAAGTATGGTTACCTACTACAAATTATAAGTTAAATAGGAACATGTTACTTAACATTGTAAATTGCACTTTATCAATGAGTGCGTTTATTTATTTATTTTTAAATCACACTCCATCAACATCATGCCACTGAAATGTAATTTTATAAACTATTGATTCTATTGCTTTCAAGTACTTGTTGCCCATTTAGTACCATTATGAAGATGAGTGTACATGTTTGTTAAATGAAAGCCCCGCAGCTGAAGCGTGTTTGGTTAGCAACATTGGGCAGCATGTGCAACATAAGCATATGTAGTCAAATCAAATTTAAGTTAGTACACCTTTGGCCTGCCATTCCAGAGCAGTAATCAAATTGCATAATTTAAATAGAAGGGGTCGAATTTACATCTCATTGCAGCGATAAATATTTTCAAGTGGTGAACTGACTGGTCAGTCACTGCCTTGTGTAGGTTGTCCATGTTATGCATGGCTTGAGAAAGCACATGCCATGTTGTCAAGATAGCAAAGATGGCGGCAGGACTCTGGGGAGCACCAGTCTGCCCCACTGGACACTACTTTCTGCTGGGAGGAAAGCAGGAAGTGAGGGGACAAAGAACACTTAGAGAGGGAATACTGTTGAGGCAGCACGGATGGAGGCTAGCTCATCAGCAACAAAGGAACAGGTATCAGAGAGGGAAATAGAAGAGAAGAATAAACCATAACCTATTGTAGGCAGTGTCATTCATTGATGGTACTTTTGCCTGCTGACGGAATTTCTCAGCATGGATGTACATTTATTTGGAAAATCGAAATGAATATCTTTGCTTCCAGGCTTTTTTAATCGCTAGTAAATGCAGAGAACTTTCTGGATTTTCTGTGTGCTTTCTTGAACTGGGCATGGAGGATCTGCTGTGTTTTCTCTCTTGTATACACTGATCAGTAGCGTGAACAACTTCTGTTCTACAAGTCAGTCCTTAAGGCACTATCTCAGCACTAGAGATGGCAGGGTATATGCTATTGGACGGACTGGAGAATCTGCAGGTAAGCACACAGCTTCATTCCTCTGTTTCTAGCCTGTTCCGCCCACAGTGATTATTTGAGCTGTCAAACATTTCGAGTTCTTCCGATGTCTATTTGACTGTCCGTTTGGGTGGTTCGACATATGTCGCGAGCTGTTATCATCCAAGCAGTGACCACGCTGTTACAGCCTTTTGAAAAGGTGAATTTTTACAAAATGAAGTTGTAGAATGCTTCTTAACATGAACATATACATTAAATAAAGTGCAGATAAGCGTGGCATTTTGGCTCAGCGCCCTGAATTGCCTACAGGGTGTTTGCAATGTTTGAAGGAAGTTATGGTGTTGATGTGGGAGAATAGGCTGAACTGAGTTGGTTAATGGCCATGGCCCACGTAATGTTGCCAAAGCAAAGCTTTATGGAGGGTTGTTTCATTGACTATATTGTTGTACACCACCAATTTCCATCCTCTTTACCTCCATCTCAATATATCTCCCTGGAGAGTGTGTTAATGTCTCTTCAATGTCAGAATGTTTCCACCCTTGTTTAAGCTTGGTTTTCCTTTTCTTAACTCTAGTGCCAGGGTGTTAGATCTATGCAACGTCTATGTACTCTTGTCTCGATTGTGTGTGTGCACTCCTCGGTGTACTAGATAAGGGATTGTCGTGGCACCCCTGAAAGAATGCTACTTTTAGTTCTTTACATAAGGCATCTTCTACAGACAGAACCTTCAAGTCCTTAGAATGAGGGCTTCACAATGCTATAATAACACATGGTTATGCTCTATCAAGGAATGTAGCATTCTGTTTTGAACACATATACGCTCAGTGTTGCTTGCAAAGGTGTCAGGTTCACCACACACTGGATCTTCAATGTTTTCCTTCATGGACATGAGGTCTTCTTGCACTCCTGATTTCTGCCTCAGTGACAGTGACTAACCCTCACTGCAGCAAGACCCTCATACACTGGTGTGGTTCAGTTGTTACTAAGAGGATTTCGCTTATAGTCCTCAAAGTTAAGTTCGAGTTAATCCGTATTCCTGATCTTATGCAGGTGCAGCTCGCTGCCTGGTTCTTATTTACATAACCTAATCAAGAACTCCAAAAGACTTCTTTGGGATGGTATTTAATCCCGCTCTCTATAAATGCATTACATTTTGCTGAAAGTTGCTTCAGTGACACAGTAATTTGTTGCACTGATTGTGTTCTGCCAGTTTTTAGCTGCGCTGAGCCTTCTCCACTTTCCAACACCCTTAAAAGAAGCACATACAGAGGCAATGTAAGTTCACTTCCCTTTCAGAGAGATGGGAAGTCCATTTCGGTCTGGGCCAGAACTCAGTAGATGGAGAGGGTAATTGTTTTACTCCATCTCATCAATGGAGCTGCAGATGGCATTTCTTCATCAGTCGGAGCAACTAGTGCCTTTTATAAAGCTTTTTCTAAATGTGCAGTTTTGGGTGACAAAGAGTTTGCGAATAATTATTTTTATAATGAATATAGCCATAACTAATGAATTACTAATGTTGCACTTAAAACAATTTTGCTAGATTTTTAGATATGTGTTTATTAACATGGATTAGTTGTGCCACATTTTTACATAGACACCATTTTATTAAAATGGATGGTGTTTTATTGTTCTGTTCATCCTGCTCATTAACCCTCCCAATCGATGTCCCCCTGCGTGTCTTCTCTCCCCAAAATTCTTGCGGACCACAGTACATTGCGACATAATTGATTATTTTTCTCCAAGAGCATGTATTGTGAATGAAACTTTTCCATCGTGTTCCTAATGTAACTTTCAGAGGGACACTTTCGCTGGATGCTTCGATGCAGGCTTGCTAGCACACTAGTGTATGAGTCTTTGTTTCAGAATGTTTCATATTGCATTGCACACTGCTGGACTGCTGTTGCAGTGGAAGCTAATGGAAGATTTCCTCTACTCTAGAAATGGGCTAGTTTTATAATAATTTTAATGAGAATCTCCATTCTGATTTGCTTAATATTTGTTATCACTATTCATGCCATGCTGAATTTGCAGTTTTTGCTTATTACTAATGTTTAAAATGTGTATAAAAGCCTCTTGATTTTAGGGGTGAGCCAGAGGATTTCTCTTTCTACCACAGACTTTGTCCTGTATTTTTTCAGGAAGAGCCTTTCCTATTCCCTCAAGGGATGCAGTCCATTCTTCTTATCATTTTTTTCTGCTTATAAGGACTTACAATTATTTTGATTTCTGACTATAAGCCATTTATCGGATTTACTGCATTTCTCTGAATTGCCAATTTGTGAGACTTTTAATTTTTATTGATCTTGAACTCAGTTATTGAGTGGTTCCAGTCACTATTTGATTTACTCTGTTAATTTATTGGGCCTGATGTCAAGGAGGGTGGTGACTCTTATCGCTAGATCATGGGTGCCAGAGCCAAGCCACCAGAGATACATTTTGTGGTGATCAAAATATTGGGGTGTCAGTAAAATATTGGAGTTTGGCTCCCACACCATATATGCATTTACTCCCATCAGCTGATTCCATACGGGTAATGCCTGCATTTAATTTCTGATCAGTGACGGAATGTGAACGCTGAGTGCTCCTAAAGATGAACAAAGAACAAAATAGGTAAAAGCCACACAGGAAAGGTTACTGATGAAGCATTCAGGAGTGTCAAAAAGTGACAAATCTGCCTAATAGAATCAAAAAAGAACCAAGTTCAATGCTATGGGTTTGTAAGCTGGATATAATTAAATAGGAAAATGATTAGTTTTGTTAATGCTAGACTCTGCTCAACTCATTTATATTGTATACAAACCCCATTCCACTACATAACCTGGCAAGAGATGGACTAAAACGTAGACTGAAACAGTATTTGGACCATTACACTGTCCAACAACAACCTTTCGAAGGACTGAGTCTTTGTCTCATTTTTCTAGGATAGGTAATGGGTGTTGGGGAGACAGGGCTTGTAATCATTTTCAAAGTCTTGGTGCAATACACTATTAGAATTTTTGTTTCAATGAATATGGCTTAGAGGGAACTTTATAAAAGTAACGCTTTGCTGTTGAACCAAGACTCCAATAACCTAGTTGACTCCCTGCTTATTTGTCCATCATGGATAAGGGGAGATTGGACTGTTTTCAACCTTGTGAACTCCCCTCTATCCTTCACTGCATGCCAAATTATAATGTGTTGCTTATATCCTCATGCACCGTTATGTCCTGCTATGCAATGGACGACTACCTATAATGTTTGTCTTATATCTGTATGCGTCCCTCTGTCATGATATGTTATGCACCTATGAATGTAAAGCGCTCTGATACCCCTGGATCTAGCTAGCGCTATATAAAACTTATAAATAAATAAATAAATAAATGTTGTTGGATTTTAAACACTTGGATCCATTCTCCTTGATTAATTAGAACTGTTGTCCATACTTTCTTGGTGGTACCAGCTTAATGTCCATCCTGCCTTATAGTTGACATGTTTGTGTCCATGTTGTCTATACATTGAAACAGACTGGCCTTCACACCTCCTTTGAGGTGACTGTATTCGTGTTCATGCTCCCTTTTGGTTGACTGACTTGTCCATGCTGCCTATGTGTTGACCATCTTTATGTCCATGCTGTTGAACAGATTGCCTTTACACTTCTATAGATGACCACTTTGGCGCCCACACTGCATATGAGTTGACCATTTTGATACCCAGACCACCTCGGGTGGCAGGCTTCTTGTATATGCTGCTTATGAGTTAATCATCTTTGTGCCCATGCTGTCTATAAGTTGAACAGATTTGTTTTCACATTTTCAGATGACCAACTTGGTTCCCACGTTGCCTCTGAGTTGACAACTTTGGTGTCCACTCCAGTTTGGTTGACGTTGACTATCTTGGTATACATGCTCACCGTTAGACCTGTCAGCATTGGTGTGGTTTTCCCCTAAACTTTTTGGCTTCCGACCTCCTGTTTTTGCTCACCTCATTTTTGCTGGCCTTAGGACTCTGTGCACTTTGCCACTGCTAACCAGTGCTTTAGGGCTTGTGCGCTCCCCTTAAAACATGTTAAATTGACTTATACATGATTGGCAGATTTAATTTACTTGTAAGTTCCTAGTAAAGGGGCACTTCCTGTGCCAGGGCCTGTAAATTTAATGCTACTAGTGGGCCTGCAGCACTGCTTGTGCCACTCATTTAAGTAGCGCTTTAAACTTGTCTCAGGTCTGCTATTGTTAGCCTGTGTGTGTGAAGATTTAAACTGTCATTTCGACCTGGCAAAATAAACCTTTTGCCAGGCTGAAACCTTCCTTTTGTAAATACATATAAGTCACCCCTAAGGTAGGGCCTGGATGGCCATGAGGGCATGGTACAATGTATTTAAAAAAATAGAACATGTACTTTTACAGTTTTACATGTCCTGGTAGTAAAAAACTATGAAATCAGTTTTTCACTAATGTAAGGCCTACCTCTCCCATAGGATAATATTGGAGTTGCCTAACTCAAGGTGAAGTTGGATTTTGAATTACAATTTGAAAAGGCAGCTTTTAGAAAGTTGGCATTTTCTTGCCTTAGCCATTTGGTCCCTGCAGCCTGTCTCTGGGTCACATGACTGGGTGTTGCTGATAGTGGGCCTTGTGTATTCTTCCTAGACACCCACACACAATGGGGAGCTTAGGTGTGACTGGATGGGCCATCGCTGACAGGATGTGAGGGAGGAGCTGAGCCCAGCCCCACTTATATTTGCATATGCTGTGTCCTGTCTCCACGCAAAAGGCTGCATACACCCAGTAGTTAGTCTGGAGCCAGGAAGGCACGGCACCTGTGTACTTCAAAGGCATGCCTCTAGAAGCTTCTCCTCACATCAAAGGCCTAACTAGGTACATATGCTGGACCTCAGACGACACCATTTAAGTACACTTCTGGACATGTGGATACTCTGCCAGGAAGAAGGACTGCTGTACTTCTGAAAGGACTGCCACTCTGCTGGACTGCTGCCCTGCTGGGCTGACCTGCTGCCCTCTTGCCTTGGTTAGAAGGGCTGGACCTGCAACTCTTGAACACAGAACCCAGATTGACTCCAAGGGCTAGTTGGCTGAAGCCTCGGGGACATAACAGGCTTCCAACAACCTTGCACCTGCACCTGGACTCTGCCATCTATGAATCTACCCTGCCAAGTGGTGCCACCCCAGTGCTGGATCCTCAGAAGTGGGCTTAAGGTGCTCTGCCAGCCATTGTGGATGCAGTGGAAACGATGCATCTCCTCTGTCGCATGGCACAACCCAGAGCAGAACCGACTCATCTCCACTGCTGCGTGGATTGGACTCAACACAAAACCCACTTCGCCGTCGCAGCCCGCAATGCCTTCGGAACTACCACTGCGCAACGTATTCACTGTGCAAGCCCTCACGTCCCTTTTTGATGGCAACCTCGACGACGATGCTGTACTACACATCGCAGCCTCACAGCTCCTCGGAACAGATGCACTGCCCTGACTGCACGCCGAAACCTCATCATCGGGCTTCGCATCACAGTTCCCAACGACAGGATCCTCGATAACGACACAGGCACTCACACTGCAGTTGCGATGCATCTCGGCACCATCGCATCGCTTCGGCTCCACAACACATCTTTGACCCAGATCCTCGCAATGCTCTGCAAGCCAGTATTTAAGGCACTCTGTTCAGAGGGCCTAACTGGGTCCCTTTAGCTGGTCTGTGCTCTATTGTGGTCGGCCTGAAGTTGTGATTTTGTCCCCATCCAGAGCCACCAGACATGGGTCCCATGATCTCCATGCCACTAGAGTCAAGCTAGCCTGGCTGATGAGGGGTGAAACCCCGAACCCGGTCCTAGGAGGCTTGTTTCTAGTCCAGGGAGGACCTGGCTTGGCAGTGAGGGCTGGTCTGTTCCTATAGGGAGCAGGGTCAAGACTGATTTGCATATGGCTGGGTTCAAACTGGAATGGCATGGGGAGCAAAAAAAAGATGGATTTGGGCCCAGATCTCTGTACTGGGGTGAATGTATGACATTGTTCTGCATTCTGTCCATCAATTGTTCTTTTTGCCAGAGCCACCAGATATCCACAGTTGGCCCTTTGTGCTTTTTGATGGTATTTTCACTAAAATATTAAAAACTGCATATCTCTGGTTCTACTCATTGGATTTGTGTCACTTTGTTCTTACTTTTTTTATTAAAGATATTTATATTTTTCTAACTTGGTGTGGGATCCTTTTTGTGTGTTTTCTTTTTTACTTTATTGCTGTATGAAGTGTTGAACAAATACTTTACACATTGCCTCTAAGTGAAGCCTGACTGCTGTGTGCCAAGATACCAGAGGATTGAGCACAGGTTAATTTAGGGTTGGCTAGTGCCTCACACTGACAAGGATTGTCCACCCCAGCTCACACCCCAGTCAACAAACAACTTAATTTATCGCATTCATTATCGGTTGACCGACCTGTTGTCAATGCTACCTGTGAGTTGACCATCTTGGTGTCCATGATGGCTTTGAGTTGACCTTATTGGTGTCCACTTCTCATCGGTTGACCATTGCCTATGAGTTGAACAGATTGGACTTCACACGTCCTATAAGCACGGGTACCTAAAATAACCCACCTGGATTTCAGAAAGTGAATGAGCAATAAAGATGCCTTTAAATTTAGTTTTTAACTTGTCACGTTTGTGTGCGTTCAAAGACAGAGGTCAAATGTCAGGCTATGTCTTCTGAGAAATTGTTGCTTATTCTTTCAAATAGTAGATTGGTGTTTAGTTTTCTTTCTCTGACTACAAAATGTGAGGATTTTGTGACATGAACTATGCGATAATCTTGCTGGGGTACAGGATGTGTGAAAGGAAAAGCTGGAAGATGTCATTTTTTTTAAGCACACTTTTTGGGAATTCTGAAGTGGGATGGAAACAAAGATTTTAGTTGGATCAAGACATTGGTGATGCCAAAATCATAAATATTTGTTGAAACAGTTTGTGTGCTCTATAGTTTCATCAGTAAAACTGCATGTCTGTGCAAATGTAGTGGCCATTTCAATGGAAAAATGTGTTATCGGTAAATGACAGTACGCTACCACACCATGCATTAGCAATATATTTGTGACTTTGTGCTCCAAAATGCACCACTGGCTAAATACCACACACCACTCTTCTGCTGAATGGGCATGGCTCATTTGCAACACTTGTACTCTGATTTCACAATCCCTATAACTTCAGTGGTGTAACATTGATAGCCACACCCTCACTGTTCCAGCACCACTGCCTATGAGTTGACTTTCTTGTTTTTTATGCCCATGGTTGACTAATTGTTCACACTGTCGATGACTTGACCAGATAGGCTTCCACACTTTCTATAAGCTGCCCATTATGTCCATAAGTTGACTGTACTGTTACTAGAGCCTACATGTATGTGGTTAATACAGAGAATTAGTATTTATTTTCAGAGGGTAAAGAAAGATCCATATTGGGGTGCCCAAGTACACAGATTATGGTCAAATACCAAAGTCAGAAATTGACCTTATATATTCTGGTTTCCAAATTGAAAATTATTCCACTAGAGCCCAATGTTCTACAGGATCTTCCAACATGACTATTTACACTGCATATCATATATGCCTCAACGCATGTAGCACTTTGTGTTTTGATATGAACAAATGGTGCACAAAACCTTATGGTATTGAAAGGAATGCGATGGGTTCTGGAATCCATAAATCTTCATGAAGCATTAGGACAGGGAAAACTATGCTTGTAATTTTATAAAACACACTTCTGTTTCTGGAAATATTGGCAAAGTAATAGAAACCATTCTGTATTCTCTCTTAACTTCAAGGGTGTATGTTGCTGTCGGAAGCAAGTTTTGCCGAGATTTGCTGAAGACACAGAGGAAATGCTCCTGGCTGTATATTTTACTCACTATTGTATTGAAATGTGCCCTCATTTTAAAATAACTGCAAACATTTATGTCGATTTCTTTTAAAAAAGTGCATTCACTCTTGCACGATCACTTTATTTAAGCTGTCACTTTCAATTTAACCCAATCGCATCAGCTGACATTTTTTAATTCCAACTGCTGCAAATACGGTCTACGTAGGCAAGCACCCTATTCCTTCCCCTATTCCTTGCATGAGCACTGTAATCGTAGCTGGAATATGTCCCTGTATGTTGCAAGTCCCCATAGGTGCCACCATTTTCTCCCCTCGAGCCCAGGTCAGCGCACGAGTAGATGAGGTGGGAGGGACTCCTCGAGCTATCTCAGCCTATTTTATGTCAGTCAGCACGTGGACGTGCAGCTGAAGATGCCAAGAACTGTGCCTGTAGTAGCGTAAAAGCTAATTATTCTTTACACGACATAAAACTGATGGTGACAAATGAAAACTAATGTGTACTTTGCAAACGTCTAGAAAAACAACACAGAATCTGAGAAAAGTTCCTAAAGATGTTGCTTTATCTGTTTTCTTCACATCATATTCCCAGAAAAATAAGCTACTTTTTCTTCATCCTTTTGTGTGAAAGCATGGGAACTTTTTTCTTAGTTTGGCTCATAAAGAGCAACAATGTAAATACATTCTGTGTTGACTAACCTATGAGGACGGAATGGACAGTCATGTCTCATGAGCAACATGGGAAAATAAGCTGGAGTATCAATTTTGTGCCGTGTGAACTGAAGATTGATCGCATGATGGCCAAAGCATTGTATGGTGGCAATTGATGTCACAAATGTACGATTTGGAGTATAAAAAGTGACTTCCCTAGGAGGTGGGGGGGCTCTCTCTTCACTTCCATTTCCTTCAGCCTGAATATTTTAAATTACCCTTGTCCTTTTCCCTTTGTTGATGAACTTGTGCTCTGGAAAATTTGGAGCTGTCTGGTGAGAGACCAGATTTCAACTTTCCTGATTACTGCTCCATCCCCTTTCCCCATGCCCATGGGCTTTCCCCATATCCATGGACTTTCCCCATGTGAACCTTAACTTGATCCGTTTTGCCATGCCTAGAGAACTCTTTTGAAACCATCCTCTTGCCTTTATTGGTAGTAGGAAAACCCTGATTCAAACCATCCTCTTATAGATTTCTGTATTTCCACTATTGATTTATTCTAACTAAATGTGTGATTTTATATTACACTTTGTGGGACTTACGACCGAAATGCTTAAAATGTCACTTAATTGCGTTGATTTTGGATTTTTAATACAATAACCAAATACTTCAGAATTTGTCTGAGTCTTTTATTAATTTTGTCTAAATGGGGTTTCCATAGAAACTGTGCTTACCAGATTTTATTTCTAATGCATTATAGAGATAATCATAGATTGGTTTCAAAGCGTCA
Organism: Calotriton arnoldi; assembly: GCA_963921515.1. Taxonomy (NCBI): domain Eukaryota; kingdom Metazoa; phylum Chordata; class Amphibia; order Caudata; family Salamandridae; genus Calotriton; species Calotriton arnoldi. Next base: position 1,140,958 of record CAWUFW010002647.1, read on the forward strand.
GGTTCTACTACTCTTATTCTGTGTAGCAGTTGCAGTAATGGTAACTTATATAATTCTTGCTAGACTGAAATTTTTCAGAAGGTTTGGTCTCCCTGTCACCATCCTTTACGTTTATAGTATGTTCCTGAGGGTGGTATATTTGAATTAGGTTTTTGGGCCCAGTATAGAAAATAAAACCTCCGCTGCAATACTCCTGGCCGCATATTTTACTCACTATAGTGGTGAAATGTGTTCTCATTTTAAGGTGACTGCTAACATTTATGTCTATCTGTTTTAAAAAGGTTCATTTGCTGCTAAAACCGTCCTTTAGACAAGCGTTCACTCTTGCACAAGCGCTTTGTTTAAGCTGTCCCCTTCAATTTAACCAGATCGCATATGCTGCCATTTATTAATTCCAATTGCCCTATTCCTTTCATGAGCACTGTAATCTTAGTGGGAATCTGTCACTCTACGTTGTGAATCTCCACGGCAGCTGCCATTTTCACCCCTCACGCCCAGGTCAGCTCACGAGTGGTTGAGTTGGGAGGGGCTCTTAGAGCTCTCCAAGCCTATTTTATGTCAGTCAGCATGCAGACGTGCCGCAAAAGCACGCCCATCTGTGCCTGTCCGTGTTCGAAACGTATCAAGTGCCAGCCGTGCTGCCCTTTTTTCTCCAACCCCACCCTAGAGACTACACTACTGCAAGGAGACATTGCTGGCAGTCTGCCCCAAACCTTGCGGCAGCGAGCTGTTTGATGCCCACCAGGCCCATCATTTAACCCTCTGCCCCAGCTGTAAGTCCTTTGTGCCCACTGCCTGTAGAGCCCCAGGGGCCACCTTGAGCTCCTTCTCTGGAGAAGGGTGGAAAGAGGTCCCCCTCCCTTAATAACATTCACATCAGTCTAATCAACGTAAGATTCATCCCCAAACACAAGACTCACATCTTGGACCTGTTGAACGACAATCACTGGGATATCCTCTTCCTAACAGAAACCTGGCTGACCACTCAGTCAGAACCAGACATCACCCTGGCCATCGCTGAAGGCTACTTGGTCACTCACTTTGAGCAGGCTGCTGGACTGGGCAGTGGGATCATCATCTTATACCACTCCTCTTTTAGTTGCACCATTACAAAGCTTGACGGCATAGACATCATTGAGGGTCTGGCCTTTTCCCTCCAGTTCTCTCCCAATTTCTCCCTCTCTGGAGCCTTAGTTTGCCGCCTTCCTAAAGCCCCTGCCTCAGCTCTTGATGCACTTATCACTGCACTTACCCCTTCTATCTTCAATACTCCAACTTTGCAGTCCTCTGGGACTTCAACTTTCACATGGACGACCCTGACTGCAGGACCGCAGAGCAATTCAGTGAGGCTTAGGGTGACCTTAACCTCTCCCAGTTGATAACTGGGGCCATGCATAGCGAGAGGTACACTCTGGACCTGATCTTCTCTAACTACCCCTTCCTCACAGTCTGTGCCCCCTCCCAATTGTCTGGACTAATCACTTCCTTGCACCCTTCCTTATATAACATCCCTCAGCACACTGAGGCCCTACTAAGCCCAAGAACATCTCTAGACCCTGGCGGAATATTCCCAAGCTCACTCTATCTCATATGCTCTGACAGATTGAGGTGATCACCTCTGAATGAACAGAGGTCCCAATCAACTCCTTCAACAACTTCCTAGTACAAGGCTTTGGTATTTTAGCTCCCTCCAAAACCTTCTCTTCCAGACGAACCTCACCATCTGCCAACTGCTTTACACAAAGTCTTCAGGAAGAAAAACTCTTTTTCAAACAACTGGAACGAAAGTGGCATAGGAACTATGACACTGAGGACAAGTAGGCTTATAGCGCTGCCCTCAAACAGTTCTGGAGAAATATAAAAAAGGCCATAATTGCTTTCTTTTCCCGGAACAGTTTTTAAAATCGTAAACACTTTTTTGCAGCCAGTGGCCTGCATCACAGTTCCTGTCAGAGGATCTCTCCCTATTTTTCCACTCCAAAGTAGAAAAGATCTGCTCTCAGTTCAGCAAACAGTCCAACTCCCACACCCTCGGGCCTACCCCCCCCCACCTCTGGAGACAAGCCGATGGCTCGGCTTGATTCTTCTGAGCCAATATCACTAGCGGACTCTGAGTAAATCTATCAAATGTAATCTGGCTCAACCCTAGACATCTGCCCCTATGTAGACTCTTCAAGGCCGACCCAGTTATTACATCACAAATCAATACCCTCTACAATCAATCTCTAGAACGCGGAATGATGCCTCTTAACTGGAAAAAGGCACTGGTGATCCTACTGTTAAAGAAAGCTAATGCCGACCCGCATATCCGATGCAACTATAGGCCCATCTCCCTCATCGTGGCAATATGCTTGAATCCCTGGTGAATTATTAGATCACCAGCTATGTGGAACAGAACAAGCTTTTAAATACTAGACATGCTTCATCATTACTCCCCTGCAAGAAAACTCTGGTCCTCTATTCTGAACCTCCTTTGCATCCCCAGGTATCGCAGAGCCAGAGTAGGGGGCAGATCTTTTGCGGTTTTGCACCAAGCCTCTGGAATGCCCTCCCTCTCTTTCTCAGGTCTATCCTCAGCGAAAGCCTGTTTAAAGAACAGTTGAAAACCGTGCTGTTCAGAGAGTTGTAACCCGCGATCCTAGCTGTCTCTTGCTAGCTTCAAGAGGCTTCTTCTAAAGTAACAATTGCGCTCTATAAATATCTCTTCATTCATTCATTCATTCATCATGACCTGGCATTCCATACCTGAAAGTCTAATGGCTCCTGAGGATGTGCATTTCGAACTGATTCTAGAGATTTGTAATAATGGGGTAGTGGATGATAACCAATGAGTAGTGATAACTTCACTGGCTTTTTGCAGAAAGCCTTAATAAGTTTAGGTTAACTTTAAGTGCATTTCTATAAAGCAATGCTACAGAATAGTCTCAGAGTGCTCCTGCTAAGAACAAGGTTGACTGTTGGAGTAAGGGGGATTATAAAACAAGATTTAAGAGGCACTTGAAGTGCAACAAGTCTGGCTCTTGCACAATGTGGACAAAGAGAGACTTCAAAGTATGAGAACCGTTCGATGTTTAGCTGGTGCCATCCATGATAGAATGTCTAAAAACAAGTGGCGACCAGCTGAATGCAAATTTCTTGTGCTTTTATCAGACTTTGATACATGTCTAGCTTGTTTCAGATAAATTCATGCTTTTGTAGAGAAAGCACTGAGGAGTATATAAAAAGTTATGGATGGATTGCTTGAATTAATCTCAGTAACTTTAAACTACTCTAGGTCGCAACCCAGTAAATCATTATGTTGCCCACCATGCCACCCACGACAGGAACCAGCCATAAGCAAATCAGTCTTAGCCCTGTTTCAATAGGAAAACAAAGGTCGAACTACTATGCCTCGTCCCCTCTGAATGGGAACACTAGCAATTTCAGACCTGTTTCAGCCTTTTAGGCCTCATCAGTACGGTGTATTCAGAGTCCTATGGCACAATGAGTGTGTTAGGCACGTCTGAGCATACCGGTTGTACTTAGCATGCCACACTGAGGAAAACAAAAAAGTGACGGGAGGATTGCTTCAATTAATCATTGCCACAGATCATTTTTGTGGAGAAAGCAGTACAATTTATAACGGAACCTAGCTTTGACCAGAAGCCATTGGAAACATCCTAGAAAGGTGGTCATATGATTGTTTTTCCTAAATCCATGAGCCAGACAGACACCTGCAATTTGAGCTCTTTGGGGACATGAAGAAATTAGTGCCATAAGTGGCTGGGTGTAAATATTAAAGATGCAGTTAGAGAGACCCTTGAGGGACCCTGCATCTGGTTTATGTCACCTGCAAGAAATATAGATCTAGATTAATCTGTTGTGTTCCATGGGGTAGAAATGACACAAAACATTGAGGTGGGATGCACTAATCCTGTGTTCCTATGGGGCTGATCAGCCAATAAATAATGATCATTGTTACCAATTATAGCTTAGGATTTTTGTTTCATGAAGTGTTCCTTGAGACCCATCTTCAAGGTGGTGAGCAGAGAGGGAACACGCATTTCTGACAGGATAAAGTTCCAGAGTACTGGTAATGTCTTTTTCAAGGGTTTTGCTGATAAGACCGAGACCATGTATCGGATAATTGATAGGAACTAGTTGGCAGAGAGTCAGAAATAATAGTCTGTTTAAGTGGGAGAGGAACCACTAGTGACAAACAAACAATAGAACAGATGATGTATGTATGCTTTCGCATTTCTAAAGAGTGAACCCAGCTGGCAAGCAACGGAGTCCAAATGGGCGGAACCATAAGCCAAGTGGGGATTCATGGGAGTGAGGGGAAGGAGAGAGTTTGTAGAACTAGTGAAAGGGTGAGAAACTAATTATCTGAAGTAGTGTTCCTTGCAGATGTGACTTTTAAGTTTCTTCCTGAATTATAGGGAGGTTGGTGCTGTTCTGATGTCAGAGGGTAAGCTATCCCAGATCCTGGGTGCATAGGCTGAAAACGCTTGTTTTCTCCTTCCTGTAATGTTTAGTCCCTAATTTGATGATGGGGCTCCTCGTATGGAACTGGCCTCTAGAAATTGTATGTTTTGTACCTATGAAGATACCGGTCTTGGTGTTGATGGTGTTGTAAGTGATGCAGCTGATTCTGAAGATTACCTGGTCTAGCAAGGAGAGTAAGTGTAGATCGTTTGGTGCAAGGTTGGTGGTTGGATTTCTTCAGACCCTTGATGGGCTGTGCTGCTGATGGGAGCAAAGAGATGAAACAGTCTACAAAGGTGTCACTCAAGTACAGGATTTTCAGTTGAATGTGTGTATATATATATATATATATATATATATATATATATATATATATATATATATATATATATATAGTTTGGGGATCATCCTGCAGAGAAGGCCAAGTCCAACAATGCCCATTGCTCACTCAATGATGGGAAATGGTGTTTGAGGGAGAAGAGCATCAATAGGGAATTTTAGGAATATGAGCAAAAGTGAACAGAAAGAAATTGGTGCAACTCTGAATTGTGGGACATGCTGGCAGAATACAATTTGGGTTTCTAGACGTTTATTTGAAGGCTAAGAATCCCTTTTCTATCACTATAATCCAGGTGTTAAACTGCTTCATCTCATTACATGTTGCATTGTTTTGCACGAACAAGAAGGGCCGACCTACTCTTGCATTGGTCTTAATTACCCCATGGTTAAGCCGTGGGGCTTATTGATAGAAACCCAATTGTCAGGAAAAATGACGCATTAAATAAAGTTGGACTGCAATCCTTCAGTGAGAATGTGCAGCTCTCAGAGATGCATACATTGTGAAGTTGGGAAAAAACACAGTTAATCTCTATAGGACTGAAGGCTGGATAGAGAACATGCAGAGAAACAGGCAAGGCTTGCTCTCAGATGCACACAGAGTGAAGCAGCAGAGTCCTTGACACCTACTTTATCCTCAAGTCCTTGTCAATGCAGTTTTCATTACTTACACTAGGATTGACTACACCGTCGAGCTCCATTAACCAGCCGCGGAATCCTGACTGATGGCAGCCATTGTTGAAAGCAACAGTATGCATTAAGAGTCTTCTTTTTTAATCCTCTTTGACTCCATGGACCCAGATGGAAGTGATCCTCGACCGAAGCATAAAGCATAACTGTATTGATTTTTTTGCCAGCTGAGACACTTTCCAAGAGTCTTCCTCATTGTGAAAAGTCACGAATTTGACCATCATTGAGCTGTGTGAAGAGGCTCTGTCATCTCATCCTACAGGCTTTGAAAAGACAACTACGAGCATCACAATTCTTTCAAATCCTTCTTTGGATGAAAGTCTTGTGTTAGTGACACAGAGGATGCAGCTAGCAGATGATAAATGAACTGGTCTGAAACGGGTATGAAAAAGGAACAGCTCACAGCTGTGGGTGCATATCTGCACTGCACATTCACTGTGTAGCGCAGATTTGAGCACACCAGGGAGCATATTATTTACAAGGGCATTGCACCACTGGAGCGTCCTTTTTTATGACGCTCTGATGGCGCAATGCCCTGCTCCAAATTTACAATGTGGCGCTAAGCCACTTTGTGTGGCTTAATGCCGCCTTGTAAATATGGCCTTTCTCACTGCAGTTATCTGTGGCAAAGGGGCATGCAATGGGTGTTGCTGTGGGTGTCCTCACGCAACACCCATTGCTTTTTGACACTGCCCCAGATTTACAATGATCTGTAAATCTGAGGCAGCGCCAAAAACTAACACCTTTCAAAAGGAGGCGTTAGAGTGGCGCAACGAGGAGAAATACATTTATGCAAAATGCAGCACACATAGAAGGAGCAAAACGCCATTAATGATTGTTTTTCTGCAGGAAGGACTCCCTTACTGCGCAAACACAATCATCCTTGCAACGCAGGCAAGCTTACACCATAGTGGAAGGGTGCCTGCACTGGTGCTAGTTATGCATTCATAAACTATTGCCTTGTTATCCTATGGGGCTAGGCATCTACAATGGTGAAACTGCAATGGGCAATTTCTCCATGATCAGGGCATATAACACATATTTTATAAGGGCCCTGTTTGTGGTTACATGACCCTCCACCCCTGGGACACCTAGGGTAGACTTTATGGGTCCTCAATATGCAAAAATAGTTTAGATCCTCACTCCACAGTGCTCCTAGCACCAAAGTCGATTTTGGGAGGCACTTTACTACAATGGGGAAAGTGACGTGCAATTTCTCTCTCCCAGGGCATATAAAACATCTTTTATAATGGCCCTCCTTACAATAACATGACCCCCACACCCCTGAGGCACCCTGGGGGTACCTAAAATGCCACAATATTTGAGTTTATCACTTTTTAAGGGCCCTTACCACCAAAGTCGTGTTTGCACACCATTTATATTTAAAAGCAGTGGCGCAACACAGGGATGCTTTTAAAATGATCTCAGGCTCTCAGCAGTGCACACATGCAAGTGCAGAAAGGGCTGCTGGCCTCTAAACAGCCATGCCCTAGTATATACTAGGGACTTATAGGTAGTTTTAATCCCCCTGCCCTATTATCTACAAGGGACTTATAGGGTAGGCCCTGCCAATTGCAAGTGTACCCTAATATATAGTGTACCCTCATGTATTTGTGTATTTTCACTGTTTTTTCAACATAGCACTGGCACTCGGTCAGTCAGAGTCAATTACCACCAGTACCAATCAGCAAAGAATGGGGGTGCACATGGCACACCGGATGACTTTGCAACACATGATATATAGAGTTTGGCTTCAGTTATTGAGAAATATAATACACTTTCTTATATTTTGCTTCATACAGTTTCTAAGCACTGGTCTATGGGATCACAGAAATGCCATGCATTATCTGCCTTGTATCCATAGGATTTATCAGCCATCTGCCCAGCACACACCAGAGCAGATGAAGAAACAAGTTCATCTGCATCTTTTCTGCCAGGATCACCCTAGAACTTCACATCTTGATACAGATTTTCGGATTGGTCCGGTTTTACTTAAGTTCCTGACCTGCACTTTTAAACGTTAAGTTTATTTTTCCATGATGACAACCCCTTCTCTTCACTCTCACCTCGATACCACCCTGAATACTCATTTGTTGCTCACTTTAACAGGAATACATTTGAAACATTTTGACAGTGGGAGACTACCTGCAAATGTCTCGGTAATGTCCACAGACTTGCAATGTTTTGGATGCTCACCAACCTTTACTGATGGACCCACCGAGGAATGCCAACAAACCCACCCCTGCTATTTGATTCATCCACACCGAATTTCTGATTCTATGAAGCAGGAATTGGACTTTTTCCCTCACAAAGAGATCTATTTGTGCACCTAAAGTGAACTTAAGTGCACAGGTGTCTTTTAAGTTCTTTGCTGTCTGATTTCATGTGGCAAGAATGATTTCACTGGACAATGCTAGCAAAACATTTAGGGCATACATTATACAGCATAGATTATTGACAGGGCCACTGAAATTTTGCGATTGAGCATCCACAGCGATTTTCAGATAATTATAGATTTGCCGCATTTGCCACATAATCCACCATCTGTCGCATAATCTGCAGAATTTAACAAAAAATCATGTTTCTAGCTCAAACAGTTAAAACGTTATTCAGAAATGCACTGACATGTTGCTGTGCAGTGGAAGGCCCTATGCAAAGCTGGATTGGTCACCTTTCTGTTGCTTATTGCTAGGTTTGAGTAGTAAACTGGTACTAATAAGGTGCAATCAATGCCCAGACAGTGTTACCAAGTTTAAAAATGACAAAATAATGAAGTAATACTATTACAAATCTTGCACAGTTTGCCGCATATTTTGCCTTTCCTTGCCACATAATTTACTCAACCCTACCACATAATTTGACCCTCACCTGCCACATAATTCCAGTGGTCCTAGTTATAGTGTTCAGAGAATCTCAGGGTGATGGAACACCTGAGAGAGGAAGAGAGAGAGAGAGAGATAGAGAGAGAGAAAGAGAGAGAGAGAGTAAGAACGATCAGAAGGATGAAAAGGCAATTTTCACCAAAAATAAAACATCCAGAATCCTTTCCTATCCCCTCCTACACTGTCGGCTCCAGAGCGGTCACTGTGATTGTCTATCAGATCCCAATGTTCACTGCTATAAGATTTAAACTTGCGGGAACTCATCTGGCCCAAGTTACTGCCTAGGTAATTTATTGTGAAAACAACCTGACCTACAAACAAACTTTCCTCGTTCTAGTGCCAGCTCGTGAGGGCAAATCAACTGTTTTAGTATAGCCAGCAGTCTATGGGCATCAGACTGTTATGAGAACCAAGTAACCATTAATGTGAGCAATGTGTGAAGCTTCTAATAACCCATTAGGATTGAGAGATGTTTTCAGGTAGATAACACAGTCCATCCTGAAAGGAGAGTGATTATTTTGAAGAAACATGAGTATGACGTCTCATCGTTGTGGACTGTAGCTACAGGTTGCCAAAGTAACTGTCAGACACAATGAAGGTATCCATGCAAAATCAGTACAATCAAGGAAGGTGATTAACTACTCATATCCGGGTTATAGTTAAGAAATATTTATTGCACAATTTCAAAGAAATACTTACAATATTAAAAAATATATACATAATAACACAAAAGTCTACAACTGCCCCAGCGCCATACAGAAGTCTGAAAAAACCCATAAGTCGCTGTCCTCCAAAAATTAAAAACATTACGCTTGTATGTTATAGGGACATAATAATAACGCTGTAACAGCTCGGCTTTAGGGTAACCCTTTAAAATAGTTTGAAGCCACTGTGTAACAATAGATATTAACTTAGCAACCCTACTGATCACATGCCTTGTGCAAACACTAAAACAATTCAAAGAACCATTTTTGCTCTTTTAACTCATCATTTACTATAAATTGATTGTATGTACTTGTTTCTCAAGTCATGTAGGGCAATATATGATCAACAGTCTCCTGGCGCAATCAACAAAGAAGGCAAAAAGAACAAGTTTAAAAAGTTTTCCAGGAACTCTCAAATTGTACAAGTGGAAGGTATAACATTTTGAATCTAAGATCACTGATTGTAACCCTAGAAGTAAAACTGGAGTCAATATATACTTGATTTTTTTGTTTTAAAGTTTCATACCATAACATTAGTGCCTTTCAAGCATAAATTTACTCTTGGTACATAGGTTTTCCCAATAGTCAAGATTTCAGATAAATTAATAATTACGATTTCAGAAGTGTGTTGCCAAGGAGACATATAAAGGGGGGTATCAAACCTAACGCCAGTACATCTTTTAAGCAGAGAAATCAGGTCTTCTGTAGGCATCAAGAAGGTTCAAGAAAGATTTCTCTACTGATAGAGATTCAAAGATTTTCAAATGCAGTTTATTGCCAGTACGTTCAAAAGCCTATTAAATTGACCCCAACCGGCCTAAGACCCAACCAGTATCATTGGGACTATTATGGCCCATAGCTCAACCACCATAATGAATCAAAAGCATTTGTAGGCCTTAGGTCACACTTAAGCATTGCTGTTTTAAATCACAACGATATGCCACCCAAATCATGCTGATGGAAAAGGTTGTACCGAAGTATCTAAAATACGACACACCACTTATTTTGGATTTATTAATGCACCAAGAGTGCCTTAGTGTTTATTTTGAGAATACGATTATTTTGGTTTCACAACACTACTTGCAAAGTAATAAGTAACATGGTTGAAATCCTCTAAACTTACCAGTAATAGTTATAGTCCAATAGGATTGAATGTGAGCAGAACTAAATCATCAGCATTAAGCAGACTTGTTATTTTCTCGCCTCCTAGATTTGGGACAATCACTTGGTGGTAGTTAAAAAACAAACAGTAGATCGGACATGTATTGTGAGAGGGGACCCTGCTTGAGACCATTTTTAGGTCGAGCCTAGCGGCAGTGCACATTCGCTGCTCGCTCTGCGAGGCATGCTGTAGTAGGGTATGCTGTGGAAGCCTCGTCCACTCCCCGCCCATATTTGTCATTGGCTTTGTGTCATTGTCCTTCTTAAATACTGGCTTCTGATTGGTAAATAGGCTTTTTAGTCCCTCCTTGGTACCACCTTGTCTCCGTTTGTTACCGCCCATAAGGACTGGACCTTTTACTGGTCATGCTGCACGGTCTGCTTTATCATTGCTAAGAGCACTATTTTTTTTAATTTTCTTTATTTGCAGCGCGGTCCGCTTTCACTTTAGCGGCCGTGCTTGTTTATTTAATTAATTTGCAGCGCAGGCCGCTTTCACTTTTGCGGCCGCGCTTGGTCATTTAATTAATTTGCTGTTTTCTTCTGTGTGTACTTTGTTTTGACTCCTTCACTTCAAAATGGCCTCTTTTATGTTTTTAGGTCTTACTCGCTCTCTGCCTCAGAAACACATACTCCTATAAAATCCTAATTACAACCCACACATAAGTGACCATCGCTCTGTTTCTGGAGAGAGGCCAGGGACTGGATGTGCATTAATTAAGGTCACTCGGTGTCCCAAACAGCAACACTGCACAGACTCCGCCTCAGCAGCTTCCACGGCCCAACCCCCCCAGCCTCAAAGTTCAGATGAGGGGCACAGGCGGGGCTAGAGCCAGGCACATCACGCAAAGCATGGTTCTGTTGTGGTGAAAGGCAAGCACGTTTACCTAAACAAGCATTTGCAAAGTAATAGGTCTCGTATTTACGCGAGTTTGATCTATTGACATTGCAAATGACAATGCCTTTTATTTTTGTTTTCGTTTTTAAAACATAAATAAAAAGCATTGTCATTTACAATGCCAATAGCTTAAACTTGCGTAAATGCGAAACCTATTGCATTGCAAATTCTTATTATTTTTAGCAGCCAAATATATCTGAACTATGTTACCACGACACAATGATTTGTGGAAGGAATTATGAAGGCTGTGTGGCTTACATGGGGCCATTCTGAACCGTGTGTGTGCTGACTCCAGAGATGGGCGTGCTCTGCATTTCACTGTATAGATGACAGCTGTGGAAGAGTCATGCGTCTTGCACTTCATTCTTATGTGGAGGGGAGCCTTCCAAAAAACCAAGGGATTGGATGGGGATTGAACCTCAATTATTCCGTCACACAGGAGACCTCCAAGGAGAGGCCAATAATCAATTGGGTATTTCCACTTTACTCTTTTTCTCCTTGGATTCCCACTGCAGAGGAGATAAAGCTCAGACTTGCATCTCCCCGGTACTGGGTTTTTATCAACGCGTCAGTCTGCCCCATTATTCATGTCTGCCCAATCGTACATATGTGTATGTGTGTGCCCCGTGTACATGGGTGGTTGGATGAATATTGATCTGTTTACAGAGATGTCTACTGATCTGTTTTCATGGCCGCTTGTATGCATCCGTCTTTTGTCCTGCGTACATTCGTGCCTTTGTATGTTGGACTGTGCGCATGTATGTTGTGTGTCTGCACAGTATAGTAGCCAAACCTTTTGACTTTGCCAGTGTTTCTTTATTGACTGGAGGCCAGATTGCCCCCTTCCCGGTCTGTGGGGCCTGTTCTAATTCGATCACCACTGCTAATGGGTGGAGGGTGCACTGGAAGGGGTGGCAATCAGTAAATGGCCATGATGACCAGTGTGCATGGGGGCGAGGGTGCTCTACTGACAGCTAGTGCGATCTGTGTCCGGTATAAGGGGAGGTGATGGCACTCTGCACTGACACGTGTTCATTCCGTCTGCACGAGCTGCCGTGCAGTAAGTTACTGTTCTTGTCTCACGTCTACCTGCTCGGTATCTTGACGTCTCTCCCCCCAGCCCAGTGTGATGTCATTTCAATTCGATTTCGTAACAACTGGTTTGCTGCTTCTCTTTCTTCCTTGACTGTCTTCTGTGGCCTTTGTACAGACTGATCTCAGACCTTTTTGCCTCCCTGCAGCGGGTTTAGAGGAAGGAAGCTCTATTGTTGACGAATGCAAGTTTATGTAGCCCCTAGTGCCATCCTTGTGATGTGTCTAAGCTCCTAACATATTATAAAATGATGGGCACAGGTTTGCAACATCTTTTTGAGGGAGTGGGGCTGATTGAGTCGACAGGGTGCTGGTTTTTGACTGAAAGTTCTGGAAAGGGTTTAACAGCCATAGACCAGATCAATCCTTTAACAAGCATTTGCAATGCAATAGGTCTCGCATTTACGTGAATTTAAGCTATTGGCATTGTAAATGACAATGCCTTTATTTATGTTTTGGTTTTTAAAACATAAATAAAAGGCATTGTCATTTACAACGCCAATAGCTTAAACTCGCGTAAATGCGAGACCTATTGCATTGCAAATGCTTGTCTAATAATACTTTAGGTCAACAACCACATCCCATGAATTAAAGACCTTGGTTGCTATGCAAGTTTCAGTATTCCCAAATGTATACAAAGATGTGAGATAACTATGCCACTTGTCCCCGGCAATATAATTTTTGAGCCCAGAAGTGTATGAAGTGCCCGAATTTCAATACATCTCTCTGCATCGATACCAAGTCACCAAAATACCAGAGGTTGTGGAAATGACATTACACACACTTTGACCATAATGACATCACAGGAAGTGACATCACATGACCCAAATCTTCCTGAAAGTGATGTCAAATGCCCAACATCACGATATTTGACTTTGTTGAAGTTCCATAACAAGTTCTCATGATTTATTTTATTTATTAGCAGTTTTATACAGTGCGGACATGGCCCGAAGGCATCAGAGCGCTTTACAACACACAGGATACAGGGTTACAGCGGGTTACATCAATAGTTAAACTCAGACGTTTACATCAGTGGATGTGTACAAAAGTTACCACAAGAAACAGTTACAACAGTTGGGCATAGGACATGCACAGTTTCACAAAGTCAGATCAGGGCGCAGTGGAGAAAGTACTTAAGTCTGGTCAAGGGTGAATTACCCAAGATGTCGGTCAAATAGGAGGAGCTTGAGGTCCTTTTTGAAGGTTGCTAGGCAGGTGGTTAGATGGAGTGAGGGAGACAGAGAGTTCCAGATCCTAGCGGCGCTACCAGAGAGAGACTGGTTCATGTATCATTCTCGACTAAAGGTGGGCGGTTCCAGGAGCAGGGATTGGGCATTTCTCGAACCTCTATTTGCTCTGGAGATTTTCAGTTTCTAGTTTAGACAGGGAGATGAGAAAGAGTGCAGCGCTCTGTGGGAAATGCAAGCGATTTTTAATTGGGCCCGTGATTCAGTAGAGAGTCATTGGAGGGTTAGCAGGGGAAATGTGGTCAAATTTCTTGATACCTAAGACGAAGAGTGCTGCAGCATGTAGTGTTGTTCTCAATGGGCCTAGGTGAACTCTGGGAATGTCTGAGAGAAGGGAAGTTCCATAGTCTTGTCCATTGAGAACAAGAGACTGCACCACTGTTTTGAGGTCCTGACCCGGAATCAATTGTCTGATGCCCCAAAGCTGCCTAAGTGGCTGGCATGTACTCTTGGCCATGGCTGATATGTGGCTGCGAAGATTGAGGTGGTTATCTCGGGTGATGCAGAGTGATCTGGCAGTCGTGACAATGGTGCAGCAGCCATCGAAGGCAGGAAAGTTGGCCATCCATTCTTGTACTGGAGTTTTAGCTTTCAGAGGTGATATCAAAAGAAATTCTGTTTTAGTTGGGTTGAGTTTTAAATGGTGGTTGGACATCCAGTTGTGAATCTTTAATAGTGTATTTGAAAGCAGGTCAACATCCGGGGATGAGATTTTCAAGTATGTTTGGGTATCGTGGGCATAGAGGTGGAAGAGAATCCCAGAGTTTCTGAGAATCACACATAGTGGTTCTAAGTGGAGGTTCAATCAGGGTTGGTAGAGCGCAACTACTCACCCGCATGGGTCTCAAGGCGCTGGGGGGAGGGGGCCGCGGCGGCTCCGTTGAGTGCTGGGGTCATCTGAAAAGTCAGGTCTTGAGGTCCTTCCTGAACTGGAGCAGTGTAGGGATTTGCCAGAGATGGAGGGGGAGGTCGTTCCAGGTTGAAGAGGATTGGGGAGAGGTTGGAGAGGATTGGGGAGAGGATCGAACGTTGAGGGACCCCTTGATGAACAGTGATTGGTCTTGAGAACGAGTTGCCCATTTTCACAATTTTGGAGCGGTGATCAATATAATACAGGACAAACAAAGGTCTTTTTTCACATCACCTATATTAGGGAACTGACTTGATCTTTGAAAGTGGTGAGGGGTAATGCTTGCCCTGATTTGCAGCAAATGTATGAAGTGAGTGAGTGGGCAAGACCTCTTCTAGAGCGGCTCAAGGAAGTTCCATCCCCACCCTGAGAACATTTTGAAATAAAATCGGTCATATAATGCAATTCAAAGCACAATGTTTACATAGAGTTGCTAAAAAGCCATAGGCTCTGAGAGAAAACTCCTTAAATATCAAAGTCCTTTCATGATGTAACAGGAGTTGAACCAAATTTTTTTTTCCCAAAATGTGCTCTAGGTGCCCTCATATGTCAAAAACTACCTCCACTGTGCCAGGGCTAACATTTTGTAAAGGGTGCCCCACATCCAAAAATGATATACAATATGCCCGTCAGAATTTTTCCATTACTGTCATCCATATGCCATGGGCAACTCTTACATCAAAAATTACCTCTGGCATGTCAGGGCCAGCATTTTGTTATGGTTCCCTCCTCTATTATGCCAAAGTTGTCATCCCTTAGGACAAGAATGACCTCTAATGTACCAGCACCAGCATTTTCCACAGGTGCCCCACATGGCAAAAATGACCTCTAGTATGCCATTATCTGTATTTTGCCATGGGTGCCCAAACGTAGTATTTTCCTACCTTCTTCAGCTGTCAGCGAAAACCTGTTCCCGGCCCTGATGTTCCATTTGTATTAAACTAATGATGAATAACAGACTATTTTTCACTATTAGTGCAATGACAAAATAGACAGAAAACCAATAGAGTGTAGCTCCAAAGACCATAAAAACGTGCTGCCCGTGTTTTTGGCACTGAGTTTTCCACCTCTGAGGCCAAGGGTGATGCCAGGGGTCACAGCTGCGACCCCGAAATAACCTCCATGTCTTTCTGCTTGACCGCCACGGACAATAAAGTCCAGGGTTTCTCTTGGTAAAACATTTTGTTGGTCAGGTGAGCTTCCTGTATTGCCTCTTCTGTTGTCTAATTCTGTACTCAGTCTAAAATAAACTCCCTTTGAGATACTTTAATTGCATACCATGATAGTACCACACCACATTCAACATCAAACCATCACCGAATTTGTATCACAGTAGCCAGAAAGTCCAATATGGAAATATTTATTTGGTTGGTTTAAAAACTTATTTTCTTTTTATATTTCAAATAATCACTTAAAAAGTCAAAATACAATTACATCAAAGATCACAATATAAAATCACATATACAGAAAAAAGTGCAAATCGATCAGTACAATTTCAAGGACAATCATAAACAACAATTCAACATTTAATCATATTTGTTATCCTTTCCATATATCCAAAAACAATTCATAAGATTCACAAAACTTTCATTTCAAGCAGACCAAGAAGCGACGCGTTTCGGAGGTATATACAGGTCCAACCTCCTTCTTCAGGCTTTATTACTAATGTCTCCCAGCACTTTTGTCTATGTAAGAATATATAAAACAATCATAATATTAAAAAACATGATGTGTTGTTATTATTATTATTAAAAATCCAACAAAATTATTCACATTTAATCTCAGTCTCTAAGTAGCAAACACATTTGAAAAAAATCCATTTACTAGAAAAGACAACAGTTGGTCAGGCGAGCTTCCTGTATTGCCTCTTCTGTTGTCTAATTCTGTACTCCATAACGTCCCTTGAAGTGGGGGGTTTAAGGATTTGCCTTACAGATCTCCTCTCCTTGGCCTTCCTCGGTTAAAGTTCCTTCATATGTTTATTCCTAAAAGTATCCCGGGGCCGATGGTGCTTTTTATGGCATTTATTCCGCCCCATTGCTTGATCAAATAATTTCAAGCCAAAATTAGTTAAGCTGCTCCAACACATTACATTATCTTCAGAGTTGTTAAAAGACCATTCAAGAACGGCAGAGTACTCTGCAGCATAATCAAGTTCCCAGATTTTATGCAAATTTACTATTAATGTTTTATTCCATTTAAATATGCTTTCATGTTTTATATCTAATGCCGCATCTGGTGCAGCAGTTCTCGTTTGGAGAAACAAGTAATTTAAACGACTGTAGTGATTTTGTATGTGTAATAATCTCTTGATTGTGGTAAATAGCACCACAGAATTTGTTTGTTAATTTTCTTGCAGAGAAGTCTGGCAATAATGGCCTGATGAAATAAAACAGCACAAGCAGATTAAGGCCTTCGCACCATAGGTCTGATGGCACAGCTAATTATCGTGAATCTAAAACGAAACGACCACACAATTACTACACGTATGACAGTAGCATATCTGTTTAGAGTTTAGTGCTGGTTCAGTTGTTAGGTTAATGAAACCTACGCAGCAACAAAGAGCGGGCATTCCTTAATGAACTCTCTTGGTCTTGTTGGGTAAACATTATTTGATCTGTGGCGCTTTGCCATGCTTTTTTCCAAGTTGAAAAAGAGGACATTTTGTTCAGCTTTCGTAAGAAGTCTGACTCGCAGACATGCTGGCGTCTTTTGTCCCACTCTGCCACCAGGATGGGTCACAGTGGAAACATTGTAAAACGTCAACTCACAAAGTTGGGACACTCCCTCATAGGCGTCTCCACGGCTGAGACAATCGAATCAAAATGACGTGGTAATTTGTAACATAACGATGTTCGGTGCAGCATTATGATTAGAAGATGGCTCCTCGTCACCAAGGATGCTTCTGCTCCAGTCCAGGGTTCTTCTCTTACAAATCGTTATTGTTAGGTGTCTTAGTTTAACAGAATCAATCTCAACCAGGACTACCTAATCAAGAAGGCACAGAGCTGTCCAATGTAGGTCCAGGATTACGGCAGCACTGTCTGGATGACATGGAGTCATGTGATGACCCCAAACAAACTGGAGAAGAGAAGCTTAGTGGCCTTTGTTTATGTCTCATTCTCAGACACACATTCCAAGACTCATCCAGGAGGGCCCATCATTCAATGACCTTTAGGCCCAGAAACATAGGTTTTCAAAAAGCCTTAGTCTACCTGAACCTTCCTCCAATCGACAGCAGCTGGTTTACAGTGATGGTTCTCTTGCTGTGAAGTTACCATAGTGCCTCATCAAACGCTCACTTAAATTAACCCATTGGCACTGGTGGCGCTCGCGGGGCAGCACCCGCAGCCTGTGCTGCACTTGTTTGAGGCAGGGTGCATCACAGCGGTGGTATAAGTGCATCACCGAGATCACACATCCCCTCCACCCCAAAAGGATGGGCTGGAGAAGAGGGGGTGAAAGGTCATTGTTTTTCTTTTGTCTGTGTCTCTTGAACCGTCCAACTTGCTGATGCTTGAATTGCTCTGGGAAATAGGTCCTTTGTTGCGAGCTGGTTACCAAGGAGTGTTAATGCTAGCTCATTTGCAGGAGGTGCTGCCATTAGCATCTCAAAGGCTATCACTGCTCTCTCACACTGGGCTCTTTAACCCATCATTGCCTACAACAACAAAAAGGCAGGAAACCAGATACTTAATTTTATTTTGCATTTCACAACTCTGTGCTTTGGAACAGGATACCAACATGTATTTTTCTGCCAACAGCATGTTTTGCTTTTAACAGGTTCATTTTAGGATCAAAACCCAAGAATGCTAAGTGCTGTTGGCTAAAATGGCCGAATTGGCCGAAGGTGTTATACATGACATTCAACTACTTGTCAGCTGTGTTTTAGAATTTTGCTAAGTCACCTACTCCATTTCAAAAACTGTTTGTTTCACGCATGAAACCAAAAGTAAACTCTACTCACATATTTTGTGAGGGTTCACACTTTCACTCACATCATGCATTAAAACAGGAATTGGCAATATGGATCTTTTTGATTATGTGGTGTGGAAAGTTTTATACCGAATTTCACAACACAATAAAGGCACAACATGTACAGCTGCAACGGAGCCTTCCCTAACACAAATAATAAGTTAAGGACAGGTGGCTGCAGCAGAGAGAACATCTCACGATTCTCTCTCATGTACAGAACAGATACAACACAGGTAGAGTGAGTGAGAAGCAATAAAGGGCTGCTGTATAATTTTCGTAAACAGATATAAACAAACATGAAGTACAAAACTGCAAGAAATAGCCAAACCTGCTGTGCAATTAACATACATTCGTGTACCCATATATAATGATGAATGCTCAGCTACCTAATGTGCAATTCGTTATCTGTGGCTCCCATATATTGCACTGGGCAGCTTTCAAGAGTACTTGTGTGCACTGAATGTACAGTCTATGAATTTGGGGTTCCCATGTTTGGGTGAGGTTATGTCACTTATGTCGACATTTATGTTCTTTCTTTGTTAAACTGTCAGACCTATATTAAAATTGTATGCGGGTGAGCTAAAATGTTTTTTTTTTATAGTGTCTTGCTACCACATGATCAAAAACAAGAGGGGGGAACAACAGACCCTACTTCTATTTTTCATCAACATATTATGGTGTTTGAATTTTGCCCCTTTGGGCTCAGGTGTCTTCTACAAAAATACATCAAATATTGTTAAAAAATCCCTGCTTTATAGGGCATGTTCACCAGCCTCAGAAGGGGAGGGACAATGGGGCAGGCCTTGCACCAGGCTATTTGCAAGGTTGTCAGTATACAGCATGTTTCCCCAGGCAAATCACTGTAATCACATCCCACATCCTGCACTATGAAACAGACCATGCCTATGTTGCCAAAACACATTCATAACTGATTGATTGTGGACGACGGGAGTACGTAGGCTTTGCGACGGTGCACTTTATGCCTTTCACCAAAGCATCTCCTGCCTTGCTGCAAGCACCAATAGGGCAGTAGTAGTCAGGGGCTGACCTCTGGGTCACATAATTCCCTGCAACCCGATCTGTGTTGCATCCTGTCTGGAAAGAGGTAAGGGGGAGTTTTAAGGGAACATCACTCGGTCAGACTGGACCTCCTGCTCTTGTGCAACTGTCGGTGACTGCACCTTTATTTATAGCTAAGGTGCGAACTTTTACTTTAAAAAGTGTAGTTTGGCATGGGAACCAAGTAATGTGGTGTGTCAATTCCGTTCGATACCTGGGCATCCGCATTTATCAGTAAGATACTGACCTCTTCGACAGAAACTTAGGCAGAGCGAGGACTGCTATCCGTGCTCAGCTCACCTTTTGGGGTACCCTCCCGCTGTCTGTCACTGGTAGGATCTCTCTCACCAAAATTGTGATCCTTCCTCGGCTCCTCTATTACTTCACTAGCCTGCCCCTCTATATCCCCCCTCCTTTCTTTAATGGATTAAAGAGAATGATCAGATATTTTATCTTGGGCACCTCCCGCCACTGTGTTTCCATTAAAAAGCTTTACTTACCCACAGATAGGGACGGCCTTGCAGCTCCTAACTTAGAGCATTACTATCTCGCTGCACAATTACAATGGATTGCCAGATGGCTGGCCTCTCGCAAGCTCACTGACAAAGCCCCTCTAACCCCACCCCCATCACTCCTTTCCCTACTTCACTTGTTTCACTCTTGCTCGAAGCCTGGGGCCATAGATTCCCTGTTGCTCAAAGTAGCAGACAAATGCTATTGCAGAAGCCATTTTATCACTCGATCCACAATACCATATGCACCCGCTATACCACTTCAGGAATGCCCAGTGGACTGCAGGTCACCACGGCGGCCGAGCTGTACAACTGGGAGGAGGCGTGCATTCACGACACTGGAGGTCTCTTCCGGGATGGGGCCCTCATACCGTACACAGTGCTTGTCTCAGAGGAGGAGCTACACCTGGGTCCCTTCCTGCTACACCGTTCCCTTATAACGGCCCTAGCGGATCGCTGGGGAGACTTAACCATTGAGCCCTCCACACATCTCACGATTCAGTACCTGGATGTAACGGGTTCCGGGGGGCACCTAACTAGGTGGTTCGCCGCCTCCATTAAACAGCACGCTGCAATTTTGTTAGAACCTCTGAAGCTACATTGGGAGACAGACTTGGAACGCCCTTTCACTGACTCTGAATGGGCCACTCGTATACCCCGCAATCAGCGCTTCCGGCAGTTCCAATTTTTTGTCATACACAGAGCATATCTTACACCAGCTAAAATCAATAGCTACTTTCACCTCACAGACACTGACTGCCCTTGTTGCCAGATGGTTGATGTAGACCTTTCACATTTGCTGTGGCACTGTCCCACCCTTAGTAGATACTGGAGCACAGTGGCCGGCGTCCTAACCCGCTGCACCTTAGTGACATTCCCTTTCGTTGGGAAACCTATATTCTGCACCTCTTTGTCAGAAGTAAAAAACACAAGGTCACATCCCGCTTTCCGGATCTGGGCTTGGCAACTGCCAAGTGACTGATCACTAGGAGATGGAAATCCCCTGAGTCCCCTCACACCCTGGCGGGGCGTCTCTCTTTACTGACATGGGCCAAAGCGGAGAGCATTGCCCTACATAGGGAGGATTTGCTAGGTCTCTGCAAACTCCCACTGTCTGCCAGTTGGGACACAATATTAGCGGACCTGCTGAGAGATAGTGGCATGGATTCGGTGGTTTCATCCCTAGATGAGGAGCCGGCCACTGAGGCGACATAAATTGGGAGTTCCCATCCATCCCTACAGAGCCAGGGTGTATCCCCACTAATGGTCTCTTTCACAATAAGTCAGTGGTTATTCATATATCACATGCATCACTTATTCGCTAACATGAACGGTGCTTACGAGGGGGGATTAGGGCGGTTGGGCATAGCGGCGGCATACCATTAATAGTTAGTCCTATATTAAGTTTCATTTTTTTGTCCTCATTTGGTGTACCCCATTTCATCTGTTTTGAATCTGTTTATGAATAATCTTGCAATGCACGCCTTCTTATGTGATATTCATAGGCATTTACATTGTTGTCAACACCTTTATCTCATCATTATACATTATTTCTTTAAGTTTATTGCATCTATTCTGCAATGTCCTGCAGATTCGAATACCCCCCTATTCCTGGGGCCATTCATGGTGTTACTCTGTATATGTCACTATCTTCATTTGTTTCCTCATCCGCAAAAATTAATAAACAGATTTTACAACAAAAAAATAAAAAAAAGTGTAGTTTGGATTGTTTTACTTTAGCACCTTAGACTGTACCACTGGTCTGAGTGGCCTTTATTAAAAATTGTTGAACCACACCCTTTCTGCTGTGACAATTATATTAATGACAAACATGGCAAGTCAGTTGTCTTGTTTCCTCCTATATGAGACTTTTATTTTTATAGATGGAGCAACATTATAGACAATTAGGTTGTTGTACAGTGTGCATCCTGAACTATTTCAAACTGCTCTCAAATGTGGTGATCATCGAAAAAGAGGCACAGAGGAGAAAAGTAATTGCCTAGAATCACACTCTTTGGTCACACTTGGAGCTGGGATGTAAACCAGGTTCCTGATTAGACATTGTGCAATTCAGATCCTGGATCGATATCACATTATTTCTCCCGTCTGCCCTAATTAAACTATTATTCGTGACCCAAGAGACAAGTTGGTTGTATTATGACTCCTACACAAGGCCCTTACAGTTGTCATTAATGAAGCAATATTATGGTCTAATAAACCATACACAAGAGGTGTTTGTACAACGCACAACCTGAACTAAAGTATTTCAAGTTGTTCCAAAATGTGATGATCATCGAAAAGGAAGAAGTGGGAACACAGTTTGGTCAAGCTGGTAAGCTGTGATTGAAACCAGGGTCTCTGGGTCAAGGCTCCACAACTAGTTTTGCCCTGGGTGCAATAAACTCTTCTGGCTGGCCTGGGGATTTAATGCAATGGCATTCAAATTATCCTTTGGTTTTTTTAAAAAAAAGACTCATCCAACAGCTACACCTTGAAAAGAAACAGTGCATGCGTCTCTTTTTCAGAATAAGGATAGCTATGGCAGCATCAGCACAAGCAGGTACAAATTGGGCAACCGCAATAAACAACAAAGACCTGACTGAAAAGGGGGCTTCCATTGAGTTACTTTCTAGGACCAGAGCCGGGGGGCCACTACCTCAGCCCAACTGCTGGTTTTTAACCTTTACCAGTCTTATCTAGTCCTAAATGCCCAAATCTTTCTATTAAAATAAAATATGTTCATCAGTCATCTTCATCTACATATACCCCCCTACTGAGAAGGTGTACGAAAACAAGCAATAATTATATGCAAAAAAATGTGAGTGAAGGGGAGAAAGTACCTCACGTGCGCTTCCCTATTGGGGCTTCTGGTAGGTTCTCACCAGTGTGCCCACGTCTTCTCATCATCGGCGACTTTCTCTCCAAAAAGAAAATAGTGTCCAGTAAAAAGAATTAAAGAAGGTGTAGATGGTGATCTTATGTATGTCCGAGAAAAGACCTCGTGAAGTGGAAGTATTTCACCAATTAAAAATTGAGTTAAGACTCACATCCACCCAGTCTCAATTTTATTCCAATTTGTGAGCTTACTCAAAATTTAAAAACAACTGCATGTTGCAGACCCTTTTATGTAGGTGCCAACATGTTTCATTGCCTTTACTTCGTTACGGCAATTTCATCAGGGCTTGAGGTCGACAGACACCTCCCTGGACTCCAACCTTAAAATGAAGGATGACAAGTGGTAGCCCAAGTCATTCGTACCGGTTCCCCACCGCATCTAGGGGTGAGTTTTCATCAACTGTAGTTCCCCTTTCTGGCACAACTCGTTGCCTATGTTATACCGCCTTCGTCAAAGTCCCCGGCGTTATCTCATTCCGGCATCCAAATTGGGCAACAACAGTGCAAGCTTTAGTTCCTCATAATAGGGACATCATGGCAATAGCAAAGCAAGCTTCCCTCTCTCACAGAAGACAATAAGTGCAATCCTCCTTATCCTCGGAACAGACCCAACATCACAGAGTTGTGCCAGCTTTCATCTCTTACAGGACATGAATGGTTAAGGCATGAGTGACATGCAGGTGCAGACAGACATCTGGAGCAGATGCTTAACTTGCTGAGAGGAATGTGTAGGTGGATGAGTGCATGAATATGTGAGTTAAGCCACCATTCTCGCTAAGGAAATATTTCACATCACACCCTGAAAACCCTGCTGCTGTCACTCTGAGACCTGTTTTAATTGATTCCCTGTTTTTCCACATATTGAGAAACTGCAGTCACTTAGTAAGTGATTGAGATTTGGAACAGCCTTGCCACAGCCTAAATAACTATGCTTTAAACAGACACACAGGTGTCAACTTCTTCAAAAAGTTTTGGAATGTGCATGCATCAGTCTGTGTGCAATCTCAGCCTCGGTGCTGCACCTGTTCAAAATGTTGAGGGCCCCAGTGCCCATTAGTAAACACAAAGCATGGTCTCTTCCTTTTAATTTTCTTCAAAACCATGTAAGTGAGGGAATAAGAAGCTTTATAATGGAGTGATCAGAGACTCTGCCCTGTGTAACAGCACTGGAGGAAGCCCGCCCTCCTGGTGGGGAAGGATAACAATAACAGAGGAATGTGTTAAATTCATTGATGAAGTGGGATTTTATTCTTCATTGAATTAAAACCATAAACCTACCCAAGCTATTCCCTAGCCAAGTGTAGCCCATGAACTAAGAAAGACATGCCCATCGTGACGATAACGGCCAAATTCACAAATAATACTTCTCTTCTGCACTAAAACACACACATTTCACAAGTGAGCTAACTTGTGCTTTCTACCCTGGAATGCCACAGGCACACAATCTGTTCTCAGATTGGGTCTGTTGGGCTCATATTTCGACCCATAATCATAAACCATTCTACACTGTCGCTCTGCTAGTTTCTCTTTGGCACAGAGAAAGCACAAGATCATACACAAAGCTGACAGGGGCACAAAAATGTCCCCACAGTTATTGCAGTCTGCAAGCCATGACAAGAGGCAATCATCTTCCATTCCTACCCTTCGGATAGCATTGGAGATGTATTTCAATATACTGACCTGTACAGGTCCATCAAGGCCTGTAAATCTCTGGAACAACATCTGAACTGCCCCTACCCTCCTGCAATACAGTAAGAATCTAGAGACTCTTCTCTTAAGGGAACACTATTGGGTCTAAAGTTTTTTTGAGAACAGGAAGTAATACTCCGGTAGAACTTTTTATGTCTTTGTAAAACTGCACAACAACGCCCAACTCCCAATTAGTAAGAATACAAAGAGGCACAACCCCTTCTATTTGTACTAATTGTATATGAATATCCCCTGAATATGACAGATTTATTCCTTTTTAGATTTTTTGGGTGCAAATTAACAAAGGCCAGGGGAAATGGCGGAGGAGTGTTGCCCCACTGCCTGGCTCAGAGCCAGCAAATGAAAAATAAAACGATGTTCTAGAATGCAGATGCATTGAACAGCCTGGCAGGACAAACCCCCACAGACTCCCAGGCCTGAGTAGAGCCTCTTTTAAGCCTGCTCAGGCCAATTGGATGGGGGTCTGTCCCAGAGGCTGCCGGTAACAGAAGAGGAACGCGAAGCGGGAGGCGGACGTCGGCTTCAGGTGCATTTTTTATATATTTTTATATATATTCCCCCCTCGCGCGCCCCCCCCACGCTCACCCTCCCGTGTTGCCTTCACTCGCCCACCACCCATTGTTTGTGGCAGCCGCCACTGACAAAGGCATGTGAAAGTATGCAAAAGAGTACTAGAGGAGTAGACCATGAGATGCTCTAAAACGCCTTGGTGAATACGTCCTCTACAGTATAGGCAGCACTGCCCATGAATGTTCTGCTGCTTGAACCTGCTCTACGCGCTCCGGTCCATGTTTAGCATGGGAGTATTCTCTAGCTAGGTCGCGCTCTACAAGCACCTATATGTGAGTACCTTGAGTAAAAAGACAGGGCCTGCTACCTTCAGCAAGCGTCGTCCCTTCATCCACGTGACTTATGAAAACCACTCCATTTTAAGCCGATGGTGATTGGGAATCCGGTCCTACAGGCTCTAAGAATGCAGCTGCAAATGTGCTGCTCTGACAGGTATTGCTTTTTACGTGTGGGAATCTTGCTGTCGTGACGCAGGATATTTTTGTATTCTGCTGATTTTATTGCAGGTTATAAGTGCAGTCACGCATGATGGGATGTTAATTATGACTGCTTTTACTGCTCGCTGAAGAGCAGACCCCTCTGTCCCTTGAAGAGCCATGTTGCTGCAAAGGTAGCAGGTATTATGTGTTCGCTCTGAAAGGGCGCAGGGTAGCACTAACATTTGGTGCGTGAAATTGCTTTAAGAATGATCTCTCCATAAACTTTTCATACTAAACGTTTTCCTCATTAGAAATGTTAAAAGCATGCAAATACATGCAAATGGAAAGAATAATACAAAAAGTACTGTAATGTGATGCTTGGCAGGTGTGCCTCATCACCTGCTGATCTCAGAAAGGCTTCTTTTATCCATGTCTTTCCGCTTTGGAAATTACACCACTTGAGAATGTCGAAAAATCAAGAGCAAACAAAAGGCGATGCAGACGCGGGCCCCGCACCTCATCGGATGGAACGACTGCTATGAATGTCGTTGCAAAGCGCATCTTAAAGTGCACAGACATGACAGATGGATACACAGGTGCAGAGGATTCCAATATTCAGCTAAATATTCATTACCTTGACGAGGGAGGAAGCATCAAATCTGCAAAGATTGGGGTTACAACAAAATTAATAAAATGGAATATTTGCAGGCTGTCCCTCGGGCATGAAGACAGCCCGCAGGCCGTTTCACCTCACATGTGTTTACAGACAGCTTTGCGCATGCAGACATCTGGAGCATCAGCACAGAAGAGAGGGTGGGTGCCAAGGCCTTCCGGGAGAACACAAAATGGAACCTCTGCCTGTTGTGAGCCACTGCTCATAACATTTATTTTTGTCATTTTACCCTGATCTGCATCCGCTGTTTAATCAGGAGGAGAACTTTTCACATGAACCAATCCATGCACACCAAACTGACTGAAATGAGGTTCTGGTCGAGAAGCTCAGAAATGTACATTGATATAATATTGTCTTACCTCTTAACCTACCTATGATGTATTATTTTATATGTCCAAAATCTGCCAAAAGCACCCAAGTTATGAATGTGTCACATGATATATTAATACAGAACCAAATTTTAGAGGTGGGCGTGCCAAAAAAATAACAGGGAGAGCTGAGCCAGAGCCGAGCCAAGCTTTTGGAATGGATCTCAGAGCCCGTGCAGGGGCCGAGCCCTGAAAATATTTGCTATGCAAATCATACACCAAACACCACATAAATTATTATAAAGTCTGTTCAAATTTTAAAAAGTGTATTACTTTAACATGTACAAGCTTTACCCTTAATAGGGCACATTACAGCTTGCACAGAGAAGTACTTATTGAAAGTGATAGTTTTGTGCAACTGGTAGTCTGAACTCACGTATTTGAAAGTGATTTCATACTCGATTTTGAAGAAAAAAAAGTTTTGGTGAAATGAAATATTTGCCTAACATCACATAATTTCAACAGAGAAGCCGTAATTTATCTAGATTATCCGGTTTCACTGTAAATGGGCATCTGTTTGCCCTTCTTTATGTGAAGGCTTTGTTTTTACCTTACACAAGGTCACATACATTGGTGCACACACACAAAAGAAAGTAAGGTAATAACAAGTCGCAATTTTTTATATAAAGTTGAAATACATGCAACCATGTATCAGGAGCACATTCACTTTGTTAAAACTGCCCTCACCCACAACATGTTGTGGCATGCTTCATCATAGGGCTGCTGCAAAACGCCTCAGCGCAGACCAACGCTAGAGGCGGAGAAATAGGGAGGGGTAGACCTTACAAACAAATAAAGAAGGAAAAGAAAAGGATCCTAAATAGGCGCAGACAATGAATATTAAAACTGACGAAGGGATATCGTCATAACAATTTTATTCCTGGATTCCCTTGTCAGGATTAAAAAAGGGTAAAAAGTACCCCCGGATGGTGGTGGTGTGAGTGTGTTATGCACTCTCCACCCCTCCGTTCTGCATAGAGGTCAACATGTTTCTGCTGGATCCCGTCTCTCTACCGGCATTCATCAGGACAAAAGGATACCAATGCTAAATTTCCTTACTGTCACAAATACCCCTAGTATACTCACTATACTAAGTGTTACTCCACCTGTTAAGTACGGTGCAGTCTACACATACATTGGTACCCAGAATCACAGGGTGTGATCCGCCAAGCCTCAAACCTGTTTCCCCAGTACCACAGTCAGCGATCTGACGGTAATGCCACATCGTAACTAGAGGGAGGCACACAGAAACCACAGGAAAGCTTGGCTCATTACGCTCTCGAGGTTCCAAGAGAACCTCGAGCTGAGCCAGAACCAGGCTTCAGGCTCGAGCCTGGCTCGAGCTTTCAGTGGCTCGCCTACCTCCACCAAATTTTACATTTAGAAAGATAGTTCAATTACTTAAATCTGCTATGGTGTGCGGGCCACGAGTTCCAGACTCAAAGCAAGGAGGTAAAGGGAGTACCATTAAACTCGATAAAACATATATCTGCTATTTAAAGTACTTGTGGTCTGATGAGAGGTGGCCCAATAAACTGCTATTCATTCAAACACCTGTTTGTGCAGCAGTCACAATAATAAGCAGTGCAAAGGTTATTGCATGCGGTAATTACCGGATGTGATAAAGTTCTACCCTCTGTTACATTTTGGAAGAACAAACTTACTGGGGTGAAAACTCTAGGTATTTACTGATACCAAAGCAGATTTTTGGTGCTTACGGCCTGTTATTGCCCAAAGAGCTGGAAAAGACCATAATCAACCCATCTGATAAAGTCTGATTGCTGTGGTGTTGGTTTTTATTGAGTGTAAGAATTATCACATCCAAGAAGGGGAACTCTTAATCAGGCCCGAAGAAACAGTAAACTCACTTCTTCTCATACCACCCAAACTGAAAAAAAAATCCTCCCAGACTCGTTCATTCTCTGGAAATGCTCAACTCACTACCTATTAATCTTTGCTGCAACCCTTCCTTTTCCTGCTTCAAATGGGACCTTAAATACCTACTGTTCAGCAAAAATTTCAACATGCACACAAACCAAGCTGTGTTCCCAAAGCTCACACCCAAAGAAACTTGACCGGCTGCATCGGTCAATTGATTGTTTCAGCTTTCTACAAGGTCATTATGCCATTCACTTATGCTGTTCTGATGTGTGCATATTGTAACTACCTTGACTGCTTAACAACTTTCTTTGTCTGTATATATGTATTTACTTCAATTAAACAATCTTGCATTATATGTAAAGTGCTCTGATACTTTCGGGTCTAGCTAGCGCTATAAAAAACGTATAAATAAAATAAATAAATAAATAAGAAATAAAGCGCTGTATAAAGTTTTGTATTAAGAGCAATGTGTTAAGATGTTCAATCTATAATTGGCACTGACTGTTAAACTCTTTTGCTTATATTTCTTGTATCTATGTTACCCCGTGTAGAATGTCCAGAACACAGGAGATACAAATGATTGGGTTAATTTTCTGGTTAATGAGAAGAAATTTGGAAGCAAATGTGTTTGCACCCCTAGCTGATGGATAGCTTTGAGACCAAAGCTCAAACCACTTTTAGACCACTACACAATCCACTTATCTCCCATTCTACCTTAGCCACTGAAGACAATGAAGCAAACAGAGGGTGGTGTTTCATTATCGGCATCCTTGATTTGTCTACAGGGCAATCTCACATCTGATTGACAAGGACCAACTCTGTCGGCTCACTTAAAATTACCAACAGTTATATGCTCATCTTTATGCAATTTGGTAATTTTTTTACTGTTAGTATTTTAAAGAAAAATGAGTGTTTATGTGCAATTCTATGGCATTGCTAATTCTCATATCCTTTTATGGTGTATTGTATACTTTTTGAAGTTTTGAAACATAACTCCTGTAAATAAACATTCTCTTCTTTGGGGCAATTTCAGTCTTGCTCAGTTGGAGATTGAGAAAACATCCAAGGGTTGGATTAATGCTAATATTGTACAGTTTGCAAACTATTTGATCTTGAAGAGCTTATATGAATACTGCATTCTCAATGAAAATGCAATATTACACACTACGGAATCTTGCAGGTTTGTGGAATTAGTTCTCAAATCTGAATTAAAAGAAGAAATGTCATGAAGTGCTATTTGCTATTAGAACATTTGGCATCCAGTGCCTTATTAATTAATATTGGGTCTCTGTGTTAAAGGATTTAGGAATTCTATCTACATACTTGTGGTATAGTACCCACATTTTTAATGTTTGGCTTTGCTAGTTTCAGGGCTGCTAAAGAGTATCACGGGATGTGTGCTTTTCCCCTAAAACATGTATTGTGCATTGGTATCACCTAATTGGCTTAATTAACTTTTCAATAAGAACTTGGTGGATGGCGTAGAAAATGCTGCAGTGGTGTGGAACTCAAATGTCCTATAAGGGATTCAGTATGCATTTTCACCACCCACATTTGACACTGAAATACATTATGCAAGTGAGCAGCATGGTGCTCCTTCTCGACTGCAGTTTAAAGGTATTGCAGTGAGACATACCGTGGAAAAATACCTTTGCCATGTTGAAAGAACTGATTTTAAATATTAGGCAAGTCATCCCTAAGTGTGCTTTGCAAGTCCACAGGGCTCAGTGCTTAATATATAAAAATGTGGAATGCTGGATAATAGTAAAAGTATGTCCCCACAGTGAACAGTTAACAAAAGATGCTTGTCACTATATAGCTAATAATTCATTTTTACTTACAAAAGGCCTAGTTATGAATAAGTCAGAGTATAATAGTTTGGTTTGGTAAAATTCTAGAGCAGTCAGTAAAAGTTTCTTTTAACTTAGTTAAACAAGCATTGGCATAGCCAATAGGTCTCGCTTTTGGGACCTTATAAGTATTTAGTTATGCAGCACAATATCCTTGGTGCAATAACATCAACTGTTGCATGTCTAAAAACTTATAAGGTCCCAAAGGCGAGACCTATTGACTATGTCAATGCTTGTTTTTAGAGGCCTGGCATGCAGTTTTAAATGTAGGCTGGTAAGAAAGGTGCCAACCCGAGGGGCAAGGTCTAGAGAGAAATAAGATAGGAAGAGAGGTGAGTTATAATGAGATAGCACAAATAGAAAGGTGAAGCACAGAATGACAGGTCAGGTAAACAAAGTAGCGAGGCAGGTAGAGCCGGTGGGATGAAAAATAGAAAGATATGAGAAGTAGAGAAAAAGAGGTGCAGATGAGGTAGAGAGATGAGGCTAATACAGAGTAAGTGCGAGGGAGAAGTAGAGAATGGTGAAATAGGGAGAGAGAGAGACAGAGGTAAGACAGATGTATTAAACGAGCGAGACATTGGAAGCAGAGAGAGTGAACGGAAACAGTGAAGGAGATAGAAAGAGAGATGAAAGCAAAGGGAGTGATAGATGGAGTGGAAGAGGTAGGGAGAGCATTGTAGAGAGAAAGAAATAAAATAATGGGAAAGGCGAGGGAAAGAGGACATCAATAAAAAGAGAGACATAGGTGATGTAAATTGAGAGTCTAGATAGTGTATGAGAGGTGGGGAAGAGAGAGATGAGGCAGTGAGTTGTGAGGCAGAGAGAGAAATGAAAGAGAGAATGGTGAGGTAGAAAGAGGCATGCGAGAGGTAGAGAAAGGTAAGGTATAGATGGCAAAAATGATAGAAAGGGTAAGATAAAGAGATGAAATTAAGAGGGAGGGGAAGTAAATGGAAGAGAAATGAAGGGGGATGAGATGCAAACAGAGCAGCAAGATGCAGAAAGAAGAGAAAGTAGAGAGAGAGAGAGAGAGAGAGAGAGAGAGGCACTTGAGGAGAAGAGAGGGGCAGAGAGCTGACCGAGAGCTAGAGATCTAGAGGTAGGATCGGAGAGAGGTGGCAAGTTGAGGTCATGAGAGGTAAGTGCTGTGGGGCACTGAGGTTTATTGAAAGAGAGGTGTGACGTACAGAGAGAGAAGACAAGGACTGGAGAAAGTGTGCACACTGAACTAGAGGTTGGTGATCACCCTAAATATATTTATTAAAATAAAGCATTAAGAGAGTGCACTTTTACGGATTTCAGAGTGTGCACCATCTTGCATTGAAGATGACAAAAGAAGCCATTTTGGCACAATAAACACATCCAGCATCAGTGCTGTTGGTGCTAGCTGAGGCATTGGAACACTTGATGAGCTCTTTGAAAACGATGACATGTCCTCCGCTGGGTCTGTTAATTCTGTCCTGTCTTATAACCTTGTGCCTGGGGAATAGGTGTGGTAAAGTCGATAGAATCAGCCAGGTTTCTGTGAGGAAGAGCAGTTTCAATGTGTGGTCGTGCAGCAGGTCCCATATTTCAGTAGCGTGTTTATTGAGGGAGGTGTTGTTGAGGAGAAGGCAGAATAGGGAGGGGTGGGGAGAGGTGTGTAGGTGTGCGTGGCCGAGGGAGAGGTGAGTGTTGTGTGCGGTGCATGTGAGGGTGGTGTGAAGGTGTGGGAAGGTGCAGGAAAAGTGTCAGGTGGAACAGGGGAAGGCACCTTCGCAGTCGACTACCGAGGCGTAGCAGCAGCACTGGAAGGTGCATTCAAGGTTCAGGGTGAGGAGAGGGAAGCAGAGACGTAGCAGTGATGGGAGTGAAAGCAAGGGGTCTGGCGCTGGGCACGGGAGGGACGCATACGGGCTGTGCATCCAAGCTGCGGCGGACATGAATTAGGAGCGGGGTGTCTGGGGCAATGGGTTGGGCTAAGTAACTGGCAGGAACCGAGAAGAGAGTGCAGCATGGGAGAGGAAGCAGGGAAGGTAGCAAATTCAGGAAAAGGGCAGGAAGAAGAGCAAAAGAGTGAGAAAAAGGAAGAAGAGGAGTTAAGAGAGCAATTGAGTTCGAAACTCGAAGAGAAGAGCTGAGACTAAAAGAAGCCAAGAGCAGCAAGGATTGAGTGAAAAGGGCAGAGAAAAATGTTAAAGAATGAAAGGCAAAAGCACAGAAGATCAGCAAAGAATGAATGAGAAAGAGTGGCAGATGCCCAGCAGATCGGCACAGAATCAGTGTAAAAGTTCAAAAAGCAGCAAAGAAAGATTGCGGAATAATGAAAAAAGCACATGAAAGTGGCAGAAAGAGAATGAGAAATGCACAGAAAAGCAGCAAAGAAGGAATAAGAAGGAAGGAGTAATGCACAGTGAAGTAGCAAAGAAAGACTGAGAAATGCACATAAAAGTGACAAGTAATGAAAGAATGAGCGATGCACAGAAAACAGCAAGGAAAGGGCGAGAAGTGTTCAAACAAGCAAATGGTGCGCGCGAAAGTGATCGCGAGCAACAATTTCGGCCGCGACCTGGAGTTGTGTGCGCGCACGCGCGCAAAAACTAAATAAAACAAGCATTGGCCGCGCGGCCGTGCGAGACACGCTCTGTGGTGGGGGAGGGGGGAGGAGCGGGAGAGCAAGTGATGCGGGCCGTGAAAGTGACACGGCCGCGCGGCCACGAGAAGCGCTCTGTGGTGGGGGAGGGGGAGGAGCAAGTGAGAGGAAAGACATATGGCGCCTGGAGCATGCGAGGAATGCACGTTACTGTGCGCGTACCCGCATGCTCTAGGCAAGCCCAAAAAAAAGTGGTCGCATTTCTAAAAGCCCACCTACAAGATGTCTCGCCCAGACCAGCGCAAGCGCTGGCTTCAGGCCGAGACCTAAAAAATCTAATTCAGTGGTGAACCTCAATTTTAATAAATTTAGTAGAGAAGTAACTTTGCAAAAGTGTACTTAGTGTTGCCTTCTGGGAGAATACAAAATGAAACTTCTGCCTGTTGTGAGCCACTGCTCAAACATTTATTTTTGTCATTTTACCCTGATCTGCATCCGCTTTTTAATCATGAGGAGAACTTTTCACATGAAACAATCCATGCACACCAAACCGACTGAAATGAGGTCCTGGTCGAGAACTTGTTTAGAACTGTTTTGCCTCACAGCCCTTCTCCAGACACTGAATACATGCACCTGGCTGGCTGTTAATGACCACCCTTCTGAAAAGCAATGGCTTGTCCTCTGGCAGCAGGAAGACAGGAGTGGTGTTAACAGTGGCCACTTAGAAGGGATTAGCCATCTGAGAGGGAAACTGGGAAAGTTAGCAACATGAAGAGCAGTTGGCACAGCTCTTCGTTTGAAGTGGGGATCTCAAATGAGGCAATCAGGTACTGTAACTTTATGACTTAATGACTGTGCCCCCAGCAGACCAGAAAACAAGTTCTAGCACTAGTGGATGGAAGGGCTCCTCATCTAAATAGTGGAGTGGCTAGAAGGAGGGACGAGGCTCCAGCAGCTGGAAGAAAGCCAAGACCATCTTGGTTAAGGGATTCTAGTAAGGTTTGCAGTAAACAGGGAGAAGAAGAGCTGAAAAAGGAGGTGGGAATTCTGTGCAAGTAACCATGTTTGGGGTTTAAGGAAGAGCTTCTGTGAGACCTTGTGATGAAGGTTTCAGTCCACATTGCTCTTTATGAGCTACAGCTTTTAGCCTCTTTCCACTTGAAGATTTTGAGAAACAAAAAGTTACTGTCTGAAGGTAAAATGTTGGATTGGGTATGATGGCACTTTTACCCAAGTAGAAATGTGATCTAAATGACTACAAAAAATGGCTTTGTCTGGCTCTGAGTTTTTGCTGGCATACTGTAAGGCTTCAGCAGGAGCCTTTCAAGGATAAATCTTATTTCAGGGGACCATTATCAGCTTAATCTTCTTGCATTGCTCTGCTGGAGGACTTTAAGCTCCAGAAAATAGTCTATGGAAGAAAGTGCTGCTCCTATCTAATGTAGCTGAACTGCACATTACACAGCTTGATCAGCAACAAAATTGCTGTTTGAGTGGATTTTCTGACTCTGGTGTGTCAACAGGTGTTGAACATCCACCGATAGAAGCTGTCTTTTTAAGGCAGCTTATCTGTAACCAAAGCTGTTTAGCTCTGATCATTTTCACTCATAATTTGGTGTAGCCAGTAGATGTCTACTCGATTAAATCTGTGTTATAAATTTGAAAGTAAAATGATGAGTCAGAAATAATCGGAGTTAGAACTGAAGGTCTGTTTTCTGTAGGACTAGATGTAGTGTTTGTGCTCTGGTTTGGGCAGTTGAATCTCACGAGGTCTTCACATGTATGTAAGAAATTACTATTATTGTATGTGGTATTCCCCCAGATATTTGCTTTTGCTAATCTATTCTTTGCTTAACCCATTGTTACTGACATTAGGACTCTGCACACTTTACTCCTGCTAACCAGTGGTAAAGTGCTTGTGTTCTCCCTTCCAAATACGGTAAAACAGGTATACAGCTAATTGGCACATTTAATTTACTTATAGTTCCCTAATCACTGGCACTACACGTACTCAGAACCCATTAGTTAAATGCTACTAGTTGGCTGCAGCACTCATTGAGCCACCTACTAAAGTAGCATTGTAAACATGTCTCCAGGCCTGCCACCAGGCCTGCCAACAGGCCCAAACCTTCATTATTAATACTCATAAGTCACCCCTAAGTTACACCACATAGGGCAGGGTGCATAATATTTACAAAGTAGGACATGTGTACTTAAGTTTTGCATGTCCTGGCAGTGAAACACTTCAAACGTTGTTTTTCACTGTAGCAAAGCTAACTCTCCCATACACTAATACTGGGTTACCTCTTTACACGGAATAACTGATCATTTTAGTATGGGAGCAGGTAGAGAAATGTTTTTTCCACTCATGAATTGTCATTTAAAATCCTCTTTAATGGTAAAGTCTAATTTTGATTACTATTCTGAAAATGCCACTTTTAGAAAGTTGGCTGAAAAATGAATAAACAAATGTGCCTTTCTGCCAGTGTCCAGGTTGACATAGATGTTAATGGCTCTCCTGTGCTGTGATGTGTTTTCCTTCTGGATAGGGGACAAAAGGGCCTTGGGTGTGGGGAGGGTGTTCCTCTCCTGAGTAGGTTGGCTTGAAGGGGGTTATACTCAGCCCTTCCTGAGCTTCAAAGGGTAGCCTGAGGGCTGTGCCTACCCCCTTTGTGACTTCTGAAGTTGCCTGCACTGTCACTGTAAAATGTAGCAGACACCTAGGCCTGCGTGCTCTCTGTTACCCTTGAATTGTGGAGCCAGACCCAGGGGAGGGGTAAAAACTGACCAGAACCAGTTCAAGTGTTGACAAAGAGAGGAACAGCCAAACACAGTCTGAGACTTAGTATACCAGTGGCACCCTCAGAACCTCTCATCAGAACATTTCTGGACCTGTGGAAGATTCAGAAGAAGGACAGCTGTGCTGTCTGAAGAAGGAAAACTGGACTTACTTGTCTTGAACCCAGGATCCCCAAAAGTGACTCCAAGGGTCCGTTGGCTGGCCTCCTTTTTGTGCTACTGGTATGCAATAAGCATCCAGAGGTCTCCACTGCAACAGCTGACCACCACCAACTGGATCAGCCTGAGTCTTGCTACTGGCCTCTTCTGGAGTGAGCCTTGACCCCCAAGAGTTGCCTTCCCTGGTCCTGGACCCTTGGCTGGTGCCAATGTGTACTTCTCCACCCTGAAAACTACACGAACAGGACTCCCGGTGAAAATCTAGAAGTTTTGGGCTCTTTATAACTGCAAATGAGTGCCTGCGTCTCCCACCAAAATGAAGATCGGACTGCAAACTTCTCCTCGCGTCAGCACCGACAACCCACATTGCTTACCGATGCAAAGCTCTGACAATGATTGGCTCTTCGCACCAACAAAGATCTTCTCACAGCTCTCGCTAACAGGAAGCTCTGGCTGATACTTTTCATGTGAACTGGCCTGTGTGAGAAGGTAAATTCTTCCTTGGAACAACCCTTGCCCCTGTATCCAACCTACATTTGGGGTTTAGTACCCATTGCAGTCTTTGCCCATCGGTCAACACAAAACACTGTGGGATATTGACTCACTGACCTGATTTGTGGGATTGCCTTTGGATATCAAGAGAGTCTTGGGTTCTCAGTGTTGGCTCATATTCAAACTGAATGTTTGAACTTGTCTCGCTCATAGCTCATTGCATCCATCTTGTCTAGCTGATTTCAAATTAGGTATTGGTGACACAATGATAATTATCGAACCCTGGGCTGTGGGTCTTTGCTTGATTACAGCTGTTTGTCTGCAGTGTGAATGTTCTCTACAGGAGCAAAGCGCTACTCTGCAGCTAAAAGCGAATGAGATTTGCAATTTACAGATTTGGTCTGCCCATCATTGTACTTTGTGAAAGTGAATCCTGCTTGACTTGGAACTGTCCTCCCAACCAAAGTACACATATTATAATGCTTCTGAAAGTAGGCAGAGGCAATCTTGTCTTTCTGTAGTCCCCAAAGAAAACAGGTAGGATAATCTTTCCAATCCTTTCTTGTGGATATGGGAGTTAATAATAGATACAGTGGTTTACCTTTTTCAGCAATGAGCATGAGCAAGATAATCAGTTCTTTTACTTGGCTCCTATCCCACCTCGTTTTGCTTCCATCAGTACCATCAATTTGACAACCACTTCAGATCAAGCAATTGAATCCCATCACTTGTTTCTCTCTCTGACCACCAGGCTAACCTCACTTGATGGAGGAAAGTGCACAAAGAGTTGAGAAAAAACTTCTTTATGTTGGTTACTATGCTTAGCCCAGTTTGGGTCTGAGAGATTTAAAGGCCACAACTCTGGCTCAATCTCCCTATCTTCAAAGCCTTGTTAAGCACTGATAACACCATCAATGCAAATTTCTCATTCACTCTCCAACATCTGTATCAGCTAGGTAAAAGTTTACCCTGTGAATATCTTTAACCTAATGAACTATATGAATAATACTCTTCACCTTCTCAAATGCTACTTGCACGACATCTGCAAAATCACATCTAATTCCCACCCAACTTATGCATCTCAATGGTATGCACACAAATCTGAACCTGAGTGAACTGTGCAAACTTCTTGCACTGTTCAAAATCCTACTTGACCTAGACACAAAGCTGCATTGCAGTAGATTGTGCAATCCTACACCTGAATAAATATGCATTTTTTTATTTGATTTGTATGCAAAATCTCCACGTGACGGAACTGTGAAAACATTTTTCCTCCATTTAAAACCCTGGTTCTGTATAATTAGGCAAGATTATACTCATTTCTAAAAACTGAAATTCCCGGATCTATACACAAACTTACATCTGAGTGAAATGTACAAACATACCCATTCCTTACCAGCAACCCAACATTTTATTGAATAATTTGCAAACCATCACCTGAAGGAAATATGCATGTACACTACTCTCCAGTAAAACCTGTATCTGTGTGGCTTTCTCCTTAAAACATCTGGTGTGTACTACAAACTATAAATATCCGGGTATCTATATCTGCTGACCAAAGCCAACTCCCAAAGTCCTATGCCATACCATCAACCCTCTTCCCATAAAACATAACTATCACTGATTCAAATTCTGCTGCACTAACAATCTCACACCCACCAATTTAATACACATCATAACTCATGAACTACAAGGAGACCTCTACTTACCTCATCTTTACCATATGCTCATCAAATCTAACCACTCCCAAAAAAACAGCCAATATTTCAGATCTCATAATTTTAGATGACTCCCAAATCTACCTGACAATGGATTGCTTATGAAAATTTACAGACTTTGAGATACTGTCTGATTTTGAAAACTATATGGGTAATATGAAACTGAAACCTGATGCCAAGAAAACAAAATAATTTGCTCGCTCCTCAAAGTCTAACTATAGCCAGTTGCCAGACTAGCAAGAAAAATTGAACAACATGGGCATCTCTCCCAAAACTATCTCTTCTTGATGCAAGACTGACTCTGGACCCACATATTAAAGCTACAGTCAAGTGAACCAACCACCACCTCTGAATCATCACCTCAAACCTCCCTCCCCAGTTCAGACTGAAGCAATTTAGTTCAATCATGATTAGAATACAGTAATGCTTCACTTACTCTTCTTTCTAAGTTCCACTTGCACTACTTGAAGCCGATCGTCATTGTGCTGCTCACCTCATTACCAGAAAAAAATAATTTAAACTGTATCTTATCTATTCTGAAAACACTAAACTGGCTATCCCTTGAAGTTGGAAGTACATACAAGTCTGTCCGCATTACCTAGACGAGTTTATATTTTTCTACCCCAGAATATTTGGCTCTCAAACTACCTGGAGTAAAAAAGGACCCTGAAAACAAGTGCTGCACAGCAACTTAAACTTCTTAGGTTCAAGAAAACTTACACCATGAACCAAGCCTTCTCAAGTAATGGGGCTAAAATATGGAACTCTCCCTCCAACTAAGATATACATAGCCCCCGCCCATCTCCTGAGACAATGCCCCATCTCATTTTGTCTTACCTGGCTATCCTTGAGTTCTCTGCAAAATCGCGTATGTATGCATTGAATAACACATTGACGCTCTGTTTTTCATAACTTTAATCAGCATGCTTTGATGTTGCACATAATCAAAGACTTTATGTGCTGCTTAACTGTCAATGGCATGTTAACTCACCTGATTTTAATATTACATGTTGTTATGATGTCATATAACATTTTGAATTCTATTTTGTGCATGAAAACACTTGTTACTGCGATCTTCCTCCAGTAAAGTGCTCTGACACCCTAGCTGAGTACCATCATATAAATACTACTTTATTAAAAAAAAAACCTTACAAATTCTCGATATGTTCCTAATTGCTGTGACAAACCTCAGAGATTGTCACCCTTCCTAAATGAACTCGTCCTAAATGGTCAAAGCCTCCACTTACCCCACCATCATTAATTAGTGGTGGCCTAATTATTATTGGTGGGCGGTAAACTCTGCTCCTCCAGCGGCGTTCATGGAGTTTTGGTCACTCCATGCTCCGCTTGGAGCATGATGTTTCAGCAAAACTCTGCTAAACATCCTGTGGCAGATTTTTGTTTTGTGCGCGGCTCATCAACGTTAAGTTGGCGAGAGTGAGCGAGATTTTTCAACATTGCGGTTGTGGCACGTCACTACCGCTGGCTTTGAGAAAGCTGCTGCTCTTGTTGTGAAAGTTGCTGCTCGAGCGGCAGAAAGAAGCAGTGTCCTCTGGCACACTGTGTGGTGCAGTACGTGCTGATTTTACAGCACAGGACAAGCGAGCAGCGCGATGTACCGAACTCCAATGCTCGTGAAAATCGGCAGAATCTCAGGAAATTTTTAGGTAACTCCATGGAATTCTGCGGGGGAAAACTCTGCGGGTTCCGCCCGCCCCTACTTATTATATAATCCACAGACTTACAGTCTCCATAACTCCTATGCCCACTTACTCTCTAAATGGATTTGAATTCCTCTCTGCACAATTCTACATCTCTGCTTTAGTGCACAAAACATTTGATATAATTTATCATGCCTCTGGAGACAACACCTATTTTTATATACATGACTTCCTTTCCTTTATTGCCCCAATAAATATCTTCAACATAAATAATCTATATCATTTTAACCTACTGCACACTCAAAACATCAAGGCAGAGAGACTTTGTCCTCAAACTAACAGAATCACTCAATTTACCTGCATGTGTCACGCCTCCCCACACACGCACACCATGTTCAGCAACCTTGACCCCCCACTAGCCAACATTTCCTCTCTCACATGTTCACAAACCAACATGTTTGGACAGACGACCTCGCAATATTCCAATCAACATCAACCCACTCAAACCTGCTCTTAATAGAAAACCTAAATCCACCACCACATACTCAGGCCACTCCAACTTGCCCTGCCCATCTTTCTCCATTATGAGAATGCAAAACCCTCAGCTGCACTCTCAGACACCTCATCAACTCTCACTAACAACAAAAAGGAAAGCTAAGCCAAATGCCAAATTTCATTTTCATAATCTGAATTATTCCAGACTTGGAACCTAACATTTAGAAAACCTCAGGTGCTCATTGTAGGAATTGGCCCTTTCTGCAGGTGATCCCTAAACCTTTTGCATTCACCCTCCTGTTTTAGGACTCTGCACACTTTACCACTACTAACCAGTGCTAAAGTGCTTGTGTTCTCTCCTTTAAACATGGTAAAATTGGCTTGCACATAACTGGCACATTTAATTTATCTGTAAATCCCTGGTAAAGTGTTACTACATGTACCCAGGGTATGTAAATTAAATGCTACTAGTGGGCGTGCAGCACTTATTATGCCACCCACTTAAGTAGCCTTTTAAACATGTCTCAGGTCTGCAATTTCAGCATGTGTGTGCAGTTCTAAACTGCCATATCGACTTGGGAAAATAAACCTTTTGTTAGGCTTAAACCTTCCTTTTTAATGCATATAAATCACCTCTAGGGTAGGACCTAAACAGCCCAAAGGGTAGGGTGAAGTGTATTTAAAATGTTGGTCATTTACTTGGATTGCTTGTGTTCTGGTTCAGCGAGGACCTGGCTTGGCAGTTCAGGCTGTATTCTTCCCATGAGAAACAGGGTCAAGACTCATTTGCATATGGCTGGGTCCAAACTGAGGTGGCATGGTGAGCAAACGATCGATGGGTTGGAGTGCTACCGAGCTATTGCCAGTAGTTAGATTTATTGCAGGCGGCCTCCCATCACCCTTTGTGTGTTTCATGTACTGCCCTAAATGGCATGGGTATGCCCAGACGTGGGTAACATGATCACTGTGTTACTGTAATACAATACAATACAACAAGTTTATAAAGCGCATAGCTGCTTCCGAAGAAGTGTCCCGGCGCGTGCAGCCTATGACCAGTAATTGGATTAATCCAACAAGACCAATGCCCAAACAAGGCAGGTTACCAACAGAAATTATAAAAGAAACGCCTTCAGGTTTTTCTAAAAGTAGTTTCAGAGGGGGCTAAACATAGATCAGGTGGGAGACAGCTCCAAAGCCTGGTAGTTAGGTACACAATGGATCTCCCTCCTCTCCTAGCCTTACGAATCCGAGGAGTTTGCAACAGCTTTAGGTTATTAGCTCTCAAGGATCTAGTCTGGCAGTAGGCCTTGAGTCTTTTCCTTAGATAGAGGGGACCTTTATGCTCAAATGCTCTATAGGCAAAGGTTAAAGCCTTGCATTGATTATGGGCAGCCAGTGAAAATGATGCAAATAAGGTGACACTGATAGATGTGCTGGAAGCTTCAAGACTAGACGAGCAGCTGCATTTTGAACAATCTGAAGGCACTAAATAAGGTATGCCAGCAGGCCCAGAAACAGACTGTTTGCATAGCCAAATTTAGAAGTCATCAGATAATGCACAATGATTTTGTGAGTATCCTCTGGCACCAAATGCAACACTCCCCTTAAAGATTTGAGTGTTGCAAAACAACTAGTAGACATTGCTTTGACTTGGGGTTCAAAAGAGAGAATTAAATCAAATTTGATACCCAGGTTTCTTACAGTTGAAGAGGGAGTAGAAGGGGACCCCAGCTCGGAATGCAACAAATTGCATGAATCGGGGCAACATCTAGTTCCAAAAAAAGATCCTCCGTTTTATTGGAGTTAAACCTAAGGTAATTACTGCTCATCCACTCACTGACAGTTTTCAGACATAGCTTAAAAGAGTTAAGAGCTTCCACATCATGTTCCTGAAATGACAGAAGGAGCTAAGTATCATCAGCGTAAGAAATCATACGTAAGCCTCATGATTCAACAAGACTCGCTAAAGGCTCCAAGTAAAGAATAAAAAGTTAAAAATCAATAAAAACAACTTTAAACAAAACATTAGGATGACAGTATGAAAGATAGAATATATTAAAAAAGTCAAGTTGCGAACAACTTTTATGAGTGAGAGCTTGGTTACCAGTCAGAAATACAGTGGTGTGGACGTCAAAACCATCCAGTAAGTCAGGACATAGTTATACTAACATAACAAAGAGAAAAACAATTTCTTTGAAAAAGAATAGCCAAAGCTAAACAAGGTAGTAATTTAATACTTAAAATAAGGAAAGAATTAAGGAGCATAAGAAATTAAACTAACTAGTTATGCAATAAAGAAGAAAAGACAAATGGAGCAAAATTGTGCAAACAGAATGTGAGGCCAAGAAGAGGCAAATTTATGAATCAAGCAAAAATGAAAAAAAAGAAGTTAGGTGAGATAGACAGTCAGAAGCAGACCGAATTGTTCAGAAAGTAAATTAGGAGGATCTAGTTTGAAAATTCTGTCAAAGAGAATTTGTTTGAGATCTTTCTGGAAAGTTACAAGGGAATTTGTCTAGAGACCAGGGCTCGTATTACAGAGGTGCCCAGGGGGTGCAATAGGCATTGGTGACCGCTTTGTGTGCCCCCAGGGCACTTTGGTATTTCAGAAGTGGCCCCTTCTGTTATAGAGATAGCGCTGGTGCACAAGTAGAGCCAGTGCTATCAAGAGAGGACATTCCCTCATTTGCATGGGTGCGTGGCCCCATGCAAATGAGAGTATCACTTTAACTTTGCCCATGCTGTATTACCGATGTGGGCGCAGAGGTAAGCATGACCATAGGAGGTGCACTGAAAGTGTACCACAAAAAGGTGGCACACTGTCAGTGTGCCCCCTAAGGGCACCCCTCTCAAGGGATGAAGGGGGGGGTCCCATCGACCCCCCAGACATCCTCCTGCAGGGAGGTGCAGCCAACCACTGAACCCCCTGCAATGGGGATCTCTAGTCCCTTTTCAAAAGTGCAGGCAGGTTGCCGTCTGCAAGGAGAAACACAGAGTAGGTTTAAACAGCTGCTACATATTTCTCTTGAATACGCTGCCCTGGGGGCAGCGCGAGTTCATGTCTGCGCTGAGGGCAGCACATTCTTCCCAATAGATAGTACTTTCCCTGTTTGCACATGGTGCACCTGCTTTAAGGTGTGCTGTGGCATGAAGAGAAAAAGTGCACCCTATATGTAATTGGGCCCCTAGAGCAGTTTTATAATCATGACGGTTGTCACTGCTAGGGGCTCAAAGACTATTTACTCTTCTATTAGATCAACAAGTGCACAGAGCTGAA
This sequence comes from Calotriton arnoldi, assembly GCA_963921515.1. NCBI lineage: Eukaryota > Metazoa > Chordata > Amphibia > Caudata > Salamandridae > Calotriton > Calotriton arnoldi. The sequence continues at coordinate 1,184,433 of CAWUFW010002647.1, forward strand.
AATGGTACACAGAGGACTCTTCTTTTTCTATAACATAGGTTTTTCCAACTTGTATAACAAATACTATGCAGATCTCAACCACCACTCACTTTAATATCTTCCAAAAGAGGGTAGACTGAAAACAACGTTAGATCTAATTCGTTAGATTCAGATTAGTACTCTGCTTTTCGTTTGTTTAATGGTAGTTCAAGACATTTTCTTTGGAACTGATACAGTGTTTCTGACTTGTGGATGGCTGTCTTCAATAGATTAGATCTGCTATCGCATGGTCTGACTCATATTCACAGTTGGATGTAGAATAACTGGCTGTGCTAAAATGGGGGAAAATATGATATATTGCTCTTTGGTTCAGTTAGCACTTTATCTCCATAGCTTGTCCGATGATCCAGGCTCCTGGTGAATCAAGCTTGCAGATAAATGTGAAATGTAAAAGCGCATACTTGCACCTTCGTCAACTGAAGGTAATCTTGGTTTTGCTAAATTGCTCGTAGAAAATTGCACTGATTCTCGCAGTGGTCATGCCCACCTGGATTAATGTAATGGACTCTACACTGCACTCCCCATAACTTACCTTAACAAACTCCATTTAGTGCAAACCTATTCTTCTAGGTTTGTATGCAGTCTCAACCCCCCATGGCCATATCACCCCAGCTCTCATATATTCCCATTGGCTCCTTCTGCAGGAAAGGACAAAGTTCAAACCCCCTGCCTTGTACAAAAGGCACTGCGTAACCATACTTTCAATAACATCTCCAAACTTTTTGTTCCCTGCCAACTATGCTGACATCATAAGTTTGTTAATGACAGATTGCTGACACAACATCATTTTGCTTGACTTTTGTGCTTGTTTCATTGCTTAGTCTTCTCTGCCCACTTTTGTGCTCTTTCCTAGTCTTTTGTGCCTGTATTTGTGCCCATTTATGTTGCCTTTCTGCTCCCTCTACTTTTGCTCCTCTTGTTTCCCCCGCTTCTCCCCTCAAATGCTGGGCCCCTGCCTCTCCCCCTGCTGTGCTTTTCCCACCCCCTCCTCTCCTTATCTGTTCTCCCATGAGCCAGCAGGGTTCCTCCATCTGCTCAACATGTACATGGCACCTCTTGTCTGTATCATAAGAACCCATGGCATCAACACTATCTCCTAGACCAACGACACTCAGCTCATCCTTTCCCTTACCGACACAAACACCACCAACAGGACCTACTTCACTGCCTGCATGTCCAATGCGGCCAAATGGATGCAAGAGAAATGCCTCAAACTCAACATGGACAAAACAGAGATCCTGATCTTCAGAAGTAAGAGCCCCCCATGGGACTCCTCCTGGTGGCCAACCGATCTGGGTCCCATGCCCACACCTCCAGACCACGCCAGAACCTTGGCATCATCCTTAACAATAAACTGAAGATGAACAAACGGGTCAATGCTGTGATCGCATCCTGCTGCCACATCCTCATATTGCTTCGCAAGATATTCAAATGGCTCCCCATGCACACAAGATGCACAGTCACCGAGGCCCTCATCACCAGCAGACTCGACTGCAGCAATGCACTCTACATCGGCATCTCCAACCAACTCACACAAAGATGCCAGACCATCCAAACACCAATGCCAGACACTTCCTAGATGTTAGAAGCAGCACTCACATCACTCCCTACCTCACTGAACTACATTGGCTACCCATCCAGAAACATTGCAAATCAAGTTGGTCCTCCACACCTGAAAAACCCTCCACAACACAGAAAAAGCGTACCTCTACCTCAACAACCGACTCCAACTCTACCAACCCTTAAGACAGCAACACTCCACCTCTTCCTTCCTAGGTACAATTACCCTGCATCTGCAGAATCAAGACAGGAGGGCACACTTTCTCCTTCATCACTACCAAACCTGTTACAAACTTCCTCCTCACATCAGGACTGCCACTCCACTTCTCAACTTCTGAAAGAAACTGAAGACTTGGCTGTTCAACTAGGAGCTCTGCCAGGCCTACATTCCTGCTCCAGTGCTTGGATACCCCCATGGGTGATAAGCTGCACCATACAAATCTATGTAACATAACGCTTCAAATATAAAAGTTATGGTTGGCGCACCCTTCTTCATCAAGGCTCCTCTCTCTGGAGCTCTTTACCTAACAGCCTCAGACTGGAAAATGGCTACTTCAATTTCGGGAAAACCTTGAACATACACCTTTAAACCATGGCATTCAGATAATTCCATCTTCCAAGTAACTACCTATCCAAATGCTATATCAGTCCACTGGTCAGACGCCTAAGATAGGTGTGCCCTGACACCTGGTCCCTGCCCAACTATATACCCAAGGCTTTGTCATTTGTGATCCCTCTACTCAGTATATCATTGACCAGGAATGAGAGTCCCCATGTCAGTCTGAGCTATTCCTAAGTCAATTATGGCTCCCACTCCCATTATCTGCGCTCAGAGCCACCCCACCATGGAATTATACTGAGTTACAAATACCCTCACAATAATTATTTTGGTTCGTGCTCAGACTCTTATCAAGCCCACCTACTTCTGCACTAATACAAGTGTTCCTTGTAATCTGAATCTAATTCTTGAAATTGAGCAAAGTGCTTCTCCTGCTTGTTTAAGTCTTTCTTGAGTCTTGGAACATGACTTCATTTTTCAGGATCCCCCCAACTTCTTGGCCTCTTAATTTACACATCGTAACTCAGGGGAAATCCTGACACCCACCCTTCGCTTAGCTCTTTATTTCAGTTTAAGCATGCAAAGCTGATGCGAACTATCGAGCATTTGCGAACCAAACTGCCAGTAAATGGAACACTTGACTATTCAATCGGAGATAGAAACCTGACAATATTGAGTTCAAAAAGGAAATTAGAACATGGCACTTCGGACTCTGGAGTCAGTACTTGAACTTCTACAGTCCCTTTCTTTTTAGCCCCTAGAAAACGCCCGATGAATATGTGCATAATAACCAAGAAAATTAGCATAAAATAGAAACATTACAAATTCAAACATTGTTAAATTTTGACTATTAAATTGGTTATCCTATGTACTTTGAATTTTAATAATCAGCTTTCTCGAAAATAAATGAGCACCTAATGAGTTAGCAGATTTTAAGATCTGCTTGTATTTCAGAAGTGTTTAAAGCTGTCCATATATGGATCTGTGTTGCAGGACAAAAACAGTGATTTTGTCCATTGAAAAAATTTGCATTATTCAATCATTACATATTTGTTCAATGCAAACATTATCCTATGGCATACGTGAAAGTGTGAATCTCTTAGATCTGTTTTATTGCTCTCTGTGTCTCCTAGAATCCTTTCTTTCATTGCCTTTTTATAAATCATCCTTCCCACCCCATCACAATGTGACTCTGTCCTCAAAGGTTACTGCCGTAGAGCTGGTTAAAGATTTACTATGCAAATCAAATCATCTTCCAATTGAATCAGAAGCGACAAGCTCTCTCAACTTGTTTACAGTCCCAGTTACCGTCTTGATGGGAAGACTGACAGGCTTGAGAGGCAATCCGCCCCAGGACGTCCCAGCGGCATCCTGCCAGTGTGCCAATCGTGTGTCTGCTCGCATATTACCCCGCCCTACCGAGGAAACGGAGAATCTGAGACCCAACAGTGTTCTCTTTTGAAAGATAAGATAGTCATACAAGCAAGAGGGACATCTGTTCAATTACTCAATAACAGTCCTGCCAGGGGACATTCACTGTCAGTGAGACAAATGTCAGACATTTGTGCCGCAACGCAGAGGCATGCTCACACATCCCTTCCTTCCCATAGGCAGAATTGTATTAAAATACATTACAGCAAAAGGTCTATGAAAATATATGTTGCCACCCCATAACATTTAATACATCTGTAAATAAAACTGCACCTGGGCTCCTGTTGCAGAGAATAACATTCATGCTCCTGCATTAAAGTAGAACAGGCAGGACCCGCCATCACTCAGATAAATAAAGATTCTGCATCCTGCTCTATAATCTACAGCTGAACCCGGGGTCTACATAATGGAGACATGTCTGCACTCAGGCACCTGCACTATGTTATTCCATAGGCCTCAGCAGGCATTACCGAATGAGTGATGCGCTTCTTCACCCAGTGGGGCCGCACAGCAAGCTGAAATACATTCCACACATTCTGCTACAGCGGAATATCCAATAAACCTCCGCCGTGAGAAAGTATTGCATTTGCTTCCCTATAGTGCAGTCCAAATTTCGAAATCTAATTTCATTTATGTGTGTCCCTGCTCATGCGTCTCAGGCATCGGCATTGCTATCACGTCTATACCATTGGCGGTAAAACACAGTGCCCCGCTCCCAAATTAACTAAGCACATTTCTGATATATACCCTTTACACCAATAACTTAGAATCGTTTTGGTCTCTTAGAACTATACTTTTCATTCATTTTTAACTGTAGATGTTAATAAGAGGCTGAGCATGGATTATAGAATACATATTGTTACCACTCTATAAATAATAATAGTCCTATTTTTTGCACTCGTTTCTTATTTGTTATGTGATCTATCCAAATGGGGAAAGAAAGATATTTCTATCTGCCTCCCAACAAACATGCAAAGAATAATTCCTACACACTGGTGTTCTATTCTAACTACTTAGCACTAGTAGACACAAAAATAGGCCTATATCATATGAGGATAATCATGGGATCTACAGTCAGTATGCTTTCAACTGATTTAGGGAACTCCTTAATCAAACTCAGTGGAATTGTTATTTTTCATTGGAAAGTGTTTTTCTACTGGTATTGTAAAGTAACCATTCTTAGAGGGTTTATATTTTTTTGTTACTGAGACTACATATATAGCATCACGGAGGGAAATTAATCTAACAGGACATAATACATTAGGTAGTGCGTAGTTACTAAGAACATTTATGGAAGTGTAAAAAAAAAAAGATTTTTATTTGATCTTACCAAGTAGATCATAAAACATAAACACATTAGAAAATACGCAATATCAAAAAGCACAGACAATAATATACAATTTTAAACACGTTAAGACATGTTCAAACATACAACAATGTTCAGCTCTCGAGCAGTCATTATGTAAAAGAGTGTTTGCCTGGAGCCTATTTAGCTTGAGTCCCATAATTGATTTCATAACAAATTAAAAACAAGCATTGGCATAGCCAATAGGTCTCGCCTTTGGGACCTTATAAGTGTTTAGCCATGCAACAGTTGATGTTGTTGCACCAAGGATATTGTGCTGCATAACTAAATACTTATAAGGTCCAAAGGTGAGACCTATTGGCTATGCCAATGCTTGTTTATTTTTATTGTAGTTTGATAGCGATTATCGGACGCTCAAAACGGTGCAGTGCTACATATATATTTTTTACAATTCAGAATTTAACATTGTAAAACAAGTTAAGAATATTGAAAGGAGGTCTAGACACGGGAATACCCGTGTTGAAATAATCCAAAGAAATATAGTATGCATCAATTTCGAGTACACTCGTCTTTGGCATAGACTAAATGCAATGGGAAAGCTGTGACATATTAAGGGAAAGCGGAGTAGATCATGCATTTGGTGTACTGAAAGACAGAACAGGATTTTATGGCTGCGAAATAGCTAGCTTCGGTTTTTATTGAAAGTGACAAAGAGGAAGCATCTGTTCTGGTTGGCCAAGGTTTGGTGCGTTTCCAGAGAAAGAGCATAGACTTGTTTTAAATTTGGTACTTTGTGCTTTTAACATTGTTTTGTTTTACATCCGAGATCTCCAATTGTTTGAGACTTTTACATAAGCTCAGAGTGCCCCTATATGGGCACCTTTCCACTCGGATATGTAGCCCTATTTAAGATTGAGGGCTCCTAACTACCAGGATTGCTTTACCCGGTCTGATAAAAACACAATTACTCAAGCAGAGAATAGCCACAGCTTCGTCCAGGTAACTGCTTAATCTGAAGCATATGGTTTTAAGGGTCAGCCAGGTCCCGCCATACTGGCCAAGGTCATGATATACGCCAGTGACATTGGGATCCAGCAGGCGTCTTGCACGACACCTCAAACCTGCACAATATCACCCTGCAAACTGGAACGCAGAACACGTATATAAGCTCAGACACAAAGTTATCACTGACTGGAAATAGCAACTGCCTTGTAGGTCACAACAGGAAAGCCAGAAGGGGCAAAGATCAGCTAACACTGAGTTTGAAGAAATGGAAATTGAAATCTATACTCACCACATACAGACATTAGGAACATTCAAAAATATCTGTACAGAAACCCTAACCAGGTAGGCAAGTCAATAAACTGCCTCAGGAGGCAGAAACAATGAAAGGTACGATAAAGCATCACAAGAAATGAAAAACCAACACTTGGGGGAGCACAGAAATCAGTTTGGAATCTGCAAAGTCCAGTTCGAGAGTCATATTTAAGGAGTTCTAATATGTGCCATCATAATATAATGCTGCCACTTGCAGTAGTTTGATACAGCACACCTACACCCAGTACTAGGAGTATCAGTGCGCTTACTGAGCATCTGAATTACAGTGAGAGTAAAGAACCATGAAAAAATTGTTACAGCAGTTGGCATGATATACGCAAGCAAAACAGCACAGGTATGCTCATCTAAAGACTGACATATTCAAGGATAGTTAAAAAAACAAAAACAAACAAAGAATGTATATGACTAGCACTGCAGAGCAAAGAACAATACGCAACACACAGGAAGGCTAATGATGCATGATAAAAGCTTAAGTTAGCACGCCTAAAGATTAACAGTCTAGTTTGGTTAGATAATGACATGCTCAGATAGGTGTATATAGTAATCACGGGACAGGAGGTGCAGAACAGCCAATAACATGCGGTGAGAGAAATGCTCCTCTGGACAGAACACAAGCCCATTATGCGCATTGTAATGAATTATTGACAAGTAATCAACATACCTGTATCGAACAGTCTCGTCTACCTCAAGATTAACATTCAGGCTTAAACTGAAAACTCAACTTGTATCAACCGATATTATGCAACTATTATACCCAGAATTGTACACATGAAGACACGAGGAGGCAATAAGGCTCTGAAGGGTGCCTGGCACAACCCCCACTATTTTCCCTCCAAAAAGAGTCCTCAGACCACATCAACCAATTACTGACGTGGCAGATTATACCCAGTATAAGCAGGGCTTTAAGTGGGATGAAAAAACTAGGGGGGGGTCTCAAAGGGGCGTGGCCTATGTAATTAAGGGCGTGGCTTAAAAACACAAGCTAAAAATCTGTGCTTAGCATAGTGTGCCGCCCGACTTGTATTTCGCTGTTTCTGTCACTGCGTCCAGATATATGATACAAGTAACATCATACCTACAACAAGTCAGGACTATTGGCTTTGTCAATGGTTTAGTTGCATAAGATAACTAAGCAGCAACTATGGCTTGCATGCTATTGACAAAGCTTCCACTTAAAGCCCTGGTGAAACCACGTTAATTTTGCTGCTCCTGAGTCTCAAAAGAGAAGGAAATCCAGAGAGAAAGGGACTCTTTAAAGGATTTCCCTTCCCCTACAACGTTCACCTGGCATGACGTCATGTCGCAACTTCTCCACTAGTGAGAAGTGAGCACGACAACATCGATGTGCCTGCTGTCACTGTAGTCCGGAAAAGAACAGACCGCCTGTGCCAGGGCACAAACAGAGCCCTAGAGATCCGTTTCGAGGCCCCCTTTAAAAAGCTGCCGGTGCTCAGCATGGTGGGACCCGGCCCACTTAAAGCCCTGAGTATAAGTATACCCTGCGTGGTTTTCAAACGGTTGCTGTGAAGGGGTATGGAAACTGAAATTAAGAACTGAAGAGGACTGGGATGGATAAGCAAGGTCGGAGGTCAAACATGCCATCCCAAATTCTTTCGGGGGTGGGGGGCAAGGAACGCATGGCAGGGAGTGTATGCCTGTGTCAAAGCAGCAGCCATCTGGGAGATGCGCACGTGCGTTTAGGGGGTGGGGTGTTGGAGTGCTCACGTGACCTTCCTCAACACAAATAAAGCGCATTTAAAGTAAACCCTTCGCGGGGCGGGGTGTGGTGGAGGGAGAGGGAGAACAATGAACCGCGGCCCAAACGTGCAGCCGCCAGCCGGGCTCCAAAGCATTAATTGGTTTTAATGAGGTGGGGTCAGACAAAGACTTCACAGAACACCATCACTGAGAAGGAGTTCAAAACTCGTGTACACACTGCACCGAAAGGGAGAAAAATTCTAATTAGGGAAGGTTTTAAAATATTTAAAAGAAAAAGCATACAAATGAACTCTGGACCCCCCCCTTCTCCTCCCCAAAAAGAGCCCTTTTGCTAGCCAGGACTGCAAACTGCCGAACACAAAAGCGACATGGACACTCTAAACAGCCAGCTTCAAGGAACCAAGCGGAGCTAGACCGGTAGGTAGGTCTCGCAAGGGATATGAAAACGGCTACATTAACGCGCATACAGGGCCACTTTTCAACTTAGCTCAGTTCGACAGTACTCGAGAAGCCAAGGCAGGGGACAGTCTAGTGGTTCAAGCTCCCTCTCCGGGACATGCGATACCTACAGCAAGACAGTCTCAGCCGCCCACTGCCACTGATCTGGGCCCTGGCAACGTCTACTACCACAGCTCTAGGCAGAAGAGCTACATAAACAAGCAAAGCCAACCGGTCTCAACTTGTGCTTGGCCTGTGCTTTTTGTCAAAGACCCATAATACTACGGCGCCCCAGCGTCAACACACTGCACATATTGGTACTGTCCACATTGCCCATCAGAGCAAAGACACCCAAAATATATACAAATGAAAAGCAGGCGCTGGCAAAGGGCAAGCTGGTGCGATGGCAATATTTTTTTTTTTTTTTAATTGCAAGCATACACTCCCTGGAAAAAAAAAAAAGTTAGCTATATGCGTGCAATAAACATGTTAATTTAAGAATAAAGCAAGCTCTGCATATCAATTTAGTATAACACTACGGGTGCTTCCTAGCAGACATGGTACTCGGAAAAGATATAAACCCTTAGTTTTAATTTGGAAAAGAGGATACTTATTGGCACAAAGAAAAGGGTACTTATTGTAACCCGAAGACATCGTTTAAACCCACTATAATGATAAAAGCCAAAAAAAACAAGCGCCCGCCTCGCGCGGCAGCAGGGGGAGGGGGGCCTGCGCGATTCCTTTGCGGGAGCGTGCAGCAAGGCGCGATGATTGCGACCATATGGCGCCACCATATGGCGCCGCGCGCTCCCGCAAGGGAATCGCCACACGTGCACGCGTTGCCATTGCAAGCAATGCAACGCGTGCACGTTTTTGCCCCCAAAGCTGTGCCGATAGCTAAAGGTCTCTCCTATGCAGCGCATGCGCGCTGCATAGGCGAGACCTAAAAAGGAACCATGCTTCTATATCTAAGGTTTTTTAAATGTTATGAAAGTTTTTGCTGTTTCTAGTGGAGCGTTTCCAAGGGGCATTTTGAAGAGCGATATTGTCTGCACCCCTAAGGTGAGCAATCCAGTTCCCACACACTAGTAATGTATACTACTGTGCTATTGTGGCTTCATCATGTGTCCTTATATGCTATTCGCTAGTAACTCTTGTTGTTATTATGTAATCACTGTGTAACTTATTTAAATTTGTAACTTGCAACTCGCTGTTCCTTATGTAAAGCGCTCTGATACCTTCGGGTCTAGCCAGTGCTATATAAAACTCAAATAAATAAAAATAAAAAAAATAAAAACATTTATATGATGCTTTGTGCGTGTCTTTCCAATTATTCAGAACAATTTTTATTGCGGATGGGAATAATAGGTCCAATAGGGCCTTGTCTGCATAATTTAGTGTATCAACGCCAAGAAAGCCGGTTGTTAAAGTGGATAGCTCTCTTTTTATATTACAAGAGAAAAGTTTTGATATAAAGTCAAATACATTGTCCCAAAATGACGATACAGCTCTGCAGTGCAAAAAAAGGTGGGCTAAATCGCCTGTTTCTTCCTTACAGTTCCAGCAAATAGGGTCATCGCAGAGGTGCTGTGATTGTAATCGGGCCGGTGTCCAGAAGGCTTTGTGTAGGAGCCATAATTTTGTTTGAGATAAGACCGGAGATAGTTTATTGCTGGTGGTAGAGCTCCAAATCTGAGGCCATTTAGCGTCGGGTATCGGATTAGAGGAGTGTGATTCCCAGAAAGCTATAAGGTTTTTATTGAGAGTTGAATTTGTAGGGCGGAGTAATTTATAGATCAGTGAAACTTGGTGACCTAGCTTGTTGATCTTCATTACGAAGTTTGGTAAGGATGGAGTTGAGTTATGTAAGTTGGCTTTTGACAGCGCAGCTCTAACCTTTAGAAAGTTATAAAATTCCATGTTGTCCAGATTATAGCTAGATTTGAGTTCTTTAAAGGTAATCGGATAGGAGGAGTTTTCTAGTTGATGGGGAAGAAGATCCCTTTATCGATGCAGGTATCATAATGTATCGTTTTCCCTTTGTATAAAATGTTACAGTTGTCCCATATGGATTCCAACTTAGAGCGCTTTATGCTTGCGTCAAGTTTCTTATCTAATTTTAGCAACACTGCCTTTGTATTTTTAAGAATAGATTTTGATCTAATTAGGTTTGTGTGGTTAGAGGTAAGCAGGGCAAAAGGGTCAAAATTATTAAAGTATTTCAGTACACATAAACCACCATGATTGACCTCAAAAAGTTTCTCTACCAAAGGTCTTTTCTCTAACACACATATTTGACAAACATCCAACATGAACAGGGGTAGGCCTCTTTATTGTTCTGATCATACTATTTTCTCTTCTCCTATTCTTTTACCTGGTTCTTATTAGTCCTTTCTATTTTTCATCTCTTATTTCTCTTTCTTTCTTATCTCTTGATCGTATGAAGTTTAGCTATCAATGTACAGTTTGATGTATCAATATTCATTATATTTTTCATGTAACCTATAAAGTAATGTAATGTAATGAATGTAATGTAATCCAGATTTATATAGCGCACTTTCACCCAACGGGTATCCTGGCGCTGAGAGAGTTACCTTGTTGTTAAAGTGTGTGATTAATCACCAACCCCAAGATAGGGCAGACAGTTAGGGGAGGGAGGAGAGCAGAATAAGACATCAAGATAGGTCAATGACAATAAATCTGTGTATTACTCCTCCCTCGGAAACAGCCAGATTTTCAGCTTCTTCCTGAACTGCATCAAATTCTCAGTTTGCCTAATGTCAATTGGGAGTTCATTCCACAGCCGTGAGGCCATGTAGCTAAAGGCTCTCCCTCCTGTCCTTGATCTTTTACATTTTGTTGTGTTCACCAAGTTTGCTGTTGACGAACAGAGATTTCTCGGGGGAGTATACCACGTGAATTTTCTCTGCAGTGGTTTAGGACCCAGACCATGTACTGCCTTAAAAACAATGCAGAGAGATTTAAAATGTATTCTCTGCCGAATCGGCAACCAATGAAGATCTCTTAGGGCCAGGGATGTGGAAGACCTGCGCTGGCGATTCAGAGCTAATTTTGCTGCTATTGTTTGGATTCTTTGCAGTTTCAGTATCAGGAAATTTGGTGCTCCAAGATACAGGGAGTTACAGTAATCCAACCTGCTCAGAATAATACTCCTCACTACTTGTGTTCTGGCAGAGATTGGCAATAGTGGGAGAATCTTTCGTAGAGCTCTAATCAGGGAAAAACAGGTACCAACTGTTTTATTTATTTGTGAGTCCAGCTGAAGATTGTTATCCATCATTACCCCCAGATTACGTACTGTTTTAGCTGGAATTAACGGAGTATCTATGGAGGTGAGCCGGAAATCAACAGGAAGGGGGCGAGCTGTTTTACTCGTGGTGCAGTATACAACTTCTGTTTTTTCTCCATTAAATTAGAGGAAGTTATCTCTAAGCCAATTTGTGGTACTTTGAATGCACTTGTGAAATTTATCCATGGAGATTGTTTGATTCTCTTCCAGCGAAAACACAAGCTGTGTATCGTCAGCATAGTTGACTAATTCTACTCCAAAAGATTTAATAATAGGAATAAGTGGACGCAGGTATATATTGAATAAGATCGGACTAATTGCCGATCCCTGCGGGACCCCATGTTGGACGGATGTCTTCATCGATATGAAAGGTTGAATACTCACTGCCTGTGTCCTGTCTGATAGATAGGACTAAAGCCATTTTAATGCCTGACCCTTAACTCCAATGTTCCTAAGTCCTTTCAGCAGAATGTTGTGGTTTACCGCGTCAAATGCGGCTGACATGTCCAGCAGCACTAATACAACCGATTGACCATTGTCAGCTCGCATTCTCAAATCGTCAAGCACAGTCACTAGGGCTGTTTCAGTTCCGTGCTCAGGACGAAACCGAATTGCAGCTCATCCAGTAGATGATTACCCTCTAAATAATGAGACAAGGATTTACTAACTACTCGTTCAAGGATTTTTACCGGGTAGGGTAACAGGGAGATAGGTCTATAGTTAGACGTGCACGAAGAATCGAGTGTTGGTTTCTTGAGTAACGGGGTCACCATTGCCTGTTTCCAGCATTCTGGGACCTCTTCATTATTCAATGATTGACAGCAGATTTGATGCAGCCAAGGAAAGAGTTCTGACTTGAATTCCTTCCAAATCCTCTGCGGGAGAGAGTCCAATGGTGACCCGGAGGAAACAGTCAAGGCTACTTTAGTGAACATTTCCTCGGTGGGAATCTGAAAACACTCTAGAGTAGCCTGACGGTATTTATCTGTATCCTCATCCTGTTTCGGTAACATAATTGGTGCTGATAGGGCAATCTCCTCATTCGTATGCAAGTCATTTTCATCATCCGCCCCAATCGGATTATTTAGATTAAGACCGCTATAGTTTTGTTGATCTTCTCATCAAAATAAATTGCCAGATCGTCACAAAGCTTTTGCGTAGCTGTGATCTTATTACTAACACATGCCGGCTTGGATAGATCCTTTACTAAATTAAAAATAGTTCTAGCCCTATTCGGTGCTTGCAAGATGATTTTAGCATAATATTCGGCTTTTGATCTAGCAATTGCTTCTTTATATATGCCCAATTGAGTTTTGAAGGTTCTTTTATCTGTTTCATCATAGAGCCTCCTCCATTTTCTTTCTGCCTGTTTACATTCCTTCCGCTGTGATCTCAGATCCTCACTATACCAGGGGGCTGAAGGTTTATCTCTATTTTTCAGCCTCTTTACTGGTATTCTCTGATCCAGAGTTTCATTTATCTGAACACAGAGGGTTTGATAGTTTTCTTCCACTGACTTGCTAAAATCAAATAGATTGTATTGGGGTTAATAATCATTGTTTATCAGATAAACTGGAAATGTCATGTCTCTCCTCAACTGTGGTATCAAGATATTTTTATATTGCTGTACACCATATACAGTTTGCTGTTCTTTTATGTTTCTCTATTGAAAACAATTAATAAAATATTTGAAATCGAAAGTTTTTGCTGTTTTTTGTGACTCTGTGAGGTCTTAGAGTCTGCCATTTTTTCTCCTCTTTTCCTCATTCGGGGGTCCCCTGCTTTAGTGCACACTTTAGTGTTGCAGGAAACACGATGTTCAAAACATCCTTTGAGCATTTAAACATGGCTGCCACATGTTTGCGAAGAAAGTAAGATATTTTTCATGTATTGAATGGTCTCTGGGCCATAGATTATTCTATTAATATTATTACTGTAAGATGGTGATATTCTTTTTTTAGACATGTGTTTTAAGGTTGTTTAAATGTTATGAAGTTTATGCTGTTTCTTAACTTGATGGTGACACTGTGAGCTCTTCGAGTCTGCCTTTTTTCCTCCTTCTGGCGTCCTGCACTAGAGCGGCCATTTTGTTAGTAAGTGTTTTAGTGTTGTGGGTAACATGTTCTGAAGACAATCCTTTGGGCATTTAAAAATGGCTGCCTCGTGTTTGTGCTGCAGATGCGCCACTCAGTGCTCCAAAGGCAAGGCCATCTGTGCCTGTCCGAGACCGCTCGGTGCTCAGGGCCCAGCATGCTGGTCGAAGATGCGTTGCTCATCGTCGATTCCACAGAGCTGTGGGGTGTTGATGCGAGGACTGACCTAGTCGCTAAGGAGGGTGTCATAGAGCGGACTCTCAATCCTGTGTCAAGGATGGGTCGAGCAGTGGTTGGTTCTGAAGATACTGTGGGAATTACAATGCAGAGTCCTGTGTCATTGTTGAGGCTGCTGTCAATGAGGGGCTTGCGATGCGAGGGCCTGCGTCAAGGATGGGTCATGCAGTGGCAGTTCTGATGATTCTGCGGGGTGCGAAGGTGATGCAATGTCCTAGTGCCGGGAATTCCACGCAGCAGAGGTCATGCATTGATTCTGCTCGGGATGGCGCCGCGCAGCAGAGGTGATGCGTCAGTTCTGGATCCACAGATGGGCTTGCAAAGCACCTTTAGGTCTACTTCCAAGGGTCCAGAACTGGGGTAGCATCATATGGCAGAGTAGGACACACAATTGCGGAGTCCAGGTGCTGTTTACAAGAGACTAGCCATTGGAGTCACTCTGGGGGTAATGGATACAGGTTGTAGGTTCAATCCTTCTCACCCAGGCAAGAGGGTAGCAGGTCAGCACAGCAGCCAGCGGTTCTTCAGGAAATCAGTTCTTTCAGCAGCACTGCAGTCTTTCAGCAGCACAGCAGTCTTTCAGCAGCACAGCAGTCCTTCATCAGCACAGCAGTCCTTCCTGGCAGAGTCTTCCACATGTCCAGAAGTGTATTAAAGAGTTGGTGTTTGAGGTCCAATATTTAAATCTTGTGCTTTCTTTGAAGTGGGAGAAACATTAAGAGGATTCCCTTTGAATTGTTCAGGTTTCCTGCTGCCCCTGTCCTGGCTCCATACTAACTTCAGGGAGAATGCAATCCTTTCTGTGAAGGCAGGACACGGCCTATTCAAGTGTAAGTGGGGCTTTGCCTAACTCCAACCTCCCATGCTGCTAGTGATGGCCCATCCAGGCACAGCTAAGCTCTCTATTTTGTGTGTCTGTCTAGGAGAAATACATAAAGACTACCAACTACACCTAGTTATGTGACCCAGAGACAGGCTGCAGCACTAAATGGCTGGGGCAGGAAAATGCCAACTTTGTAAATGTGGCATTTTCAAAATTGTAATTAAATCAAAATCCAACTTTACCTTAAATAGGATTTTACATTACAATTCAGAGGACACCAAACATGAACTGGTTACCTGTACTCATTTGGAAGATATCCTTACTAAATGTAATAAGGTAACTCCAATGTTATCCTATGGGAGAGGTAGGTCTTGCAACAGTGAAAAACTAATTTAAGAGTTTTCACTACCAGGACTTGCAAAAGTTAATAGTACCTGTCCTTCTTTTTAAATACACTTCACCCTGCCCTATGGGCTGGTTAGGGCCTACCCTATGGGGTGACTTGTATATATTAAAAGGAGGTTTAGGCCTGGCAGGCCTACTGGTAGCATTTAATTTACAAGACCTGGGTACAAATAGTGCCACTTTACTAGAGACTTACAAGTAAATTAAATGTGCCAATTGGATGTAAGCTTATTCCAATATGTTTAAAGGAGAGCACACAGACTTTAGCACTGGTTGGCAGTGGTAAAGTACACAGAGTCCTAAGGCCAAC